>CAVLGL010000013.1:4922500-6140000 GCA_963668995.1 Parnassius mnemosyne
TGTATTCGCTTGCAATGTAAGTGAGTCTGCAAACTCTTGCGGCCATGGCGCGATCTGCGAGCGGCTGGCCGCGCCCGCATGCTCCGACCCTTCTGCCAACGCGTGTTTGTTAGCGAGTACGCGCCAGTCGGTGGCCGCGCGGTCACTTGCAAATTTTTACAACAGGCCGCATGTACCGCGTGAAAAATGGTGCTAAATTCAGAGATTTTAACAGAAACAGTGCAAAATTATCCAGTACTTTATGATAATTCGCATCGTTATCACAAAATCATTAGGATTAAAAACAAAATATATGATAATATTGCTGAATATAATAAGACTTCATCACGGTTAGCGATGTTTACTGACTAATCGAAGCACAGACACCACAGCGAATGACGCTTCATGCTGCGACCGCGGTTGTACGTTATGTACGCTATAAGCGTCTCCCACAAACAAGCAGCCTGCGGTGGTGGCTAACCGCGAGCCGCGGCTCCAGCCGCTGCAACAACACACCACCGCGGCCGGAGTGGCGGCCTGAAGCGCCATTTGCTGTGATATCTGTGCTACGATCGGACATCAGTAAACATGACAAACCGTGACGAAGTCTTATTATATTCAGCAATATTATCATATATTTTGTTTTAATCCCAATGCTTTTGTAATCACGATGCGAATTATCATAAGGTATTAGATAATTTTGCTCTGTTTCTTTTAAAATAGCTGAAATTAGCACCATTTTTCACGCAGTACACGCGGCCTGTTGTAAAAATTTGCAAGTGACCGCGCGGCCACCGACTGGCGCGTACTCGCTAACAAACACGCGTTGGCAGAAGGGTCGGAGCATGCGGGCGCGGCCAGCCGCTCGCAGATCGCGCCATGGCCGCAAGAGTTTGCAGACTCACTTACATTGCAAGCGAATACAACTGGCCGCCACCGCGGCCGCCACCGCAAGCCGCTTCTCTGTGGGAGACGCTTTACACGATTGACTTTCAAATGTCAAAACAGTATTATCAAAATGATTTACCCATTTTACGGCAGACGTGGTCGCCCTTCACAGTCGACTCTTCAACGTTCGGTGGCCAAACTTGAAACGACCGGTTCGGTAAATAACCAGCCAACTCCAGTACGTTCAAAGAACGCAAGATCAGCCGAGAACATCGTCGCGGTTCGTGAAAGTGTACAGCAGAACCCGAGGCAGTCGATTCCTCGACGTGCACAAGAACTCGGCCTTTCGCAGAGTTCAATTTGGCGAGCTCTAAGTTCATGGCCATAGACAACGCCATTTGTTCGCTGACTGGGCTTAGAATCGTTTAAAAGAGGACCCCAATTTTGGTCCAAAAATCATCTTTGATAACGAGACGCATTTTTGAATGAATGGCTGTGTTAACAAGCAGAATTGCCATAGGACAACACCAACCCTCGCGAGGTTCACCAGGTGATAATGCATCCTCAAAAAGTTACCATTTGGTGTGGATTTTGGGCCAGCGACGTCATTGGTCTATACTTTTTCGAAAACAACGCTGGTGAGGCGCTCACCGTTAATAGCGAGCGCTACACAACGATGATAACCAATTTCTTATGGCCCAAATTAAACCATATGGGCCTAGACGACATGTGGTTCCAGCAGGACGGCGCTACGTGCCACACAGCGAACACCACGATTGACATTCTCCATTAGCGATTTGTCGGTAAGCTTATATCTCGTAGGAGTTATGTGAATTGGCCTCCAAGGTCATGTAATTTGACCCCGCTAGACTTTTTTTGTAGGGTTTCTTGAAGTCGCAGGTCAAACGAAATCGCAAACAAACCACCGATGTCCTAAAGGTGAACATAACACAGTCCATCGCTCAAATTCAGCCGGATCTATGCAGAAGAGTCATTGAAAATTGGAACACTCGGTTCTGTGCAACTGTAAGAAGCCGAGTCGGGCATTTGAACAATGTCATATTCCACACATGTGGGCCTTTCAAATATAAAAATAATTTTGTTAATACCTCACACACAGCTTGTTTTACTTCATTTCAACAGCCTTTACTGATAATCCCTTTAGGTAATGATTTTACGCAGGTAGCAAGAGTAACAGAGGTCTGGTTCAACATTAAAAAAAACAAGGTATCATTTTTTTTTAATATACTACTTTGTTTTCATCAAAATTAACAAAGTTCTTTTTACAGAATGTGTCAATTATTTGCTAATTATTGTAAAAAGAGAGTTCAGATTTCAGAAAAATAGATAAAAAAACAACCTTTAATTATCGGACGAAAAATATTTTTTGCTAAACGGAAACAGCAATCTCAATATTAGAATAAACATACCATATTCGATCGGTACGGGCGGTGTGTCCAAATCACCATCTGCCGGAATCGCCAGGGTCATTTGGTTATCTGCTTCCATATCTGAATCTGTAAGTGTCTGTAGGACTAGAGCTTGGCTCTCCCCACTTCCACTCTGTAACGAAACGAATGCAATAACAATTAAACAACTAACAAAAACACTTTCACAAATATTCTTACCCGCCACTACAAGGGGACTACACTACATTTTAATATAATACAGTTTAATTCAGCTAAATTGTTAAGATTTAAAATGATCATTCTAACAATGATTTAACTAAACAAAAATAATTGCGGCTTTAAAATAAAAAAAGTACCTCTAAAGCTCTGATTTCGGACGCATCGCCGCCAGCATCTGACTGATCGTCCGTGACTGAGTTTTCGTGCACCAAACGCGCCATCTATGGATCATATTCATTTAATTAGTGAAATGATATTACGAAGTAGTTTAAATTCCATTTCAAGTATTTACCTGTAACGAAGTCGGCACGGCTAATGCTGTGCTAGTGGCCGGTAGTGAGACCGATTTATTAGGGGGAGGCAATCGTCCCGTATCCGATTCCGAAGGTTCCCATTCTGTGTCACCTGAAAGTAGAAAAAAATTAAATTGTATATACTCGTAATTCTTGACAAATAAATAGAGAGAGAATAAATAAATTAATATTTTTATTAATAATCTCATTTGGACGGGTTCGGTATTTGCGACAAATTATCTCCGCGTTTAAGAGTCTTCAGCATGGATAACTATATGTAAGGATATCTCTGGGCGTGTGTTCGTACCCGTACAGTTCGGACACCCGCGATCATCAAAGCAGTGAAAGCGCGAAACCAACGAAATCCTATTCGTAAACAAAAAATCTTAGCTCTTTAGATGGGCCTAAGCAGAACCACGGTCAAAAGAGTGATCAATGAAAACCTAGGAACGGTAACTTTTTGAGGATCCATTATCACCCGTTGAACCTCGCGTGGGTTAGGTGTCGTCCCATATACGGCGATTCTGCTTGTTAACATAACCATTCATTTAAATATACGCCTCGTCGCTAAAGATGATTTTTCGACAAAAATTGTGGTTCTCTTCCAAACGATTCGAAGCCCAGTCGGCGACCAAACGGCAATGTCTATGGCCATGAACTTTGAGCTACTGGGTCAGTTGGATCTTGTACGGGTATAGGCCTAAGTCCCGACGCAATATTCACCAAGTAAAAGTCAGCAAAAGGCAGAGTTCTTGTGCACGGCGAGGAATCAACTGCCTTGGGTTCTGCTGTACACTTTCACGAACTTTCTTCTTTCTCGGCCGAACTTACACGTACTAGCTGATTGTTTACCGAACCGGTCGTTTCAAATTTAGCCACCAAACGTTGAAAAGTCAACTGTGAAGGGCCACCACGTCTACCGTAAAATGGGCGAAATGGGCGCAACGTTTGCAGTAACTAACGAACACTCATTTTCATAATAAAGTTTTATCATTTGAACGTGCTGTTCAATCGTGTAACTAGCCATGGTGATTTGGCATAAGTAACTGAACATTAAACAAAATATTTGATAGATGTCACAATCTACCGCCAACATCTACCCGCGCCAATTGAAAAACCTTTTGCTATACAATCTATTCTGTTATTTTTTAAATTAAAATATTATACAATTAGTCATCAAATGGGAAGTTGGTGGTAGGGAGGGTAGAAGGGCAGGTGAATCACACCCATATCCATTTATTCACTACAGTTCTATTGCACTTTTTATTATAATCTTTCCTCGTTTCGGTATTTATGATAAACAACGGTAGAACTACTGGAAATTAATTTCATAAAGTAAAGACTACACCGGGAGGATACCAGCATCCCTGGTAATGGAGAATCCCTTAATGACAATCCATGGTCAAGCTGCCCCGCGTATTCTCGGCGGGAGGGCAAAACCACTCCGCGACCGCTGCCACGCTATCCGTTGAGTTCTGTAATATTAGGGAATTTCACTCGAACCTTAACACCGTCCACTGCCATTTGGAGAAGGCAAAGCTGTCTTTGCTTTTCTTGACTGTGACGAAGAGCAAAGACGGCTTTGACGGAAAATCCCATCCGTAGAGATAGATACATGGTGATTTTAACGCCCACCTTGTCGAATGGCAAGGTTCACGTTTAACTTATCATTTGAGGAGATCTGTTTATGACTTTGCCTTAGCATATGGTTTGACGCAAGTGATTACACCGTCTACACGGATTCCAGGTGTAAATGACCATATACCATTTACAAATTTGATCCACTACTGGTAAGTAGCAACTGGAGCGCATGAAGTTTGCATAAAGTTGGTTGCATGGGATGCAACCAACTTTATGCAGAGAGTGTGTGACTGGCGGAGTGCGTACTATCAGCAGCAGCAGCAGCAGCAGCGGCACGTGTGCGTGTGCGTGTGCGTGTACTCACTGTCGGAGTGCGCGTGCGTGTGCGGGCGCGGGTAGAGGTGCGGGCGCGCGCGGTGCAGCGGCGGCACGGCGGCCACCACGGTGCGCGCGTTGTCGCAGAGCGCGCCGCCCGCGAACGCGCGCAGCAGCGGCACGTGTGCGTGTGCGTGTGCGTGTACTCACTGTCGGAGTGCGCGTGCGTGTGCGGGCGCGGGTAGAGGTGCGGGCGCGCGCGGTGCAGCGGCGGCACGGCGGCCACCACGGTGCGCGCGTTGTCGCAGAGCGCGCCGCCCGCGAACGCGCGCAGCAGCGGCACGTGTGCGTGTGCGTGTGCGTGTACTCACTGTCGGAGTGCGCGTGCGTGTGCGGGCGCGGGTAGAGGTGCGGGCGCGCGCGGTGCAGCGGCGGCACGGCGGCCACCACGGTGCGCGCGTTGTCGCAGAGCGCGCCGCCCGCGAACGCGCGCAGCAGCGGCACGTGTGCGTGTGCGTGTGCGTGTACTCACTGTCGGAGTGCGCGTGCGTGTGCGGGCGCGGGTAGAGGTGCGGGCGCGCGCGGTGCAGCGGCGGCACGGCGGCCACCACGGTGCGCGCGTTGTCGCAGAGCGCGCCGCCCGCGAACGCGCGCAGCAGCGGCACGTGTGCGTGTGCGTGTGCGTGTACTCACTGTCGGAGTGCGCGTGCGTGTGCGGGCGCGGGTAGAGGTGCGGGCGCGCGCGGTGCAGCGGCGGCACGGCGGCCACCACGGTGCGCGCGTTGTCGCAGAGCGCGCCGCCCGCGAACGCGCGCAGCAGCGGCACGTGTGCGTGTGCGTGTGCGTGTACTCACTGTCGGAGTGCGCGTGCGTGTGCGGGCGCGGGTAGAGGTGCGGGCGCGCGCGGTGCAGCGGCGGCACGGCGGCCACCACGGTGCGCGCGTTGTCGCAGAGCGCGCCGCCCGCGAACGCGCGCAGCAGCGGCACGTGTGCGTGTGCGTGTGCGTGTACTCACTGTCGGAGTGCGCGTGCGTGTGCGGGCGCGGGTAGAGGTGCGGGCGCGCGCGGTGCAGCGGCGGCACGGCGGCCACCACGGTGCGCGCGTTGTCGCAGAGCGCGCCGCCCGCGAACGCGCGCAGCAGCGGCACGTGTGCGTGTGCGTGTGCGTGTACTCACTGTCGGAGTGCGCGTGCGTGTGCGGGCGCGGGTAGAGGTGCGGGCGCGCGCGGTGCAGCGGCGGCACGGCGGCCACCACGGTGCGCGCGTTGTCGCAGAGCGCGCCGCCCGCGAACGCGCGCAGCAGCGGCACGTGTGCGTGTGCGTGTGCGTGTACTCACTGTCGGAGTGCGCGTGCGTGTGCGGGCGCGGGTAGAGGTGCGGGCGCGCGCGGTGCAGCGGCGGCACGGCGGCCACCACGGTGCGCGCGTTGTCGCAGAGCGCGCCGCCCGCGAACGCGCGCAGCAGCGGCACGCCGCGCACCGCCCGCCGCGCCGCGCCGCCGCACGCGCCGCCCGCGCGCACCGCCACCGCCGCCGCCGCCGCGGCCGCCTGCTGAGGACCACCACGCCTTAAATCCGCTACTTCACATACGTCTGCCCCACTCTACAGAGTAAGTTGCGGGACATCATTAAAACTGCTCACCGTCGCCAGTCTAGATATTTTATGATCGACGTTTACACAGTTATACCTATACATATCGAAATAACCGTGTAAACCATATATCGGAAGTCAGAAAATCTTCTTGGGATTTCCTATAGTCACCTCTTACGACACTCACTGAACGAAATGAGTAGAATAAAGGATACTCGTACACTCTGATTACACGATACACCACAAATACAATCAAAACAAATCCTATTCTCAACAAGAGTGAATTATAGTACAACTATGATTGCCGAGCTGTACTACATGTATATATAATATTATTTTATATATGTAGTTAGCTCGAGTTTATCCATTTTTTAGTTACACGCGAGCAAATTCTATCGAACAATCAATTAATGAATGACTTGAATTACTCATCGCGGTCAGTTTTATCTATTAACATAACATTTACCGTAATTATTTAGCATTAATTATTGTTAAGTGTTTACAAAACACTGTATATTATTTTGGGTCCTTTGAGCCAATCATAAAATAGCAACTTATGGATTTCTCAACTTATGAACCTCCTTCAATAGTCGTTTCTGATTTTAATAGAAAACATAACGCTATTATATACTTTTATTAAATCGACATTTTACTGTTGGACTTCTTTTCCCGCAGTAAAACAAATTTGACTTATTTCACAGTCGGCATCACAGTAGTACTAATATAAGGTGTGTCCTATCTTTAGCAGTCCTTTTAACTGATATAGAATTTTATACAAAATAGTAAGCGTTTATATGAATATAAATCTTACAAAAGTAAATATGCTTCCACTAATTTATCAAAGAGTTTTGAAGTAGGCAAGATTTCATCGTTTCGTTCTGGAATTTGTTTTTATACATACAATTTTTGTCTGTTTTCTCACGTTCTCTTTCACATTAAAACACGTTGGAATTAGCGCTTGAAATTACATTTAACGATTTCGGTTTTCTCAAAATACAATCTTTGTAACTTAGAGTAGTACATAACATTTTCGACCGTCCATATAAAAAGTTAGTGCAATGGCAGCTAACGCTCCGTTTATAGTACTAACGTGAAGGAGAGTGTGGAAGCTTAATATTACCTAAACCACAGTACTGTTCACGTATATTGGCGTACAAAGAAAATAACGCGATATTTAGTATTAACGAGGCGGGCATCACATTGGCTGTGTGTGCGTACGTACGTCGTGCGCGGTGGCGGACTGCGCGTGGTGCGCGGGGCGCGCGGGCGCGGCGAGGTCGGCGGCCACGGTGAGCAGGTAGACGGCCAGCGCCAGCACGTGGTCGGGCGGCGCCGCGCAGCCCGCGCCCGCGCCCGCGCCGTCGCGCCGCCGCACGCCGCGGTGCAGCACCGCCAGCAGCGCGCCGTGCAGCACGCCTGCGCACACGCACCTCTTACTAACTCATCATCAATGTCTTCATTACAACCTATCAATGTCCACTGCTCAACATATACCTCTGCACTCTTTTATTCATTATTTTGACCTATTAATCTTGTTAAGGCTGCTGCCCATCTCCTGCTTCAATTTCACTCTGTCGCTTTTTACGACATCCATAATGAAATATAGGATAGTGAATACTCGTACACCGCCTGGATATGCCTACACGATCAATTACAACATAACAAAATTGAAAAACGAGGTAGAGCCACGCTGCAGCTATACAACATCTAACGTAATTAACGCACATCCTCAAACACCCCACTTAGTATATTATGTTATAATCATAATACATAAACTAACTTCTTAGTCAAACATGTTTATGCATTGATTATTTATTAAATTAGTTATACTAATTCCGGAAAAATGTTTTGGTCACAGTACAAATCCACAAACGTAAACAGTCGCACACATAGGTATAGGTCATATGAGGGTCTTGCTAACCTAGTAGTTATTCACTCGCGTTCAAGACATGTTAACAACGCCACCGCTTGACACAACTGTAGATAGGTATTAGTGCCAAAAAAGCCGACAATGCACGATTGTTTAAAGAAATACCTACCCATGAATATTAACAGATGTCAGAACTCCGAGCATCGAGTTGTTTATTTAAGTCTAGTAAACATTTGATTGCATCTTTCCATCACACTTTTCAGGCTTTGGACTGCAGACTCTGAATTATTTTGTTTATTGATTATGATACAATGTCATCAGGCAATATTCATTACAAAATGTTATGAATTTGCATAACATTTTGATTGTAATCGTAAATAATAATGAACTGCTAAAAATAAGAGACGATACGACAACATAATTCATAGACGGCGTGTTTAAAAGATTTGAACCAAGATTACAATTATTTAAAGAATCAAATATTTAACTTACTAATAGGCTAAACTTTCTTCCAAAACTATCAAAATGTCCACCACCTTGTTCAATACATTTTAATGACCGTTTCCTTAATTAATATTTTAATTTAAAAAGCAATTCAGTCATTTTTCACTATTCTAAAAACGTTCACTATCCTATTTTTAGGTCCTCGGCACTTGTTGTTTCATTAAAATAAACTAATGATTAAATACGTCCCCACAAAAAAAAAGTCAAGAGGCGTCAAATCAGCTGATCTGGTTAATGGACAGGGCCACCGGGAGCGATTCCGATACCGATCTGTATTTGTAAAGACTTTAACTTGCTTGAAATAAGGTTCATTTTTCTTTATTCTGTATTGAATGACAGAATTTGTATTAATACAAATAAAACTGCACTTTTATAATCCTTGAGTTACGGTCCATTTCAGTTTGTTTTGACTGTACAGGTTTAGTGGGACTGTAACTTACGTAGTTTTAATTATTTTTATGATAAAAAGTTACCTATATTAAAAATGATAGAAATCGATTCAGTAAACGACTCTGAACAAACAACTTTCGGGATGTGCGTTAATTATATTACGTGTTGTATAATGGTCAGCTAAACCGGGAATGAACCACGCTCTCACAGAATAACAGCTTAATGCTGCTGCGTTTCCTATGATGAATGTAAAGTACCGGAGACCCTGTCTACTGTAAACGAAACATTCCACCATAATTCTCAGACGTGACAATGCATCTGAATTTTGATTCTTAATCGGTCGATAAATGCATAGGCATCACCTGATGATAAGTCCTAAGTCGGCCCCTATAGGCCATAGCACCCACTCAGCACCACTTACCATCAGGTGAACTGTGTGCTCGTTTCTCATCCTATACACAACACAACATAACAACAAAACTATACCAAAAAAAAAATCCTTAAAATTTCCCTTTTCGTTAACTTTGACGCTCCAGTATTGAAAAAAAAAACTTAAGCAAATAATAAATGGTAACAATAACATATAAATATCACTCAAAGTAAACAAAAGTAACAGCCCATAAGATAGTCCTTTTGAGAAGAAAATTATCTTCTCACTTACCGATAGTGCAAAATAAGTTAATAATAATACTACGTACACAAGTTTTTGATGTTAACTACTTGCCTATATAATTATTATTAATTAGATAAATCAGGCACGAGAGCTAAATTAAACTCTATTTATTTTGCGCGCGCAGCGGTGTCCATATAGTTTTGCATCTTTTCACCTTCCTACGTCACGATACGGCTTTCAACAAAGAGTAAAAAATACAGTACGTATTTGTATATTTTAATAATTTATTTCATTAATACATATGTTTTTCTTCAATATAATGTCAAATTTTTTTACCGTCTAAAATAACGGAATGAGTGGAAAAATCTAAATCTGACGTATAATTCAAGTAAATACCGTAGACATGTAGTAATAAAATTAATATTCCTTAATAATTTTAGTAAATTATTTTTATTATTTTTCATTATTATGTTTTCAAAATTGTCAATGAATGTTCTCTCTTATCTTCACGCACAATCCCTGATGGGGTAGCCAGAGAGAACAGATCGCCAAGTGTCACGATCCTTACATACCTCTTTCGCTTCTTTCAGATTCATTATCTTCTTCATACATGCACGTCTAGGTATCCGAGTACTCTTGACCCTACCCTCTTCGAGCAATTTGCTCACATGGTCTTCGAAAGTTAGTGAATGTACTTTCAATAATATACGAGTACATATAAATTAAACTAAAACTTATGTACAACAATTTTTTCCTATAACTATATAATATCATACAAAACAATAGACAAAATATTTATAGAAGTATTTACAAAAAATCCATGTTTGTAAAATGTTAAAAAGTTTTAAAATTCACTAGTACGTTGCTCGTCTAAAAAGCGCAAGCTCTGACTGTGAATGTAACCTGAGCGATTGTAGGTGCGTGGTGCACTACTAGCTACATGCGTAACGCAAATACGCGTGTAGCTAGTTGTACACCACGCCACTGCCAATACACGGCACGGTTTTGCAGTGGCCGTATAGTGGTGGTGCAAGAATATCCACTACCTCATATCATCCCGTGGCTGTTGTAAGAGGCGATAAATGGAAACAATTCAGGAGATGGACAGTAGCGTCTTCCTAATAAAGACTACAAATAGAAAATCCCCATTGCCAACCCGCTTGCCAAGCGTGGTAACTATAGCAAATATATCCCCTATGAGGTAATGTAGTATGGGCAAGGCCTATGTTCAGTAGTAGATTTTAATAGGCCGTAACCTAACCTAACCACGTAGCTGACAGTGACAGAGGCTTGCCGATAGCTATTAAATTAGATCTTTACTAAACGTAATATTTTACGTACGTAAAAATATTACACGTACTCACACGTTCATGGACATGCATACTCTCACCTACACTTGCTAACTCTAATAATAATAATATTTTTGTTCGTATAATGTTTAGGGAGCGTGAGAGGGGTTGTCACCTGAGAGGCAGATGAGGCGGGGGTCCCCGGCGGCGGCGGGCGGGGGGCGCGCAGGGCGCAGCGGCGGCCACAGCGTGCCGCTCGCCGCGCCGCTCGACGAGCCGCTCGCCGCTCCGCCGCCCGCCGCGCTGTTCGCACCGCCGCCTTCGGCCTTCTGCTTCTCGCGCACGCTGCAATCATACCGCAACGCTTCACTTGCATTTGTATCAGGAAAAGTATTTTCTATGAAAATATTACAATCAACAACGCTTAGTTCTGTTACACATAATCACATCACATATAATTAGATATATTGAGACTCAGTCGAACATACTATCCAAAAAGTGCTCTGTATTTCAAAATCTGCAGTGCAAAATGTTTTGTTATTCATTCAAAATGAGCACAAAGAAAATAAATTTCACTTCCAATAGCATGCTTAAAATACTATGGAGTCATAAAAATGTGGTTAAATAAACAATTACGGCTAATTAGTAACAACAAAAATTGTCATCATTATTAAAACTTATAACAAATGCAGTGCTGAAAGGGCTTCTCGTAAAGTATCTGTCACAAATCACGGTCCCGAATTCAATGTCGTCCCTCCGTCTAGTGAGGGGCAGTCGTAATGTGAAGCGCGTACAGTGCGAACTCACTATGCGGTGAAGCGGTCCATGGAGGCGTGGAAGTCGCGGCGGTGCACGGCGCGGCGCAGCACGTGCAGCGGGTCGTAGTGCCGCTCCCACACCTCGGCGCGCGGCACGAACAGTACACACACACACACACGCACACAAGCGCACTGTACACTCACTATGCGGTGAAGCGGTCCATGGAGGCGTGGAAGTCGCGGCGGTGCACGGCGCGGCGCAGCACGTGCAGCGGGTCGTAGTGCCGCTCCCACACCTCGGCGCGCGGCACGAACAGTACACACACACACACACGCACACAAGCGCACTGTACACTCACTATGCGGTGAAGCGGTCCATGGAGGCGTGGAAGTCGCGGCGGTGCACGGCGCGGCGCAGCACGTGCAGCGGGTCGTAGTGCCGCTCCCACACCTCGGCGCGCGGCACGAACAGTACACACACACACACACGCACACAAGCGCACTGTACACTCACTATGCGGTGAAGCGGTCCATGGAGGCGTGGAAGTCGCGGCGGTGCACGGCGCGGCGCAGCACGTGCAGCGGGTCGTAGTGCCGCTCCCACACCTCGGCGCGCGGCACGAACAGCCCCTGCTCCAGGTTCTCTGAACCTCGCGGCGGCGCTCGGTACGTAGACAGCTGCAACGCACATCATCAGCTCAAACGACACGACAAACATACCTCACGTGCTAACTAACATCTATATAAGCAAATAAAAATAATCGACTTAGTTAATCATCTTCCATATTATAAATTTCCACAAAGTCACGCCTGACTTTAAAAACTATGACTAGAAAAACACCTGGCGAAATCCTGTCTTCCGTCCGAGTACTACACAAGATTTTTCCGTAATTGACTCTAACAATTTCTCAGGGATGATATGAGATATGGATTCCACTACTTAAAAACTTCAACAAATTTTGTATTCGCTGTCTTAAGAAGGAAATTATCAGTAAAACAACAAGAATCATAATGTAGAAGCTGGCCTTACACTAAAACGAAACTTTTTCTGTCAATGGAACAATCCCTGCCATGTATTGGCTATATGCGACAGATTTTTTATACAAAAATTAAAACGGGTCTGAAATCAACCCTTGCGGAACACCCCGTCACAAACCTAATTAATAGAAATAGAAAATAATTAGCCATTTTTATCGCCCCTCTGTTAATCCTTTTTTATATAAATGAAACTATTAACCCAATTGTTTCTCATGAACTTTACTTCTAAAAAATACGCTCCGTATACAAAGTTATTTTTCAAGGAGTAGCCAAATTTTATACTTAAGTTCAAATACAGAAATAATGATATATCCTTATTGCATTTTCTGAAAATACGAGTAAATAAATAATACTTTTATCTGATATTATCCCAAATTGAATGTGATTTATGGGCAACAACGAATAAATTTGTGTGCGCTTCAATTTTCACAAAGTTTTCGCCTACTGTATACTTTCTTAGTAGTACCACAGAATAAATAATATTACAAGAACAGAAGTCTCACTCTCTGATAGCAAACCTGCGAGTTTAAACCTAGTTACACCGTCGCTAATGTTCATAATACTTTGCACGCCTCTGAAGTGACCTTCGTGAAATTAGCCTACGTCGAAACAAAAATTAATACGGCACGCCCGCGCGTATTAAATCAAAATGCACCTTACGTCCGCGTGCGAGTGTCTGTATCAATTAGCTCGTTACGTGCCTTTGTTACGACCGCTTCTACTGTAGGATTAGGTGTTGTGAGAAAACAAATTTAATCCTTTGATATTAGTTGGTATTTAGTAGAATATATCGAAGTATTATGCAATGCATTAGTATTTCTTTTTTTATATCAAACTAGGATTTTCTCCTGTATCGTGAAGGCAGTTAAAAACATAAATTGCACAAGGACAAACATCTAGACCCGGTACAATTATTTGTAATACTTGTTCCGTGCGGGATTCGAACCTGCGGCCCCAGCGTTGCAACTCATTGCTAAGCCAATGCGCCACGGAGCCATCAATTTGCTGATAATAAAAACTTTGTTGTTCAATGTGAGGAAAGTTAATAAAGGGAAAATTAAGATTATAACAACGTGAACGTCTTTGAAACTCAGCAAATTTACCTACTTACCATTTTAACCAATTTAAAAAAGGAGGAGGTACTCAATTCGACTGTACTTTTTTAAGTGTGTTACCTCAGGACTTTTTTTCTAGGTAAATCGATTTTGATGATTCTGTTTTTATTTGAAACCTGATGCTTATAATTTTTACATCCCATACAAATTTGATCAAGATCTGACCAGTAGTTTTGGAGTTATCCTTAATAATGCGTATTAATATTGAAGTCGGTTGTACAAAATTTTTTATTTCTTTAGTTGTCTCTCTTCCTATCTTTTTAAAAAACGTTCCCTACACACTAGAATTTTCTCCTGTATCGCAGGGACAATTTACATACATAGAATATACCCAGAACAATTATTTGTAGGCCATACAAATACTTGTTTCGTCAGGGATTCGAACCCGCGGCCCTTATCGCTGCACCTCATTACTAAGCCACTGAGCCACGGAGCCGTCACTTGTCTGTTTCACATTTTTTGCTTTTTACAAACATGCGACACGCGACTTCATTATTAATGAAAGAGTGGCAATGAGAAGTGCTGCTACTGTCAATATCTTCCTTTTATCAACCAAGTGTTAAACAAATAATCAGTAGGTATATGCTGATCTTGCATTAGTAGGCAGTCACTAGTACTGGGAGGTTTACTTACACTCAAAGAATTTTTAAGGTCATTGGCATTATACGCGAAAAAAATCTAGAACTGGTCAGGTCACTAATCAAATAATAAATCTGTAACTAAGTACCTAATTATCTAGATCTACCTATAAAATAATAATATATTACATTTTGGTATCCTTAGGAACAGTAAAGAATGAAAAGTCGACATTCCTATTGTTATTTAAGTACCCATATGCTATGCAGTACCTTTTGGCTTTCGAGAGGCCATACTTGAATAAAAACTCAAAAATAAATATCAAAAGTGCCTAAATACTTAGTAGAGAAAAATTATTTTTAGTCAGTTCGAGCGAGCGCGTGCCAACCTCACGGAATCCGCGCAGCGTAGGTATATTTTCATGTCTATGGCGCGAAGTGAAACAAGCCTGGTAATACGTTCAATATTAATGCTAATTTAATAACTACATGACGCAAATTATGATTCCAATTTTCCCTTCACATTTTTGACGGACTTGGGACCGTCTCATCATCATCATCGTCATTACAGCCCTTCACAAGTCCACTGCTGAAGATAGGCCTCCCCCAAGGAGTGCCACAAAGCACGGTCCTGAGCCACCTGCATCCATCGACTTCCTGCATGTCTTACCAAATCGTCACTCCATCTAGTGGGGGGACGCCCTACACTTCCTCCGCCGCGGTACGAGGCCGCCACTCAAAAACCTTTTTCAGCTTTTCAGCTTACTAATCCGTTGGGCTATGTCGATGACTGGTTCTACTGCGGATATCCTCATTTCTAAGTTTATCACGCAGAGAAACTCCGAACATAGCCCTGTCCATAGCTCGCTGAGCGACTTTGAGCTTCCTCATCCGGCCAGCAGTGAAGGACCACGTCTCTGTTCCATAGGTCATCACTGGCAACACGCACTGATTGTATAGTCTCGTTTTCAAGTTTTGAGGTATACCTGACAAGAAGATATACCGTAATTTCCCGAACGCTGCCCAGCCGAGTTGAATCCGTCGATTGACATCTCGGTCATAGTTGGACGTACCTAGTCGAACTATTGTCCCAGGTAAACATACTCGTCAACAACTTCGAACTTAGTGCTCCCAGTAACTACCGGACATGGACGTTATACATGATCTTTCTTTTGTCCATGTTCATCGTAAGACCTATCCGTTGGGATGCACTATTAAGGTCATTGAGCTTAGTGCTTAGGTCCTCCAGCGATTCTGCCATAAGGACTATATCGTCGGCAAATCTAAGCTGAATGATGTGCTCGCCGTTGATGTTCATGCCGTATCCTTTCCAGTCCAGTAGTTTGAAAACGCCTTCCAATGCAGCGGAGAAGAGTTTCAACGCGAGGGATATAACGTCACCCTGTCTTACACCTCTCTGCAGTTGGATAGGTTTCGTACTCTGGTTCTATACTCGGATAGCCATCGTAGCTCTACTGTACAAACACTTCAGCACTTCGATATACCGACAGTCAACTTGGCAACGCTGAAAGGACAGCAGCACCGCCCAAATTCCACCGCACTTCTGATTCACGCCTCCGGTGTAGTGCCACCATGGAGGACGGAATTAAAGAGCTTCTAAAGAACTTCAAGTACCGGTTTCCCACCCGCTTTCAGAAGCTCCGCTGTAATTCTATCCCCGCCTGGGGCCTTGCCGTTTTTAAGGTGCTGGAGAGCCATTCCAATCTCGCTCAGACTGAAGTCCGGGATATCATCTGAGTAGTATCGGATAAGACTTGCTCTTGGATTGTTACTCACACCTGCATGTGGCTCCAACGATGATGTGTACAGCTGCCCATAGAACCTCTCAATCTCACTCAAAATCTCAAGTGTCCCGGAAACGACGCTGCGACAGTCGGTCTTCAGCTTCGACAGTTTGCTCTTTCCGGCAGACAGATCTCTAGCAAAGACTTTGGAGCCCTGGTTCCGCTCGATCGCTTCTTCAATACGAGCAGTATTAAAGTTGCGTAAGTTCCGCCGCATGCATTTGGAGATCTTTCTGTTCAGTTGCCTGTATGCTGTCAAATCTTTTGAAGATTGCAGCTTCATTTCCCATCTAACAGGCATGAGATTAAGAGTGTGATCGGAGAGTTTTTGTGTTCTTCTGCGGCGGGACAGTTTCCACGAGCTTGTCATTCATATCGCCAACAGTATTGCAATCTTCTAGGCACTGAAAATAGTTTTGTAGCTCGAGCTGAAAGGTTAGGAGCATCTTTAAATAAAATTAAAAAAAAATTACTTATCAACGACGTAACCGATGACTGTCATTATTATTGTTTAAATATTTGGAATAAACTATTAACAACGAAATTTTGAAAGTAGTCCCAACAACTGATATTGGTAGCTAAAAGTGGAATTCGTTTCTCTCCATGCATAGACAAACTCGTTTTCTTAAATTATTTTGTACACTTGACTGTGCTTGACTACTGTTAAGCTTTTAACCTAAATTTTAAAAATTTTACCTAAATTTATAACCGAGCGACTCTTACGAATGTGTGCGTGCGTAGCAAAATAGTAGGCATTAGATATTTATGAATGACAATCAATTAAAATAATGCATTCCCACGCATTCTGAATTAAAACGATATAAAGGACTGAATGTTTGACATTTTGTTAATTAAGTTTTTTTCACATTCGCCTATATTATTTGTCCTGACTCCTGAACCTTCTTTGCAAATGCTGTATATTGCAAAATATACCCTGTGTAATGTTTTTAAAACGGTTGTATTATTTTTTTCTAAAGACACAAAATATGAGAAATTGAGAAAAATATTGAAAAAAAAAAACGAACAATGCATCATCTGGTACGCATAATTAAAAATATTATCCCACATCATAAGAAAACAATAAAAAGCTTCGGTGAAAAATCCGTACGTCAAGCTCAGCAACTATGGCAAAATCCATCAGTGGGAGAGGCTTCTGTTCAGCCGAGGACTTTTTTGTAGGCTTTAATCAATTAAATGTTGAACTAAACTAGATGATTGTGAAGCAAGAGTATTATGTCTGGGTAAGTATGACGGTTTTCTTTTCTCTATTTGTATCTGCAGTTCTTTTGAATGGTTGAAGTGATAAGTTATTACAGGTAAGATAATACGTCTTAGTTTGTAGAGACGACGTTTTTTCAGGCTGACTTTGTTTGTATTGTAGCTAGGTACTCGTACATATTATCACGGTGAACTTTCTTTAAAGTAAGGATGGTAAGGGTGACGTTAAACGAGCACATAGTTCGCCCGTTGATAAATGGATGCTGCGGCTCATTGACACCTACGTCCTTTCTCGATTAAGAATCAAAATGCAGTTGCTTTATTATCCTTGAGTATCATACGCAAGCATGGTCACTCCCATATCGAACTGAGTTACCTGGCACCTGCAAGTATTGGCTGCATCTATATTATGGTTGTAGCACCAATGGGCCCATGCTTTCACAGAATACCAGCGTAAAATAACAGCTTAATGCTGCCGTTTCGTATAGTGAGTATAAAGAACCCCTTTTTTACTGGAAACGAGGTATTCCATCGTAGTCCTTAGGTGACATTTTTAATCGAGGATAGATTGAGATGTTAATGGGCATAGCATCCACTTATCATCAGGTGGACTATGTGCTTGTTGTTCACGCTTATTCTATAAAAAAGTTTTTAAAGTCATTGTTGACCCATCATCTATTTTCTGTGATGTAAGCGCTGTTAGCCTATGCAGCTCTTACAGCTTTATCTGACACAGGGCTATATATACTAGGGCCACTGATGATCTGGACTACCTTTAGCTTTATATACTAACTTTCGATCCGATTTACGCAGAACGAGCTTACAGTGGCTTTAAATAATAATTATTTTATTTTTGTATTTAATAATATTTGGCCGTTAATTGCCAGGGGATCTGGTGGCCGAATAGGGTGATCGTACTTAACGATTTTTTGGGTATTGCTACAATTTTCTCAGGATTTACTTCGATTTTCCATAAGCGGAACGAATCGACTAAGCGGTTGACGGCTACACCTGGAAGTACTTTTGTTGTAATGGGTGACGAAAAGTGCCGTGTCATCGGTGAAGAGAGCATTATTTACTACTGGGTCCTTCGGGATGTCACTCGTGAAGAGTGTAAAGAGAAGTGGGAAGAGGACTGGGCCCTGAGGGACTCTAGCCTTGAGGAGGCGTTCCAAAGATCGAGTTCTCTCCATTCGATAGTGAAAGTGGCAACTGGCAAGAAATGCTCTGATGATGTGAGTGAGCCTATCAGGCACGTTGAGTTTATACAGCATGTAAGGCAAGCCGTTGTGCCAGACTTTGCCGAACACTTTTGCAACATCGAAGAGGATTGCACCGGTGCTAGTGGTCCTATGGTTTATTTTTGAGGGGCAAAAGGTAATTTTGGAAGTGGTATCTGTAACATATATGTATATAAGGTATGTAGGGTAGGTAACTATTACTAATACAAGGAGCATGTCAAATTATGTAGACGGTTAGGCAAGGCTTGCGTATAGACGTTTAACAATCGAGTGTGTTTTATTTTACACTATGCTAGGGTTTGCATTAATTTTATTAATTATGGGATCCCAAGCACCGTATCGCGCCGTGTAATGGCGGTGTAAGAATATCTACAACCCCATATCATCCCGTAGGTGTCGTAAAAGGCGACAGAGAGAAATTGATACAGGTGATGGTCAGCAGCACCGTACTTATAACAATTCAAAATAATTAATACATTGGTGGCCAAGCCGCCTGCTAAGCGTGGCAATTATGGCAAAATACCTCCTATGAGGCAATCTATGTGAGAGGCCTATGTTCAGCAGTGGACTTTTATAGGCTATAATGAACGGACGGATGGATGAAGTAGATGGTAGCCGGCAGCCATGTAGCATGTGGCGGGGCGCACCTCCTTGAGCACGGTCTCGAAGTTCCTGGTGTGCGCGTTGCCGGAGCGCTCGGGCATGAGCTCCAGCAGCTGCGAGTGCGTCTTGTCGCCCGCCGCCAGCAGCGTGCTCACCTCCAGCCGCGACTGCGTCAGCTCGTCGTTGCCTGACACACACACACACAATTTCAACCTCAACAGATGTCGCTAGTTGTGAACTCAGCTCAAGTTTTGCTTCCAAAATGTTATTATAATTGACAAGTTTCGTTTTAATTATAAATTTATCAGTTTATAGAGTACTAGCTGTTCCTCGCGACATCGCCAGCGTGTAATTTAGGGTTTTAATTTTGTTGGGTGGAACCCTAATTATTTTTCTAAAATATAAGTAGCCTAAGTTACTCCTTATAAAATCAGCTATCTACCAGTGAAAGTCCCGTCGAAATCGATCTAGCCGTTTCAGAAATTAACTGGAACAAATAGACAGACAGACAAAAATTTTTAAAATTGTGTTTTTGTTATAGGTTCCGTATATAGTTTTATATGAAATTAGTAAAAAACTTGCATTTTTGCACAAAATTTGTTGGGGTGTTAGCCGAAATTTTACACTTAATAAAGGGTGATTTGCGTCATGTTTATCTAAGACTTAATAATGAATGTACTAAGTGTGTTATTTGGCTAGCCATAATACCGTAAAAGACGACTAATGGAATATTGGGCTTGTGCTTTTGTAGGTGATGGGCTAGTCACCTATTACTTCTTAAACAATTTTTCATTTAAGCCAATATTTTTTGGCTAAACGTTGTCCGAGCAAATTGCTGTTGTTTAGAACCCTATCCCCTCGGGGTTACAGGAGTGTCGCTGTGTGTACATGTGAGGATCGAGAGAGGCGAGTGAACGTTTGAGCGAGGTTACCGAGGTTGGTGCGCGAGGAGACGAGGATGGCGAGGAAGGTGAGCAGGCCCTCCAGCATGGCGTCCTGCTCGGCGGCCTGCGCCGGCGACAGCGGCGTCATGCTCAGCCACTCGCGCACGCCGAACCTGCACACACAACAACCATCATACCCCGCCCATTCAACGCAATATGATATGCAATACTAGCTGTTCCCAGCGACTTCGTAAAGGTGTAATTTACTACGATTAGATTTCATGGGTTTTAAGTTTTAACTTTTTTTGCGCGGAACCCTAATTGTTTTCTTTTTCTGATATAAAAGTATCCTCAGTTACTCCTTATAACATCAGCTATCTGCCAGTAAAACGCCCGTCAAAATAGGTTCAGCCACTTCGGAGATAAGCCGGAACAAACAGACACACAGGCAGACATAATTTAAAAAACTATTAGTAAATCCAGTTGTGCATGCCCTACGCGCATTAAAAAAATTACGTATAACATTATTATACGGATTTTTTTTAAAGTAGTTTAAATACACACATGTTTTCACTAATAAACTTATTATAATTCCAATTTTCCAATAACTTTATGTCAAACTTCAATTTAAAAAAAGTTTGGAAAATTCAAAAGTGCACGACTCATAATGCTCATATGATCATCATATAAGGTCACTCCATAAAGTCCAAGACGTATTTAAGTATAAATATATACATCCTACTTACTTTTAGTACGTACTACTATTATTCATTCTGTGCTCTTAAAATATTGTAATAAAAATATCTGATTATTATAATAAAGTATGTATGTATGGAATTTGGTTTTTCGAATATTTTGTATTTGTACAGCGATCTTTTTGAGCCGCTGCAAACAACCGATACAGTAGCCACTCACGACGGCGGTTGACACCGAACCATAGATAAATAAATATGTAGCAAGCTACGCCAAACTGAGACTGAGCCACAAGCACAGGCAGTCTATTTAATAAGATAAATTAATACAAGGCTGCTAAAACACCAAAAATGTCGACATTTCGCAGCCGAAAAAAATTAATTATAACTAAACAAAACAAAATTAAATTGCCATTTACATTCCATGTTAAACAATTGATATTTTCAAAAGTTATTGTGTTTACCACTCCATGCGGACTTGATAAATCTACACCATAAGCCACTAAACCACTTTTTATGTAAAAATAGCAATTAATCGATTAAAAAAAATTAATAAGTTCAACAATCATTTATCTTTCTTTCAATGTACTTTTTATATAATTTATATGTTCAATATGATTGTTAGATACGATTTTATGCGACAAAACGTTGGAATCTTGATTTTTAGGCGCTAGTGTATGCTACGCGCTTTGCGCTTAAGGCAGGCAAAATTGTTTTTTTTTTTTATGTAAGTACCTACCGTATTATACTTGTTTTTTATGATAAGGGTGACAAACGAACACGCAGTCCACCTGATGGTAAGTGGTTGCTGCGGCCCATAAACATCTACACCTATCCTCAATTACGAATCAAAATGCAGATACGTTGTCACCCGTGAGGACTAAGATGGAATGCCTCGTTTCCAGTAAAAAGGGTCTCCGGTTCTCTACACTCTCCATACGAAACACAGCAGCATTAAACTGCTATTTTACGCTGATATTCTGTGAGAGTATGGTGCTTCCCCAGTCGAGCCGGCCCATGCGTGCTACAACTATACTACTAATATAGCTGCAGCATGGCTCTATCACGTAAAAATACTTTCATAAGCATTTAGTAAAAAGTTTTATTTTGACATTACAAACAGACTCTTTAATCTTATTTATTTTTATAGATTCAAATTCTTTTACACTACTTGGCTTTTTGGCTAACACAACACTTACATGTCTATGCACATGTCGAGGAACTGGTCAGCGGGGAGGTGCGCGGCGCAGATCTGCAGCCAGTAAATATCCATGTCCACCATGGAGTTGCAGAAGTTCGCCTGGATGTAGGTCATCGCTTGCCCTTTGATCTGCAACCCGTTGCGCACCCACACGCCCGCCAGAATCTCGTAGAAAAGGCTCTGCAAGCAACCATATTATTATAATAAGTTAAATGTTATGTAGGTACAAGTGGCCGATTTAATCAATTTTGCTTTGGCTAGGTAAGTATATAAGTTTCATTTGTAAAAGTTAAGTTGACAAACAAATTAATGAATGATAACAACGTCAAGTGAAATGTGTTATTTGTTTTCATAACAATGATATTTAAACACCTATTTCATCAATGTTCAAGACAAGATTTAAAATCATTTATTAAGTTTTTATTGTAATTTAATTTCCGTTTCGTTTTTTCGTTTAGTAAGCAGCACTTCTTTTCTTATTTTTTTTAATATGGTAGTTTTTATGTAGATTTATTACGCAAAATACGAACAAAATATAACACGGGTAAGCTGTATATTATTATGTCTCAACGAAGACTAGCCACTTCGACGGGACAGGATTAAGGTATACGAGTGTGTGCGCAAGAATAAGTGAACTATCTATTCCCACAAAATAAATTTTTCTTCGCTCTTCCCTACTTTGAAAAGTTGTTAAGTTCATTTTTATAGATAAGGATGGTAAAGGAGCACAAAGTCCACCTAATGATAAGTGGATGCTGTGGCCCATAGACATCTGCATCTATCCTCGATTAAGAATCAAAATGCAGATGCGTTGTCACCTTTTAATAATTACCAATACCAGTAATAATTTAAAATTAAAACTTTTGTACAACCGACTTCAATATAAATTATTAAGGATTGAAAAATTTATTTGGGACCACATGGGAAGCACCAGCTTTCAAATAGAAAAAAAAGAATCATCGAAATCGGTTCACCCAGTAAAAAAGTTATGAGGTAACACATAAAAAAAACAAAACCATACAGTCGAATTGAGTACCTCCTCCTGTTTGAAGTCGGTAGAAAATACAGTCTAATTGGGTACCTACTTTTTTAGAACTCGGTTAAAAAAATACAGTTTAAAATCATTTAATATGTTACACAATTAACACACATAAAAAACGTACAGTCGAATTGAGTACCTCCTAGTACCGTTTTGAAGTTGGTAAAAAAGGGTCTCCGGTTCTCTACACTCACCAAAACGTAAAAACGCAAGGGATTTTGACAATAAAATACGTGTTTCTGACAAAGATAAATTCCGAATTATGGCTCTAAGGCATTAAACAAAAATCCACACATTATAAACTTAATTTAGTTTGAGTGCTTTTTATGATAACGGTAGGCTACAACGATGCATTGCAGAATTTTTATCTCGGATAAGATACTGAGTCGTAAGCGAACAACTATCATCCAAATAAATAAATTGAGTCGAGTTCCTTTCTTTTACATGTTACCAAATTAAAGTTTTGAAGAAAACAATATCATTATCATCACAACAACTCATCACAAGTTTATTGCTGAATATAGGTTTTCCCTAAGGAATTTCACAAAGAACGGGCCTATGCCCGATCGTCACTTTCTACCATCGAGAACATTTATTCACTACCGATTGTCGGTTTTTCGAGCTTCTTGCACATTCAATGCCATTTCAGCTTAGTAATCCGTTGAACTATGTCTGTTACTCTGGTTCTACTGCGGATATCCTCATTTCTAAGTGTATCACGCAGAGAAATCCCGAGCATTGCCCTCTTCATAGCTCGCTGAGGTTTCTTAAGCTTCCCTGGTTGTACTGTGGATATCCTCATTTTAAATTCAATCGATCAAAAGCGGAAAAATTGCGAGCATAACCCTCTCCGTATCTCGATATCTAACTTTAGCTTCCTCATAGATCTAGCAGTGAAGAAAAGGTTCTTAGATCTATAGACATTGCTGACAAGACGCACTATATTTCATTTATATATTAAGTTAAAATAAACCTAGTTGTCTTTTTACTATGTTACAGTAGTGTACAATCACAAATTGGACTATACGTTAATTTACTTGCATAAGGTTTATTTATTACAAACAAAGGTTTTAAGCTTCCTACGACTAATGTTTGGAAGTTTTGAGAGCAGTGAAGTTTATCAATGCACGTCGGCGCAGTGCAGTGGATTGTTCTGCCCTAAAAATCCTCTGAGAAATGTGGGTAGACCTGATACCAATAATTACGCGTTTATGTATAGGTTATTACATTACCTTCTTTTATTTTATGCGAATACATTGTGGTTTAGAACAGAAGTCCAATGGAAATTGATATCAATTTTACTCGGAATTTAGATAAGTCAATCAATGCTACATTGTTAAATTATTTGAGTTTTAGATTTCCACGAATGTATTTATTTAGTTTAATATGATAATGGTAATGGTAGGTCCTATTATCTAAAAGTCGTTTTTAATTAACTGCCATTTTAAATATGGCTGTAAGTTGCTTTTTTGCAAGCTATGCATGTATAAAATTAAAGTTAAGCTACAGCCTACCAACGTCCCAGCATCGGAAACAGCCCGCCTCTAATTTCTAAGAATCCTGAGCTACCCGCATCCATCGACTTCCTGCATATCTTACCAGGTCATAACTCCATCTAGTGGGGGTTCTATTTATTTATAAAACGTGGTTTATTGATAGTCTTTCTAACTAAAAAATTATCTTAGCCGCGGCGCCACAGTCTTTGCGAAATTTAATATTTGCTGTCTAATTACACACTTTACGTTTTAGTTCGCATATACCTGCGTGTCTTCTTTATTTAAATAGACACCTTAAACCTGATACTAATATATATATCGCCGACGTGCACTGATAAACTTCACTGCTCTCAAAACCTCCAAACATTAGTCGTAGGAAGCTTAATACCTTTGTTTGTAATAAATAAACCTTATGCAAGTAAATTAACGTATAATCCAATTTGTGATTGTACACTACTGTAACATAGTTAAAAAGACAACTAGGTTTATTTTAACTTAATATCTAAATGAAATATAGTGCGTCTTGTCAGCAATGTCTATGGATCTAAGAACCTTTCCTTCTCTGCTAGATCATACTATAATAATACTAATACTAACTAAAAACTTATTTTTGTAACAAGGCGGATATTGTTAGATCCACAAAAAAAGCAGTGGAATTTCGTATGGTCATAATAATCAAACATAAGATTAAAAAGGGCCAGAGCTTTACGAATAGGCAATAATATCAGGAAAGAATTTGACACATGATACCTTCATTCCAAAACGAACGATAAGAAAATTAACATTGTCTGGAACACATCCGTTATAAAAAAGGGATTTAACGAACAAAAGTCCCTCCATTTATATAAAATGTAATTCGTGTCGCAATTGCACCATTACTCCTCCATATGGATTTACACTTTCCTTGTGGTAAAAATTACGCAAAGCCATTCACGTTGTTAATATATAGGAGTTCAGTCCATCTAAGAACACTGCTGAGCATAAGCTTCTCTATAGATTACCTTATTGATGATATTTGCCATAGATTGCCACGCTTGGCAGGCGGGTTGGCAATCTCAGTTTTTTTACATTATTTGAGTTATTATCAGGAAGATGCTAGGCGAATTGGGATAGTGGATATTCTTACACCGCCACTACACGGTTTTTAGATAAATTTAGATAATATGCAATAATATGAAAAAATATTTAAAGAAAACAACATGAGATGGAATTTCAAATACCTTGTCCAACTTTAAATAAACATCCAACCAAATATATTTATATCATTTATATTTCAATTAAAAGAAATAGTTTTCACACAAACTGCACAATAATGACTTGATATTTTACAGATTTAGTTGAGGTCAATAGGATCAATATAATTGAAACTAACGTTATAAGAAAAAACTATAAATCATAATTCGCAACATCAATACGGAGTCATTGCAAGACAAATACAATGATAATTAAGTAAGGCACGCGATGAAGCATCAAAACAAAAACGAAAGTAAGGTAGGTATACATAATATCACAGATATTATGAACGGGGAAATGGAGAGGGTTTGCTTGCGAACCAGTGTTGCTAGCTGAAATTGTTTTACCGACTTTGTAGGTTCACATTATAGAATAAAAACGTTTTGTCGTAAGTATAGACTATGGGAAATGCCAGAAAAAATTATAGCGTTCGATATATATCTTGTTTACATCAACGCCAAACACGTAGACAGGCGACGGGCAGCCAGCGTCAAATGTGCGAAACGTACGGTACTGCGATCATCAATCAAATCCAATGGGAAAGGTCTGTGTTCAGCAGTTGAATCTCACGAACTGACGATAAAGAAGAAAGAAGTATTTAAATATATACAAAACAGTTAAATACCCACTTTTGACAATTATTTATATTTGATAGACAGATATTTTTTATTGTTCAAAATTAAGTTGAGAACAGAAGAGAATATTGTTATTAATCATGAGAAAAGTAGTCAATAAAAAATAAGAAAATATATAAATAAATAACGAGATAATTAACACCATTACGTACATATTTATAATTTTGTTACAAATGTAGCACACTTGGTAATTGTGGTACTTATTTGCACGTAATAAATTGATCAAAGTAAATTACCTGTAAGTGTTCTTGGATCAAAATTATATGAAGTTGACGCCTGCTGTTTGTATATTGTGTAGTCATCAATTGACTACATAATATACAGACACAGAGGAGACGTCAACGAATATAATATAATATTATGATATACAGCGGTAATCATGTGCACGCAAATCAGTTAAGCCGGTTTCACTGTGGAGGGGAATCGTTCGACTTCATAACAGAGTTTATTTATCTGTGTCAGAAGCAAATAACAAGTGAAAATAGCATGCAAAATTACATTCACGGGCATTGTACTTTGTGTCGTTTATTCTTTGTCTGTACACGACAGTTTAATTTTAGTGACAACAATAAGGAATATAAATTTGGTTTTGTAAAATTTCCCGATTTCAAATAGAGTGTTGGTAATTTCGCGGTTGCGTAGCTGTCCACCCGGCGGACCGTCGGAGTGAAGCGCGGGCACAGTGGGTGTCCGTTCGCCGTCATGTTCGTTCGTCGCGTGCACACCGTGCTGGCGCTGCTCGCGTTAGCGACCGCCGCGCACGCCCTTATCGACGACGCACTCGACGTGATCCGTCTGGGCAAAGAGATTGGCGAGGAAGTGCTTAACTCCTGGGATCTTTTAGGAAAACCATTCAATGTGTCCGGCGGCGTCGATCTACCCATCGTCAGAAGGCGCGAACGAGAAGTTTTGGCCCGATTGGCACAGGTGACGAGAGTAATCGAAAGACTCGAACTTAGGATACAGAAGATGGGATCGATGGCGAGGCTGCTTGCAAAAGCGGCAGGACGAGGCGCTAGATTAGAGTTGCGGTTGCATGAGATGGCGGATCTCTTAAGCCGGGTGGCATCAGCTAACAGACAGATGCGAGAATACGTGAGATTGCAGCAGGAGTTGGAGAGGGCAACACTGGAAAATTTCGCGGAGTGGTGTGTATCACACGACTCGGGCGCACTGCCTAGTCTTCTTGAACGTGTTCACTCTCTGATATCGCCTCCGCACAGACATTTGTTGGGAAGAAGTATTTTGCAGCTAGTGTTGGATGATTTGGAGGTTGGTATAGTCATATTAGAAAAGTAGGGACAAATAGAGAGTATAGTAGAGTAGAACAATTCATTCTTTTCTTCTTTCTTTGTTTTAAAATAAAACGGTACCCCCACACTAGGATTTTTCTCCTGTATCGTGGAGGCAGTTTACAAACATAAATTGGACAAGGACAAACATCCAGACTAGTTTTGTTATGTTAATACTTCGGCTATTTCTTATCATTAATATCGTAGTTTATTCTCACGATGCTCAGTCGGTAGGCTTTGTCAATACTGAATTACTGAAGATGCAGGTTATGAAACTAGCTGAAATAATTTCGCTAAAACATCACATGGGATTTGAAAATATTTTGCTTTGATTAACTTTCAAAAATAGTGTCATTTTATTGTTATCATAGGCACCTGTGTTTTACCGCAACGACTTATCAAAACTTGTGAATTAAAATGGAACAAGACAAGGTCTGTTGCAACGTTTTATAAAACCATTCGAGCAAAGGAACAAAGGTTTGTTCCTTTAAGTTATTAGCTCTGCTATTGTCTTAGTAAGTTCCCTTCACTCAAATGGACAATATCATTTCCTATGGTCAATATTTAAACATTGGCATCATTTGTAGTTACGTACACTGTCAGTTACAGAGATAATGACTGACAAAAATATAGTTAGTTACTACGTTAAAACTAGTTAAGCTAAGCTTGCTTAATGTAGACCTTGATTAAACTGCTTTTTGTTTGTCGATATGATGGCGAGATTATTTACGTACGTGTATCTTTTTTTTTCTTATTATAAGTTAGTGATTGACTACAATCCCACCTAGTGGTAAATGGTGATGAGATCCTAGATGGTAAATCGCAGTGTCTTGACAAATATTCATTCTTGTTTTGAAGACGGCCAGATAGTAATCAAACGAAAAGACAGACACTAGACAGCTAGACGCCGGTAGATTATTCCACTCATTTAGCAGTAAGTGTTACGAAAGATCAAAAAAGCCGTTTATTTCGAATGCGCGGAATAACGAATATTACATACAAAATTTTATGACATTAACATCAATATACTTTGTCTCAGACACACCAAACATTATCACATTTACATATATCAAGATCAACACACGTCCCTCCTTTTTGCATACATAATTTACGTTATGTGGGTAGATAAAAAATGAAGTGTACTATGTGCGATGCTTCGTGGGAAACATGTATTGTTATAGTTGGTTACAATTACGACAACGAGTTCTCAACAGAGTTACTGTTGAACCTGAACTATCAACACTTACTTATTTTATTAATGCTATGACAGCCGCTTACATTGCTTAGTGTGGTTTAGTGAAGTGTTTTGGTACAGTCGTGCCGACAGCCGTGTTAGGCCACAGTTCGAATTTTGGTCGTAAGGTTGTGACCAATATATTTGCTAAAACACAAGGTATCGATCTTGGGCGTATTGTGATTGCCCTCAAGTCGACTTTCGACTATTGCAAGAGCCTTCCACCGGGTTATAGTACACTCAAGACAGTAAATACCATTATGAGATCTTTCGTTCTCTGGAACCTGCATATCTCTATATGAAATGTCTCTATTTGTATGTTCAAAAAGAAATATCATCGGGCCGTCACTCGGACGTTATTTTTAATTTCCGTCGGGGTCCGTTTGTAAACACTACATACCGGAGCCGCGTGTCGCGCGCGGATCGGCTCCACAAACAAGGATGTTTGTTTGTGTGGTAGTGTCACAACAACCTTAATTTGTAGGTGTTCAATTACACGCCATGAATAATTGTTCAAAGAATGCGTTCGCTCATATGCTTCGAAAATATTACAAGTTAAAGTTATAGATTATAATCTATTATAATAAATTCCACTCCTGAGCACTGATCTCATTACATTCGTGTGCAAACAAAATATTTCAAAGCTTGAAAATATGAATTAAGATTTTTATGATTTTTTTTTTTGGAAATTTAAAGAATATTTTTATTTTAATTACTTTATTATATTTGAATATTATGCAAGTTCTGGAGTTTTCTGATGTCAACGTAACTTCTATACTTAAAAAATATTACACTTTCAATAATAGTAACAACCGAGTTCAAAATTTTGAAGAAGTTAAGTTATTTGTTTGTTAATTTATTTGTATTGGTTCTGAAGTCGGTGTTAAGACAGTGCATCGAAGAATTATAACCTCGACTTCAGAAGAAGCTAAATAGGGGACAATTATTTTATTTATTCAGTCTTTTTAAAGTCTGGATTTTATTTTAATAACGAATAGAGGTGCAGTCTGAAATCCTTTGAGGAATAGCCCATTTAATATAAAAAAGTCATTTCTATTAGTTCAGCCGTTTCCGAGAAATCAGTGAACATACATGAAAAAAAAAACATACGCATCGAATATAGAACCACTTCCTTTATTAAAGTCGGTTAAAATATATATCACGCGTTTTAATCTGCAGTCAGTCAATAATATAAAAAGGAAGTATTCAGTACTAGCCAAATTCCTCATTTTTTTTAATTTAATTTGTTATTTAGTTAAACAAGTCGACAACTAAACCAACTATCTCTAACATCGTGCTGTTACCCCTTATAACGGTAAACCTAAATAAACATCCAACGAACTTGAGAACTTTTTGAACTTGATACAAATAAAAATAAATAACCGTGTGCGCATGGAGACATAAGTATAAATTTATTCGTGACGTTTCGGAAACCTATTGCCAGGATATCATGTCGATAGTTAATCGGATCCTTTGATATCCCATTTAGAAAGTCGTAACTTGTAACATAATATAAATAATACGGCCCACGACGCCCAGTGTTGTCCTATTACTTTCAAAAGAAATATTGCCGGTAAAACTTCATGAAACGCGTTTAAATGCTTTTCTATTTTTACCGTTAGCTTTGAGATTATAAATGTAGGTTCAACATGGCTGATTTTAATGTGCTGTGAATAAAAAAAAATCATCTTTTACGGAATCGTTGAAATGGCTTGCCACGTTCAGCGTTTTTTTTTTTATATAATTGAAAGGAGAAACGAAATTACATTTTTTTATAGGAAAAGGATGACAAACGAGCACACAGTCCACCTGAAGATAAATAGTTGCTGCGGCCCATAGACATCTACACCTATCCTCGATTACGAATTAAAATGCGTTGTCACCCATGAGGACTAAGATGGAATGCCTCGTTTCCAGTAAAAAAGGGTCTCCAGTTCTCTACACTCACCATGCTATTTTACGCTGGTATTCTGTGATAGCGTGGTCCTTCCCCGGTCGAGCCGACCCAATCGTGCTACAACTATACACATACCCATACGCCTTATAAAGTACCTTGGTTTAGTAGTATTTATTTGTAGTAGTTTCGTCGGATTTCTTTAACGGAGAGAGGAGAAATTAGAGAGGTGTAACTCATACAGATCTGCTTGAGTTACACCTCCCTACTCTGTGCTCTCTTTTCTATACGATACGATCGTCTCCGTTAGTCCTAAACAATTATTTTTATCAGAACGACTTTCGGGAATTACAGCATCGGACACCCAGCATTCAAACCTGTTGCATCCGTTAGACAATAATTCACATTAATCATTTCTCGCTGCGGGCACGGATTACGTTACAAGCAGTTGCTGTATGAAGAAGAATATATATAAGTGAAATAACACTGACTCACTCACTTATCACGAGATTTTCTAAAATATACGCCGGATTGACTTGTAATTTGGTATATTATATACCTACTCCTTTCTCGACGTAAACACTCAATAAGAAAGGTTTTTGGAAAATTCAAACCCTGAGGGGGTGAAATAGGGTGTTACAGCTTGTAATGTAATTATATTATGTATATGAGTCACGTTACGAATTAGCTCGATGCTACGGCTACACCGGTTACAACGGTTTTTTTAACGGATTAATTTCGCGACCATTCTGACTCATTGTTGGATTTTTTAAGTTTTAAGCATGAAATAAAATAGGTAGAAAATTAAATAAGGGAGCCTATTAAAGTCTCCTGCTACAAATAGGCCTCTAGACCCCTAGGATTGCCTCATAGGCATTGCCTTTTTTTCAACGGCAGTTTTTTAAATTAATTATTTGTCAGATTGTTTTGTTTTCTCTAGTCGCTTATTATGGCACATACAAGACGACATGGAGTAGTTGATATTCTTACACCGCCACTACAGTGTAGATGAGTTCTTGAACGTAAGAAATCTAAATTTCCTTTGTCAAGTGTGGTTTTTTTTTAAATATACTACAGTTTCGAAATGAGCATAAATAATATATAGGTAGATTATACACATATAGAAATGAGGTTCGTCATACCAAAGAAGAACCGATGAACGATTTCAGCAGATATCCTCGTCTTGTGTTTCTTTTAAGATTAATATTACAATATCATTATTATTTTCTCCTAATCAAATTAAAGACTTATAAAGACCACTTACACGTACCATTGACATTTAGTTTTTTTTTTTTAATTTTTGTAATAGGGAAGTTGATTGTGTACCTATGACTACTTTAATGTATCATAAATTCATTTTACCAATTATCTGACTATAATAAAAGCACATAATTAAGTATTCAGTATTCGACAGAATAGTACCTAGATATTCGGTATTCAACCGACCTTGCCTTTTAAGCATTTTTATTAGGTAAAGTGGATACTCTACGTACTCTTTGTAGGCATAAGAATAAAATTATTATATATTATTTCAGCTAACTCAATCACATAAAATTAATAATGGAAAATAGTTTTTTTGCAGAAATATACAATATAACTTTGTCCGATTGTTATATCTATCCGGATGCTGGGCTAAGGCTTTTGACACAAACAAATGTATGTAACAGCTGGCATTCGAATCCAGGACACAGCTCATTTTGTTGTGCCTTGCTGCTTGGTTTTATGCCGTCTAACCGTGAAATAGGGCCGTCAACCGTCAAATAACAATGTCCGTTCAATTCACATAAAGTGCGGGTGTGGCGCGAACTTCCTAGCAATGAAATTATATCACCCAGGCCTGCGATCGACACGAAGCGTACGTGAAACGGGAATGGTATTGTATCGAGCACGCCGTAATTCATTCTAAAAAAAAATAAGCTAACGGTAAGCGGTAACCACATTACCACTAAATGTGCATCAGTTTTTTATATTAGTTTTATATCTACACACTTTTATTTCAATATTTCACCCAGGGTTGTCTGGTAAAAAATACCATAAAGTATTATAAAATAAAATAAATGAAATTTACAAAACTTTGAATTTATGCCCCAGCCTACACTTATAGTTTCTAGATTTACGGCAGTGATGAGTTTTGAACCTTAAAAAAACTGATAACTTTCAGCTTTGTACAAAATTTGATTATGTTTAAAAGCTTTTGTGTTTAAATCATGCCTCAATACTTGTAAAGTCACGAGAATGACAAGAAATAGTGTTAGTACAAACAATAATGATTATAGCATCTTAGTTATATATAAATTTTTGCAGTTATAAATTAAATCTGTAAATAAATTAAATTAAATGAGCAATTCCATTTTAGTGCTTTTAGGTGTGACAACGCATCAGCATTTTGTTTCACATACCACACACAACATTAACTTACCATCAGGTGGACAGTGTGCTCGTTTGTCACTCTTATTCTATAACAACTAACATAAAAAATTTCAAAACCTCGCGAAACAAAACAGCTGATGACCTTGAAACTGCTGAACCGATTTTGATAAAACATGTCTAAGAACCACCGCTAGAAAAACTACTTTTAAATAAAAAAAGCGCACCCAAATCGGATCCGCCGTTTAAGAGATACGGTGCCACAGCAGACACACAGACGTTTGTCAGACACAGACAGACACACACAAACAGCGGCCAACGCCTCTTTTTGCGTCGGGGTTTAAAAAAAGAATCGTAAACATTATTTTCATACCGTCAGTACGAACGAAATCATATAAAACGTTGACAGAGAAATAGATACTAGAGACTAAAAATGTTTACAGGACGAGGGATGTTTCTCCGGTATTAAATATCTTACAATATCAAACCCCGTGGGTTAATAAAATATTAAATGTGAGCGCAAACTTGGCGATAGTATGCCACAAAGAGTAGCCTATCAATCAGGTTGCTTGACCCCGGCTCATGTCCGGGTGACTCACGTTCATTGTGTTGGCGTTTTTATTGCTTACAATGTGATACTTGCAAACAAACGAGCCACATATAAGCAACTCGAGCTTATCTAATTTTAATATTACTGTTGTTTCGTTAATCAAGTAAGTATATAATCTTTATATACAAAAATTACGTGTCACGTTGTTTGTCCGCGATGAACTCCTAAACTACTGAACTGATTTCAATAAAATTTTGCATTCTGTGCAGTTTGGTCCAACTTGAGAGATATGATAGTTTTTATCCCGCTAAGTGACTCTCAATTTTTTTATTGCTAATCGCAGGAGTTTTTTTTAGGAAAGCAAATGGTCGTCGGAATGGGCAGAACAACGTCTGCCTGGTCAGCTTTTAGCAGTGTTTTGATAAAACAAAGACTGATGATCCCAAAGCTACATTACTGTCATCTACAATAAGTGTAAATTTTATATTAAAAGCTTTAGTGATTGTTATATTAAATTTACTTGCCTACAACTACCTGACTCCGATCTGTTATCGAGAATTTCTGGTCAGAACAACCCAATAGCTGATTTTTATTCTAATTCGCAAGTTTAAACGGAATTCGAACCCGAAATTACATGATCAGCTGTCGCGCTTTTAGACCAATGACGCAGTCAAAGAAGTAGAAGAACTTGCCAACTCCACTTAAAAAATCATCAAGTGGATAGCTGCCACCATATGCCATTAAAAATATTAATAAAGTAAACAGTTTATTTTAGATCGAACTGAATCAGACTTGGGCCTCGCTATCTCGTCCACGCGGCTCAATGAATCACTAACTTGTAACGGTCGAAAGTCCTTTGTCGGAAACTGCACTGCTATGTTCCATTAACTCCACGATAAGAAACTCTTTTAGCATCAGAATTAAAGTGCAAACCCAAAACGATTCTTAAGATTTTTAACGATTAACGTAAATGGTTCTTTTCCAAATCAAAAACCGTTATCAATTCGACTGTACCTTTTGACCACAGATTAGTGATAAGTCATCGCACGCTCTGAGCGCGCGGTTACTTATCATTAATCTATGCTTTTGACGTAGGAAGTAACCAGTTACCTCCAATACGCAGAGGTTCGTTAACTGATTTATTTGATTTTTTATTAAACGACTAACTAACTATACCCAATTGCTCTGGGCTCATATACATTTTTCATATATATTATATGTTCTCGAGTGGCAGCCTCGTGCTGGCAATAGCGGCGTTGGACGACCCCCCCATAAGATGGAGTAACGGCCCGATGAAACACGCAGGCAGTCGATGGATGTATAGGTGCTTTAGGACATTCTTTATGGGATTCTATGAGGGGGGAGGCTTATATTCAGCAGTAGACTTGTGATTGGGGTTGTAGTGAGATATAATATTATATTTTTAGATTCCAATTATTAGTCATGTTAACAGATTCAGGTTATGAAAAACCTCTAACAAATAATAAACGAAAAGGAAGTTAGGCTTTAGACGGGAATATAGCAGTGTAAGCTCTGCAATTAAATTTGACAGCGGAAAATGGTATGAGTGTAGTTCATAGTCCTACCCAGACACACTTTTAGGCAGAAAAGGAGGAACTATTATCTAGAAATATTCTAACTTCTTAGTAATAATGTATTATCTATATTATACTAGTATAAAATAAACTAAAGGTCGGGGCATAAAAATCTTCGTTAATGTTAATTTATTTTTATTCTTTAATAATTGTCTACGTTATATCGCTATTCGTTGTAAACAACAGTTTTTTGCGCAAAAAGGTCGTCTGGAAGAAATCGCCTCCAGAGCGGTAATACCGCCATTGTACCTTCTGTATAGTTTATTTCATTTTGTTTTCGTTTGAATGTGTTTATGCTACTATATATATATATATATATATATATATATATATATATATATATATCAATGTTTGATATATTGATAGGTAAATTGATTGAATCATATCCTTTGCCCGCGGAGGCGATCACATAACTGCACATACGCAACAGGCGGGAATTAATGTTCGTATTCAGTGCAATAAGCAAGATATGGGTCATTGAGGCGCAACAGCGTGTGCGAACGATTGATGTGAAGTGCTCTGTGATTACTTCTACGTATCGTGGAAATAACTAATGCGTTGTTACCGGAAGCATTTTAACATAAAAATCTGACCACAAAATTATTGTAGGACATTACATTAATTGTTCCCCTCGGGAATCGCAGCTGACACGTTATCGACACGACATGCCATTTAATTTACTTATTTACAACATGTTGAATATACACAAATATTACTTATTTACAACATGTTGAATATACACAAATATCTAAACCTAAAATTCGTTCATTTAGTTATTTATTTAACCTATCAGAAGTCCACAACTGAAACTCCACATATTGCCACAGGATATTTGCCATAGTTGCCACGGTTAGCGGGCGGATTGGCATGCAAATTTTAATTTTTATTTTGAGCCTATCTCCTGCTCCAATTTGCTCTTTCGCTTCAATGATATTATATATAAAAAATTCGCGTCTTACTTTTGACACCCACTAGCTGATGTGGGTAATAAATTCTCTTCCGTCGCCACTACTCGGCACATGAATTGCACGTAATATAATCTAAAAGATGTTACTTATCAAACGTGGTAAAGGCCTGTCAACACTGCACACACATTCTAAAGATTTCACAGTGTGACTTGTAACGCGTATTTTTTTTCCTTGACTGCCTCGTTGATCTAGTGTTCGTAAGGGCGACTGTTGGTAATGTGTTCCCCAGTTTGAATCCGGGTCGATACAAATTAAGTTATTGCGTTTTTCGATCAAGAAATCTTCAAATGAACATAGAACATATAAGTCCCAGATCAACACGGGTTTTCAAATAGAAAGTTAACTCAATTTGAAATTTCGATTCGATCGGGATTATTAAAGATAATTGGTACATGCAAATCTTCAAATGATTTATTTAGGTCAAGAGTGAATCAAATAATGAGACGACCGTGTACTCCACGTCGTCGTAGTTGATAAGAGCATAATGTGAGTTATAGGGAAGTCAATGAATTTGAAACATAATTATCTATGATGTATTGTGCGATAGAATAACTATTATATTCAATTAATTTGCGGAAGACGGAGTCTGCACTTCCCAATACTAAAATGTTTTTAGATACACATATTTAAACACCTTTAAGAAGAATTCTTACAAAACAAAAAAGGGCCCAAATTTAGTCGCAGAGAGAATTTAATAACAACAACGATAGACAAATATTTTTATTTATAAATGAAATGCATTTTTTTTTCTGTATTAACCCCGCGTTCAAGATTAAATTCAAATTAACAGTTTTGTAACATCTCATACCAAGTACATTTTGATTGATTGATTATCGATAAACTACTTTGGTTAGAATTATAATTCGATTTTATTGTCTGCAATAATTCGAGCAAAACTAATCTAAATAAATTAACTACAAGAATTTCAAAAATTCTTAACTGTTCAATGCTAACTGCCAAAAGAATTGGCAAGGTACAAGGTTCGTTTCCCCTAAACCATTGGACCGCTTAATTACTAATGTAAACGAAGTTTGAAAGTCAAAAGCACAAGTTAATATACAAATAAAATGAAAGATTCAGCAAAATGACACTGCCATTAATCCATTTATAAATTATTCGTGAAGATAGTCCTAACAATATGCCTCCATAAATATTTTCACAGTCTATTGTCATCATTTCCTCTCATTCGCGCGTTCCGTAGCAGCGAAATTAAATAAGAGCGCCCCTTTGAAAACGTTGCTCTTATGTCGACCACCCCCTCCGTATCGCAGACAGATATTTATCTAAACGCATTAGCGGTCAACAACCTCGCCACCCTAGACATTGCCGTTTATACAAGGGAGTTGAAAATAATTGATTTTACTACAAATAATGTTAAGGCTAAAATGATGCATTTTTCTTTAATACTGGCGTTGATGTAGGTCAGAGCTTAATTTATTCTTTCTACCCTGGTACCAATTGAGTGTGTAAAAATATTGCACAATTACGAATATAATTTCGTCGTTGCGACTTTAAGATCTCTTATGTGTAAAAATCAATTTTATGAGAAAATCGATAAAAACCGTCTATCGAAAAAATTATAATGAAACCAACTACAATAAAAAATATAGGTAAGAACTACATGATTTCCTGCTTTTAACTTTGCTATTGTTAGTTGAAATTAAAAAAGTATCATAGTAAAAATAAAAATAAAATATTTTAGTTAACACTTAAGAGATTTTGGTTGCCATTTACGTATCACATCAGAGCTTTTGAACAAAAATGCCTATAATAATTTAAATAATAAACTTAATTTTACTGAAATATTTTATATTTCTCAGGAAACACTAATTAAGATAGGATAACAGTTGAATCACAAGTTAGAATAAAATAAAAATTACAAACCAAATTACCACAATTTTCTGAGGTATACTTATATAATTATGCATTAAATACCCGGATTAAATTGTAATACATCGTAAAACGGGTGGTAATCCCGATCTATTACCATTTTCAGTTCCTGTAAATGTTTAAACTTGCCCTCAGTAATTTTTAATGGAGATCTGTACAATCGGTTTGGAGATACCAGACAGTTTCTTTGATTATTTCTTCGCTGCGGAAGTACAGACCACTTATCGACATGTCTTAACCTATAAAATATTGAGCCATTGGATAAATATTTAAGACCTCTATTGTCCACCACGACGGGACCTCCCTTTTTTGCCAGGCTGTATGGATTTTAGGTTCGATTCCATCTCTTCAAAATTTAGAAAAAAATCATGGTGAATGAATTTGACATCATACGGGTTTTGTGGTCGAGCTTGTCTTATCTGGGTGATGTAATCACTAGGAGTGAAAATTTGTGGTTTTATGTATTGCTCAATAGTGGAGTGAACACTATCCACTTCCATCATACTATGCCCCTTTTCCAGGTAAAGTTGTTCGATACAAATTTTCCTTCTTTGCGCCAAATCGCTTAGGGCACTTGACAAAATTCGGTTCAGGTTTTGGTGTCCGCATCCATCAGAAATAATGATAACGCGCTCTGTTGAAAGTGGCAGGTTTTGAGAGTAATCTATTAAACAAGATGTGAATGCATTAGCAGTAACATTACCATCTGCTTCGTGCCAAAAGTAAATTGTCACGTTTTTGGATAGCACGTCATAAACCGTAAAGTTATGGCATTGTAAATTTTATTTGTAGTATAATTCACTATCCAATAGCTTTGGGGCAAGGAAAACACTTTGAACGTCGCCTGTTATAACCACAGCCTTTTCGTTTGCACTAGCTACGGCATTCTTGTTGACTTCACGGGCTTCAATTTTTTTCACAATATGGCTAATAATATCATATTCTTCTTTGGAAATGTTACCACTTTTATAAATACAGCAAGTGTGGCACTGGTCTTTGTGAGGGTGGTGAATGCCGATATTTTCTTTAGTTATTACCTTCGAAAATGTCTTTTTAGAGGCAGCTCTGTAATGGTTTTCAATACACCACTCCTTAAAAACCTGATACATGTGGAGTTCAGATCAAAAAGTCCATTCAACATAATTTTTTTGAGCTAGCCCGACAGTAATATAATATATAATAATAAATCCTTTATTTCGACCAACAATAGTCAATGGCTCGGCACTTTTGGTAAAATATCCTGCCATGTTTTAACAGTTCTTGTCAATTCAACGTTCTTTCCTGGCCTAACAATAATATTTGAACTTGATACAGTGTTTTCTGCAGATTGTTCCTCTATATTTTCTTCGAAAGTATCAACCTCTCTAGTCCAGCGATGAAAACTGTCTTTCCCAATGCAAAGAGTATTAAGAAAAAATAATTTACACACTCTCACTCTTGTGCATTTTGCGTCCAATTTATTGATGAAGATATCGTGGCCACTTTGTTTTTTGCTTATAAACCTCTGTTGAGATTTACGTCGTCGTCTTATACACCTTCTCACTGCTGATGCTTTTATAAACGTCATCTTCTCAAGCCAAGTCTTGAGCTTCCAAAAATATTTATGAATTTTTTCAGGTTCTTCATTGGATACAAGAGCACAAAGAAAATAATTTTTAGATTTAGGAACTACACACGTGTGTAAGCAACATGGTTTCAAAATTCTTTCAGGATTCTTAACGCACGCTGTCCATTTGTCAGCTAACTTTTTATACCCAAGGTACGATTTACCGGCTACCCGGGCTTCTTTATTCAGTTTAACGGTGCACGGAAGTGGTCTTTGTACAGAAACAGAGGTATTTTCATCAATATTCTCGGGAAATGATACCCCACTAACACTGTCATCACCATCACTATCAGCATTATAACTATCCAGAGAAGGCAAGGTCCTCCATGTTCTTAAAAATAAGTTTCTGTTTCTTCGTAAATCTTGCACAGACAACGACCTGATATTTTCATTGATATCCAAATGTTCTTCAACCTGGCTCCACAATAGACAAAGAATCCGCCTCCACCGTGAAACACGACACAATCTGGATCATCACCACTGTTATTGCTCAAATTTTCAAAGATAGGTGTTGGTGATAGCACTTGCTTCGATTCAGACGCAATACCCGGTTCTTCAATGGCATAGAGTATGCTGATGCTAGAATGAAGCATTCGTAAGGTCATCTTCAGACGCAATACGCTTCCGTAACGTCATCTTGATTATTTAATCCTGAAGATATTAAGGCCAAGTCTTCTGGCGTAATAAGGGAACTGCTAGAACAGGTTTTCACCTTAGGAGGTTCCTCAAAATCATAAAAAAATACTTGATTCAGAGTAACCTGTATTTTGCTGATTAACTAATAACTCAATCTCACTTGGACAGAGCGTTTTACTCATTTTTTATGGTGTTACACTCACAAATCGAATAAACTTTCGTTTTACGCAACGCGGACGAAGTAACGATCTGCAACGCACTGACAAAATACATTAAAACCTATTTTGAGCGACATCTATCATCTACGATTGGAGAATAATCACACGATTTATCTGTCTCGCTTGTCTCCGTGATATGTGTGCTCTAAAGTCACATAGGTAAAGAATTTTAAAACTACCCGCCATTCTCGTCGTGCATAATAATGCACATAAGATATTTTGATCTAATAATTGCCTAAAGGTCCCGAGTATGACATATAACTAAAAACTCGTATGTGTAGAGTTACACATAAGATATTTTAATCACCAACTTTTAATTGGGAAGCACATTATTGATCTTGAAATTGGTAAATAAATGATGATTGAATAGTCGTATACACATGAGAGTTTTTCCATTCGATAGAGCTTCAAAATGTGAAAAATACTGGCGTAAAAAAGTGATTTTGCCTAAAGTGACACATAAGAGGTCTTAAAGTCGCAACGACGATTTGTAGGAGTAAAATGTACCTGTTATTTGCAGAAAAAATATTGATATTATATTTCCTAACAAAAACATATATTATTTTGGTGTAGTGCGGGCCGAAAGAGTATTCACTACCCCATGTCATTCGTGAGGGTGGTAAAAGATAATCTTGGGAAATGCCGAAGAACTATGACTTGCCAAAGTTCCGACGATGGATCGCTAAATCGTTGTTGAACGTGATGATTATAGTGAGCCCTTCCTCTCCAGAACTAGACAGTTTATATACTGATTATGTAGAAGAGATAATAAATTACAACCATATATCATAAGGAAAGGAAAACGACCAAGATTCGTTAAATAGATGTGACTAACAGCTCCAAGCAAATTTCACTTTAGTATCACAATATGCGGATCTAACTCTTTATCTGGGTCAAGAACGTGAACATTAAAAATTATCGTAAATATTTATAATTAAATAAAAGAGGGGAATGAAAAAAAGGTTTCGAAAAAAAGCCTTTGTATGTTGCAGTTAAAAAAGGTAAAATAAAGTGAACATACATTATTTTCCATACAAAAAGCTTTAATCAATTAGTCTGAATTTCATGGCTGCAAATTATCAAGATAATAATGTTCATTCAAAATTATCGGATAATTATCCGGTTATCATCCAGCAATACAATGTGTTACAAAAGTTATTTTTGTTTGATACAATAAACTAACAAATTGTTTGTCATATTGCCAAAAACTGACCCACAATATTACCCGTGTTCGGACACACGCCATAGATTACGTACAATATTATACGCAGGAATAAACGTTATTATCATAGATTTGTCATAGATATTTATCTTGATAATCATTAAGATAATTATCCCGTGCAACCCTGCTAAATTCATATTAAAAATCAACCGTTAATACTTTCGAGTTTACAGTTCATTCAAACAATTCACTCGAGACACAAGTTCCTAAAAAAACATATCGCACAATAAAGAAATGACAGGCGGCACGTCACTACTAGAGACGTAATGTGCCCCTGGATTGATCGATACCCTGCCTCACGCCGCTGCACTCATAAAAACATTCCGCGTGCGATCCCGCGTCGATGTCAGCTGACGACACATCAACCTAACGACTGAACAATAATAAACGTGCCTCCACCAATCCGTTCCACGAATCACGACACGGCAAAACGTATCTTGTTGACAATACTATAAGACTCATAGAGTAGTATAATTAACTTTGCTTGAGTTAAGAGTTAACATTATTACTATGCGAACTCAGTGCTATATTGTAACATTTATCGATATCGATAAGATTTTTTGTAGAACATTTTTTTTTATAAAAATCATTCTAAAATCACATTATATCATAAAAGATTATTGTAATTTGAGCTATATTGATTTATCGTATAACTATACTATCGTTAAATGGATTCTAAATATAATAGCTTTTATTATAAACAAGACAATACTAGCTTGACCGGCAGACGTTATTTTGACCATCTAAGTAGGTGACGCGCTGAGTTTCACTTCAAATGCATTCTGGATATTTACTGTGTAAGGTCATTTCGGTTCATAACTTTGGATTTGTTAATTACTTCACTACAGCGTCACCTAACAAATCTTAACATCCGTCGTCTCGACAAACAAATATATTGTATAAGTTTGACCTCAATAGAAGACCTCGAAGTTACACGATCATTAACAGACGCACCAACGATTTTATAGATATAATATATGACTACATCAAGGAAAACTGCTTTACTATAGACGCGAGGCACATGTCAAACTAGTTTTAAAACCAACTGCGAAAAATAATAATGTTTGTTGCGTCGAAATAATTTCATATATGCACATCAAATGGAACGTGAAATTTATCGACATTGTGTGCTACAGCACTAGCGACCCGCTCGGTCGGTCGAAGCTGGTCGGCCCCTCCGCGCGTCAGTCTACCTCAAACCGCGGCGTACAACGTTTTGCTTTCGAAATACGATGAGGATCGCAGCGCTTTTTGCGCTGTTGGTCGTCGCACTCGCCGACGACTTGTGCCCGGTCGACGAAGTAAGAAACAAGTTCTACAGCCTTGAAGTTACTCTTTGGAAGAACGTTTCGAATCCCAATTGGGGAGAGTTCGGCCTCGGAGGGGATGTCGAATTAACGAAATCCTTTGCAATCCTAAACGAGTACATAGAAGCGGTACCGCGACCGCCACGGCCACCGCTCGAGACTTGGCTGTGGGTGAAAGCGACCGAGAAGTTGCAGGTTATAGATGGCTTGTACAAGAGTTTTGTGGAATTCGTCAGGCGGCAAGCCACGCCAGGCGCGGTGCCAGCGCCAGTGCGTGAATGGTTGGACTTGGCTGAAAGTGTTTTAATGGATCCCAAGGCGTCAGTGGCGCAGGCAGTGAGGAAGCTGCACGATCTGACAGAGCACGGCGATATGTTCCGAGCTGTGTTAAAGGTACAAAGAAAGTCTAGTTCTAAGTGGTGTAATAACACTTGAGTGCGTTTAAACCAAAACTATATTGATGACTTATTGTTTATTTTGTCTGTGACAACATTTGAGCAGTTTGTCAACAATTCAGAAATATTTTGTCGCACCGTTGACGCTTCAATTCGGGCCGCGCTCGGTGACGTAGAGTAGTTTCGCAATTACGACCTCAATAATTACTCTAATTAATCGTAATTACTGCTGGTAATGATAAATTCTCCGAATCGTAATGAACTACTTCGTTTCGTACTTCGGATTTTTTGTAAGAAATACTTTCTTTAAACTTTAAAGTAATAGTATAGTATCTCTGTAGCTTCATAAAATTAATGATCAAAGGCAAAAGAACATCCGCCGTTCAAATATAACATGATATTATACAAATAGTATGATGCCCTTATATATAATAATAACGTGATATACAAATGCAGTATGACTTACAAGTGCTAGGCTCTGAAACAAAATCTATATTAGGTATTGAAGAGACAATTCTCGTTGTTAGCGGCATTTATTCCCTGTGTACATTTGCGTGCTCAAGTTTAATTCTCTTTTACGGTAAAACTCGAGTAAAATGATTTCTTCTGCGTATAATAAATGCAAACATGTACACATTTAAAACTTATAACTAAAAAACTAGTAACAAAGTCCGTTTAAATAACAAAGAAAAGTGTACGAACGATTTCCAGTTTATAATCAACAAAGAGATACTGCGAGAATTCTTTAACCTCGCCATAAAGTATTGCCTACAGAGTAACCACGCAAATGATTACATTACGCATCTGTTTAGATTGATACAGACTTAATAATTGTTGTTATGGAACGATTTCTCTGAATCACGACGGAACCGGAGTCCCTGTGGTAAACAAATAGACACTACCGTTATCGCGTGACAAAGGCCGCACGTGTGCGGATGAGATGTGAGTGGGATATAGCTCCCGTTCCGTTCACGTTCACTAACGATTTTGATTTCACATGCTGTATGCAAAGTGAACGAGGTATGAATCAAGGATTTCTAGCCTTTTGGTAAATTTTGAAATAACAACCGGATATAAATATTTTGTAATGTACGAGTGTATCCAAATTTTCCTTTCCACAGAATGGATAATACTACTACTGCTAATAGTTACAATGACTAAAATAAAATAAAACATCATTTTTGCAGACCAATATGCTCTTTTTCAAACGTTACCCCCACAATAGAATTTCCTGCCGTATCATAGTAGTAATGAATAATAACGATTAAAATTATGAGATACTAAGTAAAATATAATCTTTTTTTTTTAATTCGTTGATCATTACAATTTTTGGATATATTTTTGTTTAAAGACGAAAAAAGAGCAAATTTGTATTTTCTTTAATAATATAATACATTTGTGTTTATATTGTATTTTATATGAAAGCGAATGCGAATATTACGCATTGCAAACAATGTTATTCTGTTGTTGTGTGTTGGCGATGTAAGAATATTCACTACACCATTTAGACCCTTGGGTGTGAAACAAAGAAGAAGATCGACAGCAGCGTCTTCTGTCGATCTCCTTCTTTGTTTCACAGGCAATCTATGGGGTAAAGATATGTCTAACAGTAGACTTATCAAAAGTCTATAACGATAACGATAACAATTTTGTTTATTATTTTAATAATATACGGCATACTTCAGACAGCATATTCACAGCAGGCATAACGTACGCTACCTAACTTTAGACAAATTCCGCAAAAAAAAAAAGTTTATCTCATTTTTATACATACCCGTTACAGTTACAGGCTATCAGAAGTCCATATATCCGGCGGGCAAGTCTACCGCCGCAGTTTTTTTATTATTTTGAATTGTTATCAGGAATGTGCTGCTGCCTAGCCCATTACGACACCCACGGACCATATGGGATAGTAGATAATCTTACACCACGCCACTTCACGGTCGATTATTAATATATAAAATGGGTGTGACTTCCAGGAGGAGAACCCGGACCTGTGCGAGCTGCAGCTGTCCCCACACCAGCTAATTTATGATATGTATAACACTATATCTCTCACGGAGATAAAAGGATACGCCATGATGCAGTTCTCCTGGATGTTACTGAGGATCTACGGAAAAGGTAATCACGCAATGCAGACATTCTACACAGTTATTGGCAATGTTGTACTCGTGAGAATCCACGCGTGTTTACTCAGCGTTAGATAAACCAAACGTCAAAACATCTGCACTATTGCAACTACAAGCTAGTAAGAGGACTAAAATGTGAGCAAATTCCTGTAGAATCTGTTCAACGCCATAGTTACAATTTAAAATAACCATGTATTTTTATTACCAGTATTCTATCACTTTCAAAGTTAATGTACGATGCAAGTATCATCAACAGATTTGGCATAAACGTAATGCATCGCAGACTGACAATCGTCTTAGAAACTTATAGATGTCGGCACAGCCTATTACCGGTCTGGTAATTTCAGACAATGCAATGTTTATACTGCTAGAATTTACTGGATAAAACAAAACTTCTATTTTGATGGTAAACATAAATAAATCGTAAACAAAAAAGCTAACAAATGTTTACTGTAAAAAAACAAAGGAAGGTAACTAGCTGACTCAGTCAAAATGTTCAACATAACAATAGTGTGACATGAACATGATCTGAAAAAATATATACAGTTGCATCACATCTCTTTGTATTTGCTTCTTGGAAACGAGTTGTGTTTACATTTTTTTGGTTGATAATAACGCGTCAGATACATTAGAGCTAATGCTGTCATTGCTCAGTAATATACAAAAATAACGCGATTAGCAAAAAAAACACAGTAAATAAGTAGCTTTTCATATGGTAGTGGCAAGAATTATACCTTTTTTACTAGGAGGATTTTGATTCTTAATCGAGGATAAATGTCTGTGGGCCACAGCATCCTCTTCCTATCAAATAGATTGTGTGGACGTTTGCCATCCTTACATGTATAAAAAAAAACCTGTGTCTCAGTAGTCAATATGCGTCATGAATTATTTTAACACCCGAAACTCCACCTATTATAGTCGGGTGCATGTCTCTAATAATACATACAAGAACAGCACACAGCCCACCTGATGGTTAGTGGATGATGTGGCCCATAGACATCTACATTTATTCTCGATTAAGAATAAAAATGTGACACGCCTGAGGACCAAGATGGAACGCCTTGTTGCCAGTAAAAAGGGTCTCCGGTTCTTTACACTCATCATGCGAAATACGGCAGCATTAAGCTGCTAATTCACATTGGTATTCTGTGAGTGTTTTCCTACCCTGGTCGAACCGACCCACTCGTGCTACAACCATAATATAGCTGCCACGTATAACGAGTATCTCTAGAGGAGTGAGTATTAATTATTAACGTATAAATTGCAACATAAAGGTCGTTCGTAGTGTACGTTATCACAAGACCCGCGCACAAAACCGCAGAGAGAACCTTAATCGCCGCAGATAAAACTATTGCGCTGCATGCTAAATGCTTAAACATACTATTTCTGAACCTAATAATAAAAAAGCAAAACTAGAATCAAAGAATAATAAAAAAAAAATTAATCTGTATAAGCCAACGGATTAAAAAAGCTGAAATGGTAGTGTGCTGGCCATATAGCTCATAACCGAAAACCGATTGGAAAGAAAGGTTCTTGAGTGGCAGTCTGATACCGGTAAGCGAAGAGTGGGGCGGTCGCCTAGTAGATAAATTGCGGCCGCCTAATGGATGAATTAAGCTGATGATTAAATAACCATGCAGGAAGTCGATCGATGCCGGTGATTCTAAACTGTGTTTCGTGGATATTTCATGCAGGTGGCCTATATTCTGGAGTAGACTTGTGAAGGGCTGTAATGATGATGATGATAAATAATAAAACCATATTTAAAATTAGGGATTTTTTTTCATAGAAACGTATTAGCCGTCGTAATGAAAATGATCTAGTCGTAATTAATTATAAGTTAAGAGAAAACGGACGTACGTACAATGAGAACCGTAAAATCCTACATAGGAGCTAGTGTAACAGTCACAAATAAACTGAGAGTGCGACACAATACAGAAAACCAGATTCTCTTGTTAGTGTAGTTTAGTATAGTGAGCGAGGACAATCGATACACAAAGATATTCTTTGAATTTTGATATGAAACACTTTTAGTTCTAAAATATCGAAATACCGAGGCGTGAAGCTTTTCTTTCTTGTGTAATTATTTATAAAGGCAGAAAACGTTATATAAAACGATGCTTAGCGCGTGTTTGAACAAGCGTAAATTGTTGTAGTGATTATTAAATTGTTTTTTTTAAAATATGAAATAACTATGACAGCAGGACGTCAAACACCTCAGTCCCCCGTGACCACGGGTGCTGGAAAGCACACGAAACGTCGGGAATATAAAAATAAGTTAATATACGCGATAAAATCCGTAAATTTAGTTTTATTAAAAAAAAAAATGTTAAGTAAGAGTTATTTTTTTAGAATATCTGCAATTTTTTAGTCACAATATTTAACACATTCGAAGTTTGATATTTCCACAACGAAGCTTGTTTGTTTAAATTGGTTCACGGAACCTCATAACTATTATGAATGCAATTATATCATATCTAATGAAAACTCGCTCGATGTTTGCGGAAATTGCACCTACTATAAATATAGGAAAATTACATTTTAACATCTTAATATTATTTTATTATAAATATATACTCTTTAGCCAGAGATTATACACCAAAATATTAATACATTTCGATCAAAAGTTGTGGAAATTATGCTGTGACACTAACAATGTTAGAACGAAACAATAAGTGACGAACAAAATATGTAGTAAGCCTCAAAAATAACATAACTATAGCTTCTGTTACATTAGGTTCGCACTTCTATATGGTAATTATAACCGAACATGCAAGGAAAAGGTTCAACTACCCCGATAAAACCCTAAAAAATAATAAATAGAATAATTATTTTTTCTTCTTCTTCTTCTAATTATGAGATCTGATGTTAAATTTCAGGCAACTTCACCCAAGAAGCAAGTTTAACACGTCAGAGGTACGGAGAGAGATCGGCGCGGACAGCCAGCGCGGCGAAGGCTGCCTTGGCGATGGCCAGACGTGACCTGTACCGCTGCGACCCACCGATACATAAAGAAGGTGAGAACCATAAACATAATGCATTATCATTGCTGCTAAGACGTTCTTTACATGTCGATCGTAAAAATTCAGTGAGCAAATATTAAGCTAATAACTTTTTTTTTACGTGGCAGAGCCATGCTGCAGCTATATTAGTAGTATAGTTGTAGCACAAATGGGTCGGCTCGACCGAGGAAGCATCACGCTCTCATAGAATACCAGCATAAAATAGCAGCTTAACGCGTATGGTGAGTGTAGAGAACCAGAGGCCCTTTTTACTGGAAAAGAGGCATTCCATCTTAATCCTCACGGATGACAAAGCATCTGCATTTTGATTTGTAATCGAGGATAGATCTGTGGGCCGCAGCAACCACTTACCATCAGGTGGACTGTGTGCTCGTTTGTCACCCTTATCCTATAAAAAAAAATCTTTACTTTACTTTAGAACTTTTTCGCGCAATTCGTTACTCCAAGTGTAACTTTTTAGTAAAGCTGTGTTTCTATTAAAATCAGTCCACAATTCACGAAGATATTGCGTAACATACATAATTATAACTTTTAACAAAAAGTAAAAACCGGCTTCAAATTGCTAAAAAATAAGTTATTTATTTGCTACCCTTAGGAGTGGAATTTTTTCTCCAAATTTATATGCGACCACCCCTGAAGTATAGCCTATATAATAAAAAAGAATCATCAAAATTGGTTTAAAATCTGCTAAGATATAGTGTAATGTACATACAAAAAAAACATACACTCGAATTGAGAACCCCCTCTTTTTTGAAGTCGGTTAAAAAAGAACATACACTCGAATTGAGATCCTCCTATTTTTAAGTCTGCTTTAGAGAACCGTTGTAGCTCAACTAGAAAATAACGAAATTTGATCCGTTGCATTACAGGAGAGACATATGCAGAGGTGACGCGTCTTCTGCAGGGCTACATCGAGAACGAGGTGGACATGAACACGGACAGCACGTGTCGCGACAACTGTGCCTTTTACACACTCGCGGAGAACCATGGTTGCTTCAAAGATCAGTTCTGCACCAAGCAGCCAACGTGCAAAGGCCGCATCATAGACTGCCAGTACATCGATTCCGATATGTGGGTGTGTCTATCAGGGGTGAGTTTTCATTCTATTTCGTGTATATAAGAAAAAAGCTAAAGGAAACCTATTTTAAATTAACTATTCTATAGATTTGTATCTTTATACAAAGAATTTGTTTAACGGAGATCAAGACATATTGAATTTGCTAAAATATTAGATCATGTACTATAAAAAGGTGACATAAAATACCAAAACATAGATTGTTGCGTTTACAGAACCGAAACAGCAAACGGCGGTACGAATGGATCGAATACGAGAACGGAAGGACATTCGGCCACGTCGGTAGCTGCACGCGGGGCAGTACCAAGGTATTCAATTTGTGTCATTATACATGAACTCACAATTAATATTAAATCTGAAAACACTTCTATTCTCTTTTGCAAACTCAAGATAAACGCAAATCTGTAACTTATTAGTAAACTATGTTGACCTATGTTAAATAAGGCTATCTTGTTATTAATCTTAATGATGCTCATAACTTTAATTACTGTGAGCTAAAGCGTAAATATTTGTACGAAATGTTTAATACTGTATTAGAACTGTTCATTCTTAATAAACAAGCTCAAAAGTTATTTAAAAAAAATACTGACTGCGTAAAAAAGTTTACTGAAAAGATAAATACTTTACCAAGACGAATCTAACGACATCCCATATGTTATTTTTTTATAAGATAAGTGTGACAAACGAGCACGCAATCCACCTGATGGTAAGTGGTTGCTGCGGCCCATAGACATCTACATCTATTCTCGATTACAAATCAAAATGCAGATGCGTCGTTACTCGTGAGGACTAAGATGGAATGCCACGTTTCCAGTAAAAAGAGTCTCCGGTTCTCTACATTCACCATACGAAACACAGCAGCGTTAAACTGCTATTTTATGCTGGTATTCTGTGAGAGCGTGGTCCTTCCCCGGTCGGGCCGACCCGTTCGTGCTATAACTATACTACTAATATAGCTACAGCATTGCTCTACCTCGTAAAAAAAAGTTTAAAATCCATCAAGCCGTTAAGGCGACAGAGCGTGCCAAAGAAATAGACATACATACTCTCGAAAAAGATTACCCTCCTTCTGGGGCAGTCGGGTAAAAACATGGGTACCCTATAGTAATATTAGTTACTATATTTAACGCATGATTTAAAATTGTTTGGTTGCTTGAACATTTTTACTTAAAAAAAAAGCTAAGTGATTTTAGGGCTCGACATTTAGTAAGACATAACAAATGATAACCGCACTATTCCCCGATCCTAAAAGTCTTGGTCAATGAAGTAACAAGGGTACAAGTGCTTCAGGTGGACTCTTGGTGGCGCTGGTTGTTCTGGCATTGCTCCTACTGCATGTGCCTCTGCGACGAGTCCGGTCCGGAGTCCGACCGTTACTTCAGCCTGTGGGACTCTACATCGGACGTCAAAAACAACAAGTTAGTCAGTCCACTACGTTCTAAGGACGCCCGCACACTTAGGAATGTTAGAAATATGTAACTTCGACTCAAATTTGAAGAACCATCCTTCGATATCTTAGAAACTAGACTAATAACGATTTTTCCTCCCAAGGTCGACTCCTGGTGGAAATGGAATCTCCTTCACTGCTCTTACTGCTTTTGCCTTTGCGAGGACGAAGTCAACTCTACCGAACGTTTCTTTAGCATGAGAGAAGCGTTGGCTGACCTTGAAAAGAACATGTCAGTACCTAAATCTGACAGAGGGCGACGTAGTTTATATTATAGTCAATCAGCTTTGTAAATGTCTTCGCTAGAGTAAATTGGATTTTCTACTAAGGGTTTAAAATATAGTATTAAATCGGCGTAGTGCTAACAGCATGGGTGTGCGGGGGTCCACCGTAGCATTCGACGAGTGGAACGCCACAACAATTTTATTCATGTTTCAGGGTCGTGACTGGTGTCCGTCTTGTAAAGCACGGTCGAGTGTTCCATCTTCAGATAAGCGAAGGCACGCTTGGTGAAAGAGGCACAATAACACCTAGCAGTTGGGTGCCAATACAGAAGTTTGATCCCAATGAGCCGGGCGTGAGGGAAGGTGTTGATTACCATACCCTCACGTACGAGAAGAGAGCTATTGATTTGGACGACCTGGATTCACCTATAGGCCACGTCTTGACCGGCGTCCGGTAAGCCCAAAGTAAAGAAATAAGGTGATATTTGTCATTGTAATAGTTGCTGAAGTTCTATGTGATGTTTGCAGGTTCAGAATAATCGGTGCCCATTTGCACTTTGAGATCCGCTCGACGCCATTCAATTACACCACTGGACGTCTTTCGCCCGAAAAGAGCTTGTGGATTAGCAACGATAATACCGAAGGTGCTGAGAAGCCGAGGTAATTTCATGTGTTTCTTGATTATTTTATTTTTACTCCTATTCTCCATATTTTGTTTTGGTATTTGTGTAGCTATAGGGTGGAAATAAACAAATGGTTAAGATGGATAACTGGATATGGAAATATATTCCTTAGTCAGGCTTTGCCTTAATATTAATTTGACGTTTAATTTATTTGCATCATATTAACTGATAATAATGTCCTCAAGACCGCTCTTTCGTCACGTCGGTCAGTCTCAACAGAGACTAACCAGATGGTTAGTGTCTGTTGAGACTGAATTATAGTGCAAAAGGTTGCACCTGTTAAATCTTTATCTCTCTATTCCCTCTCACTCATAGCTCGATGGGCCATCAATAAGACACGATCAGAGAGAGATCAGGCGCAGGACCAACGGCTCTACGTGCTTTCCGAGGCACGGAGGTGAAACGGGCTGCCATTGATAATGTCTCGACAGAAAAACGTAATGACTGATTTTGGCCCAATCCGGGACCACATGATTAGCAGTGGTGCTTACTACCACTACACAGTCTTGATCGACTGATATGATACATGATGACAACTAGAGAATATGCCTAACTATTCCTTGCTAGCTTCCATGTTATATTGTGTTACTTATTGCATTTTAGCAAATTATTTTATATTCTCTGTAATTTTGAACTTTCGAAACATGCCTTTTCAGAACCCGTCTGAACCTATACCGCCCGGACATACCGACCCGCTCCTCGCTGCCACTGCCCGTGGACTCGAAACACGACCAGTACGTGGAGTTCACTAACACGGATTTCGAGGCGGACGCTGCCCAATCCACTGTTCCATTTATAGACATACAACCCCTGCAGCCAATGAAAGGTAAGCAATTGTCTTCAAACCTTAACTGAGTTATATATTTGGCCACTTAACACGTAAAAACAGATATTTCTATTTGTTTTCGTTATCTTAAACCTATTTAAATTTACTATTAGACGTAAGCCTCTTTTATATACATGCATAGTAAAGTCTTAGTTTATATTATATACGTCCCACTGCTGGGCCTGTGCCCAGACCTCTTCTTATTCCTGAGGGTTGCATTTATTCAAAAGTAATTTTAGTAATTCAAAACTGTTTAAAAAATCTGACGTTAAATTTAAATTTCAATCTAATTTTTTTTTGTATTACATACTTTTGTAACAATATTTATATATTGCACCTGCAAGTACAAAAAGGTAGGGGAAGGTATTTTCTCTCTTTTCAATAAACTTTTTATGCAGAGCCGTGGTTAGAGCTCAGATGGTTAGCGCTCGCTGTAACTTTCACAGTACGCGAGAAACCCGGGTTCGACCCCGCCGGCACCAATGAAATTGTTAATTGCAATTTTAAGTGCTGATTTACCACGTGCTCGGTGGTGAAGGAAAAGAAACATGAATGTCTGACAAATAAAAAAAAATATTTCGAAGACGTGTGAAGTTCGCCAACACGCATTGGGGCACCGCGGGCGACCTTTCCCTGCCCTAAAACCCTCTCAGAAATGAGAGGAGGCCTGTGCCCAGCAGTGGGACGTATATTGGCTGTAACTTTAACTTTTATATGCAGTTTGTTTTAACTATTGGACTTGTTTACCTGAGGATTAAAAAATCGGCCCTTAGTAATTTACATTTAAACACTTCTTAGATTACACTCGATACCACACTAACAAAGTCCTATAACAACAAATTTGTTCTACTTAGACATGGGCTTTGTTCCCAGAGGTCCCAGTGATTTTCAATTAATTATTTGTTTTTGTTTTTCAGGTACAGCTCTATCGAGCGGTGCGGGTCTGATGCACCGCGGTGCTCCGGGCTCGGGGGGTTTCATTGCCGTGAAGCTGTTCACTTATGACTACTCCCGACACGTGAAAGCCGAAGTGCCGCCGACCGCCTACGAGGAGAACGGCGACACTACGGAGTTTACACCTGTCGTCAACTAGTTTAGGGTCCATTTTTGTATACTCATTCTTTCCTAATTTTAATGTAATGTAATGTAATTTCTTAAATAAACATCCTCCTTGAAGGCTTCCTTTTATATAAACTTTTGAGTTAATATCGTTTAAAATTTCTACATACTAAGAAATCAAAACTGTTTTAATAGGTATAGCAGCTTACTCAAATAAAAAAAGAGCCAGTGCTTTTAAACTGAGTTTGAAACAATATCTATATGTATAATGAATATATATAATCTAGTCACTATTAACAGTCAAGCCTAGACGGATCAGTAAGCTGAAGTGGCTATGGGCCCGCCATATAGTTCGAAGAACCGACAATCGATGGGGAGAAAGGATCTCGAGTGGCAGCCTCGTACTGGCACAAACGCAGTGTTTGCCGACCCCCAATTGATAAGGTGACGACCTGATAAAACACGCAGACTATTAATGGATGCAGATGGCTCGAGACCATACTTTAGGATACAATACGAGGGGCACACTAAAATGATCGGGAATAAAAAAAACCACATGCACGGTATAGCTAAATTATATTTCGAAGTATTCTCCGTTCAACTTAATGTACTTTTCCATTCGTGCAAACCAATCATTAAAACAGTAATTCCAGTCTAAAGTTGATGTTGACAAAATGGCTGATTTGTACTTCTGATCTTCAAACCGTTGACTTTAAGCTCAGATCAGGACTGTACGGAGGATGGCTCATCAGCTCAACGTTTTCCTGCTTCAAAAAATCATTTGTCTTCCGAGCCGTATGGGACCTCGCATTATCGTCATGTAAGATGATGCGACGTTTCGGGTTATTTTTTCGGAGTTCGGCTATCATTTCTGGCAAACAAACCGTGATATACCACTCAGCGGTAACCGTTCTGCGTTCCTGTAAAGGAATTGTAGCAACATGCCCCTTTTTCGAGACAAACGTAGCGACTATTTTCTTTGACACGCTGCGGGAGCGAGCCACTTTCGTTGGTTTGACCTCGTCTTCGAAGACCCAAACTGCTGACTGATGTTTTCTTTCAGGTTCGTATGAATAAATCCATGATTCGTCAACTGAGACGATATTATAAACGGCATTTGACTTCCTTTCGGTGAAGCGTTGCAGAGTATTCCGGCACCAATCTACACGAGCCGCCTTTTGCTCTTCGGACAAATTGTGAACCCAGCAGGAAACTAGCTTTCTTACACACAGCTCATTATGTAATATCGACTGAATTTGTAGTCATTCCGATACCGATAACAGCCCGAATCTGCTCGTATGTCACATGACGGTCATCTAATATAATAGTTCGCACAGCTGCGATGTTTTCAGGCGTGACCGCTGTTCTTGGTCGGCCTGCAGAAGAAACAGTGCTGAGCGACACACGACCGCGTCGCAACTCGGCATACCAACGGTATATTGTCGTTTGACTCGGTGCTTCAACATCATAAATCGAAACAAGTTCGCTCAGACATTTATCTTGAGATAAGCCTCGACGAAAATTGTGATAAATTATGGCACTGAAATGTTCACGCGTGAGCTCCATTTCTGTTAACGACGTGTCAACTTTAAACCAACATAGTTTTTGTTTTTAATCATTTTTTTAATTGTTTGAATGTCATTAAGATTCTAAGAGGCCAGTATTCAAATTCTAAAAAAGGTTTTATTGTAACTCAATCCTAAATATTATATTCCCGATCATTTCAATGTGCCCCTCGTACCAATCTATAGAAGGCCTATGTTCCACAGTAGACTAATGATGGGCTGTTGTGTTTGTGTGTGTGAATCTAGACATTAATGAAGTTTAGGTCGAATCCTTAATTAGGCATCGTTTAGATTATTAATTGATAAATACTATAGATATAATGAAATACAGAATGCTATATCAAACTCCAACTCAGCTGTTTATAACAACAAATTGCAATTCAAAACAATCGATTGATGGACGACCTCAAACTGGGACGACAGGACTTCCAGGTTTCGACTATAACTGGAGACGTTTTACTTAGTACGTTTACTACTAAATATTTGAATTCGTTTAAAAATTGATAAGGACTCAAAGTGGCAACATGGTTCCAACAACAGTAACAGAAACATGGCCAAAGATATTTATTTCATAGAACAACGCACTGTGACATAACTTGACATTTTATATGTAGTAGAGCCATGCTGCAGCTATATTAGTAGGTATAGTTTAGGCACAAATGGGTCAGGTCGACCGGGTAAAGACCACGCTCTCACAGAATACCTAGTTAGTAGTTAATGCTGCTGTGTTTCGCGTGGTGAGCATAGAGAACCGGAGACAACATTTTACTCGAAACGAAGCATTTCATTTTAGTCTTCACGGGTGACAACGCATGTGCATTTTGATTCGTAATCGAGGATAGATGTAGATGTCTATGGGCCACAGCAACCACTTACCATTAGGTGGACAGTGTGCTCGTTTGTCATCCTTATCCTATAAAAAAACTATTATTAGCTGCCAAGCAGTTCACTACTGGACGTTTCGTTTCGCATAGTTTCGTAGAGTTCATATTTATGCACAGGAAGACTACAACGAAGTAATACCTGACTACAAACTATTATTTATTTACTTATTCTTTATTGCATTATTTATTACAAAAGAATACAAAGGGCGGTCTTTGTACCATGAGATAGTCTCTTCTATACATATAAATGAAATTGAACGGTCTGTCTGTAATATCGAAATAACTTCCATTTATTGAGCTGAGGGGATTATTTGCATACTCTTAAGACATTCGTTTCTTTTTTATTCTTTTTCTTTTCTTTTGGGCTATTCTTCGGAATGGCTGAACCGATTGTAATGACACTTGACGAACAGAGAAAGCAATGCAAGGACTGATCTAGGCTATATTTAATCCGAAAACCATGAAGAACATTTTTTGAGAAATCTAAAAATTTAGAAAATAATTGATCTTTGATGATTATCTTAAATATAAATAACCCCACATTAATAGATGCAGGTGAATTCTGGGCGGATAGCTAGTAATATTGTAATCTAGAGGGCAGCACTAGTTGCTTGGCTTGTTATCTATTGTGGATTAAATCTTAGAGAAAAGTGGTACGATAACCATAGCCATTACTACTACACTGCTAAAATCACAGTTTTGTCAACTTCCGATTACTATTTTTGGTATATTTATTGATACTTTTAAGTTGGTGCAGATGAAAGTTGTCTTTCATTTGTGTTAGAAGTAAAATTATGTTTATAAGCATGACATTATTTTGGATCATTTCAACTTTTTACAATTGTCGCAGTATAAAATAGCTATATTGTTAAGTCATCCATCGCACAGCAACATTGATATGACACATATATACATGGTACGTATCAGTAAGGTGACCGAGTTACATCCGGAGTATCTGAATAGATAATATAGCTAATCTAAGGTTGCTAGTGAGGACTGGTCCGCTATGGTGTGCAACAAATTTATTAGCTATAATCTTGTATGTTTTTTTGTGTAATTTTATTATGGAACTTGCTCTGATTACCTATGGGTCCATATCTTTTTATTTTTGATGAAGAGTACTGTATCATGGGCCTTTGTAAATTGCAAAAAAAGATTAAACTGCGGACATTATTACACCGTTTCTCCTCTGCACAGAGGAGCATCGTTTTGAAACGGTATTAGATTAAAAAAAATCTTCGTCTAATTATAGTTTTCATTTCACATTATCATCGTCATTTATAATCATTAGAACAAACATAACCTTGTAATACCAGTTACTAGACTCCACAGAATTAGTAATTCGTTTATGGAGTGAAGTTTACGTTTTTACAACAAAATCCCAGAAAATGTACAAAATTTGTCAATAAACAAGCTTTGTTTTATTAAAAAAAAAAAGTACAAAAAGGTTTATGATAATATCAAAGAATAATTGAAATAAAAATAACGCTGAAAAACCACGCTGGTTCTATTAAAATTCATTTACAAAATTGTACAAACAAAATTATTGTAAAGTTAAAAATATGTTTTAAAAAAAGGTCCCGCTGGGTTTCTTGCTGATTCTTCCCAGGACAGGTATTTTGCGAACCAGTGGTAAAAAAAAAATACTTATGTAAATAAGGAGTAAGAAACAATAAGTATTACATAATCTTACCGATAATTAGAGAATATTTAGACTTAATTATTTATAAATATTTATATTATTTAGAATATTTAGAATGCTTCTACATACTTAAAATATTATCCTTTTTCTTTCGTTTTAAAGTTAATCATGTTGCACATATAAACAGTTTAAAATAAAGTTTTTCTATGAACCCTTTTTATGACGTTTTTGCGACTTATTTTAGGTGTCATTGTAAGTTAAAATAGTATTCTAGTTACCAATTACGAATATATAAATAAATAACATGTGATTCACGTAAAAATTTTAAATCACCCTGAACATATTAAATAAATAATATAGATGTTTTTATTTCGTGTACCTTCATCACGCTGTATTAATGAAAATCATAAAAGCAACATGTGCAATACGCTACAATATATATATACCTGCACTCACCAAGCGAAACGCAGAGGTAAACCTCTATTCACGCTGGTATTCTGTGAGGTCGTGGTACCACCCCGATTCGAGTCGGCCCATCCGTGCGACAGCAAAAGCTGCCGCGTGGCTCTACCACTATTATATTGATATGATTTAATATTGTAATTCTGTAACATGCATCATGTTTGAGTAAATGGCTTGTGCATACACACAAAAGAAAACTAGTTGCGACATGGCATGCACATTGCTGCACAATTACGTTGTCACATATAATAAATTAATAAAAAATAAAGAAAATTTTGTGTTTAGTGAGATGATGATTCTACTGTAATCGGAGCTTTCTTCAGTCTTCTATGGTGATGCACGTTTAACATTTATTTAAAACAGCGTCAGCAGCTCCTGCGAGGGCAGCAGCTGGCGCTGCGAGTATGTGCGTGCGCGTATACGCGCCTGTGTGTGTGTGTGTGTGTGTGTGTGTGTGTGTGTGTGTGTGCGCGCGCGTGCGTGTGTGTGTGTGTGTGTGCGTGCGTGCGTGTGTGTGTGTGTGTGCGCGCGTGTGTGAGCGTGTGTGTGTGTGTGTGTGCGTGTGCGTGCGTGCGTACGTACATGCACGCGCAGTGGGTGATCAGCAAGCAGTGCTAGCAGCTTCTGCGAGGGCAACAACTGACAGCGCGTGTATGTGCGTACGTACGTGTGTGTGTACAGTGCCAGCAGCTCCTGCGAGAGCAGTAACTGGTGGCGCGAGCTAGTGTGTGTGCGTGCGAGCGTACGAACCTGCACGCGCAGCGGGTGCACGGCGAGCAGCGCCAGCAGCTCCTGCGAGGGCAGCAGCTCCGCGGCCCGCAGCCCCATGCAACGTACACCGGCACACAGGAACGCCGCCAGGTAGCGATGCAGCGGGAAGTGGAACGACGCGTGCATCGCCTCCGTCTGGAATACAAACCCGTGTCAAACATCTACCATTAATCAGTATAAAGATGACGTTGTTTCGCATTAGTAGATGCGAGTGGTGTGTACATAGGGTACTGACCCGGTGCACGTGCGGCGAGGCGAGGTTGGCGGCGTGCAGCCAGTCGCGCAGGCGGGCGAGCGCGGCGGCCACCATGCGGCGCGCGAGCGGCGCGTGCGCGGGCTCGCACAGGTGGCTCAGCACCGACCACATCGGGTACGCGGCCGCCTCCAGCTCGCACGAGAACGCCGCGTAGTACGACGACGGCTCGAACTCGATGTGCCCGCCCGTCTCGCGCACGTTCACGTTCATGCCTTCCGGTTTACACATTATATATTAGTAAAACTTGTTAACGGTGTAGTGTCAGTGTAATCCACTATCCCATATCATCTCCTGTGGATGTCGTAAAAGGCAACAGAAGCAAACAAAAATAAATAATCCTCGGTTGCCAACTCGCAAGATGAATATGCGTGTGCAAAGAATTTACATTTCATGAAGTATCATAAAAAGATATTGTGAAATAACTTAAACCTATTGATATTAAAAAAAAACCGCAAATCTCTGGGGGATTTCCATTAAAGCTATTGCCTCTATAATAGATACAATCGCACCTCAACTAGCTATATTTTTAATACTAGTATGGAATCTGGTGTGTTTCCTGATTTAATGAAACATTCAACAAATGTCTATTCAAATTAATATTCATTCAACAACAAAGTACTATCGAACCAGAAGAACAACAAATTCTTCCGGTTCGATAGTACAAATGGGCATGCCTCAGGGCTCAATTCTCGGCCCTTTTCTGTTTCGTGTATATATTAATGACTTATCTTACATAGTAAGAGATTATTATTATATACTCATAGTATTAATTGCTAATGATACTTTATTAATTTTCCAATGAACACGGCAATTCTTAAAACGTGACAATGTAAATGATGCTATATGTAAATTAGTAAATTTTTTTAATGTTAATAATTTGTAAACTCTAAATGTCAAACAACTAAATATTAATGTAATTTTAAATGGGGAAGAGCCAAGATTTGTCGATACCACAATTTTTCTTGGAATCACACTAGACGCGAAGCTTTAATGAGGCCCCATATAACAAAACCACCAAGCAGATTTAGTTCTGCAGCATATGCTGTAAAAGGGATTAGAAATCAATTTCAGCTACGGATAGGCCGTTGGGAGGCAATATTGCCTATATAAAATAGAGGCTCAGGGCCTGCAGCGAGTCTGCCACAAGAATTAAGGACGTCATTGATATTAATACCGTATCCAGTAGCTTGAAAACGTCTTCCAATGCAGCAGTGAAGTTTTGGGGATATGGGCTACATGGTAGAGCCTAACGCTGCTGTTTCGTGCGGTGACTGTAGAGAACCGGAGCCCTTTTTACTGGAAAAGAGGCATTCTATCTTAGCCCTCACGGGTGACAACGCATCTGCATTTTGATTCGTAATCGAAGATAGATGTAGATGTCTATAGGCCACAGCAACCACTTACCATCAGGTGGACTGTGTGCTCGTTTGTAACCCTATCCTATAGAAAAAAAGAAGCAGTAATTCTTGTTAGACATTGGAAGTTTAATGCACAAAAGTTTACGTATATATTATAGCTGTGTATCAGAGAATTATGTATTATTTAAATAAACATTTTATTCGTTGAACGTTAATTTTAGAGGTGCAACGGGGTAAGTGTTTAAAAGTATTCTTAGATTATGCACTATTTCAGTCTGTAGATTGGCAGTGTTATTAGAAAATCTACTTGTTATAAAAACATGATTACATCGAGACACGATACTATATCCAGATTTGAATTGCAACGTCTTCGACAGGTATAGCCTATCGAGATAGCAGCCATATATATTGGGCGACTTCTTCAAATTCATGGCTCAAACCTCCGAATAAATATTGCAATTTATTTATAATTTTGCTATTTTTCTCTTTTTTTTATTTAGTTTGCATTTTTTTTTTGTAATGATACTTTATTTATAAATCTTATTTACCAAGGAAAAAGACCTAGTGGTAAATTTTATCTTTTGTTATTTATTTAATTTTATTTTTCTAGTTAATGCGTAGCTGTAGAATTAGTTAATATTTTAGTGCTTACATATCTTAGAGTTGGATAATTTGTAGTTTTTTATGCTTAAAATTATTCAGCCGATTGTTTTGTAGTGTTGAGTTGTTGCTTGTTGCAGGCTTTTGTGTTGCAATTAAATACCTTACACCAAAAACCGCACATTTGTTTCTTATCTTGCTCGAACCCGACCCCTAAGGCTTGGCTACACATGACACGATGTTGGTACAGAAACATGTATTACCTCTAGAAAAATGGTGGGGTATCCATCCCTCCCCATTTAAAAATTACAGTAATATTTAGATGTTAGAAATTTTGTGGAGTTACGAATTTCATACATTTAGTTTTAGTGCCATTTAAATGGAAACTATTAACATTAAAATAATTTACTGATTTAGATATAGCATTATTTATTTGGTCATATTTTAATAATTCTCGGTTTAATTTGAAAATTAATGAAGTATCATCAGCAAATAATACTATATCATAGTTATCCCCTACTATATAAGATGAGACATCAATATATGTAAGAAACAGAAGGGGGCCGAGATGTGAGGCACGACCATTTGCACTATCGACCCGGAAGAACTCATACTATTAATGACAAATAATAAATTTAAGTACATCACTTCATACACCGTAGTGTTGAAGTTTCCTGATTAAAGTTTCATGGTGAACTCAATTGAAGGCTTTAGATAGTCACAGAATATACCCAAAGCATCCTGTGAATTCTCCCACGCATTGAAGATATATTTAATCAGCTCTACATCAGCATCAGTTGTCAAGCGACTACTTGTGAAATTGAATTGATATTAATGAAGTAAATTATTTACATTTAAAAAAAAACATTAAAATTAGAATATTTTTTTCAAACATTTTACTAATTGTTGGCGGTACAGAAATAGGTCTAAAATTCAATTCAAAAAAAGTACTACCAGATTTAAATATAGATATTATTTTACTATATTTTTGCGAGGGCGAGTCGTCTTATATGGCAACCACTCCTTCGAAGATTATTAGCACGCAGTGCCCCGTCGTTACCATGCACGCCACCGTAAGTAGCAAGGAATAACGGGGCCGCTGGGGACGCTCATAATTGCCACGATCGGAAGCGGTTTCCAATTACAATTTTTATTGTTAGTTTGCTGTAATCAGAAAGGTGTTGCTGCCTATCTCCTGTCTAAATTGCTTATTATAAGGTAGATATAAAAAGAATAAATAAGTTCCCCTCTGTTGCCTCTTACGACACCCACGAGAAGATATGGGATAGTGGATAGTGGTCTTCCTAATATCTGACTAAAAATAAAAAAATTACTGTTACCAACTTGGCTTGCTAATTGTGGCAACTATGGCAAATATCCCGCCTATGAGGCAATCTATGGGGGAGGGCTGTGATCACCGGTGGACTTTAATAGGCTGTAAACGGTAACGGTAATCGAGTTTTCATTTCTTCTATATGTGTCAGTCCCATAATTATATAAATAATTATGGGACTGACACAGTCATAGAGCAAAGATATACCAATGCCAGTATGCAGAGACAAATCTATAAACAAACTCCAAAATGTTAAAAATTTTGTTCGTAGTCTACATAATACATTGAAGTTTTAGTTTGAATGCGAGATTGTCTCTGAATAACGGCTTTAGCCATGTAAGGTTACACCGCTAGTTCCTGTTTATGTAATGTATATAATTCTTACATTACAAATGGTCCTTCGAGCTGGATATGAAGCAATGAATACTTAATCATTCTCATCATCAGTACAGCTCATCACAAGTCTACAGTTGAACATAGGCCTCCCCCAAGTAAACAATGCACATGTCTGAGCCGCCTGCATCCATCGACTTTCTGCATCTCTTAACATGTTGTTACTCCATCGAGTGGAATATCTAATTAATATCTAAACTCTTATTTTAATTAAATGCACTCTGTTAATATAACTTACGTTAGTTTATTATAACAATAAAAGTTTACCACAAATAATTTATACATTATACTAACGTAGTAGTAGCAACTAGTACTTGGAATACAGTAGCAAAGTGTACTAATACTATTTTATAATAGAAATATAAAAGGGTTTGGGACTTGTACCTTGCAGCATGGAGAGGAACTCGAACCACATGTCGACGAGCGAGTCGTCCTGCAGGAAGAGCAGCGCGACGCTCTTGTGCGAGAGCACGTTGTTGAAGTCGGAGACGAGCGGCCAGTAGCAGTGCTCCTTCATGAGGCGCTTGGTGCAGTCGATGACGCGGTGGCGGTGCGCGTGGTGCAGCGTGCTGGGCACCAGGATGCGGCCCATCATGAGGCGCAGCGACAGCACCATGACGTGCAGCAGCTGCAGCTGCTGCACGCAGCGCAGCGCCAGCGCCTCGTTGCTGAACAGCTGCACGGACATGTGCACCACGCGGTTGGACAGCGTGTCGGGGTCGGCCGCCTGCTCCAGCACCAGCGGGATGCGCGCGTAGTGCAGCACGAACGTGCGCGTCAGGTGCTCCTGCGCCATGCGCACACACAACCCTCTTTAATATATACATATACATATGTCACAATGGCTCTGCCCACCCAATTTTGTTAAGGGTATCAAAAAATTGTATAAAAAATTACGAATTAAACGGTATTCTGATTTTTTTTCTACCTTTAAAATGACTGAAATATTGATGAGTAAAATGGTGTTTTACAGTAAGGGCGACCGCTTTGCTCCGCATCGCGATGTGACGTCACAAAACGACACGTCGATGCCACCAGTAGTATTTATTGTTATATTTTTCTTATTCTCTCCATATTTTTCTTGTCATGTTATTATTTATCAGTAACCTTTATTTTCTGTTTTTTTTTTTTTTTTAATTTCTGTTATATCACGCTCCTTGGAAATAAAATGGTGACCTAAGATACAGGTTTTACCTAGTTTAGGCACCAGTTTTTCACCTAACAAAAGTATTGTATCAGATGTAAGCACATATTTTTTGTTTTCTGAATGTATACTGTTGGTGAAAATAAATAAATAAATAAAATAAATACTTTAGTTTATACATCAAATCAAATAGTTTATTTGTGATTCACAGTTGACATAAAGGTCTTATTTAAACACAAATAAAGTTCAGTCTGTGATCAGCCGCATGGGCATCATCATTATCATCATCATCATCATTACAGCCCTTCATAAATTCACTGCTGAACATAGGCCTCTCCCAAGGAATGCCACAAAGTACGGTCCTGAGCCACCTGCATCCATCGACTTCCTGCATGTCTTACCAGGTCGTCACTCCATCTAGTGGGGGGTCGCCCTACACTTCGCCTACCGGTACGGGACTGCCACTCAAGAACCTTACTTCCCCATCGGTTATCGGTTGTTCGAGCTATATGGCCGGCCCACTGCCACTTCAGCTTACTAATCCGTTGGGCTATGTCGGTTACTCTGGTTCTACTGCGGATATATTCCTAAGTTTATCACGCAGAGAAACCCCGAGCATAGCCCTCTCCATAACTCGCTTAGCGACCTTGAGCTTCCTCATACGGCCAGCAGTGAAGGACCACGTCTCAGATCCGTAAGTCATCACTGGCAACACGCACTGGTTGTACAATTTCGTTTTCAGGTTTTGAGGTATGTCTAACGAGAAGATGTGTCGTAGTTTTCCGAACGCTGCCCAGCCGAGTTGAATCCTCATGGGCATACAAATCAAATATTATTAATAGTTCATTGATTACATTATTCATAATAATAGACTAGATTATTAGATTAAATTATTCATCATAAATAATATTGATTACATTGGATTAGATTAGATTATTCATAAATTATTATATAAATAAACCCAACGACTATATAAATTATTATATAGTCGTTGGGTTTATTTTAAGTATTATGTCATCTAATACAGTCAACCGGATATTAACTCTGACATTCGATATAATATGTAGGTAAACGACCGTATACTTCCGAGCGCGCGGTTAGTACTGAACTTAGCAAGTTCCTACTGCACGTTCGCTCTCTCGGATTGTGACGTCACTTCACAGAAAACGAGCGGGTAAAATTAAAAATATTGCGAAACTTCAAAACGTTATAACTTTCGTATTTCTGCACCAATTTGGATGAAACAAAAACTATTGTTATTTTCATAAACATAGCTTTGAAGCTATATAGGTTTTATTGTCAAATTAGAACATGTTGATGTGACCCATTGAACAAACAGCCCACCTCATGGTAACTGGATGCTATGACCCATACACATCTACATTTAGTGTCGATTAAGAATAAAATGCAGATGCGTTAACACCCCTGAGGACTAAGATAGAATGTCTCGTATCCAAGAAAGTCTCCAATTCTCTACACTCACCATACGAAACACAACAGCATTAAGCTGCTATTTTACGCTGGTATTCCGTGAGCGTGGTCCTACCGAGCTTGAGCCGACCTGCACAACGGCTGTACTACAACCATAATATACATGCAGCGTGCGACACGTACACACATCACATCACCGATCTGCTCATACTGGAACTAGGGTGGCGCCACTTAGGAATAAGGTGAAATGTCTGACTGATTTTTTCTTTTTTTTGAAGGAAAGTTATTTTGTTAAGAAAATGTAAGGGTTAAAATGTTTCTTTCTATTTTATAAGTTATATTTTTTTATTAATTAGATTAGAAATAAATTATCCAAATTACAGATAACCCTAAAAGCAAAAAAGTAAGGAGCAAACAACTGAGACATAATTTGGTATATTTACTTATTACTCTAGAAACCGATAATTTTTTTATTTAAAACGACATTTTGTGAGGGAAAGATTATTAACCCTAATTCCTTTTAAAAATCAATTGAATACTACACTAATACAATATTATAAATATTATCATTCACTGTACCACATTCATTTTGACTGTTATTTTCAGATTGATTACATTAACATCACCATTACCATTACGGCCTAATAAAGTCCATTGCTAAACATAGGCCTAACATAGGGGATATTTGCTATAGTTGCATCGCTTGACAATCAGATTGGCAACCGAAGTTGTTTTTTATTTTTAGTCATTATTAAAAAGATGCCGCTGCCCATCTTCTGATTTGTTTCCCTCTGTCACCTCTTACGACGCACCGGAAGATATGAGATAGTGGATATTCTTACACCGCCACTACACGGTAATAAAACATTACGTCAAATAATAACACAATAGAACAAATCCCTGATACAAGAATTACTCCTTTAATGTCAGTTACTTTGAAGAATTGCTTTATAATATCCGATAAAATTTAAAACTCTTATTAAGTATAATGCTAATAAAATGTACACAATTTGCTCAATCATTGAGAAATCTAGAATTTTTAAATTCGTAAAGTGGTTCACCTTATAGTCCTGATCGGGCAGCATGTTGAGCAGGAAGCAGACGACATTCTGCGGGAACTCGTACTTGAAGGTCCAGAAGATGAACTCATCCAGCAGTGTGTGGTGCGTCAGCCGAGGTGCCAGCGCGGCCAAGTGCCGGTACCTGCACAGCACTCGCATTGTTACCAGAATTGATAACGATTATACGACTTCCGAACTCACGGAAAACCTCAACTCGGAAGAATTAAATTATACACTTTGGACAAGAATTAAGTCATTATAGACCATCATCACAAGTCCTCTGCTAAACATAGTCTTCTCCCAAGGAATGCCACAAAGCACAGTCCTGAGCCACCTGCATTAATCAACTTTTTTTTTTGGAGTTTATGGCCTGGTATCTAGACCTTTAGGCCAAGTCTTAAGTATTTTTATTCGGTTTATTGTAATTTCCCCACTCCTTCATAGTATACTGCTTCACAATATGTTGATGCGTCACATTGTGCAGTTCTTGGGAGATTTTGGCGGCAACTTGATCCAGCAGACAGCTGATAGTTGGCGATGGTATCTAAAGGTGCCTATGCAAACAAACAGCTTATCTTGAGAATCCATCACCATCAGAGCACTTGTTTCACTGTTTCCACTAATAGTTCACATGCGTAGACACTTAATACACAAAATCGCAACACTTTTACATATCAAAGTCCACTTCAAACCATTATTTAAACAATAATACAGGAGCAGCAAACCGCCGCCGGTCAATTTCCCGCCAAAACTCTCCATTCATCAACTTGCTGCATCCAGCAGGTTGCCAGTTCTTGACTATAAATCGATAAATTTAAAATTCTCTTCCTTGTAGTCCACAATTTGGCACTGGCTTGTATTTGGTAACATAAGAGATAGTCTCGGATGCACTGGCAGAGGCACGGAATACAACCACTTTTCTTAGATTCTTTATTAAGGATACATGTAGGTCTATTTTAGCCACAGCATCCACTTATTAGAACACACCTAAATCCCAATCTCCCCAAAATTCTCTCTTTAAGTGACCCATGATGAAAGAAGTTGGGGAGTGCTTTCAGCCGGGATGGAAGATGTGATTTAGATGTGGACAGGCGTGTCGCTGCCGGGAACAAAGTCAATGGTGCCCTGACTGCGTTAGTCAAAAGGCAAGGTGTAGTGAAGAGTGCACGCCTTGCAATACATAACGCAGTGTTGGTACCGACTTTGTTATATGGCAGCGAAACCTGGGTATGCCAGAAGCATAAAAGTAAGTTTAATGCAGTGGAGATGGGATCTCTTTGTAAAATGTGCGGCGTTACCATGGCCGACCGAAAGCGAAACGAAGAGATTCGCAATATGGCAGGTTTGAAAGATGACCTTATCACAAAAATTAATAAAGGCGTGCTTCGATGGTTTGGGCACGTTGAGCGACTGAGTGAAGACCGAATGGTGAAGAAAATATATAGAGCGAAAGTAAATATTAAAAGGTGTCGAGGTGGACCGAGACTAACTTTCGAAGACCATGTGAGCAAATTGCTCGCTATAGTCTTTATAAATATTATTTTCTTTATTAAATATTTTTTTAATATGTTCCCTCCACATTATGATTTTCTCCTGTATCGCGGGAGCAGTTTACATACACAGATTTCACAAGGATAAACATCCAGACCCAGAACAATTATTTGTAGGCCATACAAATATTAGTAAACTAAAGAATGTGTAAGGCAAAATTTGATTGGTCATCAGACTCAAAAGACAAGCGCAATGTAGGTTAATATTTTTTTTTTTATAAAAGTGAAGTGACAAACGAACTTACAGTTCACTTGATGCTAAGTAGCTACTGCATTCCATGGACACCTGCAGCCGACTTTTAAAAAACAACAAAGTAGGCTGGCTATACATGAGTGCTAAGATGGAACACAAAACCTGTAATTATACTGGATCTCTATACCCGTCAGACTCGAAAACAGAGCCATGCTGCAGCTATATCAGTAGTATAGTTGTAGCACGAATGGGTCGGCTCGATCGGGGAAGGACCACGCTCTCACAGAAAACCAGCGTAAAATAGCAGCTTAATGCTGCTGTGTTTCGTATGGTGAGTGTAGAGAACTGGAGACCCTTTTTACTGGATACGAGGCATTCCAACTTAGTCCTCACGGGTGACAACTAATCTGCATTTTGATTCTTTATTGAGGATAGATGTCGATGTCTATGGGTTACAGCAACCACTTACCATCAAGTGGACTGTGTGCTCGTTTGTCACCCTATCCTATAAAAACTATTTCGCGGCAGAAAGGGGTAAGAGAGTCGTACCCAGCCTAGACCCAGATGGGCTCCTGGACAGAAAATTACCAACCCCAGTACTAGAATAGCAGTATCTACCACCTAGTTGCAGTAGTTTTTTTTATAGGGTAAGGGTGACAAACGAGCACACAGTCCACCTGATGGTAAAGTGGTTGCTGCGGCCTATAGACATCTACAACTATCCTCGTTTGCGAATCAAAATGCAGATGCGTTGTCACCCGTGAGGACAAAGATGGAATGCTATAGTAGTAGTAGATGTAGTATGTAGTAATGTAGTACTAGATCAATTAATGTACTGATGATGCATGTAGAAAGTACTGGACATTACTTGCTGCCAATAGATTACGGAGGATATATTCAGCAGCAAATTGAGTTGTGGGATCATGAAGTAATTATACACACGCACACACACGGTAAACGAAATGTAGGACGGCCCCCCCACTAGAGGTGGTGACGATCTGGTAAGATATGCAGGAAGTCTATGGATTCAGGTGGCTCAGGACCGTGCTTTGTGGCATTCCTATGTTCAGCAGTGAAGGGCTTGTTATGATGATGACTAATGATATGGAAGCGCGCGTATACTCACTCGTCGGGCGGCTCAGGCGCAGGAAAGGATTCGATGGCCTTCTCGTACATCTTGTTAGACTCGGCCATGTAGCGTCCGTACTCCGTATCCGGGAACGGTGGCTCCACCAAGTTGCGGTACATCTGAACACAACACAGAATTGGAATATGTGAGCAAGTAAACCACTTTTGCTAGTCTTTGTAGGTTAGACATGTGTCAGTCATTCATTTCTAGTGACCCGATCATTCAAGTATTGATTCGACCAACGAGCCGGGTCATTTGGGGCGATCAATCAAATGGATCATTTCAAGTTTCAGTACTCTGTGATCTGCGAGACCCGCTCAATAATGTCGGTAGTAGTATATTACTATACTCTTTAGTCGTAGGACCTGTCAATCATTTTTTACGTGGTAGTGCCAAACTGCAGCTATAATTATAGTATAATAGCAGCTCAATGCTGCTGTGTTTCGTATGGTAATATTTTTTTTATAGAATTACAACACACCAACGTTTAGATTCTTAACCTAGGTGATGTAGGTTTGCTTGTTAGTCACCGTTATTTTATAAAACAATAAACGTTATCTGAATGAATTCAGAAAATAGGAAGAAGCCACTAACTTATAGAACATCTAAAATAAAATTTTCGGAAGATTTACGATAACGCTCGACTACTGCCACACCTGACGATATATGATTTAGCCATAGTTCGTAAAGCACACTGCTTATTTAAAAAAAGAGCCTACTCATTTGCTGTTGGATTTCTTATTGTAATCTAATTAGACTGACTAAAGTAAGTTTGAAGAGAATTTGAATGTTGTTAGAACATTTTTTTTTTTTAAATATATTATCTCAACAACACGCGAGCTGATAACGAGAATTTTGTTTCTAGAGATATTTCAATAATTTTAGTCTCAAAAGATAAGTTTAGGATAAGATAAGATAAGATAAGATATTTTATTTACTAAAACATGTGTGAGATATACATTGCATGGACAGATATATATTCTTGGTGTTAAGTGTTGTTAGTATCAACATGTTTTACCGATATTCGGTGTGTAAAATTTAAAGTGTTAGGTTGTTAGTTTTCATTTAACATTAGCAGTCTATTAATATACAAAGTCAGTGAAATTATTACTTACAACAATTATAATTAAAAGTATATGTATGTATAAGGCAATTATATAATGTCAAAATTTATCATTAAGAAAGTCAGTTACTGTGTAGTAGCATTTTTCAATTAAAAAGTTTTTGAATTTATTTTTAAAAAGATTGCTGTTCAGTGATTTATACATCTGAGAAATTTTATTATAGATTTTAGGAGCCATGCATACTACACTCTTTCTTAGCAGAACCGTTCTTGCTTGTTGCAAGCACAATTTACTTCCATCATGATGGTTGCGCTTTACTTTGTCAGAACTATTTCAATTGAAATTATGAAAATCGGATAATCAGTTTAGAAGATATGAGCAAAATTGTATAAGAGAAATGTGATAACCTGTTACCTATTTAAAGTTTATGTTCTAGAAACATTTTAGTTATTGTAGTTATATAAAATATTGTTGTTTTAATATGAGAAAGGCATTGAGTTATATGTACTACGTACTAGAGAAGCCATTCCAAACAAAAATTGTGCCCTACTCTGTGTCTTCGCGCATGCGCGGGAGTAGTAGTCGCGCATGCGCCAAGACTTTAATTTAATATAAAATAAGATATTAATATAAAATAAATATAAGAATTTAATATAATATATCTTAATTTAACCTAAACAAACATATTTCTAAATAAAATGTAATAATTATTATTTTATGGGATTCACAAATCTTCAATTTACGCAATATTTAGTTTGTATGGATTGTGCACTACAGTTCAGTTGAACATAGTCAATGTTCGGAATGGCTTCTCTAGTACGTAGTACATATAACTCAATGGAGAAAGGGATACATTAGGGAATAACTGTGATAAAAATAAGGTGCAGTGGTAAAATTGTATTTATCATAACAAAACTAACAACAAAAATAACTGTCATGAATAAAAAATTGTATTACTTCAAGTGTTAATAAAATAAAATATTAATACAATATAATATGTATAAATAATTATTTTCATTAAAAATAATTATTCTCGGCTACGAAAAATCATTTCAAATAATACCTGAATCATTTTCTTTAGGATATAATAAAGGTGAAATCTCAGATGTTACATATCATATGCGACTACTATAAGGCTCAATCGTGGTTTTTTTTTTTCTTTTATATTTGTATAGCTTAAAAATTCAATACACACACAGGCACTTTCCAGTTTCCTGTCTTTAACCCTTCCACTATTTAATGTTTACAAAGTAAACATTACGCCATTAGGTTGTTGTCAGCCGTGCAACTAAGTGTGACAATTATATCATTAAGACTGGTTAAAATTACTCTCTTGGTTACTAATTACGTATAATAAACGCAAGTATGGTACCTGTGGGTTAATGAGCGCCTTAGTCATGGCGGAGCGCATGAGGTCGCCCATGTTGTTGAACTCCATGAGCATTTGCACGTAGCCCTCGCACTCTTGTACAGCGATACGGTAGCTGTCCGACGTCGTTTGCGGCCCCCAACTGCAATTAAAGACATCCAACGGTTATCACAAATGATTACACGTTACCCATGCAATTGCGCCAAAACGCAACCGTAACCTGCAAAAAACTTCGAAACTTATCGCATAATAAGTCACACAAAATTTATTTTGATGCTTGTGTTTACACTACAGTTAACTGTTTCAATTTTTTCTGACCAATGTTAAGATTTTGCTTGTTGCGTTCAGACTGACCTGACTGAGGACTAACTAAAAACTTATAAATATAAATGATTAATTAATAATATTATTACATAATTTGAATATGACTCTGTCGAGCTTTACGGTTGCGCTGTTGCATGTGTTGTCTCGCAAGAAATGGATGCAAATAGTAACATTCAAATATACTGGCCATCCGGCAATGATTTGTGTGTTTATGGTGTAATAAAATTATATTTAGGTTAAAATTTTCGGCCAATGGTTATATTACAAACTGTTTATTTGCCCATTAAAAAGAAAACATAAATTAAATAATGGAAATCACCTGTTTTCTCTAAAATGCTGCAGCAAACGAAGTATGAGCCGAGGCATCATGGCTTCAGCCACACACATCAGCTCCGCTGGCGCGGCGCCCGTCCTCGGGCACTTGTTTCCATGGTTACTACAAAATCTGAAATCATAATATTTTGTTAAGGCGACAACTACAACAAACTATCAAGTAAGGTGAGGATGATTTGTTTTGAAGTCGTCGTGACAGCACGACATAGAGCTTTAAGGAGTAGAACTTGCGGAGAAACCAGTCTTTTGCCTTGTAGAATTTCTGCAGAATAAAACGGTTCGCTTTACATCCGCACATAACACAGATAGTCCGACGTAGAACCGACTGTCACTAACTAGATTAACCCAACGCACCAACAAGTAGAAGTGGCAATCGGCTGGCCATATAGCGCGAACAATCAAAAACCGATAGCAAAGCGAGGGCTTCGAGTATACTATACTTGAGAGACCATCTGGATGATTGGCGGTCCACCACTGTGCGAGGAACCAGAAATTTTCTTCCTCGGACAACTTCTTTTCTGGCTTTTTTGAAAGACCGGCAACGCACCTGCAATTCTTCTGGTGTTGCAGTTATTCATGGGCAGCAATAGCACAGATTAGTTAATAGTTTACCGAACAGATACATCACTGCCATACAAAAGCGAAAATACCTACGCTATAATAGCCTACAAAATCTTAATAATAATATCTACTGTTCGCAGCGAGAGGAAAATGTACCATAAATCCGCGCAAAAAGAGTCGAGATTGTGTTGACTGCCGTGCGACTCACGTGCAAGCGCGTCATCGCACAAATGCTCTAGGGTTGTACCTATGATGATTATTGTAATAAAACGAATCTTGCGAAATTACCATATTTTTTATTTGTCAATAAAATATGTTTGAGTTTTATAAATTGATTTTTACATTTTTTTCCTTCAAATTGAATTCTCGGTTATTAAATTTTATCGTTGAAAATGGTTGTCACTCAATTTATAAATTATAGCACTGTTATGCTTTGTTTCGATCTAATCTTATAGTTAAGAAAAAAAGACAATTTTTCATTTGTTTTTTGACTCTGACACCCATCCACTGCACAATAATTACGTGGTTTCGGCATTTCGACGAGTAAGCGCGGGAAACGTGTGCGGTGCAAGCGCTCAGGCGGGCGTGCGGCAGCCCAATGTCGGTTGTATCGTGGGCGATACGCAAAACGGTTGGCATATAACGCAGGATCTTGAGCGAGTGACGGGGGCCTGGCAATAGTAACTTACCATCAGGTGAGCTGCATGTTCGTTTCCCCCCTCTTTTCTATACTATATTATAATAAAGCGAAAGAGTTTCTTGTTTGTTTAAATACGCTAAACTTTGGAAGTACTAATCCGATTTCAAAATTACTTTTGTATATGATAGCCAGATTCATGAGTAATAGTATAGGCTATCTAGCATTAGGCTACACCACTCAGCTAGCCTTAATTATTTATTTTTGTTTACTGAACTGATTTATCCGCATACACTAGCGTAATGGTTAGTGATACATAAACACCAAAATATTGGTCTCTACTCCATCTAAAAAAAGTCCGCGATACTATATGCCTATACTGCCTACATGCCTGACCTCAAACCTATTTCATTCTGCATGCATTCAATTAACATCTTTCCATAAACGGTAAAATGGGTAAGTGATTTATCATTAACGTTTCGTTTAAACTTTACAGTTAGCATACATTCACTGCTAATCCACAAAAACAGTAGAAATAGTCTACTTTACTTTATAGTATATTATAATACTAATATTTTTTATTTAATATAGATTACAAGCTGTAATATTATATTTCACCCCCCAGGGGTTGAATTTTCCAAAATCCTTTCTTAGCGGGTGTCTGTCTAAGTCTACGTCGAGAAATGTGTTGTATGCTTTGTAAAATCTAGCGAATAGTTTTCGAGATCTTGTGATGAGTGAGTGAGTCTATTTCGCTATATTATTTCGCTTATACACCCTAGATATGTAATACGTATTGAAAGTCAATGTAATGTTTACCTGGTAGTTACAAGAAAAGCTTAAATATAATAATTACTAACAAATAGACTTATTAAGTACTAGCTATGGCCGCGGCGTAGCTCGCGTAAACAGGTTTTACTTAAAGAATTTGACGTTTACGGTAAGAGATTTATATCATTACTGAATGAATAAGTGGTAACAAAATAAATCGATATGCTCAAAGTTCTAAGTCGTTTATGATAGAGCTTCTGTGTAAACGACGTTAGAAGTAGACTTAGCCGAGGCGTACAGAAAAGGTTACGGGGACCACTAACGCGGGAAAAAGCAACATAAGAGTTGGCCATGTACAAAACAGTCAGTGCTGAGGTCCACTCCTGCAACGCGTAAAGTTTGACCTTGCGCTTTATTTACGATCATCGCATAACACACGCTGAGTGGGAAGTGGGAACTGAACACGCTTAAAATAGGGATGTTCGATGATCATCGATGTCAATGAACCCATAATCGATAATTTGAAACTTGCAAACAATGCGAACCCGCAAAATCAATATCAACTAAATCTTGCATCTGCTCTAAAGATTATAAATTTTGAATAATTCAGAATTCCTGAACGCATCGTTAACCTAAAAAATGTCATTATGGTGAGTCAAACTTAATTGTCAAGTGTCACCTGTAATGTCACAATGGTCACTGCTTTCGCTTTATTGTGTAGTCGTTGTCGGTAGTCGCACAATAACTATTCTACGTAAATTGATATTCAAGTTAATTGTTACTTTTCCCTTGCTGTGTATGTCATCATCGATGTTTCTGCAACATCGATCATCCCTATCTTAAAACTGAAAGGAATGTTATTTGGTATTAGAAGGATTCTGGATATAAAACAATATCACGACATTTTATTGCAATTTTGCTACTTTTAGTCGAGTTTTGTTGCATAACTTGGGCGTACGTAGTACGTACGCTTTTTTCGGGTTTTGTTTTTGATGATGTTCGTGATGTTAGCCTACTACACGGCTCTTTCAGCTTCATCGGACTCATGGACATAAATTTCTTCAATGTGTCTCAATACGATTCACCGGCGAAAAATCTTAACACCGCAATTCAGAAAAGGTTTTAATTTGTACAACGCCATATATTACGTTCTTTGTGAGAAAACATCTTTTTTTTAATTTAAGGAAAACATTTTTTTTTACTGTGTTTTAAGTATAAATATATCATAATAGAACGTTTTTTTACACACGAATATTTTATTACTATTTCTGAGATTTTATGGCGCCATTAAACAAATTCGAATCTACATTTCAAAATAATAATCAAAATTTTCGATAGAATTAACCAATTTTAATAAAACAAAGATGAAATGAACTCTATGATACGCTTTATGATTTTCTTAAGGATTTCATTGAAAAAAAAAGATGTTTACTCAAAACGTCATGCCTTCATAAGCCAACAGACAGACTGTCAGACAGTACAATTCTAAAAATTATAAAAATGTACTTATTTAATGATTTTCAGTCCCCATAATGATTTTAGTCACAAATGAATATACTATACAATGTACAGAAACAGACACAACATGTTATCACCATTTTTATTATATGTATAGATTTAAAGAGAGATGGCGCTGTTAACATCAATTCTAAAAATAAGAGATTACAGTGCCACCAACTTATCTGTTCAGGTGGACAAAATTGGAACTAATGCCGCCATTTTGTAAATGACATTTCGCTGTCAGTTATTATTTATTCTGAGCTATCAGGTGAATGTTTTTAAAAAGTGCAATTAAAATGCCTAAAGCTCTTAAAAGTGATGCGCGACAGATTATCCTAAAAGTTTTATCTTTTATGAAAGAAGAGAAACGTGCACAAGCCCCAACTATACCATTTGAAAAGCTGTATGAGCGCGTTGCTGCCGCGACTGGTTAGTATTGCCAGATATGGAAAATCAAAATCACCAAATAATGTACTTGTAAAACATAGTAAAAAAATTATCTCAATTTACTGTAATTCGTCTAAAGTACCTAGCTTTGTAGTTTGTGGTCTGTGAAGTAGCTTTAGTGACGGCATATACACGGGCTTACATTTATTTAATTTTACCTATACAATAATTATTTGTCGTTTCGTTACAGGTGTTTCTGAGCGATTTGTACACAAACTCGTAAATGAAGAGAAACACGCTGAAGAATCCAATTCTAAAATTTCTACCCCTGGCAAAAAAAGGCAAAGAAAAACCGGGAAGCAAGAAGTTGATAATTTTGACATTGGTGTTATAAGAAGAAAAATTCACGAATTTTATTCAGTGAAAAAAGAAATCCCTACCATACCCAAATTACTGAGTATTTTAAAGGAAGATATTGATTTCAAAGGAGAACGTGAAACTCTTCGAAAATTGCTTCACAAAATAGGATTTCGTTATAAGAAAACGAAATCAAATAGAAAAGTGTTGTGCGAACGTAACGACGTAGTTGCATGGAGAGCAACCTACCTACAAAAAATTAAAGAAAATGAGCGTGGTGAAAAAAGACCTGTTATTTATTTAGACGAAACTTACATTCACTCGTCTCACTCAACTGGGAAATGTTGGCAAGGTCCTGAAGAAGATGGTGATTTGGAACCTGTTTCGAAAGGTCATTATTTCGAAATCATAATCCATGCAGGTGGAGAAAAAGGTTTTGTGGAGAATGCCCTTCTCGTATTTAAATCAAATACAAAATATGGGGACTACCATGATGAAATGAATAGCATTAATTTCAAAAAATGGGTATATGAAAAATTACTACCTAATCTGCATGAACCTTCGCTCATTGTAATGGATAATGCGCCATACCATAGTATTTGCGTAAATAGGTGTCCTAATTCAAACCACAGTAAGGCTGATATGCAGAAGTGGCTTGAAAAAAACAATGTAAGTTTCAATGAACAAATGACAAAACCTCAGCTTTATGAATTAATAAAGAGAAATAAACCTGCTCCGGAATACGAAATTGATAACCTGATGAAAAGTCATGGCCATGCTATTCTTAGATTGCCGCCTTATCATTGCGACTTGAATGCAATTGAAATGATATGGAGCTCTATGAAAAGGAACATAGCAGACAAAAATGTTGGAAAATCTAATGTTCTAATGCCCCAATTAATTGAAGATGCATTTAATAAAATTACACCGGTGCAGTGGAAAAACATATGCAATCATGTGAAAAAAATTGAAAATGAATACAGACTAAAAGACGCGTATTTAGATGAACCCTTTATTATAGAGTGTCAGAGCGATAGCGAAACCGATTCCAGTGACTCAGAAGATGAATTATTGGAACCAGTATCTAACGCGGGTACATCTTTCAAAACAGGAATTCCTGGAGTTCGACCGCTTGAACTCCGAGACCACGACCACAATTATTTTTATAAAATATAAATTATATATATATATATATATATATATTTATATATAATTTATATATATATATATATATATATATATATATTAACACGAAATTTGTTTTATTTTATATTATGTGTAATGAATATGTAGTCACCTATTTCCTCGGTAAATTTCTTAAATGGCAATAGTAAGCACTCCACTAGCGACTCTGTCAACTGAACAGATAAGTTGGTGGCACTATAATTGACGCGATTGATACAATAAAAACAAAATGAACTTATAAATCAGTGGCTGCACAGTAAGCAAAAAAGAGAGTTTGATCTTCGCCGAAAAACGAAATTGTTAATAGCTCTTTTAAAATTTGATTTACCACATAGAGTACTCGGCGGTAAAAAATAAATGAGATTGTCAACACGCAGTAGGGCAGCGTGTAATATAAAGATTAGAAGCAAATATGAAACTCATCTACAGGAAAACACCTTAACCTGCCTTTTTGTATCACATTTGTGCAACACCACCATCTATCGATGAAATTGGTTAACTATTGTACTTCAGATTTAGATAATAAGGTTAATATTTTTTTATGTAAAACTTTTGTTTACTGCGTTTTAGATATAATTATATCATTATAGAACATTATTTTACATCATTTAATTATGATTTATAATATGATATTAATTTAAAATGTACTTCATGACTCATCCAACGCCACTATTGAACAAATTTGTACCTATACTTCGTACCCATACTTCAGAATATTTGTCATAGCTTTTGATGGAATGAACTGATTTTAATGAAATAAAGACTAAATGTAACCCGAAGATACACTTCATAATTTCCTTAATGATTCTTACGATATAAATTAGTACTTTATACGTGATACGTTAACAAACAAACAGACAGACAGAAAAATATAAAAATGGTAGAAATGTATTTAATTACTTATTTTTAATACCTCTCAATCACTTTTATTACAAAAATATTAAATGTACAGACATCTGCTATTTCCATTTTTATTATATGTATAGATTACAATTAATCTCTTATTAACTAAGAAATAAAATAATGCCAAAAAAACCCAGGGATTATTATCATCCATAAATTCGTTAATATCTTAATAACCCTTTTTATACAATCTTTGATTGATAAAGTTTTTAAACTTGCTGGAAGTCAGATATTGTATATTTAATATGTAATGTTAATTTATAACTTTGAAACTAATTTTGCATTAATTTCAACACACGTGTATTTCCGTGTGCTGAAGTCAATGCAATTATAAAACATAATCCGTATCGCGTTATCGCGCTTGATAAACGCGAGCAGAGAGAACATTATCTGGACGGCACGCGGTCAAGGCCGAGAGCAGCGCACGCCACGGCCAAGGTGAAGTTCAAAGCCGACGCCTAACGACATACGGACGCTTCCATTGTTTTGATGTCTGACTTCTACACTTACTGTGGCTAATGTTTAAATATATTAAATGACAAAAGTGGCTCTATAGTAGTATGTTGGATCTAGTTCCAACGAGTGCTATTTTGTTCGCACTAAATTTAAAACAATATTTTTACAGTGATAAACGTCCAGCATAAAGTTTTTGTTTGCTTGTTTGCCTTGATACAAATGCCTTGACTTGGTTGCATTGTCATGATTATTATTCTCTTATTTCGTTCATCATAACTTTTATGATCATAAACTTATGTTGAAACGTAGTTTTAGTTTACCTAAAGGTTTAGAAACATACAGCTAATTTCAATAAAGGAATCATTGATGCTATGAGAAATAAATAGTAATAAATATAACTTAATTTCTAATTTAAACTGACTAATCGACGGTGTGTATGTACCCCAACGTGAACAGAGATGCGCGCGTACTGTTCATATGATGTGCACGTGCAACATTTAATATTCATAATGAGCTAGAGCCCGATCATTACTCCACTATGTAACCTGTAAAATGGTACAGTCCGCGCGTTCTATCTTGGCCGGGTTGAAGTTAGTCACGAGTGAAATTTAAGGAAATTAATATATTAACTTTAGCCTCTCAATACATTTATGAAAAATGTAATAATGAACGTACACAAAAATAAAAGTAGTTATACAAAAATAAGTGATATGCATTCTGCAAACACTCGGAACAGACACAAGCTAGTAGTTAGTACCAGTTACTCGACCCCACCGAGTCTGTAATTCATTCTTGGTGCGATGTAGGTATACGCTTTTATAACAAAATCGCAGAAAATAATATACAAAAAAATTTTACCTGCTCAAAGTTCAAAAACTTTATCAAATAAAGTTTGTATAAAAAGGGTTTATTAGGGATTTATGGATGATTATAACCCCTGGGAATGAGGTGATCGCTACCTAGCTATTTCTAATTTTGTTTGTTTGTTTTGTGTGGATGTTAGACAATCCACACAAAACAAATTAGAAATATGATTGTAAGCTGCTATTTTAAAAAAAGTCCCGCTGAGAGATGCAATTACGCATAACGGTTTACGATTCGATTTTATTTTATACTAACTGTGCCCGCGGCGTAGCTCGCGTATACAGGTTTTACATAAAGAATTTGTCGTTTACGTAAGATAATATTAAACGATTTATTTCATTACTGTATCAATAAGTGGTAACTAAATAAATCATTATCATCAAAGTTCTAAGTCGTTTATGATAGAGCTTCTGTGTAAACGACGTTAGAAGTAGGCTTAGCCGGGGTGTACACAAAAAGGTTATGGGGGCTACTAACGCGGGAAAAAGCAACATAGAGTTGGCCATGTGCAAAACAGTCAGTACTGAGGTACACTCCTACAACGCGTAAAGTTTGACCTTGCGCTTTATTTACGGTCATCGCATAACACACGCTCACTGTAACTGGGAACTGAATGCGCTTAAAACTGAAAGGAAAGTTACTTCTTAATAGAGGGTTTTTGGGCAGTGCTGCCAGATAAAAAAAAACTCATTCAGCTCTAGGACAACACAAAAAGCGCTAGATTTCATGAAAACAGCGCTTTAAAAAAGCCCTAGATTTCGCGCTAAATTAACTACAAACAAAGTTTATGTATTTTTATATAATCATAATAAAGAAAACAACATTAAGTTTTTTTTTCTGGCAATATTTTTTTGATGTATCAATACTTCGCAGGACATCGACTTATAATTATGGCAATTGCTGTCAACAGTAGTTGGTACTGTACGAACAATAAAAATGTCATTAATTGTTTTAAAGTGCAATGTATTTCGCAACTTAGTTTCAGATGTCAGCATCTGATTGCGGTTGCTACACAGTTTCTTTGTGTTATAACTTCTAAGTAACTTTTAACTTAGCTGTGCTCTAAGCAACTGACTGAAACTGAATAAAGCAAAATAAATGCGTTGCCAAAACCATGAACGAAAACTTTAATAAAGGGGATTTCCCCGTTTATAGTCGTCGGTAAAAAAAATCAAGTTGATCATCCTAAAGGGGAAGCCAGGAGATCCATAGCACAGGGTATCCTAGTTTAGACTCGTCTCCCATGCTCTTTGTTTTGTGGAAAAAATATGTTTGAAAAAGATAAACTGCAATGTACTATTTGTGGGAAAAAATAATAAAGGTCATTATTATTATTATCGGTAATGTGAACTAACAGTGCTGCTATAAAAGAGTTAATAACCCGCTAGTCGCTAAAATATTGAAATGTGTGCTAAATACACCAAAAAGCGCTGGATTAAGCTAGGTGCTAAAAGTTCGAAATGCGCGCTATACATTCCAAAAAAGCGCTAAAATGGCAGTACTGATTTTGCGTATATTATAAATACAATATCACGACATTTCGTTGCAAAATTTTTATTTTTGGTCGGGTTCCGTTGTATAGCTTCGGTGGATACAAATTTCTTCAGTAAGTCTCAATACGATTCATCGGCGAAAAATCTCAACACAGCAATTCAGAAAAGTTTGTAATTTTTACAACTCTATCTATTGCGTCCTTTGTGTGAGAAAACATCCTTTTTAAATCTCTTTTTGTGTTTTAAGTATATTAATTATTATGGAACGTTTTTTTTACACACAAATCTTTTTATTACTATTTCTGAGATTTTATGGCGCCATTGAACAAATTCGAACCTACATTTCAAAATAATAATCATTACTTTCGATAGAATTAACCAATTTTAATAAAACAAAGATTAAACGTAACTCGAAGATACGCTTTATGATTTTCTTAACGATTTCTTTGAAAATAAAAGATGTTTACTTTAGACGTGATGCGTTCATATAATAACAGACAAATAGACAGACAATTCTAAAAATTATAAAATGTTCTTATTTAATTATTTTCAGTTCCCCATAATGATTTTAGCCACCAAAATATATATACAATGTACAGAAAGAGACACATGTTATCATCATTTTTATTATATGTATATATTTAAAGAGAGATGGCGCTGCTAACATCAATTCTAAAAATAAAAGAGATTAATTGACACGATTGATACATTATATAAAACGCAAGAGAACTTATAAATCAGTGCCTGCACAGTAAGCAAAAAAATTTCTCTTTTAAAATTTGATTTACCACATAGAGTACTCGGCGGTAAAGAATAAATTGAGTTTGTCAACACGCAGTAGGGCAGCGAGTAATATAATAAAGATTAGCAGTAAATATGAAAACTCATCTACAGGAACAAAACCACATTGCAATTGCATTACATTTTCACAACACCACCATCTATCGAAGAAATGGGTTAACTATTGTGCTTCAGATTTAGTTAATAAGGTTAATATATTTTTGTATAATATATTTAATACGTTCTTTAATACTTTTGTTTACTGCGCTTTAGATATACATAATTATATCATTATTTTACATAATTTAACTATGATTTATGATATGATATTACTTTAAAATGCACTTGATGACTCAAACAAAGCCACCGTCACAGTATAAATATGAACAGTATGGAAACTAAGCCTAGTTGAGGATATAATTACCTAAATAGGTAATCTCATGGCGTCGGGTAATCTCAGCAAAAACGATAGTTCAAACACGGAAAACAATTTAATATTAACACACAACAACTTGTAGAACTATAGATTTTTTACTTTGTGTTTACGGCGAGTACATGTTTCGGCGAGAGAGTACGCGAGCCGCGGTTGGAAGAAAACGTACCTTTATTTTTCATTATTACAAATTATTTACAGAAAAATATTTTCGTCTGCTACGACAAGTTCGGAATTCTTTATTATTGAATTTAATTGTGTAAAAATTATCATTCTAATGAACAGTTTTTTTTTAAATAAATCGTTGGGAAACAAGGACAGGGTACTATGAAACCGATTTTGTTTATTTTTTGTAAATTAGATCAGCTACTTTGCAGTTTATGTGGTTTTTTTTAAAGCAACAACGAAACATCGGTTTCAACACCCTCAAAAGCCATGAAAATGACACCCATGACGAAAAAATTAATACCTATTGCAGCCGTCATCTTGGATTTACATTTCAACAGCACTATCGGCTTCCACATACTCAAAAATTATGAAAATGACACCCATGACGAAAAAATTGATATCTATTGCAGCCGCGATCTTGAATTTACATTTCGACAGCACTATCGGCTTCAACACCCTCGAAAACCATGAAAATGACATCCATGTTTTTATTAGTGATCGATGCACCCATGAGCAAAAATTGATATCTATTGCAGCCGCGATCTTGAATTTACATTTCGACAGCACTATCGGCTTCAACACCCTCGAAAACCATGAAAATGACATCCATGTTTTTATTAGTGATCGATGCACCCATGAGCAAAAATTGATATCTATTGCAGCCGCCATCTTGGATTTACATTTCGACAGCACTATCGGCTTCAACACCCTCGAAAACCATGAAAATGACATCCATGTTTTTATTAGTGATCGATGCACCCATGAGCAAAAATTGATATCTATTGCAGCCGCCATCTTGGATTTATATTTCGACGGTACTATCGGCTTCAACACCCTCGAAAACCATGAAAATGACACCCATGATTTTATTAGTCATCGATGCACCCATGACGAAAACTGATACCTATTGCAGCCGACACGTTTGATTAACATTTTGCCAGCACTCAACTTTAACGGGGCTTCAACACCCTCGAAAATCATGAAAATGACACCCTTGACGAAAAAAATGATACCTATTGCAGCCGCCATCTTGGATTTACATTTCGACAGCACTAGCGGCTTCATCACACTCGAAACCCCTGAAAATGGCACCCATGACGAAAAAAATGATACCTATTGCAGCCGCCATCTTGGATTTACATTTCGACAGCACTATCGGCTTCATCACCCTCGAAACCCATGAAAATGGCACCCATGACGAAAAAAATGATACCTATTGCAGCCGCCATCTTGGATTTACATTTCGACAGCACTATCGGCTTCATCACCCTCGAAACCTATGAAAATGGCACCCATGACGAAAAAAATGATACCTATTGCAGCCGCCATCTTGGATTTACATTTCGACAGCACTATCGGCTTCATCACCCTCGAAAGCCATGAAAATGGCACCCATGACGAAAAAATGATACCTATTGCAGCCGCCATCTTGGATTTACATTTCGACAGCACTATCGGCTTCATCACCCTCGAAACCCATGAAAATGGCACCCATGACGAAAAAAATGATACCTATTGCATCCGCCATCTTGGATTTACATTTCGACAGCACTATCGGCTTCATCACCCTCGAAATCCATTAAAATGGCACCCATGACGAAAAAAATGATACCTATTGCATCCGCCATCTTGAATTTACATTTCGACAGCACTATCGGCTTCATCACCCTCGAAACCCATGAAAATGGCACCCATGACGAAAAAAATGATACCTATTGCAGCCGCCATCTTGGATTTACATTTCGACAGCACTATCGGCTTCATCACCCTCAAAACCCATGAAAATGGCACCCATGACGAAAAAAATGATACCTTTTGCAGCCGCCATCTTGGATTTACTTTTTGATACCACTGTTGCACAGATTTTTTATTTATCAGCTTTAAATAGCCTCAAAACCGCCGCATTCTGGATTTACAAATAAGTTCACGAATTCATTATGATCGATCACACGGACTTATAATTCGATAACTATTATAACAATAACTATAAAAATAATTCTTACCTTTCAAAATCAGCAGGAAGCTTTAAATACGATAGCTCCGGTTTTGATGTCCGGATGAAGCCGAATTCAAACAGCCGTATACTACGCAATACGTTCGTGGCATTTTTAGTCTTGAGGCGGCACTCGCTACTGAGAGCCAGTGTTGCCAACTCAACTACTTCAAAATATGCTAGACTGGTGTAAAAAATATGCCAAAAATATGCTTACCTTCTCTAAAAAATGCCAAAAAAAATGCCAACATAATTAAGAAGTATCAGTATTTATTGAGAAATTAAATCAAGGGAATAGAATATTAAGGTCTTCATCTTCATCAACATCAGCTGATGTGGAAGGCTGAGAGCCGGAGTCGTAATACTCTTTGGTTCCGATACTGCGTAGTACATTGTCTGGAACAGTGTAAGAGTAACAGCACTTTCCTGCTCTTTTTAGGCCGAACCTAACGTACAAAATGGCATTTAGGGTTCTCACCGCCAAACGGTTTCGGAGTTTTGTTTTTACCAGACTCATTTGGCTGAATACACGTTCAACGTCCGCATTTGAATGTGGCAATGATATAAGAGACATTGCAAACTCACATAACTCTGCAAAGGGGTTATTATCAGCTGCATCTTTATATTGCATGACTTCATTCCAGAACTTTACTGTGGAAGTCAAGGATTCCCATTTAATGTGAACTATATTTCTCCATTGAGATACCAGTTTTTCAATCATAGGTGCATTAACTCGGAACTCTTGGGCTATTTCGACAATGGATGGCTTAACTACTTTTAAAGTCTCTTGAACTGAAAACATGGATATCTTCTGAAGTATTTTAAAATTAACCGGTAATCTCGAACGTAGTTCTGTCACAAGTTTCAGTGTGAAATTATTACAACGTTGGCGTAAATAGTTTGCTGCATTAGGCTGAAGATTGTATTCAAGTAATTTGGTCTCAAAAGCATATCCCATGTATAGTTTCGGATCTAAATAGCTTTCTATGTCTTCTGTTAAAATATCTACCCTTGCCGTTGGGTTCAGAATACGCCGACCTATCGATTCCACTAAGCCAATCAAATCATTGTACAATCTTGTTGGGTCAACATCGTTACTTTCAAACAACTTGTTTACCACTTGAACTTCCTGTAAGATAGGTCTTATGTATAATAAGTACAAATGATTCTGTGGATCATTATACATGTTATATAGTATTTCTGCCGTATAGCAGTGTTCATCTCGCCTGGCAATTTCAAACAGGGTTTTTAATTCTATCCATTGATCAAGAATACGGCAGACCGCTGGTTCAATTGATATCCATCGGGTATTGCACATCTGTGGAATTGAATGAATGGAATGCGTGCACTCCACTGTTAGTTCCTGTCATGACCGAAGCGTTATCCGTGCCGATACCGATCAATTTCTTTAAATTTATTTTTATTTCTGCCAACAATCCTTTAATGCCGTTCACTATGCTGACTGCAGTTCCGTCTTCAATCTCAACTAATCCCAAGAATGTGGAAATTATCTTTTTTAATGATCGGCTGAAATATCTTATCGAAACACCAAGCATTTTAAGTACCAATATATCTGTCGATTCATCGATTAAGAGACTGTACTCCTGATCTCCTAAATCTGTCACAATTTCTTGAATGAAGTGTGGTGCCAAAACATTTTTAATAATATTCGTGCATTTGGTTCGATGTAACTTGATGTCGCTGTATTTGCTGTCGACAAATCGGTATTTGCATAGTTCCGATAAATGATCTACAGCCATAATTGCACAGTGCTCGCAAACAAACAAAGCCAGCGAAGATTCTGCTTTCTGGGTATTCAGATCTTTTTTTACTTTAGGGAAGTTAATTTTTTTTTGACTCTTCATTGGCTCTATTGCTTTTCTGTGCTTTGCTGATGAAATATGTAGCCTCAAAACAGACAATTTTGCAATCATTTCGCATTTACAATACTTACAGTACGCTTTCGAAGTATCGTTTTCAACGGGCTGCAACCACTCTTTAAAGTCTGCCATTTTCTCCCAGTCTGCCCGGTAATGTTGACTATACTTAGGCACCATAATAAAAATATCAAATTATAAAAAAGGAACACGAAAACACGGATAAGACGAGACGACGATATGAGTGAGTCCACATCCACAACAATAAACAATGTTTTTGACAGAAAGCGACGTAGGCGCTGGGGAATGGATAATAGTAAGGGAATTCTATCCCATAGACATCACCCTCACAAAACTGACCACTCTCTAGAAAGAGACAAAGTGAATACGCGGCCAATACATGTGTATTTTCTGCAAGGCGCAGGTAAGGCGTAGAAAGAGACAATAACTGGCGGCACATTCGCTTTGTCTCTCTTGTACTTCGTCCATATTTACTTTATACCTGAATAAGGGCTCAGTCCATTCTCTATGTCTAAGGGGAATCCCGTAGCACAGAGAATATTATATTCGCTTCAAAAAAGGGTTGCCATGCTAGTGAATCACTAGTAGTGAAGTGGGAAATTGATTGAGGTAGGTATCGATATCAAATTTTATTTCAAGAAAGATTGTAATTTACATTCTTTTCATGTTTTATAAGAATATGCTGAAATAATATGCTATATTCTAAAAGCAAAAAAAATATGCTAAACAAGAAGAAAATATGTCAAATTTAGCATATAATATGCTAAATTGGCAACACTACTGAGAGCACCGCGACGAGCGCTTAGAAGTCTCGTCGTTGCGCATGTTTGTGTGAGTGTGCCGTTTCGAGCGTTTGTAGGAAGTTTCCATACTGTTCCTACTATATATTTACTGTGCCACCGTTGAGCAAATTCGTACCTATACTTCCTTACCCATACTTCAGAATATTTATCATAACTTTTGATGGAATGAACTGATTTTAATGAAATAAAGACTAAATGTAACCCGAAGATACACTTTATAATTTCCTTAACAATTCTTATGATATAAATTAGTACTTTATACGTGATACGTTAACAAACAAACAGACAGACAGACAGACAGACAGAAAATTCTAAAAATGGTAGAATTGTATTTAATTACTTATTTTTAGTACCCCTCAATCACTTTTATTACAAAAATATAAAATGTACAGACATCTGCTATTTACAGTTTTATTATATGTATAGATGTTTATGGTTCAATGGTGTGTAACGGCAACATGTCGTTTTAAATACAGTGAGTTATGTTATTTTGAAGCTACTGAAAGAATTTATTATCCCCGCTAAAATCGTGTATGCTAATACACGATATTAGCGGGGTAGTAACTGTTTATCGTAATAAGGAATTACAATATACAGTTACTACTTAGCAGTAGTAACTGTATATCGTAATTCTTTATTAGATACTATTGTTTTCTTGAAATATAATCGATATAGACAAAATAAACTGCTTCTCTAAGCAATCTTAGGAGCGGATATGAAGTTGAAGAATATTACATTTCTATCGACTAGCGTCTGTACATGCGCGAATGTCTTTGAAAGCCAACTTCAGCCCTGCCAAGATACAATGCGTGGACCGTACAGCTTATATTGAAATGTTATTATTGGTAATAAATAAATGTTATATATTACTACTAGCTGGCCAGGCAGACGTCGTTCTGTCCTTTCCGACGACCCTTCCTATAAAAATCCTTAAATTCGCAATAAAAAAATATTGAGTGTCACTTATCGGGATAAAAAGTATCCTATGTCTCAAGTTCGACCAAACTGCACACAGTGTACAAAATTTCATTGAAATCAGTTCAGTAGTTTAGGAGTTCATTGCGGACAAACAACGTGACACGTAATCTATACAAATTAATAAAATTGAAGTGTCTGTTTGTAATATCTAAATTACAGCTTTTTATTAAATGCATATGAAAATATATACGGTACTAATAACAAAAATACAATTTTTAAAGTTTTTGTCTGTCTGTCTGTCTGTCTGTCCGTCTGTCTGTTTGTTTGTTCCGGCTAATCTCCGAAACGGCTAGACCGATTTTGACGGGATTTTCACTAGCAGATAGCTGATGTCACAAGGAGTAACTTAGGCTACTTTTATTTTAGAAAAAGAATTAGTGTTGCACGCAAAAAAATTAAAACTCCAAATGACACGCGGGCGAAGTCGCGGGAAACAGCTAGTTTTTATATATAAAGATTAATATGGCGTAACTGAGCTTTACAATAAAGCCAAAAGGAACGATTCGCTGAGTTCATAGAGTTGTAGCTAAAAAATAATATTGTAAAGAAAACGAAAACAATGATTTAATCTACCTGAATATTGCCATATATATTATTATACTTTATGTTTATTGAACAAGACGAAGCTGTTACTACTGTATATAATATGATATATGATTACATAATATAGGTTTCAAAATATAAATAATTTTTTTTCTATTATTAATTGATGATAAAAATATCCTAAATATTTTTGATTTTTACACTTGATTTTTCTTAAATATTTTAGATTGCCAAAGAATTTTTTTTATATTCAGCGGTTAATAATTAAAACCCTAAAAATTGTAAAAAATATCTATCTGAGCAGTTAATAATTTTTCAAAATATTGTACATCCATTGCGAGTAGTCACCAAATATAGCGCTCGTAGGCCACTTCCTGTTTACCTCAGCTCTGTCGGTGGAGCGTGACGTCATTTACGCCCTCGCTGAGGCAGAAGTAAGGACGTGTGGAGTAGACAACACTACAAAAATTACTAATCTAATGACTGAGACTGACGGATATCACAGAGTATTAGTGTAAACCATACGAATAATTGCTCTAGCATTTTTCCTACTGTATTTGACACTTCTCCCTATGGGAGAGGCTCAATATTGTTTTTGGATTGTTTACGAATGAGTACGGATGAGGAAATTATGATTTTTTAAAGTAAAGTGGCTTCTAATCCGTCTCCGTCTCACATTACTTACATTCATTCTGCTCTCTACTGCGTCTTATTTTATATATCAAGTTCACCCTGTCTAAAAGTACGTTTTAAATTTTTCGGCTTCTGTCATGATACGAGGGCGACACTGAAAGTTTTTAGAACTGGCCACTTGTAAACGATATAATAAAAAAATAGGAGTTTTGGCGGGAAATTGACCGGCGGCGGTTTGCTGCTCCTGTATTATTGTTTAAATAATGGTTCGAAGTGGACTTTGATATGTAAAAGTATTGCGATTTTGTGTATTAAGTGTCTACGCATGTGAACTATTAGTGGAAACAGTGAAACAAGTGCTCTGATGGTGATGGATTCTCAAGATAAGCTGTTTGTTTGCATAGGCACCTTTAGATACCATCGCCAACTATCAGCTGTCTGCTGGATCAAGTTGCCGCCAAAATCTCCCAAGAACTGCACAATGTGACGCATCAACATATTGTGAATAAGTATACTATGAAGGAGTGGGGAAATTACAATAAACCGAATAAAAATACTTAAGACTTGGCCTAAAGGTCTAGATACAAGGCCATAAACTCCAAAAAAAAATAAGTTCAAATTTTTAAAATGAAACTTTTTGCCAATATTATTGCGTATGTATTTTATTAATTTCTCATTTGTATAACCAGCGGATTTTCAATGTTCGGCATTTTTAAATTAGATAAGCGCTTTTCTAGTATACATTTGAATTTCTTAGGGTTCTAAAAAAATGGATAACTCATCTAAATATAATTAATAATACGAATCTTTTATTAATTGACTTTTCTTCAAAAAAATAATCTTGTATTGATTAGCTAATAAATCAAGCCCACTCTATTCACGTCGTATTCTAACGGAGTGGGACTATAATTACAGAGCTTATGCACACGTTAATGGGTTAACTTCGCTTAACCCGCCGGTACTCGCGTCTCATTTTGTGACATAAGCGGTCGCGTGAGGGTCTAAAAGACCCCAAAGATAAATGCATTATTCTATGCCAATAAAGGGAATTATATATTTTTAATATAAACGTAAAAGAAAAGGGTAACTAAAACAATAATGAGTCACAAATATTTATATATTTTGATTTATTTTTTATTTTTATCACAATAGCAAAGAGTTAAGTGCTAAATCTTACTTTTTTATGCATAGGAACCAGAATCACAGTCTAACTTTTTTATTCTAGTATAACTGAAAAAAAAAAACATTATTCTTACAAAAACTAATAAATTTTCTTCTAAAACAATCAATAAAATAAAACATTTAACATAACATTTTTTTTTATAATCAGCTTTCAAACTTCTCATAGAAATCTTTCTCAAAATATTTCTTATTTGTTTTCTAATTAGTCTTCTTGCCGTCTTATCTTACTTTGACTCATTTTCTGATTACAATTAATGCATAAAAATGCGGTGTGATCTCTACATATGAAAGATTTACATATTTGGCATTGAGTTTTGGATTTTCTATCCTTTTTAGGGGGGCAGGTGGAACACCTCCCACGAATGTTACTAGGCCCAGCCGATGCAGTTTGATCTGTACTTTCTTCTCTGCCAAGTACTTGAAACATTCTGGTCCGAATGTGTCTGGGCAGAGTCGTAATAGAAGATCTCTTTTCTATTTGTGGTTTAACAAGGGATAAAGCTATGTCTTTTAAAAAGTTACGTCTTTCGAGGGGTTCTTGATTTATATGCGTTATATTTGCGTTATAAATAACAAACGCATTTATACATCCCACATTCATAAGTCCAAAAAATATCGTTAGTGGCCATCTTTTACTTACTCTTGATACAGAATATGTACCACACATCTCGTCAACCACGTCCACTCCACATTTATGCATATTATAATCCGTTATCACTTCTGGCTTGCGTTTATCTCCTGTATCAACATCTATTTTCGCATCATGATGCATTGTAGAAGCAAGAAGCACCACTTTTCCCTTTCTTGGTGAGTACGATACTAATGTACAATTAGGCTTAAAGCCAAAGTAGGTAGTCCATTCTTCTCGTCTTCGTGTAGCAACAAAGCATGGGGGTATTTCTGGTTTATTTTTACGAAGAGTCCCTACAACCGTACGCTCATAATCTTCATACAACTCTGTCATTAATGGGATACTCGTGAACCAATTATCCATTACCACGTTACGATTAGACCCTCTTATTTGCTCAACCAAACGTTTCACGACATCTGGAGGAGAGTTACTTACAGCATGTGGTCCTGAATTTTGCCTTCCGGTATATACTTCTAAACATGCCGAATAGTAAGTTCTTGAGTCAGCCATTACAAATATTTTTATTCCGTATTTGGCAGGCTTCTTCGGCATGTACTGGCGAAATGGACAACGACCACGAAATGGCTCCAGTTTTTCATCAATAGTCACTGTATCCCCTAAAGAGTAATGTTTCTTTATAATTTCAACGAATTTGGTAAATAAATCTCTAATTGCAGCCAGTTTATCATTTTGTCTCCTCTGTTCGCGTGTATTTGGATCATCAAACCTAAGGCAACGAAGTAAAAAATGAAATCTTTGTCGTGACATGGTAGCTATGCACACGTCTGATCCAGTGCCGTCAGTTGCCCATAAATCCATGGTGTTCAAATGCGCTCCACGAAGTTTTCCACAGTAATAAAGAAGCCCAAGTAGAGCCTTCAATTCTACCAAATCCGTAGGTAAGCAGTCTCTTTCTCTTTGGAAGTTATCGTGGATACTGTCAATATACATATTGGTATATGTCACAACCATGTCTAAAAGATTGTCAGGGAACATAAGACTCCAGCAGTCCAAAGGCGTAAGTGCATCTTTTGCCTCATTAATCGGTCCCGGCGCATGTAATATAATGTTGTGGCTACAAGTACGAACATTTCTAGGGGGTTCCTCAATACTCCAGTTAGTGGAGCCATTTCTACCCACACAGTATCCTTGACGGATATAACTCAGAGGCACATCACTGAGATCAGGTCTTCTGTGTAACATTTCGGCAGAAATATTACCTTCTGAAAAATCTTCGGCCTCAGAATTATCATCATCGCCGCTTTGACTGGAATTTGAGTCGTCATCGTCGATCTCTAAGTTATCTTCAATTTCTGAAGAGACTTCTCCTTCAATACCATCTTCCTCTAGAATTTCTTGAATTCTGTGATCGTCTAAAATATTACGCGACATTTCTGCAAAGAAAAAATAAACTAAAAATATTTTTAAAGAAAAATAATACACTTACACAAACCGTCGCGTAAGGGTCGAAACGACCCATACTCACTTTATACGTTCGTGCTGTCCAAACGCCGCGCGTGAACTGAGTGAGGTGGGGCATGCGGGTAGCCTATATTGTAGCTTAAAGGTACTGAGCGCGACCTTGAATAGTAACCAACATTTAAAAAGTTATGGAACAAGAAACAAGGTACTGGGTCTTTTCCACCCATGCGCGACTACTCGCGGGTTAAATAGTAGATACAGGTAAACATTGTCAATATGTACATTACCGTCTGACAGCATACGGATTTTTGCATTATGCGTATTTAACAGTGAAAATAAACGCGGTCACTTCTTCGTAATTTAATTATTTTCATTATAACATTGCTTTGGTATATCTGGTATATCTTTGTCAGCTTTTTCAGCTACGAATCTGAGACATTTAGATTTCGATCACAAAAAAACTCGTGTGCGGAATTTTAATAAATTATATCCTATTGGTTGAGTTAAACCACGACAAAAACTTCCAACTTTCAGCAGCTGCTAACTGTTAATATCACCTGCACCTATATTGGCAATAAATATCGCATTATAGTGCCACACGTGAACACGGAGGCACTCACTTTCTACCTCGTGTGCGAGGTAGCGCTAGCCGATAAAATCGGATTCAGCTTAGAATGCGGTGTCCGTAACACCCACAACACTACCAGATCCAAACACCAACAATTAGTATTATAACACGTCTTAAGGTGGTAACCGATTTAACAAAGAAATCACAATCGGCTGTTCCTAGTTACAGCTACTAGATGTAACTACACTTCGGCTTTTAGCTGTAATATAAATATGGGATTTTGTTTAACCCAAATTGCATTTCCAGACAATCTTAAGGGGCGGGCCAAATCAACGAGCATTTTTACTTCAGCCGTTACGATAAGTACGAGAAAAGTATGTTTTCGGATGTCGCTGTAGTTTTATTATAGCTGCAGCATGAATGGGTCGACTCGACGGGGAAGGACCATGCACTCACAGAATATCTGTGTAAAATCGTTTTATTATGGAGTGTAGAGAACTGGATACAATTTTTAATGATAACGAGGCATTCTATCTTAGAGCTTATGGTCGCATCTATACTGATTTATAATTGAGGATAAATGTATAAGGGCCACTGCATCCACTTATACCATCAGGTGGACTGTGTGCTTGTTTGTTACCTTTATACTAAAAAAAATCCAAAATGTTAGCTTCTGCAGCAGGTACTTTGATTAATAGATCAGACAATAATTAGGATAATATGATGACTCAAGTCATAATCTTAGTAGGCGAACAAAAATTCCGTCTTAGTTCCTAAAGATGACATGTAGCGTTCTTTGTTTGAAATTGGGTTTCATGTGTTCATGAGCTGCAATAGCAACTTACTATCGACCAACTGTAATTTCATTTGACAGTTCAATCTACACTATAAATAAAAATCAACTACCGCATGTATAAAAAATCATCACTTGAGAACGACTGGACCGATTTAGACGAAACTTTTTGGGTATGTTTGTGCTGGTGGTTTGGATTCACAATTGAACCCGGTAGGTGGCACTGTTGTCGAGATCCAGAAATCACCAGTGCGAAGACGGGGATTGGCGTTTTGTATATTAAAGAAAAGGAGTGTTGCTCACCCGTCCTCCTTCATGACGGAGTTGTCGCCGCAGTCGCAGGCGCCGCCGGCCTGCGACAGGAACATGTTGAAGTCGTGGTTAGAGTGGTCGCCGCGGTGGAAGCAGTCGCGGCAGATGGACATGCAGGGCGAGATGCCGCACGTGCGGCAGCGGTACGCCACCACGCGCGGGATCCACACCAGACCGCATTTGTCATGTTTGTCGTAGCTGCGCACTGTGGACAACGTATGATTACATTTAAACACTTCATATTTTTAAAAACGTTACAACCACACTTGGATTTTTTCCTGTATCGTTGAGGAAGCTTACATACATACATTTCACAAGGACAAAAAAAATACTTGAAAAGAAAAAAATACTTGTAGGCCATACAAATACTTGATACGTGCGGAATTCGAACCCACGGTTCCAAATTTCGCAAGTCCTTGCCACTACGTCACGGAGCCGTAAATTCAATTTATTTACCTACAATACTTGTTGTATATGTCGCAGCCAGCTAGCTTAATTAGCCTTTCAGTTAACAGCCTAGCCTTTTTACGTTTAACTAGCGGCCTGAAATTCAGCGTTTCAGCCTACGCGCCTAATTATGCACTATGTGGTATATTATATAAATATACGCAGCTTCCGGGTGGTCCAAAGGCCACCAAACCACACCACCTACGGTCGCTGATATCACAAGATAGTTGCAATGTCGTATTAAACGCGTCGTCTGAATGAATACCATTCACGCCGATTGTTGAACGGCGCCCTTTAGTAAAAAGGCTAATTAAGCTAGTTGGCTGCGACATTTACATTAGGTCTTAACTATAGAAAATAGTTCAAAACAAGAACCCTGCAAGAGAAATGCGAATATTGATGATTGTTATTACATTTACATTATATTATTATTATTATTATTTTAATGAATATTTACAATTTCCTTAAATAATAACGTGATCGTGAAACCATATCATTTAATTTTGTTGATTATTAATCTAACAATGACTGGTAAGTGATAGCACAAAGGGCCGGTCCAACATCCTATTTGTCATATGGATCGGATAATAGAAGTCGACAACAAATTAATGTAGGCACGTGTTTACCGTACCGTATTTAAATTGTACGATGCAATGCACTCGAGAAATTATCTTTTTCATTCATTTCAAAATGGTCATATACCACTTACTATACACTAAACATGCACGATCATATTAAGTATTCCCTGTCCACAAATGTCTATAATATGTGGACAGGAAATGTTAATGAAATGAAATGTTACATGTCCTTATAAATAGACGTCAAACAATGCAATTAAACCGACCGCGGGAGTCCTCATGGATAGTAAATGTCCTTACAGCATACGGTTAGCTATATAAGGACAAAACAGTACTTATGGTGTTCCACAACACTCTTTCTTACACACTGTATACTTAGGTGACTGTTCTATTCTATTTATTCGTAATGCAGATGTAATTTTCTTTATAGAACTGAAGTGCCAAACGAACTCTACCTGATGGTAAGTGGCTACTGCAGTCCATTGACACCTGCAGCCAACTTTATAGAAATAAGTCTATAGATGCGTTGTCACCTCTGAAGATTAAGATTGAATGCCTTACAGCCTGTACAGCACCACAGAATAAATAATAGTAATACGTAACAACACTGCTTTTTGGCGGCGGGAATAAAGTAGGAGGATGATGCCCACACAGACGGACTCATCAAAAATGAAGTCCTACCACCTAGTTATACTATTAGACGAAAAAGGTATCAGATAGTGATCAGTGCAACTAGTATTCGCGTGGACTGAAATAACTTAGTATTGTTTACGAAAAAAAATACTTCAAAAAAATTAATGGCAATGGCCAGGCAATTTATATAATCTGATTATTTACTCTAAATTCATCATCATCATTACAGCCTTTCATAAGTCCACTGCTGAACATAAGCCTCCCCCAAGGAATGCCACAAAGCACGGTCCTGAGTCACCCGTGTCCATCGACTTCCTGCATGTCTTACCAGGACGTCACTCCATCTCGTGGAGGTTCGCCCTACACTTCGCCTACCGGTACAAGGCTGCCACTCAAGAACCTTTCTTCCCCATCGGTTGTCGGTTCTTCGAGCTATGTGGCCGGCCCACTGCCACTTCAGCTTACTAATCCGTTGGGCTATGTCGGTTACTCTGGTTCTACTGCGGATATCCTCATTTCTAAGTTTACCACGCAGAGAAACCCCGAGCATAGCCCTCTCCATAGCTCGCTGAGCGAACTTGAGCTTCCTCATACGGCCAGCAGTGAAGGACCACGTCTCAGATCCGTAAGTCATCACTGGCAACACGCACTGGTTGTACAATTTCTTTTTAAGGTTTTGAGGTATGTCTGACGAGAAGATGTGTCGTAGTTTCCCTAACGCTGCCCAGCCGAGTTGAATCCGTCGATTGACCTCTCGGTCGAAGTTGGACTTACCTACTCGGACCATTTGTCCCAGGTAAACATACTCGTCAACAACTTCGAGCTTAGTGCTCCCAACAACTACCGGCATAGGTGTGACATGGACATTAAACATGGTCTTTGTTTTGTCCATCTTCATCCTAAGACCTATTCGTTGAGAGACACTATTGAGGTCATTGAGCATGGTGCTTAGGCTTAGGTGGCGTTACTCACACTTGCGTGTGGCTCCAACGATGACATGTACAGCTGCCCATAGAACCTCTCAATCTCACTCAAAATCTCAGGTGCCCCGGAAACGATGCTGCCACACTCGGTCTACAGCTTTGACAGTTGGCTCTTTCTGGCAGACAGATCTCTAGCAAAGACTTATACAAGCTGTATTTAAGTTGCGTAAGTCTCTCCGCATGCATTTAGAGATCTGTCTGTTCAGTCGTCTGTATGCTGTGAAATCTATTGAAGAATGTAGCTTCATCTCCCGTCTGACAGCTATGAGATTGAGAGTGTGATCGGAGAGTTTGTGTTCTTCTGCGGCGGGACTTGCAAAACTTAGCGCCGACCGCATGGACAGTTTCCACGAGCTTGTCATTCATATTGTCCACTTTATTGCAGTCTTCTAGGCACTGAAAACGATTTTGTAACTCGAGCTGAAAGGTTTCAGGACTTTGGAACAGAGCACGAAGGGGACGAAGCGATAACTTCATTAGACGAGACCTCTCCAACTTAACGTTTAGGTTCAGTGAGCCTCTAACCATTCGGTGATCGCTACCAGCTTTCACCCTCGCGATCACGGAGACATCACTGAACAGTTGTCGTCTGGTCGCCATAAAGAAGTCAATCTCATTTTTTGTGGAACCGTCGGGGCTCGACCACGTCCACTTCCTGTGGGGCCGCTTCTGGAAGAAAGAGTTCATCATAAAGAGTCCCTCTTTTTCCATAAAGTCAGCCAGCTGCTGGCCCCTTGGGTTCCGTTGCCCTATTCCAAATTTCTCTAATTTCATCTCACCGTTCTCCCTTGTGCCTAGTTTTGCATTGAAGTCTCCCATTAACACCGTAATTGGGTTTTGGAGGAATGCCTCTAGATATATCCTCATACATTTCCTCCACCTCCTCATCGGGGTGTGTCGAGGTTGGTGCGTAAACCTGTATGACCTTCAGCGAATACCGTTTGGTGATTCTGAATATAAGGTACGCAACCGTCGTCGACACACTCTCAATCTTTACAACGTTGTTAACGAGAGACTTGTGGACAATAAATCCGACACCTCCTTGGGACAGATGGTAGCCCTCCCGGTGATAGAGCAAGTTGCCGCATTCGAGGACTACCGTGTCCTCCCCTCTCTTCGCACTTCGGATAATCCTATAATATGCCAGCGTAACTTGTCTATCTCTTCTTCCAGTTCCACGATCTTCTCGTCAGTCCTCAGGGTGCGTGCGTTGTATGTTGTCGAGTCGTCTTAGGTGGCAACCGAACCTCCACCGGAGATTCTTAGCACCCCCTCAAAATTATAATTATTTATTACATGAACATTAAATGAAGAGGAAATCTAAAGCTTTCAACAGCAGTAGAAAAATGTTAAGACCTTGCAACCAAGCAAATGATCTAGAACCGAAACATATTTATGACGAATATGAGTATGAATAGAATATGAAGTTATAATTTATTTAAAAGAATGACTTGTTGTTGAGTGAATGTACAAAGTAGTGCGTGCGCTGCTGCGTTCCGGTCTGAAAGGTAGGTATAGAGAGCCAGTATAATTACAAGCTGAGAAGCTATCCATTTTAGTCCTTGTGGCCCCTCTACACTACTCGCGAAGGAGATCGAAGTTGGCCGAGGAGAATAGTGTAGAGGTACTTCGATTCGCTTCGGACGACTTCCGATCGCTGTCGGTTTTTTTGCGCCAGAGTCAAAGGACTTCGCGAAGTAGCCCAAAGTTACACGAAGCGTCTCACTACACTACTCGGCGTACGCCATTTATACATTATTTTTTTTTATATATATAATTACTATATATTCTACATAATTATAGGACCGCGCGCGACATCAAACAGAGTGGACGTGTTATCGGTTGTAATCACAAAAATAATAAAATAAGCTTATACGAACTTGATTCTTAAGTTAATTAAGTGCATAAAGTGAATCGGCATCCACTGCCGTACGCTATTGTGACATTACACTGCTAAGTACGCCGCGAGTGAATATACGTGCCATGGATCAATATGATGCCAATACGCTCAGCTACTAGAAGCGTTATAGGCGCCGGACTTAGTGGTTCACAGCCCTAATTTATTGACGGGAGATTCAGCCACAGACGTTTATACGGCGACACAAGCTACATTTCGTAGCAAGCGGAAACACACTAGTGACCAAGATATTAAAGATAAATTTAGCGAAAGGGAATGGCAGAAATCATGCAAATTCTAACATCGATTAACAATAATCAAACGGAAACTATAAACAAGATATCGGAAGATGTCAGTTTACTAAAGGAACATGTAAAAGATCTTAAGACCGAAATGGATAGTCTTCGATTCGAAAATGAGAAAATGAAGGGTGACATAGATACCCTGATCAGTAAATATAATGAAAATAACAAACACATGGGAAAGTTAGACTCTGAAATTAAAAACCTCCAAAGTATAAAACTAATAGTTCCAGTTAACACAACAACTCTTAGTAACACAATAGAAGAAACTATAATGGCAAAACTTTCTGATCGATTGGTTAGAAGCAAAAACATAATAATAACTGGATTAAGGAAAATAAAAAATATCTGGTTACAAAGAAAGAAAAGAGACTGAAAAGAGAGAAGTACTTAGTTTATTAAGAAATATCTCCAGTGATTGTACGGAACCAAAAAGTATTACACGAGGAAGGTAGAAGATACGTGGTAGACAATTTACAATTTAATATATCCATATAGTCATACACTCATTGAATTGTTGATTGTGCCAAGTCTATTCAGCTGTGTCATGTCATGTTAATGTTCGCAATCGCAAACATTTCCTTAAACGTTCTTTGGAATTTATAACTTAAATTGAAAATTTAAAAAGAACCCCTAAACAAAACAAATCCGATTATCTTCAAATGGCTGAACCGATAAAACATGTATAAAAACTACCGCTAGAGAACCTGTTTTTAAATTTAAAAAAAAACGGATCCAAATCGGTTCACCCGTTTAAGAGCTACGATGCCACAGACGGACACATAGCAGTCAAACTTATAACACCCCCCTTTTTGCGTCTGGGGTTAAAAATAACATCTACACCATCATCATTGGTAAAGGATTTTAAATGTATCAATGCGATTCCGAAACAAAGTGCCAGTCGACGGTTTGACTGTTTCTAAATGAACCTATAAAAAGGCAGCCATCGAGTAAAGCACGGAAGATTTGGAGCGCTAGTTTTTTTCATTCAACACGTTATCTGGTGTTTTTTTTTAATAGGATAAGGGTGACAAACGAGCACACAGTCCATCTGATGGTAAGTGGTTACTGTGGCCCATAGACATCTACATTTATCCTCGATTACGAATCAAAATGCAGATGCGTTGTCACCCGTGAGGACTAAGACGGAATGCCTCGTTTTCAGTAAAAAGGGTCTCCGGTTCTCTAGACTCACCATACGAAACACAGCAGCATTAAGCTGCTATTTTACGCTGGTATTCTGTGAGAGCGTGGTCCTTCCCCGGTCAAGCCGACCCATTCGTGTTACAACTATACCAGAAATATAGCTGCAGCATAGCTCTACCACGTATCATTTTTGGTGTCAATTTCTTCATAAAATGGAAGTAGCATCAATGCCAAATGGTATACTACCAAATGATTGCCAGAATAGTTGACAGCTGTGAGCAACAAACAACCGCACACCCGCTCTATGGGCTAACGCTTTACGATGAAATCGCGGCCGTGCACACAGCGCACAGAAACGAAGGACTTCTGGACAGCACAACGGTTAAACTTTGGCTCACACTCCTTGCAGCCTTGATTTATCACCGTGTGACTTTACTTTACTTTGGTACCATGATTTCGTATAGTGCTACTCTTTATTTCTTCTTTACAATCATGCGCGCACCATTGCATGTTTTATCGTGCCATATTTATTTTATAACGAATAATGAGAAAAATATTTATTTCTAATTGTAATTATCATTCCACATTCTAGTCTGAATTTGTAAGTATTTCATTCAGAAAGTACCAAAAGTTTGATGATTTGTAAAAAAAAAAAAGAATTTATGTTGCTTTTATTATAGTTAGAATAATCGGTACTTACTTAGTTTATGAGAGGTATTTCCTTTTAAGTTTTTATATTCCTAACTAGACAGACTGGGTTTTTTTATAAAAATAAATATTTGATAACTTATTAATTTTTGATATTTTAAGTTTAAGTTTTGTAGATACCTATACACTAAATGACTGGCGAACAGTTTACCAAGAATAACGTTACATTAAATTAGGAAAAATAACAATTTTAAAATATTTACTAAGAAAAGGAAAGAACCGGGAATCCCGGTACCGAACCTCTTTTAGAACCTGGTATAAAAAATTAACAACTAGATCCAGTTTTGCAAGCCCTAGTTCAGTCAGACGCAAGAAATTTTGTTTAGATGCTGGTGGCTTTAAAAAAATATTCAATAGATAATAAAATCTTTAGCTGAGAAACTATTTTATAGTTTCATAAAATCATGTAAATGGCTTACGTATAACACTTATTCAAATTTAATATTACATCGTATTGTTCATTTTTATAAAATAAAAGTGACAAACGAGCATATGCGTAGCCCCTGAGGGCTAAGATGGAATGCCTCGTTTCCAGTAAAAGGGGTGTCCAGTGTAGAGAACACTCACCATACGAAACACAGCTGCATTGAGCTGCTATTTTAAGCTGGTATTCTGTGAGAGCGTGGTCCTTCCCCGGTCAAGCCGACCTATTCGAGCTACATGAATATTATAGCTGCAGCATGGTTCTACCAAGTAAAATGTTGAACATGACTAAGCAAAGAATGAACTCAGAATAATTGTAAATCAATAATACGTAACGAGATGATAAAATAAAGCATAAATCACATTATTGTCGTCCTTCCTGACCATGAATGCTGCAAAACATTCGATACAACATTTTTTTAAAGTCAGGAACAAGCACACAGCTTACCTGATGGTATGAGGAAGGTATGTTCCCATGACATTACATTTATACTCGGTTAAAAGTCAAAATACAGATGCGTAGTCACTCCTGACCAAAATGGAATGCCTGTTACCAGGAAAAAGAGTATCTGCTTCTATTCGCTAAAATATAAATAACCTATAATTTTAAGCTGTACTTTGTGAGAGATGTAGAGTCTACCCGTTCGTGCTGCAGCTACAATATAATATAGCTGCAGCATGATCCACCGCCTTTAATGGCGTAACGTAAACGTAACGTGGCTCACACACCGTTATGGTTACAGCCTATTAAATTCAATTGCTGAACAGAGGCCTCCCAGATAGATTGCCTCATAAGAGAGATATTTGCCATAGTTGCCAAGCTTGACAAGCTTGATAAGCGGTTAGGCAACCGTAGTTTTTAATTTTTAGTCGTTATTGAGAAGACGCTGCTGCCCATCTCCTGATTTGTCTCCCTCTGTCGCCTCTTACGACACCCATGGAATAATAATATGGGGTACCTAGTGGATATACTTACACCGCCACTACACGTAAAACATCGCTCTCTTATAGTGTGTAACTGACTCTTACAATTTATAATTTAACTAGCTCTCCTATCATTCAAACCGGAACATTTATTTTATTTTTTTAATGTTTATTGACTTATAAAACAGTTACAGAGGGGAAAATATTGTTTAAAAGTAAACATATACACGCATATAAATAATACTTGAGAGAATTAAATAATGATAATATATAATATATATTATGTACACATAATACACACATACGCATAAACATATACATATATTATACACAACTATATAAATATATTATATAATATACTGATATACTGATCAGACAAATATGGAAAATGCTATAATGATGACGGACCTTAGCAGAGTTGAACCATTTAGAAAATGAGTGAACATTCGTTTTAATTCGTATTTTATTAACATTAAAATTTTAGTGTGTGCACTGCTGCTTGGCGTACTTTATATATATAGGTACCTATTTTATAAACTGTATTGAATAAAAACATGCGTGAGTGTCGTGGAACACTCGGTTGGAACGAAGTTCATTTCGTAACATATTATTATTGATAAACGTAGGTATTATATTATTGATTAACAAATACAAATAAATGAATTACTAGCGCCTAGTAAATTGAAGCGTCATTTAAAATGAAATTTTCTTTCATGGCAAAAAAAAAAGAAAAAGTGTGAGGGAGATTTTAAGTGGTAAAGTCATGCTGCAGCTATATTAGTTGTATAGTTTTAGCACGAATACCAGCGTAAAATAGCAGTTTAACGCTGCTATGTTTCGTATGGTGAGTGTAGAGAACCGGAGACCCTTTTTACTGGAAAGGAGGCATTCCATCTTAGTCCTTACGGGTGACAATGCATCTGCATTTCGATTCATAATCGAGATACAGATGTCTATGGGCCGCAGTAACCACTTACCATTAGGTGGACTGTGTGCTCGCTTGTCACCCTTATCCTATAAAAAAAGATGGTTATTATTCCATCTCGCTTTCTTATAGCCGCCAAGGCTGTTTACACACTTCAGAAGGGGTCGTGACAGAAAATACTTACACTTTTTCTCGCCTAGCCCTCATCCGCCTAATTCGTAACGTTATAAGACGGTAAAAATTTGGCAGATGGGGGCGAACTTCGTACCAAAAATAGCTTAAAAAATATAGTAGTTTTATTTTACTGTTTAGACGTAAATAACCCGCTAGCTAAAAACACAATAATATATTGAGCTGAGTTTCCGATCGCAATATTACTCACAGTTGGCTTCATACCAAAATATATTTATGTACGTATATAGTACAGTTCATCCCGTGGGTGCAGTAAGACTATAAGTTCATACTGCTTAGATCGGAATAAAAATTAATACCCCCCCCCCCTCACTCCGTTACCGAGGCTGCTGTAAAGTACTCGAAACATCGGGAATATAAAATATAATACGCGATAAAATCTGTAAAAACTAGAACTCAGCCACCTTGAGATGAGGTAATCGCTACCAAGCTATTTCTAATTTGTTTTGTGTTGCTAATTGTGTACAACATATGGGTTTCTTGCTGGTTCTTACATGGACAGAACAATTACCACTGGTTCGAAAGTCTTTTTCAAACCAGTGGTAATTAAACAAAAGAGTGACTTTCAATAAGTATTATTTATAATCTATATTGAATAAAAAAGTTTCTGTTTTCTGCCGACTTCCAAAAAGGAGCCGGTACTCAATTCGACTGTATGTTTTTTTTTTCGTTTTTTTTTTTATGTGTGTTACCTCAGAACTTTTTTCTGGGTGAACCGATTTAGATGATTCTTTTTTTATTTGAAAGCTGGTACTTCTCGTGTGGTCCCATATGAATTTGATCAAGGTCAGACCAATAGTTTTTAAGTTATTCTTAAATAACTTATATTGAAGTCGGCTGTACAAAATTTTTAATTTTAAATTATTGTTTCTGCGATCGTTAATCTCTCTGCCATGCGTAGTTATTACGGCAAATCCTTCCTATTATTATACAATGTGAAAGGCATATATCGAAGCTTTAATTCTTCCGTACTTCCGTACACACAGTGTACGTACACTGTGTAGCACCGACTTCAGAATGTGAAATTATTTATTGTTTTACTTGTTTGTTTTAGTCAGCTGTTACTTTTTATTTAATGTTAATTTATTACCCCTTTCAATGGACTAAGGAACATCACAATCTCATTATCGTCCAAAATAATTCCATTAAAAGTGTTTTTTTCAAAGTTGTAGTATCGTGTAGCCCGCACGACATATATTAAGAGTTAAGTTTATAATAATAAAGCGTAGTATAATTAAAGATATAGCAAGAACAACAAGTCTCTTCTCTCATTGACACCTTTCCCAAATCCCAATATTACAACTTCAACCGCAACTTTTCACCCTGACACACAATAATAATTGATGATACGAGTTATTTGTCCTAGTGAAACTTTAAAAAATACGATAAGGAAAATAAGGTCGAGGAAAAAGTTTCTTCGTATTTTGTTTGTATAAAATTGAAGAAAAATCTCTTTGGTTGTTCTGTTTGTACGTGGCTGGTTTTAATATCAATACATATATAGGACATTAAGAAAAATAGAAATAAAATGTAAAAAAAAAAAAACACTTTCCCGCCATTTTTCAATTGTTTTTCTGTCCACCAAAATGAGTTAATTTAACATATAGATAAAGATAAAGTCGATGCCATTTTTGGAAAAGTGGAGCAAGATCGGCATATTAGTAGTTACGACATAGCCGAGGAATTGAGGATTGACCACAAAATAGTTTTGACCCCTTTGTAAAAGTCTGGCTATACAAAAAAGCTCGATATTTGGGTACCACTTGAGCTCACTGAAAAAAAACATAATGAATCGTGTACTCATTTGCGATTCTTTATTGAAACGTAATAAAACCGAACCATTTTTGAAAAGGTTGATCACTGGTGATGAAAAATGGATCACCTACGACAAGAAAGTGCGAAAAATATTATAGTCAAAGGGTAGTCAAGCTCCACAGACTGTAGCCAAACCTGGATTAACAAGTAATAATGTGATGCTGTGTATATGGTGGGATTGGAAGAGCGTCGTTATTATGAGCTTTTACCGCCAGGTAAAACCATCGATTCGGATCTCTACTGCCAACCACTAATGAGACTCAAGCAAGAAATTGATAAAAAAAACGGCCGGAATTGATCAACAGAAAAGGAGTGGTCTTTCGTCATGATTCCTCGATTAATAATAGTAATGTTTGTTTATTATGAGCCAGGCGATAAAAATATAATTACAGATGACACGAAAGGCACGCCAACCTTCAACAGTAGATACACTTGTCGGGCGGTATTCTTGTGTTGTAGTTTGATAAAATACTAATGCCAACAAAATTCTTGCATTTTGAATATCGTTGTAAACTATAGCCGTGGTAGCTCAGCGGCTAAGCTCGCAGTAAATTTCACAGTACGCGAGCGACGCGGGTTCAATCCTCGCCGGCCCAATGAAATTATTAATTGCAATTTTAAGTGCTGATTTACCATGTGCTCGGCGGTGAAGGAAAACATCGTGAGGAATCCTGCATGTGTGAGAAATAAGAAAAAAATATATCGAAAACATGTGAAGTTTTCTAACACGCATTATGACAGAGCGGGGGACATTTGCCCTTGCCCTAAAACCTTCAGAAATGAGAAGAGGCGTGTGCCCAGCAGTGGAATGAGTATATATAGGCTGTTACTTTACTTTACCTTTGTCAAACAATTCGGTGATCAAAATTCATCAAACCCGAGGCCTGCAGCGCTACAACTAGCCTCTGTAACAAACTGACTAATGCTCGATTTTATATTCTAGTAATGCTTCGTTCATTATAACAAACCGTTTTATTATGAACACGAATTTCACGGGAAAAGTGAAAAATAGTTTTTATTGTATATAACCAATTGAGATTTTAAATTATCCAGGGACCCATTCAAATACACACAAAAAAAATTCATCAAAATAGGTCGAGCCATTTTCGAGTTTTTGCGAGGACTAACGGACAGCAATTGATTTTTATATGTAGAGACTATACATTCGGCAACTTAAAACGACTAAAAATGAAATAACTTTAACCTTTTTATAACTTGTTGGGAACAGTTTAAGTATACACATACTCTCACGTTTGTCACGTAGGCAGGGATTACGTGTTTCCATTTGGCACGATCATAACACACCTCTACCCATTGTTATACATCCTTATATTTACGGACCAGATTTCGTTTTATATATTTTTTTTCACTTGATGTGCAAAAGACAGCTAGTGCCACCATTTTTTTGTTCAGTGCCTTTGAAAATTTTGGGAGGAAAACAAAGTAATAGCATCCTAATGCACTATGACAATGCTTTGGCGCATACCGCGAACGAGGCGTCATTTTTGGCTTTTGATAAGGTGGTGGTGCTCATGACCCATCCCGCACATACATAGTTCGGAGGACTTCGCACCATGCGATTTCTTTATTTTCCCAAAAGTCAAAGATTTGATGAGAGGTTTGACATTTAGTGAAAAACATGTCCTCCAGACTAATGGTCTTTATGTTATCAATACAACTAAAATTACAAAAAAATTAAAACACCCGAAACATAAAAAGCTGATGATCTTCAAACGGCTTTCTCTCTCCCTTGTCTTGAAACATAGCTAATAACACTCTCGATTAAAGCACCTTACAAACAAAAAAAAAAAAACTTAATCAAAATCGGTTCATCTGTTCAGGAGCTATGATGGAGATCCGTTCAGGATGCCACAGAAAGACACACAGATACACACTACAAACATAATATATAATACGCCTCTGTTTTCGTCGCGGGTTAAAAATGAATGAACTAATGAAAAAGTATTTAAAATATAATTGAGAATTCTTTGAAAAGCAGTACATGTTTTATTTATGAGTTACACAAAACTTTCCGTGCACCCTACGTATTTCCTTAAGGTGTCTTTAAACCACATATGGGCGACCCCCAGGCCGCACGTCAGATCCGTCCCGGCATAGTTTTGCTAAAGCATAACATAAACAAGCCATTCGACCGGTCCGTTGTTCACATATTTTACGTGTCAATGCCACTGCCACGGAATGGCACGGTGGAAAATTTTTAACGTGTATAATAAAATATTACACAGCTGCTCGTAATGCATACACTATAAATAATAGGTACATATATATGTACATAGAGGTCATAATTCTACGCAAGGACACAATGAACGGTAGCTTGTTTGAAGGTGAAGGTGTTTTTTAGAATTACATGTTTACCATCTAGGAGTCTATTATCACGTAACTGAGTTAATAGCATAGAAATTTCATTGATGCCTCACACATGTAGGTTTTCTCACGACGTTATCTTTCCTTGCCTAGGACATGGTTAATCAACTCTTTCAATTGCAATCACAAATTGTATTGGTGCCAGCGGGAATGAAACCTGAGTTACTCGCGTACTATCAAATTCACCACGAACTCTTAGCCACGACTGCTGGAACGTTAGTTTTATTCAATGTGCAGTATTCGCGTCAATAATATAAAAAATATATTATAAACTTTAACATATCAATTAAATAGGAAAAAACCGGATGCTACTGAACTATCTAGCGACTCTGTACAAAGTATGCAAGTATTTATTTGCTCACTACGTGTACAGATTACAAGATGGTGACAACGTATCTGTACTTTGATTTTAATCGAGAATAGATGTAGATGTCTATGGGCCGCAGCATCCACTTACCATCAGGTGGACTATGTGCTCGTTTGTCACACTCATGCCCAAATAATAAAATCCTGCTCAATTTTAAAATACCGCAAGTCTCGTGCTGTGACTGTGACAGCACGAGACTTAACGGCCATTAATCTATAAAAGTGCTTATCACTTAGTATAACCTCTTACAGGCGTTGCAAAAAATACCTTTAAGTAGGTATAAATTAAATAATTAACATAATTATTATTTAAATAAAATATTTTAACTAAAGATCTTTATAAAGTCCAGTAGCCATAACATATCCAGATGGGCGGTAAAAAACCGTGAACCTCCAATTAAGGACGGTAGCGAGGCAGTTGCGCAGGTGAGTTATTAAGTGTTGGGGGCGTCGCGTGTGGCGCATCACTGACCACGAGCGCGCGAACTCGCCGGTTGTTGAACCTGCCCAATGTGCAGAACCACGGTGACATTCGCGACTGGCTCCGCCAAGATTGGCACTGCACGAGACGGCTTTATAATTTTGCAACTTTATAATTGAATTCTGCAATATATTTAGAATAAAATAGAATGTTTTTTATTCCATATAGACGACAAAGTAATTCTTATTGAATGTAATTTTTTACTTTTACCACTGGTTCGAAAAATAACCTCTGTCCAGGGAAGAACCAGCAAGAAAATCAACGGAAATATTTTTTTTCAAAGTAAATTATAGAATAAGTAAGGTTTTACAAACCACTTACAAAATTAATATTTAAGAAACAGCTTCCGAAGTGACCACCTCATTTCCAAGGGTTACTATCAACCATGTATTTATTTATAATATAATAACCCTTCTTAGACAGCTTTGTTTAATAAAATATGTAAATTTGGTTATATAGAGACCTTGTATCTTTTCTGAGACTTTGTTGTAATAACGTACATACATTGTCCCATGAATGAATTACTGACTCTGTAGAGTCCAGAAACTGGTATCACTAGCTTGTGTTTGTTCGTGGTGTTTACAGAGTGTATCACTTTTTTTTTATTAAAACTACTTTTGTACTAATGTGAACATACATTAAATTTTCTATGAGGTCATATTATATTATATTTATTTCTTAAAATTTTTAGTTTTATTTTGATTTTAATTTTTCTGTGAGCAACTCATTTCTAGGTTATAAATAGCTCTTATGGCCCTCTCCTACAAAACAAAAATATGTAATTTCTAAATCTACCGCATTTTCCCATAGCAAAATCCCATAAGTCATTATGCTACGGAAATAACTGACATAAATAAATCTAGTTGTCTCGACAGTAGAGAGCATTTTAACTTTTTTTACAGCAAAAGCTGCAGAGCTTAGTCTGCTTGTTAGTTTAGATATATGGGACTGAAGCTTTGCGTCGAGTGATGCCCAAAAAGCAGTGGATTCAACAGGGCTCAGTTCTTCTCCAATTAAAAATACATTGGTACTTACCCTTCCGCGACTTCATCTGTTTCGATTATTAAGTCATGGATTCTTGTTATATCCTCTATTTTTTTTTGTTTATTCTTGTTTTTTTTTTAATTCTTATACGTATTCATTTTGTTTATTAATTTGTGATTGTAACCTGAAGTGTCGGAATAAATGTCTTTATGTCTTTTATGGTATTCAGATTTTTATGTTGTGCTGTAAACTTTATACATTTAGTTGTATTGCCGTAAGGTAAGGTAGGATTACTAACGTTAAACCAATTCTCTCATTTTGATGTAGCACTATTCACACATTTAAATGTTTGCCGTTTAAGTTTAAAAATCAAGGAAGTATCGTCAGGACATAATACTATATTATGATAATCCTATACAAGGTAAGGTATATCCGTGATAATTCAGGCAGTAAGCACTCGTTTTATATTACGCAAGCAAGCTGAGGTCGATGGAACATCGTTCGATAGATCGACAATTTAAGTGATTAATTTACCGCATAAAGAAAAACATCGAGAAAGAACCAGCATGTCTGAGAAATTCGATAACAACGTCGGTGTTTCGAGGGTAAATGAAGTCAACATGCATTAGGGGAGCACGGTAGACTCTATTCTTCCCTAAAACCCTCCCAGAAATGAGAGGTCTGTACTCAACAGTGGGACGGAGTAGTCAGTTAATTTATTAACTCTCTCGCTATCCCGTGCACTACATATAGGTCACTTTTTTTTATAGGATAAGGGTGACAAACGAGCACACAGTCCACCTGATGGTAAGTGGTTGCTGCGGCCCATAGACATCTACATCTATCCTCTATTACAAATCAAAATGTAGATGCGTTGTCACCCGTGCGGACTAAGATGGAATGCCTCATTTCCAGTAAAAAGGGCCTCCGGCCACCTGCACTCACCAAGCGAAACGCAGAGGTAAACCTCTACTTCACGCTGGTTTTCTGTGAGGTTGTGGTAACACCCCGGTTCGAGTCGGCCCATCCGTGCGACTGCAAAAGCTGCCGCGTGACTCTACCACTGTTAAACTGTCTGTCACTGCTTTTGTCTTACTATTGTGTCTGAAAACCAGACAGCGAAAGTGTTAAATTACATTGTCTTTGTCTATACGAGTATAAATAAAAATTAATTGGCGCATGTATGAAAGATCATCACTTGAGAACAGCTGGACGGCTTTTGATGAATTTTTTTGTGTGCGTTTCAGGAGGTCTCTGGATCTGTCTGGATAGTTTAGATTCACAATTTGACTCGGTAGGTGGCGTTGTTGTCGAGATCCAGAAACCACTCGTGCGAAGTCGAGGCGGATCGCCAGTTATATTTACAAAGATTTTAGCGTGTAAGTGCATGTTGCCAGTAATGCCATATGGAACTGGGACGTGGTCCTTGACTGCTGACCGCATAATCTAAAAATTAAATTCATTTAACAAGTTTGTGTCTGCACGAGAACTAGAGTAATCGATATAGCCCATCGAATCAGTTAGCTGAACGGCAACGGGCCGGCGATATAGCTTGAAGAACCAACAACTAATGAGGTAGAAAGGTTCTCGAGTGGCAGCTTCGTACGTGTAAGCAAGTGTAGGTTGGGCCCTCACTAGATAGAATGACGACCTGGTTGACGGTTCAACAGGGACTTGAGAAGGGCCGTTATGGTGATGATAATATCAGTTATTAGTACTTAAACGTCGGAGTGGTTCCGAGATTAGCTATTTCATACTTAAAACAGGAATTATTATTACCACGTTTTATTAACTCACTTTCTTGTGTATATCTGTTCAGGATCGGTCGAATTGATTTTAAACTAACTTACCGATGAGCTTAGAGACTTGAAATGAACATAGCTCAGAATCGGGTGACAATGTAAGAATATGAAAAAAAGTACGAGAAAAAAAACGAAAATCAAGTAGGTACTATAGTTAATAATATCATCAATAATATTTATAAACCTTGGCTCATTTCCAATCTTATTCGGTCACGGTCGTAAAAAGTTTACATTGTTCTAAACCTAGATTAAGTGCTGTATGGAAATTGGCCTCGATTCCAATGTCAAAATACATCTACTTTATTTAGCAGAACCGTCTCACTGCAAAATTGTCATATTTGAGAAACAGAAACAGAAATTCTTATTACAATTAATTTTCAAAGTAATTTTGTATTACAAACTATTCATTCAGTAACTTAATAAAATATTCATAAATAGTTGAAGTGGTATTATGTTTTAAAAAAGGATTTTTTTGCATTTCATTTCCTGCAAAACACCTCGTAGAAAATAAAGCTCATTTTTTTAATATATATACTCGGAATATAAGTCAATCTGTCTGTCTAGTATGATTACGGCAAATCCTCTCAATAAATAATTAAAAAAACACTAAATTAGTGCTAATTTAGAGCTGCAAATTTAAATTTCACGGCAAAATAGCTTGATCAAAAATTAGAAAACTGCTAGCTTTTAATTAAGCTAGCAGTGTTCTACCTACTAAAACGATAACCGCTTAATACAGCACCAAATAGAAGCGTCAATAATTCAGTGCTCATTTAGTGCTGTCGGTATACGACAAAGGATTTGGGATTTTTTTTAAATTATATTTTTAATTGTATGACATCCAAGTGAGTTATCACTTAGCACCTAATGATATTAATATAAACATAGAAAAAGGAACGAAACATTAGGTCAGGCTATGACGAAAGAGAACAGAACGTTACAAATTATAATTTAACTTTTTATAACAAGTACAAACCGACTTCCGAGGCAACAACTAGAATGTCATATAATAGTTTAAAATCTTCATCCCCTATTTTTGCACCCTAAGAGGTTTTTCTATAAATTTATATGCCGAACCATTGAAACTACTACAGAATGGTGGTCTAATAAAGAATCGTTTAAATCGGTTCGGCTGTATTAAATAAAATCTGCTAACATACATTTAAAAAAATACGCGTCAAATATAGAACCTTCCCATTTTTTTTTTTCAATTATCTCTCATATATATATACACAAAAATGAGGGGTAGCAAACCATTGCAAGTCAGTAATGGATATGTTATTGTAACAAATAAACAAAATAGGAGGTTTTTTCATATGAACATAAAATGTTAGGTAACTTCCTGGTTCGTTAACGGTATCTTTTGTTAGTACGTAATGAAATATATTTTATAGAATACTTGCGTGTTATGCCATCTTAACATTAAAAGAAACGTAATTGATGTATATATTTATAAAATTATTGCAAAATGATACAAAACCCAGCGCAAGCTTGAGTCGGGCGCCGCTAGACTGTGGAAGAATAATGACGATTCTGATTGTGTCGATTCTGACCTTTCTGATCGTTCGCCGCGTCAGTACTAAACAAATTATAAAATTTGCAGCCATATTATGGCTATCTTACATGTCTGTAAATTTCTATTAACAATAGTTTTACTTTCTTTTTTAAATTTTTAACGTGTATACAATGCCTTAGCCTCTGAAATTTGAAAAAAAAAAATAAGAGTGAATGAACTCACCATTTAGGATTAGGTTGCTAAAGATAAAACGAAGTCGACATAAAATGAATTGGGGGACCCTTTTGGATAGATTTAACCACCACTCGCCTATGTACCGCTTTCATTAATAATTTATACCTTCTGGTGAACGGTGTACCGCACAATACTGTTATGATTAAAGGCATTAACGATAAGCATATAATGTAACAGCACTTTTCAACGTAAGCAAAAATAACAAATTCAATTTAAAAAGCAAATAACGTTAATTGCTTATTCCTGACTCCTAACGGACTCGTCTGTATATTGATGCATTTTCAAAACATCACCATCTAGGACGTTTATTAGTAACAATATAGCTATTTGACAACCGACCCCAAATATAATAATTCAGACAATCCTAAGCCTGTGTTAAGTACGAAGTAAAGTTCGTTAAATTTATAATATTATAGTGAAGTAAACTAACACACTAACAGCGTAAAACGTTTTTAATGTAGACATTACATGTTCATTACGCTAACAGCAAATAATGTTATTTAACGCATTTTTTACGAGTCACGTTTAATTATAAAACGAAAAGAAATTTAAGCAATTAAGCACATAAGCTGTCCATTTTAAGGCGTTATTCACATCTCTAGATATGATCATAGGAAGGCTCGTATTCGATATCAGAGACTGCAACTGACACAAAAATAAAGTTCTTTGCAAAAATTAGCTTTTTTTATAAATAGTAAAAGCTGACTTCAAAGAACTAAATAGAATAAAATAATTTGTACCTAATTGTTTCAGAATACGGTGCTAAGATATAATGTATAAAAATATTAAAGCTGCAAGTGTAATCTTTCTGTTAACTCTATCAGTATGAGAGGAGGCCTGTGCCCAGCAGTGGGAAGTATATAGGCTGTAACTTTAACTTTAAGTATAATCTTTCTTTAGATACTCAAATGTTTTTTAAATTATTTGCCCTTATTATCTACCTAGAGTGGTTGAGTGGTAGAACCACGCCGCAGCTATATTATGCTTGTAGCACGAATGGCTCAGCTCGACCGGGGAGGGACCACACTTTCACAGAATACCACCATAAAATAGCAACTTAATGCTGCTGTGTTTCGTATGGTGAGTGTAGAGTACCGGAGACCATTTTCATTGGAAATGAGGCATTCCATCTTAGTCCTTAGGTACATCTGTATTTTGATTCTTAATCGAGAATAAACGTAGATGTTCATGGGCCACAGCGTCCACTTATCATCAGGTGGACTGTGCGCTCGTTTGTCACCAACATTCTATAAAAGATAGATTACTAAAATAGTTGAAGAAAATAGTTAAAGTTTCTGCTATGAAAGCGATTAAACCAAAAACGTATAGTGCGTGCGTAGTTGCATCCTGGATGCATAGTTATGGCTCTACTCAGGCTGCAACTATATCATGGTTGTAGCACGAATAGGTCGGCTCGACCTGCCGGGCTATTCACAATCGTCTCGGAAAGCGAATTCGACTCGGATTCGATAACTTCTCGCACCGAAACCAATAAACGCTATTCACATTTAACGTTCGGATAAAGGTCACTTAGATACATCCCATAACTATTGTATCGTCATTTAGTTACATGCATTTACGAATTTTGTAGATAAATAGGCTTTTGTATTTTTTTAGAATAACGCCTAAACAAAAACATAATGCAATATTTTGGTGTCAGCCAATGATATCGAATATAAAAAATATATAATTTAACTATATAATAAATAACAAAAAAGCTGAGATATGTCTCGTTTCGTAGATAGTTTTCTGACAGTGCTTTGTGATAGTTTTCTTATATGCTTATAAAAACACACCTTTCACAAAAATTCAGCTTTACGATTAAGTACAAATATTGAAGTAATTATATGAAAATACGTCTTATAGATAATTGTAATTAATTTTTGTTACCTACCTTATAATTAAAAGGGTTCTCTTTTAATCATCAATATTCGAAAAGTTTTCGCCAGCCTCAGAGCTCTCGTAAAGTTTCCGATGCAAACTGTCACAATTATCGAAAACAAACGTCAAAGAAGTACGGTCACGCCCCATAGAAAAAAACCCAGACCCGACAGAAACGAGACATATCTCAGTTTTTTTGTTATTTATTATATTATATATATAGTTAAATTATATATTTTTTTATATTCGATATCAATGGATAACTCAAAAATATTGCATTATGTTTTTGTTCAGGCGTTACTCTAAAAACTACAAAAGCCTATTTATCTACAAAATTCGTAAATGCATGTAACTAAATGACAATACAATAGTTATAGGATGTATCTAAGTGACCTTTATCAGAACGTTAAATGTTAATGCCGTTTATTGGTTTCGGTGTGAGAAGTTATCGAATCCGAGTCTATTTCGTTTTCCGAGACGATTGTGAATAGCCCTGCTGGGCAGGACCACGCTCTCACAGATTACCGGCGTAAAATTGCAGCTTAATGCTGCTTTGTTTCGTATGGTATTCAGTACATACCCTGCTAAAGATGTCAAAGTAGTAGAATTTATGATATTAAAAAATATATATTTTCCCAATATTTGTTTTTGCGTGTATCGGTAGCACTAAATGAGCACTAAATTCTTGACGCTTCTATTTGGTGCTGTATTAAGCGGTTATCGTTTTAACAGGTAGAACACTGCTAGCTTAATTAAAAGCTAGCAGTTTTCTCATTTTTCATCAAGCTATTTTGGCGTGAAATTTAAATTTGCAGCACTAAATGAGCACTAAATATTTAGCAAAAATTTGTGCCCAAATGACCATTCCAGCTTAACAGACCTGTCTTCAGGGGTGACAAAGCATCTGCATTTTGATTCAGCTTCGAAGACAAATGTAGATTTCTATGGACCACATTTCATTGTAACCACCATTCTATAAAAAAAAATCTGCCGAGAGATAGATACTATACTTTACATACTATATCTTTACACATATATACTAGATGACGCTGCTTATTTATTTTTTGGTTATATTTATTTCCACGAGGTAAATTAATAAATCTCCCCATATATATCTTCAGGAAATTATTAGATATTTATTTATTTAGAAAACCAACAGCTTGTAACAAAATTTTGCATCAAATCAGATAACTTTAACATAAGCTTTATTATAGGTTTCCCTATAGTATCTATACGTAATTTTAAAAAAATTGCGAAATATTAAATGCTTTGATTTGAATATGTTTTATTTTTATATTTAATAATACCAGGAGAGTATAATGTCGTCTGTATATACTTAAAACATTTAAAAGCTAAATAACAAGTGGCAAAGGTGCCGATAAATCTATGAGTAAAACAAGACAGGTGAGTTTTTTTAATTTCCATTTATCGATATCGCTCCAGTAATTAACCCGAGCCGGCACGCGTGCGAAGCCGGCTGCAAAAACTAAAGGTAAAAAAATATATAAAAGTTAACGATATCGATGAAATTTTGTATTCTGACAATGTTTTACTTTCCAGGTTCAACTAGACAGGTGTCATCCCAAAAATTATTATTTTTGCGAATTTAAGGATTTTTTTTTTTATAGTAAGGGTCGTCGGAAAGGGCAGAACAACGTCTGCCTAGCCAGTTAGTAATTACCATGATATTACGTCGGGGAAATAGTTTCTTTGTATTTTTTACACAAATTCAAGACCTTGTTTTTTTCAATGTTTAAATATATTTAATTATAGTATACATGTGCCATTTTGTTCGATAACTTGATGCCATCTTGTAGCTAGCTAGTGATATAATCCCGTTGTAGAAATTTTGGGATTTTTGATCAAAAAAATGCGACTAGCAGTTTTGACAGTCCTTTCTTGATGGTAACCTACACTACCCAAATAATTCTGAAAATACCGTAATTGGATGCATTAACACTTTCCAACCAATCTCTCTCAATTTTTACTGAGCGGTCAAAGATGTGTGTGGACTGGCGTAATCATGACCACTCCTTTTCTGTTGATCAATTCCGACCGTTTTTTCTTAATTTCTTGCTTGAGTCTCATTAGTTATTGGCAGTAAAGATCCGAATCGATGGTTTTGCCCGGCGGTAAATTTTCGAAATAATAAACGATGCCCTTCCAATCCACCATGATATTTTTCGCACTTTCTTGTCGTAAGTGATCCACTTTTCATCACCAGTGATCAATCTTTTCTAATATGGTTCGGTTCCATTACGTTTCAATAGAGAATCGTAAATAATTACACGATTCATTATGTTTCTTTGAGTGAGCTCGTGTGGTACCCAAATATCGAGCTTTTTTGTATAGCCAGAGTTTTTCAAATGGGTGAAAACTGTTTTGTGGTCAATCCTCAATCCCTCTATGGTGGATAACTATACTAATATGCCGATCTTGATCCACCTTTTCAAAAATGGCATCGACTTTATGCATATGAGGGTGACCAGAGCGAGCTGCATCTTGACATCAAAATTCCCGGACTGAAAATGATTGAACCAACTTTGTGCTACTCTTACTGACACTGCATTAGGTCCATAAACGTCAACAATTTTTTCTCGGCTTAAGTCCCATTTTTTCCCTTTTCAACCAACTTCAAAAAGGAGGAGGTACTCAAATCGACTGTATGTTATTTTTTTATGTGTGTAATCTCATAACTTTTTTTGGGTGAACCGATTTCGATGATTCTTTTTTATTTCAAAGCTGGTGCTTCTCATGTGGTCCCATATAAATTTGATCAAGTTCTGATCAGTAGTTTTTGAGTTATTTTTAATAACTTTGGCGGACAGAAAAACAATTGAAAATGTCGGGAAAGTGTATATTACTTTTTATTTTTATTTTTCTTAATGTCCTATATCTATTGATATTAAAACCAGCCAGATACAAACAGTACAACCAAAGAGATTTTTCTTCAATTTTATACAAACAAAATATGAAGAAACATTTTTCCCCGACCTATTATGTAACCAAATTAAAAGACGTAGTACGTCAAGCAGTTTCTACAGGTAACAGAGGAACATGCTAACATATAACAAATATATAGCATACACATAAAAATATAACATTATCTCTGGCGTAAAATAACTTAAGGATGCTCATTGAAATGCTTACGTTATTAAGACAAGACTCAAGCTTGTTTCAATATGTTTGTTAGTTAAGTATTTTGTTGCATCTGTCACACATTTAATATTAAAGTTGTTAATACCTTCAACATTCAACGTTCTTCTTATCGGGCAATAAAACAGGTACAAAATTTTCGTGAGCAATCTTTTAATGCTATCTTAACTGCGTTTTGATTTATTTTTTAGTTATAGCTTTGTTGAAAAAGAATCCCAATTTCAAACTGTAGCAGATTTAAAATATTAAAAAAATATAACAATTTTTGTGCAATTTTTACAATATTTAAGATACATTACAAAATTATATAAAAATATTTACATATTCACGACGTAAAAGATCTACAAAAAGCACATTAACCCGAGAAGCTGACCACAACATACATACCTCTAGAATAAGAAATTAGATCAATCGACGGCAAAAAGACGTTTATTCTTAGAACCTGTCCAGTGTCCTGAGGGAGGCGGGGCGTTAATAAAATGAACATTCAGAACATGTATTGGCAAAATAACTGAAAACGCGCTAGCATAGCTACATACGTCAACGTTTTTCTATAAGTCATAAAGTTAGCACTTCTTTCTTGTGTTGAAGTCGTATTTACAGGGATCGAGGCACGTGTTCGATCAGCTGTTCGCTGCTGCGGGGTCGACGGCCTGCGTCGCGATCGCTGACCGGTACAACCAGGTACAGCAGTGCCCGCGAGTTGCAACCGAGTCAACGAACTTGACACTCGGACTGAAGGGGGTTTCCAAACTTGTCTAGAGGCGTCATGGCACAAATATCCACCTGAGTCACATGAGACGACAAAAAGTAACGTTGCACCATAGATCATAGTCTATCAAAACTCAATGCAAAAACGTTTTAACCACATCAAAAAGGGGGATGTTCTACATTCGGCACTCGATGCATTGTTGTCAACACAAAATAGTAGCTCGGCTTATCAAAAAACAGTAACTAGAAAAACCCGACTGCGTAAAAAATGTTTATTGATAAGAGAAAAGTTTTGTATCCTATGTCACTTCTACAACTATGACGATTCTGACGACTCCACATAAATGTTAAAATTCATCAAGCCGTTTAGGCGACAGAGCAAACCAAAGAAATAGACATTAGACATACATACATACACTCGAAAAACATTAACGTCTTTCTGGAGCAGTTGGGTAAAAAAGACGCGTCCCGCTTGTTGAAACAAGCAAGTCGTCAGTCCAAGTCTTCTAGCTACGAACGTTCGATAGGTTTAAATGAACCACGGCAAAATATCTGCAACATAGCCGTGTATATTACGAGGCTTTGGAACTGCATATACTCGAGATCTATACACATCATCTATTGTTCTATATACAAATAATATATATTTTCCGCTGCAATTATATTATGGTTGTACCGTGAGTGGGTCGGATCGACCGGGGAAGGACCATGCTCTCACAGAATACCAGTATAAAATAGCAACTTAATGCTGCTATTTCGTATGGTGTGTAGAGAACCGGAGACTTTTTACTGGAAACGAGGCATTTAATCGTAGTTTTCAGGGGTGTCTTCTAATTAAGCCAAAGGGGTTGTTTATATGCTATTAAGACATAAATAACCTTTTTTTATTTGTCCGTCTGTCTGTCTGTCTGTCTATCTGTCTGTTTGTCTGTCCGGGCTAATCTTAGGAATGTCTGAAACGATTGTGATGAAACTTTACAAAGGGATAGAGAGCAATGCCAGAAGAGATCTAGGCTGTATTTTCTCCGACAAGTTTGAAGATTTAAAAAAAATGGTCTTTGAATATCGTAAATATACGTAAGTACCTATTAATGTGGCGTACATTAATAGGTCCAATAAAGGCGAAGCAGGGGCGTGTCGATAGTTATAATTAAAAGCAGGGATAGAAAAAATCATCTTTTTTTATTTTAAACAAATCATACTGATATTATTGTTAAAAAAATCATGATTTTATTGATTTTATTGTATTTTGACAAGTAGGATTAAAAGTTTATGAATACATACCCTGATTAAAAGCGCTAAACGTTTGAAATAGAATCCAAGTTACGCCATTGTGGGTATAAATAGTGAGTACACTATAATATACGATTATAATAAAACAAGTTCTACGTTAATTAGACTCGTCCGTCCGTCCGAAGTTGTCATTTTTTGTGAGCGCAGACAACGTGCGGGAATGTAGCTCACGGTTATCCTCCTCTTCTTAGATTTGAACATTTTTCATGAACGTCAAATTAAACTAAACAAGCCTTGTTCGAACGTATATCACTTAAGTTTTTAGTAACGCTTAGAATAATGCGAAGCAGTGTCATGCATCGTAGATTCGAATAATTATGTAAAAGGCAAATTATTTTTTGTTAACACTTTAACATTTTGCTGGAGCTTTGTTGTACTTGTAACACAAACGCTTCGGCTCGACCGGGGTAGAACAACGCATTTGCAGAATAGTAGCGTAAAATAACAGCTTAATGCTACTGTGTTTCGTATGGTGAGTGTAGAGAACTGGAGACCCATTTTACTGGAAAAGAGGCATTCTATCTTAGTACCTCACGGCTGACAACGCATCTGCATTTTAATTCGCAAACGAAGATAGATGTAGATGTCTATGGACCACAGTAACCACTTACCATCAGGTGGACTGTGTGCTCATTTGTCTTCCTTATTCTATAAAAAAAAAAAACTAAAAGCCGCAGCTACATCTTCTCAAAAAAATAAAAATCTGCGGTCAACCCGCCTGCTATGATCAGCATTGGACATTTTAGTATGTAATGAATGAATGACGACTGATTACTGTTTTATTATAGTGTCCTGAGCAGACAATAGTGAATGAATCGTTCATTTGACCCGGGTCTCACTAAAATAATGATGATTGCAATTATTTTTTTAAAGTTCTAGATCAAAGACGATTGATTGACTGGACTTACGACCAAAGAGTATAGAGTAATGTCTTAGTTATAGAGTAATCTTTTACGTAGTAGAACCATGCTGTAGCTATATATCTGGTATAGTTGTAGCACGAATGGGTCGGCTCGACCGGGGAAGAACCACGCTCTCACAGAATACCAGCGTAAAATAGCAGCATAACGCTGCTGTGTTTCGTATGGTGAGTGTAGAGAACCGGAGACCCTTTTTTACTGGAAACGAGGCATTTCATCTTAGTCCTCACGGGTGACAACGCATCTGCATTTTGATTCGTAAACGAGGATAGATGAGACCTTCTCCATGGAGACCTTCCCAATACTGCATCCAATATACACATACGTTTTATTTTAAAATTTTAATTACGCATACGAGTAGGTAAATACACTGCGAGCACAGCTCAGTTTCGCTACAGTATGTGGAGTTTGACTACCACTTTTCATCACCAGTGATCAATCTTTTCAAAAATGGTTCGGTTTCATTACGTTTCAATAGAGAATCGCAAATGAGTACACGATTCATTTGGTTTCTCTCAGTGAGCTCCTGTGATGATGTGAAGCGTGATTGATGTCCTATACGTATTGATATCAAAACCAGCCAGATACAAACAGTTACAACCAAAGAGATTTTTCTTCAATTTTATACAAACAAAATACGAAAATACTTTTTATCCGACCTATTATTATGTAAATGCTTAATAAATACACAATATCCAGTATCAAACAAAAACACCACATTATTTTACGCCGAAACTACGTCCCGTGGGTGTCCTAAGGGGCCATTTATTTATTACGAAAGGATCCCGAAGGGGAGGGCGTTAAAAATTCTACATGTCCTTATCTTGGGGGGTAGGGGGGTAAACCCGTTCTTACGTAATATTTTGTAAGTCTCAATTTAATATTAGAAATCTAGTTCCGTTTCGGATGTCGAATGGTTTTCTTTATTCTATAACGTATAATTCCATTTACATCTTATTTAATAAAAAAATTGTGTATTAAAATTTTAAAATCTTAAATGTGTTCATTTTTATCTATTTTGAATGTTATAAATAATAATTATAGTACATCCTTCCCGTGTATTAATATTATTTTAATTATTTGGAATATAAAAACTGATTATTATATTTTTATTAAAATTTTCTGTACATATTATAGTCGATCATTATTTTAAAAGTATTATTCGTTTCTAGATTGTTTAACTGATTTATGTTTGATCACTTTAAGATTATTTAAAAACATACTTTTAATAATGATAATTAGTAACATAATAATGATATTCCAAGGATTAGATACTATCTCAACTAGTTGTCTAATAAAAATATAATAGAAAATTAAAAATTTTGTACAACCGACTTCAATATAAATTATTAAGAATAATTCAAAAACTATTGGTCAGACCTTGATCAAATTTATATGGGACCACCTGTAAAGCACCAGCTTTCAAATAAAAAAAACACCCAGAAAAAGTTATGAGGTAAGACATATAAAAAACATACAGTCGAATTGAGTACCGGCTCCTTTTTGAAGTCGGTAGAAAATGGTAATCTATATCTGATAGCAATAAAAGAGTATAAACTAAATTATCTGTTATAAAATAAAAGCATTTGATTTACGACAAACTGTGAGTTTTAGTGTAACATTTTATTATTCTGAAAAACGAGATAGAATCCTACGTAAGAAGAGGGAGGGGGTTTCGAGAAATTTTATGTATCCTTACATGGGGGTAGGGGGGTTAAAAATCGCCAAAATCATCCTTAGGTAATTAATGAATGGCCCCTAAACTCCTAAGAGACGAATGTGGAAATTGCCAGAAAAATCTTATGGCTTCCGAATACTTGGCATGTAATGGCGGCGTGAGAGAATCCCATAATTTATATCGTCCCGTGAGTATCGTAAGGTGCGACTATGGGAGTTGCCAGAAAAATCAAAACCATTTCGTTTAACCAGGACGTAATTTTTTTTTCGTGGTAGAGCCACCCTGCAGCTATATTATGATTGTGTCACGAGTGCGTCGGCTCCACCGAGGCAGAACCACGCTCTCACAGAACACCAGCGTAAAATAGCAGCTCAATGCTGCTATTTCGTATGGTGGGTGTAGAGAACCGGAGACACTTTTTACTGGATACGAGGCATTACATCGTCCTCAGGGATGACAACGCATCTGCATTTAGTTCCGATTGAGGATAAATGTAGATGTCTATGGGCCCCACCAACCACTTACCATCAAGTGGACTGTGTGCCCTTTTTCCACCCTTATTTTATAAAAAAAAAACTTTTGTCGGCGCTCGAGTACAAGTAAATACGCCATTGCGTAGTTAACCCCGCGTTGGCTAAGTGGTGGATTGGCCTTGGCGTCGAGCTTGGTCGACTTGACCCCATCGCGACCGCGAGGTCGGCCAAGTAGGTCGCGTGTAGAGTCACCATGCTTTTAGGTTTTAAGAGTCACACTGTGTAAGGAGTGTCCTTACACAGAAAAATAACTTCTATGCATGATAATATTAAAGGCCATAATTGGTCCTTTTCTATTAAGGGTAGATACAACCCTCTTATCTTCTTCTGCCGCCAAGCATCTGTATTCCGATATGAAGAGTAATTGCCAGTACAAATACGAGTTGAGGTGTAGTGGCTTAGTATTTGTATAGCTTAAAAATTAATAATTTTTCCCGTTTGTAAACTGCCTCCACAATACAGGAGAAAATCGTAGTGTGGGGTAAAATTTACAACAATGTACATCATTCCTGAAGACTAAGTTGGAAATCCTAGTTACCAATAAAAAGGACCTTCGAGTCTGTGGTATTGTGATATTCTATTAAGTTATTCACAACTCTTTAAAATGTTGATCCAATAGTTTTATATTAATTTAACAGTTTAAAATTGGTCATATTGACACAGTTTAAGTTACAGTTGCAGTAAAATATGTCAAAATGTTGATAATACAATCCGGCACCAATTTCAATCCCGTTGGATTCGGTTAATGCCGGTCAGATTACTAACATCTAATATATTTTGGCTCTTCATTCTGAAGTTAGTTATTTATATAATATATAAAAGTTAGAAAAGTAAAAGAAGAGTTTAATTAATAGAATCAGTTGTTACTTTGCCGAAATCCATTATAATGAAGTTGTTCGAACTTAATTTGCTTATTTCCGCGAAATGAAATAAAATCATGTGTCCTGCCCAGGTAGAATAGAATAGAATGATTTTTATTCAATATGGATTATTACATAATACTTATTGAAAGTCATTATTTTATTTACCAGGTTGAAAAGTACCTCTCACCCTCTCTCAATTGCATGCACTATCATCGTCACCAACCATCCTCGATAGTACGACATGTGTTTCGCCTCTACACGAGGCATCCTCAGGTGAAGTAGACTCTGTGGTGGCTGACCGCTGAGTGAGCTGCGAGCCGAAACAGCTGCTATTTATACAACCCGCTGACGCAAACGCTCCCCACTTAAGTGAGGAGCGGCTACGTTAAGCCGCGTCTCCGCTAAAGTTTTGTTACCAACTTTTGTGTTGCCAACACGTGTTGGTAATAAATGTTTCTGTAATTACCTAGTGTTGGCAACAAAACTTGGAACAATGTCGGAAACCATGTGTCCATTTACGGCGGCAACATCAAAGGAATACGCTTGTTGCAAACATTTGTTCCCTCGGTGGAGACGCTTGTTGGAAACATTTGTCGTAACATCGGAAACAAATGTTGCTAACTTTTGTTGTGTTGTAAACAGTTGGAAACATAAATGTTGTCAACATTTTTGGTGGAAACGCGGCTTTACACAGCCGTTTGCTGTAAAATGAACAACAGACCACTGCGAAACGTACGCACGTCCTTCTTACATACTTGTAATAAAGAAGGTGGTGTGTCGTTCTTAGTGTGGTGGTGGAGCTGGGATTTGTCGTGAAGGGGATAGTGCAAGTAATTAACGAAGGGTGGGAGGTGCTCTTCAAACTGGCCAGACACGTCATTTTATTTAATTACGCTGAAATAAGCGAATTAAGTTCTAACGACTTCAAAGAAGAGCGAATTTACAACAATGTACATCATACAAGGTTTATAACAAAAAAAAAATTATTTCTTAAGAAATTAACTTTATAAAATCAGCAAACAATACATTGTACTTTTACTAATTATTGTGTTACTAGTTAAAAGGTAATTTTTATATTAGTAATAATAAGATAATAACGGGCATTTTAAGTAAATTCAGTCTCTCTTGATTTTAGTAAGTGACCTTATATTAAGTCGTAACAAAATCAATATTAATCAATATTTTAATTACCATTAGTAGAGAAATTGTTGAAAAAATTGCCGTGTGGTGGTGGTGTTTAAGAGAATCTATCACCGCATTTTATCTCATGGACGTCGTAAGAAATGACTATGGGATATACGAAACATCTTATAGCTTCCGATAGAAAGGGGAAAACCATTGCTTAAGTTGGTCGTAAAATACCCATATCAGTGACGGCTAGCAGCAAAGGTGCGACACGTCAGCACTGTAATTACCAATTCGACTGCCAATTAAAGTGATCCCGTGTGGCAACGAATGAATACAATGTCCACCAGTGAAATTTAATATTTAGTGGAAGAAAAGAAGAAGGTGTAAAGAAAGGAATGACCTTTCTCTACACCTTCTTCTTCTCTTCTGCGTCCATACAATGTTCGCCTAAGAACCAACAGTGAAAACAAAAACCTTTTTAAGTGCGACATTACACATAATTGTATGTAAGAACAATAACTCGTCCGTCAGGAGACTTCTGGAAACTTAGATATTAGCAGTTATCATAGAGATTTTGAGGTTATGTTTTATTTTTATGAAACATTACTAACTATGTTATTGCTAATGTAAGCAGTTCAGTCGTAGCCTAGCATTTATACGGTAAATAAAACTCAGGTTGGGATTAGGTATTTATTTTATTCCATTGAGTTATATATACTACGTACATTCCGAACATTGACTAAGTTCAACTGAACTGTAGTGCAATCCATACAAACTAAATATTGCGTAAATTGAAGATTTGTGAATCCCATAAAATAATTATTATTACATTTTATTTAGAAATATGTTTGTTTAGATTAAATTAAGATATTTTATATTAAATTCTTATATTTATTTTATATTCATATCTTATTTTATATTAAATTAATGTCTTCGCGCATGCGCGAAGACATAGAGTAGGACACAATTTTTGTTTGGAATGGCATCTCTAGTACGTAGTACATATAACTCAATGTTTTATTCATACCAAATAAATACAACTTATACACTCTCATTTGGTTCAAGCGGAGTCGTAATTTATAAAAACTTATCGCATAACAAACCAACTGCACAGTGCACTTGGATTCCGAAAACATTTGCCGAAATGTATTTAATCATGATTTTTTCAAACGAAACGAAAACGATCGCACGTCAGACGTGTCTATCTATTTTGAGGTGTTGTCATCTGTCAACGTTATTGACTTTTTTTGCGTGGCACAATGCTGATTTGGCCAATGAGAGTACAATAGTATTGTCATTTTAAATGAAAACAGATGATTTCACTGTACCCCAGTTCCTTGTGGCATATATTAATTTGAGATATATTTTCATAATATATTTGAGTTTATGACAACTTTTGAAATATGTAAGTGAAGGTATTCTGCGATTGGCCAAATCACAGGAGGCTATAAACGCAACACATTAGTATTAAAAAATAGGTACAAAGTTCAAAATCGAAAAAGTCCTTTTTATTTTGATTTCACAATTCAGAAGTGTCCGTTACTATCTAATGAACATTATCTAATGCACTATGCATAAGCACTAAGGATAAGAATTTTGGTAATTGTCAAATATATGTTGGTTAGGCGAGTTTTAGCAATGTCCCTTAATTTTTCGTGATCAAGTTGTAAAGAGACACAAACACAATGGCGATACACACCTGTGCAAAGCCTGGGCCAAGCAACTAGTAGTAAGCAAAGATGGCTTCCATTAACTAAATATGTGAAGTCTTTTAAACTAAAACTTTCTTTATAAGAATATAAGCACACATAATCAATAGCAGTTATCGTTTGAAAACGTAAGACAGGGTGATGTTATGTCACTGAAGCTCTTCATGCTACTTTAGAAGATATCAATCCACTGGTGTGACATATATAGTGTTAGTTACACAGTAATTTATAATCCAATTAAAAATTTTCTATTATGTACAGCTCACTTTCAACTTCTGTTTTTCATATCAGTACAAAACTGATCTTGTCATAATAACATATAACATGAACACACGCCTGTCACCCAGAGGGGAAGGCAGAGAATACAGACTTCCATTTTGCACAATTGTGACACACCTCTCTCGCCTTCTTTACATCCATATGCTATGCATACATGCTCGTCGGTTAAGGGTACTCTTTATCTGGTCCATCTCCAATTTATCGCCAATTTGGTCGATAAACTTTCATCTGGGGCATCTCTTCCTGACTTGTTGTTCACTTCTGCAACATAGATTTGCTTTGTCAGTGTTTCCTTGTTCATTATTTCCACATGACCAAACCACTAAATAGAGTGTAGCCTAATTTACTCTATTTCCTGCGTTCACATGTCGTTCTATATCCTTATCATATCGACCATCCCTGCTAAATCGTCATACACATCACAAATATACAAACTCATCCACTTGCTCAAGCAACTCCCATGATGTTGCCTTTAATACACATAATATTACATTTAATAATTTAAAATTTTGTACATCAGACTTCAAATACCAATTATTAAGAATAACTCAAGAACTATTGGTCAGACCTTGATCAAATTTATATGGGACCACATGTGAACATACAATAATAATAAATAATAATAATAACAGCATGCGAGCCGCCAGCCGAGCGCGAGGTGCTGCACGACCACCTAGCAGCCCCTCGCGTCCATCATCCCCACCAGACGGCTTGGTGTCGGCGGGGTCCTCTCGGACTCGGCAAGCGGCACCCGCCGCTGGTGGAGTACGCCGCATGCGTTGGACAAAAATTATGAACATAAACGCATTGCGGGCGTACTATAGGGCGAAAGGGGAAGAAACTGGAGGGATAGCGTATCGGCCTCGGATGCATCGCTTTTTTGCTGAGCTTGAGCCGTCAGTTCCCGTCACGGAGCAAAACCTGGCAGACCGAGTTCGGTACATCATACGCTCGAAAATATTTGATGATGCCGAACTCGAACGACTACGACGTGAGGCTATTCCCTCATCGAATGAACCGGCTATAGCTGGGGATGCGGCTCTTCAGGACACAGACCAGCAGCCACATATAGAGGGCGCCATGGATCTCCCCGCTCTGGTTGATTCAGGCGATGATGGAATGGTCACCCAAGAACTAGAGCAGATGAGGAGTAAATTGGAGGAGGCGATTGTGGAAACGCGCAGTACGCCTCTCGAAAATCGACCGCGACTCCCGCGCATACCCCTAAGCAAGCGGAATCGGGCTGTCGTGAGGGCTCTCAACCCAATGCTGGTGACCTATTTGGAAGCCAGCCGGGACCATTGCGAGACGGACTCAATTCTTTTTGGCGCCGCACTGGCAGTTTGCCGTATTGTTGGCGCCAAACTTCCCACGACTGGACGCGCTACTAGACCAAGTAGCGCCATCCCAGCCTGGAGAAGAAGGATTGAGGACCGTATCGTAAAGGCAAGGGCCCTCATCGGCAGGCTGATAAGTTTCAGGTCGGGCAATAATAGACCGAGAATTGTGCGCACCGTCAGAATGGCGTTTGCTGGGACAAATATCAGTTTGTCCCAGCCGGATATAACGCAAAAACTGACGGAGCGCATAGACGACCTGAAGCAGAGAATCGCTGCTTGGGGGAAGCGGATTCGGCGATATACCGAGAGGTCGACACGGTTCAACCAGAATCGTCTCTTTCAGAGTGATCAGAAGAGGTTCTATGAATCATTGGAGCGGCCAATGGTACGTGGAACGGGCCCAGCACCGAATCAGGCCGACACTATCGCATTCTGGCGCGGCCTGTGGTCAGAGCCCGTAAACCACAGCGAGGGCCTTTGGACGGAAGTTGTGGCGAGTCAGTGTGCGAATATTACGCCCATGGACCCCGTCATCATAACGCCGGATGACGTAGTTGAGGCGGTCCGTAGGGCCCCGAACTGGAAATGTCCGGGGCTCGACGGGCTGCATCACTACTGGCTGAAGGGGTTCGTGGTGTGTCACGCTGTGCTCGCCCGACAGTTTCAAGAGGCTCTCAACCAGAAGTCGCTCCCGAGCCTCTTCACTACTGGGATCACTCATTTGGTTCCTAAAGACCGGGATACCACAGACCCGAGCAAATACCGCCCCATCACGTGTCTACCCACGATATACAATACACTAACATCCATTTTGAGCGCGAGAATCAGTCGTCACCTGAACTCAAACCAGGTGATGTCGCGCGCTCAGAATGGATGTAGGGGCGGTGGTCGTGGAACCAAGGAACCACTCCTCATTGACGCTGTCATTGGCAAGGTGGTTAAACGCAACCGTCGGAACCTCTCCGCCGCCTGGATAGACTACAAAAAGGCATTCGACTCGGTGCCTCATGCATGGCTTAAGAGGGTCCTCGAGCTGTACAAGATTGACTGTACAGTTAGAGTTAGTTAAATAAATTTTGTATTAAATTATTATATAAAAACCAACCGGCTTGACCGACCGGCCTCATGGCATCATCAGGGTATATGATATACTATGATGAGTTACCATGATAATGCCGTGAGGCAAAACCAGTCAGTTTTTATATTTAGTACTTATAATAATAATTTAAAATAAATTTTGTGAAATTAGTACCTAAAACTGTTTATCCTAATCACAAAAACTACAAAATATTTAATATTTTTGATTACCCAATAAAAAGTGTAGGTAACATGTCTTAATTTTGTATTGAAATTGTAGGATGTTTCACTTTGTTTACACAATTTTGAATAATGAATATTTATAAATGTCAAAGTATATTATACCTCCTTTACTCCTTTACACCTCCAACAGCAGAGGTGGCGGAGTACACATTTTCGTTTTTTTTTTTTAAGTTTATTAGACATTTTTGCAAGTGTGAGTAACGATCCAAGAGCGAGTCTTATCCGACATTATTCCGATTATATCCCGGACGTCAGTCTGAGCGAGATTAGAATGGCTCTCCAGCACCATAAAAACGGCAAGGCCCCAGGCGAGGATGGAATTACAGCGGAGCTTCTGAAAGCGGGTGGAAAACCGGTACTTGAAGTCCTTCAGAAGATCTTTAATTCCGTCCTCCATGGTGGCATTACACCGGAGGCGTGGAGCAGAAGTGCGGTGGTCTTGTCCTTCAAGAAAGGCGACAACGCTCTCTTGAAGAACTACAGACCGATTTCTCTTCTGAGCCGCGTCTACGTGCTGTTTTCGAGAGTCATTACGAATCGTCTCGCGCGCAGACTTGACGACTTCCAGCCTCCCGAACAAGCCGGTTTCCGAAAAGGCTTTAGCACCATAGACCACATACATACCCTTCGGCAAATTGTACAGAAGTCCGAGGAGTACAATTTGCCACTATGTCTGGCGTATGTGGACTATGAGAAAGCCTTTGATTCCGTCGAAATTTGGGCGGTGCTGCAGTCCCTTCAGCGGTGCCAAGTTGACTGTCGGTATATCGAAGTGTTGAAGTGCTTGTACAGTAAGGCTACGATGGCTATCCGAGTACAGAACCAGAGTACGAAACCTATCCAATTGCAGAGAGGTGTAAGACAGGGTGACGTCATATCCCCGAAACTCTTCACCGCTGCATTGGAAGACGTTTTCAAGCTTCTGGACTGGAAAGGATACGGTATCAACATCAATGGCGAGTACATCACTCACCTTCGATTTGCCGACGATATAGTCCTTATGGCAGAATCGCTGGAGGACCTAAGCACTATGCTCAATGACCTCAATAGTGTTTCCCAACGGATAGGTCTTAAGATGAACATGGACAAAACAAAGATCATGTTTAATGTCCATGTCACACCTATGCCGGTAGTTGTTGGGAACACTAAGCTCGAAGTTGTTGACGAGTATGTTTACCTGGGACAAATAGTCCGACTAGGTAAGTCCAACTTCGACCGAGAGGTCAATCGACGGATTCAACTCGGTTGGGCAGCGTTCGGGAAATTACGGCACATCTTCTCGTCAGGTATACCTCAAAACTTGAAAACGAGACTGTACACCCAGTGCGTGTTGCCAGTGATGACATACGGAACTGAGACGTGGTCCTTCACTGCTGGCCGGATGAGGAAGCTCAAGGTCGCTCAGCGAGCTATGGAGAGGGCTATGCTCGGAGTTTCTCTGCGTGATAAACTCAGAAATGAGGATATCCGCAGTAGAACTAGAGTGTCCGACATAGCCCAACGGATTAGTAAGCTGAAGTGGCAATGGGCCGGCCATATAGCTCGAAGAACCGACAACCGATGGGGAAGAAAGGTTCTCGAGTGGCAGCCTCGTACCGGCAGGCGAAGTGTAGGGCGTCCCCCCACTAGATGGAGTGACGACCTGGTAAGATATGCAGGAAGTCGATGGATGCAGGTGGCTCAGGACCGTGCTTTGTGGCATTCTTTGGGGGAGGCCTATGTTCAGCAGTGGACTTGTGAAGGGCTGTAATGATGAGACATTTTTGTTCACTGCATGGCACATGGTAAATCAGCATGAACAATTACAATTAACAATGTCATTAGCAAGGATCAAACCAGGGTTATTCCCCTTCTGTGCCTTTTACAGTGAGAGCTTAGCCCCTGAACTACTATGACTCCTACAACCCATGGGTCTCAAATTTAAGTCGAGAAAATAAAACAATATATAAATTGTATAAACTTTTTACAAATAAACCAATATTTTTTAAGTCAAAACTACTTTTGCCCAAGCTTCTTTAGTCAATAATGCTTCTGACTGTATAACATACATTTTGTAACTAATGCAATATTATTTTAATTGCAAAGTACAAAACTAAGAATTTTTTTTTAGGATAATGGTGACAAACGAGCACATAGTCCACCATAAAGTATGTGGTTGCTGTGGCCCATAGATATCTACATCTATCTTCGATTACAAATCAAAATGCAGATGCATTGTCACCCGTGAAGACTAAGATGGAATGCCTCATTTCCAGTATAAAGGGTCTCCAGTTCTTTACACTCCCCATATGAAACACAGCATTCGTACTAAAACTATAGCAGTAATATAGCTGCAGCATTGCTCTACCACATGTACAATTATATTCTATAAAACCCTAACACAACTTGCACAAAATGCAACATATCAAATGTGAATACTTATGTCAAAGGAGCAAGAATAATGAAGAATTTTTTTCTTAATTTTTTCAAAAACTACGTTTGCAAGGGTTTCAAATGGTCGAAACATATTGCAAATTGGTCAACAAACTTAGCATTATGTTTAAATGTAGGTAGGAGTCAAGTGGACTGTTTTATTTATTGAAGTGGCTAATTTAAGATTAATATGGTTGAAGTTTGAGTTTTGTTGAAAATAAAGCACATAGCTGTTCGGAACATCAGTCAACAAGGTAAATTAAAATGTATTTTTATGTTTTTACGGGTTTAAACTTATTTTTATATTTTTTATTGATTTGTTGTTCATTGCGTTTCCAGAAAAGTTTTGTTAACAAATCATAGACAAACTCAATGTGATGCACCAATTTTCAATATGCCACATACCATATTAAGATTTGATCAATAGAGCAAAGTCTTGTTCACGACAGAAAGTAGAGTAGCCTTACGAGCACCAGATGGTTGTGAGAGAGCATAGACGAGGAGAATCTTTTCTTTCCATCACACCACGCCAAACCGTTGGTTATCCAGGTGGATCTGTCATGGTATGGGGAGGGATATGCTCGGAGGCCCGTACAAAGATGGTTATGGTAGATCAGCGCCTAATAGCAGCCATACCTTGAAGAAATCACTCAAGATCATGTTGTACCCTTTTTGGACTTCTTTGGTCAAAACGATTTTTTGTCAATGCACGATAACACAATTGTTCACATCCTGGCATCATTGAATTGTACCTGCCTACTGTCGGTATTCAAAATCAGTCATGGCCTGTTTACAGTCCAGATATGAATAGTAGAGAACATGTTTGGGATATGCTAAAGAGGCTTGTTAGAACAGCAAAACCCGACAGAGACTTTACGAGAGCTGAAGCCCTATCTAAAGACAGCTTGGGAAGAAATTCCCCAAGTTCAAAAAAGATACTGCAAAACATGAAAAACCACATGCAGGCCATGATTGCAGCTAGGGGGGCCAATACGCATTATTAGGTTAAGCTTGAAATTAACATTAAGTTAGTTTTGTGTTTTTGTGAGTTTTTAAATTAAATACATTTTTATAAAATCTTGCTTTTGATTGATGGACCAAGTTTTATCAAATTTTATAGCCATGTAGATGAATTTTTAAATAAACTGAAGTATAAAATCATTTTTTTAAAACCCATTCCACCAACCCATTCAAAATAAAGAAAAATTGTAACTTTTGATTTTGGGCAAAATTTTCTGTGAGTGTATGTTAAGAAACTAGATTTTTCAAACATTTTATTTGAGAGTGCTAACTTTGCGTAGTTTATCTACAGGTGAGCCTAGGTGTATTTAGCACATGGTAGTACACAATTATCAATGTCAATAACCATAAAGAGGTCAATAAATATGTAGTATAATTTTCACTCAGACTAATATTATTAATTGATATCATGAAAACAAATAGCATTTGTACAAAAGACATTAAAATTAAATTTAAGATTGTTACAATTTATTATTAATTTATAGGACAACGGAATGCTTCTAGATACATTAACCATTCACTTACAAAGTGATTTATAGAAAAATTTAAAAGATCCTGTCAAACTGTCAAGGAAAATAACGGGTTAGAAGGGTAAAAAAGTAGTAAAGAAAGGAGAGATAAAGTGACGACAATAACTTGACAATAGCTCATAACCTATAACCTAGAAAACTCCGAGTCAAATAAAAGAGTACAGTTATGATTGTATTAACTTACCAACGGCTGCAAATTCGTCTGGTGTTCTCCCACCGGCCAACAACCACCGACACCAATCTATTGTCTCCCATTCGTCAATAGCCTTGCTAGGGTTCAGCAGCACGTCTAGAAGTGGTCCTAAGTGCTGTGGCGACCCACTGGCGCAGTCCGCATGTATATATGCAGCTGCGCCCCTTTTACCCTTTTTCATTAACACTTGAGCTGTTGAATTAGACATTATAACACACAATTCACAATCACTGGCTTCAATGCTAACACTATACACATAAGTCACTGTATATTTCGGTCACTCACGGAAGAAACACCATTTCCAGTTTTACATAAGGCAATGAACTGCGGCCCGTAACGCATCCGCGGTCATACATGTTTCAAATGCGTCACAAAACATCCGAAATGTGAAAACACTTTAGATCAATCGAAACAATAATAACAATATTGAAAATTATAGAGGGCAGAACATAAATTTTCTAGTTAAATTTCAACTGAAAATAATAATAGAGCAATGCAGATTGTTGAAAGCAGAAACAACTCAGCCATTTTCTTGTGTTGCCAGGTAGCCAGGCAAGAGTATATTGTACTCTTACACTTTGTTATACATACCAAAGAGTATATAATCACTACATATTTATATCTACGTTTACTACAAACCATTAGGTTTTAGTTGATTTTAAATGTTGAGTTTGCCAGAACATATACAATAATGTGTGCAATTCAATAATGCATTTAGGGTGCTAATGGGGCTGCCTCGGTTCTGCAGCGCATCGGGGATGTTCGCCGAGTGGATATTGCTTCTACTCGATCATACATAAACGATGTGTACATCCCTTGTACGTAGTATCCGGTCCAGTTCAAAGCATGAAGTTATAGATAAAGATGGAGACCACACTCAGAATACTTACTTGAAGCTAAACCTATGTATTACTATCTCGCTCTCTGTGGGCAGGCCCTCCCTTTCTAAGTAGGTAACCTTTATTTTATTTTTCCCAGGATATCGCTATAAGTAGTTGAGTTACAAGTGTTTTATTTATAAATATCGATATCTGTGTTTACTACTAAGTCCTAGCCTATATAGATTATATATTTTTGTACAATTTTTTTTTGGGAATTGACTAGTTTTATGAAGAAAGGTTTTCATTTCCATGGGCAGAACCGGTATTAAAATATGACCACGCATTTCCGTCACAACCCATATAATGCCGAGCCTATTTAGAAAATAAATATATCAGAGAATATTTTATAACTACCATATCGATAATGTATTTTCTGGTTATTGTATACAATTCCTAAACGGTACCAACAAAATATAAAATTAAAATTTATTATAACCCCGGGTGATCAATGAATTGGGCAAGATATACCTGATTTATTGTTCAGACAGACTAAATCTATTTCTGGACAATTATTTAAAAAAAAATATCACGAGGACTAAAGCAGCGTAGCGGAGCTCCTGCCTTAGCCTTCTGACCTAAACCATCCGAGTCAGGCTGCTCTGAGCTGAAATGTGTATAATACTGTATTCCACACATCCAGTTCATTTTAAGAATTATCTACAATTCCTAGGAATTCTATATAATTACGGATTTCATAGATTTCTAGTAACATAATTATGTACTATAATAGGAACGATAATATATTATTATTTTAAGTTGTTATCAGGAAGATGCCGCTGCCCATCTCCTGTTTCATTTTCCCTCTGACACCTCTTACAACACCCTCGGAACGATATGGGGTAGTGGATATTCTCACACCACCACTACATGGTTTGTTATAAACCTTAAAAAAAAATAAAAACACTTTCCATATTAAAATTATTTATTGAATTTTTCACACCATGTGGATTACTCTGTGGCTTTTTGAAGTCCTTACAGATATGAGCAAAGCACCCTTGAATAATATTTTCAATTTCTGACTGACCCGTATACTTTTTAATAGTGTCCATTAAAGAAGACCTATCCTGAATTTTTTAGTTTGGCGCGCCACTTTTTGCTTAAGAATCTTAGTTTTCGTCTCAAGTATTTCTTCTTTAATACACTTTATTTTCACTTGCACGCCCCTATCAATCTTCGCGGGATCGTCGTATTCACTGCTGACCTAAGAAAACAAGAAAACTTTATGAAATCAGTATTTTTAGCATCGTACATCGTATTGCTCCACTCATAAGGGTCGTAGCGTGATGTTAGATTCCTGAAGAATTGGTTTTAAAAATGCAAAGAAATATTTTCAAATCAAACCAGAGATTAGAGAACTCTAACAAAAAAAGAAACAAATAACTCTTCTACATCATAATGTCAGTACAAATTTACATCATTTAATAGGTAACATACAATACACCGGAGCGCGACTTCATGAGCACGCAAAAATGAAGCTTTATGCTTAGTGTCGTAGTAACTATTACCACACTGCGATTGGCACTAAAGAGTTTAAATATGTATGTGTTTTAAGCTATATAATACATTATGTAATGTATTATTAAAGTCATAATAAATACAAATAAAAGGTATGTATTTAGTTATAAAGGAAAAGGACACTTACAGGTAATTTATTAAGATTGCATAAATTTTCAAGAATTTTTCGACATTGTTTTTTACTAGTTTGGTCTTCAATATTACAGCCAGTTCATTTCACTTCTGTTTCCTTAAGTGCAGAACTACTTTCATAAATGCCAGAACTAGTGCTTGGTACAGCCAGAGCAGCTATTTGCACAATAGACTCTTCATGTAATGCACTTATTGACTGCAAATAATAACATATTTTACAAAATGTTGCTTTATATCATACATCTAAACTACTACATTTCTAAATACATAATTATTATAAGCGTTATTAAAGTATCAGAATAATGAGAAACAAAAACTAAATAAAAATAAATTGTCTACCAAAAGAATATATTATGTTACTCATTTTTAATTTAATATTATGAAATCTATGAAATACGTCATTATATAGAATATATAGGAAGTGTACATAATTCCTAAATTTCATGCATTTCCGGTAACATAATAAGAAACATGTACATATAATTAGTTAAGGTCACACGGAAAGTCTCAGATACATCATCAATATGGTCACACTACTTCAGTGCGATTTCTTTTAAACAAAAACAATAAAATTGTTCAAACTTAATTAAATTCAATGTAAAACTATTTGATTTTGACAAAGTTATAATTTATTAATATGTTTAAAACACTGATAAAACGTTTCAGCAAAAAATTAAGTGAAAATACAAAAAGTATGATTACAAGTATTCAATGTCAGAAGTCACTATTTAAACACTTACCTGTGAAATCTTATATCACCTCCTGGACACCAACTACTGTCGCAACCACGTACTACACAAGTTTGCACCATTTCTTGAATTATAACAATAATTAACTTTAAATATCTCAAACGACGCTGTGAACTGCTAAGTAAACAACCGCCATATTTGTCTCATTTATGTTGCCATATAGGGCTAATGTTGCCATATTACCGAATCCTTAAGAAATGGGATTGTAATTCACTGATTCGTGAACCCAATAATGCATATGAGACCTTCAATTTTGGAATTTTTAATGTAACTAATCGTAGATCAACTATTTATTTGTTGGTACATTATTTTACAAAGCTTAACTTCTGATTTAGTTAGTGTGGAAATTATTTCTAAGAATTTACCGGGAGATTCAAATAAAAACATAGCAATATTGTGTTCCACACTAAAAAGAGAGGTCAGACCACAGAGAGTGAGATAAAGATACGTAGGTATTATGGCTCCAGTACACGTTGGCCGAGCGCGCTCGCCGAGTGCGCTCGGCCAACGTGTACTGGGCCGTTTTGTATATATTTGGCGTTTGCGGCCAACGCTCGCCGACGAGCCGATAGTGTCGGTTTTCCGTGCACAAATCAAAGGAATTTGGCGCACGCCGCAAACAGTGTTCACACGTTGGCCGAGTGTTCAGTTCATAGTTACGCGTCGGAGTAGACTGTAGTGTCGGCTTAATAAAATTGTTTTAACATGGCGACATGAACTAATGAGGAAATATTTATTTATTTATTTAACAGTTTATGTACACACATAATTCGATAGGAAAATGGTAAAAACATAATTATGTACAAAGGCACTGCCTATTCCATGATGAAATTTCTTCCAGCAGGCCTATTGAAGGATAGTTGAAGGAAATAGAGGTAGTCAAAGTGTGCACTTACATAAATATACATATACAATACAAATAATACATATACATACACACACACACACACACACACACACACACACATATATATATATATAAATAAATTTATATATTATGAAAAATATATAATTCAATATAATATATTTTTAATGTTACTTATATGCATACCAACACATTACGATTTAATAATTATGGAGTGAAATATTGATTCATTGTTCATTGATTGATTCTCACAATGAATCAGTTATATGGAACCCCAAACATGAGCAACATAAAAATAAAACCAGAGTAAGTAACTTGCCTAACTGCATTAAATAATACATGTTTAGTTGCGATTTCAGAGTACCTACCTAATGATAAATATTATTATAAATTATCTCTGCGTTTATGTTGTTTAGGGATAATGTAGCTTAGGGGCTTCTTTTGGGCTATCTTTTATTTTGAAAAAACCCCCACCGAAGCGGGCAAGGGTCAGCTAGTAGATCCTATAAAGGTTTATTTTTTCCTTTTGAGGTCGGAACCCTAAAAAGGACAAACTGGGATTATTGTTGTATGTGCAGTTTTTTTTTTCGTTCACTCTGAGAAGAGTGAAGCGCTGTATAATTATATGACAGCGGCCGCGATTGCCCTAACGTCCATCATCATCTAGCTACCAACCCAGAATGAAACACGCCAACGTGTGAACGGCACCACGAAAATCTGCCGAGCGCGCTCGCCGAGTGCGCTCGGCCAACGTGTACTGGGCCGTTTTGTATATATTTGGCGTTTGCGGCCAACGCTCGCCGACGAGCCGTATAGTATCGGTTTTCCGTGCACAAATCAAAGGAATTTGGCGCACGCCGCAAACAGTGTTCACACGTTGGCCGAGTGTTCAGTTCATAGTTACGCGTCGGAGTAGACTGTAGTGTCGGCTTAATAAAATTGTTTTAACATGGCGACATGGACTAATGAGGAAATATTTATTTATTTATTTAACAGTTTATGTACACACATAATTCGATAGGAAAATGGTAAAAACATAATTATGTACAAAGGCACTGCCTATTCCATGATGAAATTTCTTCCAGCAGGCCTATTGAAGGATAGTTGAAGGAAATAGAGGTAGTCAAAGTGTGCACTTACATAAATATACATATACAATACAAATAATACATATACATACACACACACACACACACACAGACACACATATATATATATAAATAAATTTATATATTATGAAAAATATATAATTCAATATAATATATTTTTAATGTTACTTATATGCATACCAACACATTACGATTTAATAATTATGGAGTGAAATATTGATTCATTGTTCATTGATTGATTCTCACAATGAATCAGTTATATGGAACCCCAAACATGAGCAACATAAAAATAAAACCAGAGTAAGTAACTTGCCTAACTGCATTAAATAATACATGTTTAGTTGCGATTTCAGAGTACCTACCTAATGATAAATATTATTATAAATTATCTCTGCGTTTATGTTGTTTAGGGATAATGTAGCTTAGGGGCTTCTTTTGGGCTATCTTTTATTTTGAAAAAACCCCCAGCGAAGCGGGCAAGGGTCAGCTAGTAGATCCTATAAAGGTTTATTTTTTCCTTTTGAGGTCGGAACCCTAAAAAGGACAAACTGGGATTATTGTTGTATGTGCAGTTTTTTTTTTCGTTCACTCTGAGAAGAGTGAAGCGCTGTATAATTATATGACAGCGGCCGCGATTGCCCTAACGTCCATCATCATCTAGCTACCAACCCAGAATGAAACACGCCAACGTGTGAACGGCACCACGAAAATCTGCCGAGTGCGCTCGCCTAGCGCGCTCGGCCAACGTGTACTGGAGCCATTTGACTCAAGCTGTTGTTCAAAGTGTGGCCTCCATCTTTATCTATAACTTCATGGTTCAAACCGCATCCTAGTGATGTTCTCGAATAGAGTTGATCAATAAATTAGAAGCGTCAGTAGCCTAATGGCAGGGCACGGACTGCGAACTCGAAAGCTCGTGGGTTCGAATCCGCCATTCGACTACTGTCGTGAACCACTTCTAACACAAGCATTTTAAGCTTACCAGAAGTGATTAAAGGGAATATTAGTAATGTTTAATATCATTATTAGTATTTTTTTAAAAACCGCATAAAAGAACACAGCTGACGTGAAGCACCAACGTTACGGGAAGTCTGCAGTTTGTGATCATATCCTAGACGGCCCCCGTCATTGCATTAGATTTGATAAACCACAAATTCTCTCGAAAGAACATCGATTCCTGCCATGGATGATACGTGAGGCTATTGAAATTAAAAAACATCCTTATTTCAATAGAGAGAGAGGCTGGGTACTACCAACTGATTGGGATCCCGTAATTAATAAAATTAAAACTAAACCCAAGCATACCACTGCAAGACTTCAAGACACAGTAAGTTCATTCTGCGTAGATCGGACCAAAATGAATAAGTAAAAAAGCTGAATCTACTCCGCAAAGAGATTATAATCACTATTTACCAGGTTAACTCTGACACCGGGACGTCAATCACCCTTTGAGCATAGAAAATATTTTCTGTGTTTAAAGCAATCACCTCAGTCCCCCGTGACCAAAGAGTATAATAACTGTCCTATACAGCAGATTATGGAATTAAGATGTTTTAAAAATGCAGTCACTTTGTCTAATGGTAAAATTGTGAAAGTTTCGTCTGCGTACTGCTTGTAGAACCTTGGAGTTACTGGTGCAGTAAGCAAGGCTTTCTCCTCAAAGTCCTCCATGAAAATATCGGCGTCAATGGGAGATAACGGTGAGCCCATCGCAACACCATCTACTTGCTTGTAAAACTCTTCCTTCCACAATAGATAGCCAGATGTAAGGCAATGTCTGAGTTATACTGCATATTCTTCTGGCACGTTGTTTTCCTCTAGTTTCCTAGTTACAATTGAGATGCAGTCTTCAACAGGTAGGCATGTAAATAGAGACTGAACATCAAACTAACCATAGTTTCATTGTCAGTAAGACAAAGGTCTTTTATCTCACTGACAAAATGGTATGAATCCTTAGTGTGTGCTCTTGTTTGTCCTCTGAGTGATGATAGTATTTTTGCTAAGTGTTGAGCCAATCTGTTAGTTGGCGAATCGATCTGACTCACTATTGGACGTATCGATTCGTCAACTTACGGATTCTCGTGAAAGAACACCGATTCCTGCCAAGGATGATACGTGAGGCTATTGAAATTAAAAAACATCCTAATTTCAATAGAGAGGGAGGCTGGGTACTACCATCTGCTAGGGATCCTGTAATTAATAAAATTAAAACTAAGCCCAAGCATACCATTGCAAGACTTCAAAACACAGCAAGTTCATTCTGCGTAGATCGGACCAAAATTAATAATTAAAAAAGCTGAAGCTGACATCGGGACGTCAATTACCTCAGTCCACCGCTGACCATGGGTGCTGTAAAGCACCAGAAACGTCGGGAATTAATAAAAATAAGTTAATTAAATACGATAGAATCCGTAAAAGTAGTTTTATTCAATGTTAATAGTTTGCTGGTAAGCTGGGCGGCGGCAAGGACCAAGCTCTTACAGCCCCGGGCTTTGCAGTGCTTTCGGTGCCTGGGAAAAGGGCACGTCCGGGCGAAGTGCACCGCCGAGATTGACCGTCATGACCTCTGTTATCGCTGCGGCCAGCATGGCCACAAGGCTGCCCTGTGCACCGCGGCGCTCTACTGCAGCCACTCTACTGGCGCCTGCCAGCAAGGCCAGAAAGAAAAACGAAAAGAAGAGGAGCACTAAGCCTGCCGGGTTAACCTCGCTGCCCCCGCAGGCTAACAGCTCCACGGCCGACTCCCGGACCAGGACCGTTGTCGAGGGAATGGAATGTCAGTAATAGCACAATTACACTTTCTTCAGGGCAACATCAACCACTGTGCCAGAGCTCAGGATCTCCTACTCCAGAGCATGGCAGAGTGGTCGATTCACGTGGCTGTGGTCGCCGAACAGTACTTCATTCCCGCCCGTGACAACTGGCTGGGATGCGCTGACGGTTTGGTGGCCATTATTGGCGAGACTCTGATCGACCCGTCTTGGGGCCGTGGCTGGGTTGCTGCGGTCTCGGGCGGCATCTTTATTGTAGGGGCGTATTTCTCCCCCAACAAGAGTCTCGTCGACTTTGAAGGTTTCCTTGTCGAGTTGGGCGCCGTCGTAGGCCGCTATCACCCTCGTCCCGTTCTTGTGCTCGGGATCTCAACGCCAAGTCATCGGCGTGGGGATCTCCGGTCACTGACCCTCGGAGCGAGGTGCTAGAAGAGTGGACGGTGATGACTGGTCTGGTCATCCTGAATCGGGGTTCGGAATACACGTGCGTGCGGCAGCGGGGCGGGTCGATAGTGGACGTCTCGCTCGCTAGTCCCTCTGTCGCCAGCCGAGTCCGCAACTGGCGTGTCGCCGCAGATGTGGAGACGCTGTCGGACCATCGGTATATACGGTCTCTGCCCAGAGCCGGCCGCTCGCCACCTTCCAACAACCCCGATAAACGACGGCCCGCGTTGGGCGCTTAAGGCAGGGAACTACTCGAGGAAGCTGCCTTAGTCCAGTCCTGGATCTGGGAGTCGACGACGAACGGCCCCGTCGACGTCGAAGCGGTGGCGCTATGGTTTCGCGGGGTGATGACGCAGATTTGCGACGCGTTCATGCCCCGTGTCCGCCAACAGTCCGCAAGGCACCAGGTGTACTGGTGGACCGCCTAGGTCGCGCAATTGCACATAGCGTGTGTTGCGGCTCGTCGCCGGTACACCCGATACCGGAGGCGGCGTCGACGGGATTCTGCCGAGGAGGACTCGCTGTATGAGGTGCACCGCGCGTCTAAGGAGACTCTGTGGCTGGCCATCGGCGACTCAAAGTCGCGTGCCAGGAAGGAGCTGCTGGGGTCTCTAGATCGGGATCCGTGGGGGCGCCCCTACCGTTGGGTTCGGGGCAAGTTGCGTCCCTGGGCGCCTCCACTAACGCAAAACATGCAACCCTAGTTGCTAGAGGCGGTGGTATCGGCTCTCTTCCCTGAGCGAGTGGGACACGTTCCCCCGTCGATGGCTTCGCCCTCAGCCACAGAATATCCAGAAGAGGAGAACACCGAAGTCCCCGAGGTGACGCAAGCAGAGACGAGAGCGGCCGTGTCGCGACTCCAGGCTAAGAACACAGCACCTAGACCCGACGGAGTCCCTGGTCGAGCTCTCGTCCTGGCTCTGAAGGAGCTAGAGCCCCAGCTGAGGTGGCTCTTCACGGCATATCTCGAGCAGGGTTAGTTTCCCAGTATGGGGAAGGAGGGGAGGCTGGTCCTGCCCAGGAAGGAGGGGCGCCCCGCGGACTCACCGTCCGCGTACTGGCCAATGGTGCTGCTCGACGAGGCGGGCAAACTTCTTGAGCGTATCATCGCAGATCGCCTCGTCAGCCATTTGTGCAGAGAGGGGCCGGACCTGGATGAGAACCAGTTTGGTTTTCGTCGCGGGCGCTCCACCATAGACGCTATTACGCGCGTGAGGGCCCTGGCGGAGGAGACAGTGTCCCGGGGTGGGGTGTTGCTGGCGGTGTCTTTAGACATCTCCAACGCCTTCAACACCCTATTCTGGAGTTGTATCCGGGAGGCGCTGAATTACCATCGCGTGCCTCCCTACCTCCGCCGCGCAATAGGGGCTTACCTTGAAGAGAGATGCGTTACATATCGGGGACGTGACGGCACAGGTCGGCACGTTAAGTCGTGCAGTGTTCCGCAGGGATCGGTCATGGGACAACTCCTGTGGAACATCGGTTACGACTGGGTACTGAGAGGTGAACTCCCTTCGGGTGCCAACTTGACGTGTTATGCGGACGACACGCTCGTCACTGCCTGGGGGAGCTCGCACAGGGAACCAGCGTTGGTTGCCACGGCTGCGGTGTCACAAGGCGTGAACCGCATCTGGCGCCTAGGCCCGGAGGTGGCCCTAAACAAGTCGGAGGACATGGTGTTCCATAACCCTCGACGCGCGCCGCCGCCAGGATCACACATCGTGATCAGCGGGGCCCGGACAGCTGTTGAGTCCACCATGAAGTATCTGGGATTGGTGCTCGACAGCCGAAGGGAATTCGGACCCCACTTTCGGCGGCTGGCGGCCAAGCTGATGGGTGCAGCGGGTGCGCTTTCAACGTTGCTTCCCAACTTGGGGGTCTGAGCGCCGCCTGTAGGCGGTTGTACGTGGGAATCGTGCAGTCCATGGCCCTATATGGGGCCCCTGTGTGGGCGATGGACATGACGGCCAGCACTCTCGCCATTCTACGCAAACCGCAGAGGGTGATGGCCGTCAGAGTCGTCCGCGGGTATCGCACGATTTCCTACGAGGCGGCTTGCGTCCTGGCTGGATCCCCTGGGACTTAGAGGCGAAAGTACTCGCGTCATTATATCGATGGCGCGAGGAAGAGCGGGCACGGGGATCGAGGCCGGTGCAGCGGCAGATCGCACTGCGCCGAGAGGAGCTCCGTCAGGTCTTGGTGGCAGACTGGCGGCAAAGACTTCTGCGCCCTACTGCCGGCCTCGCTACCGCCGAGGCGATCCGGCCAGTACTCGACGACTGGCTCGGGAGAAGGCACGGCTCCCTGTCGTTTAGGGAACGCAGGTGCTGTCGGGGCACGGCTGCTTCGGCAAGTACCTGTGCCGCATAGACAGGGAGCTGGACGCTCGGTGCCACCACTGCGTCCATTGCGGGGAGGACACGCCGCAACACACGCTTGCCGAGTGTGTAGCTTGGGAGGAGCAGCGCCGTGTCCTCACAAATGAAGTAGGAGGCGATCTGTCGCTGCCGGCCTTAGTGCGGAGGTAGCGCAGAGTCGTGGGACGCGGTGGTGTCCTTCTGCGGGGACGTGATGTCGCAGAAGGAAACAGCGGAGAGGGAGATCTCGACTCCCTTCCCCAGCCGCAGAAGGCGCATCGGGCGCAGGAGAAGGGCGGAGAACGCTCTTTTCCGGCCCTTATGAATGGGTCCAGGGGCGAGGGACTTGGGGAAGCTCCCGCCCTCCTATTCGATGGACCCAAGGCGGAAGCGCGCGCCTCTGAAGTGATGCACGGGGTAGTTGAACACATCACTACTCCGTGCAGGAGACGAGGCCCGTACAGACCAGGCCAGCACTAGTGTGGGGCTGCGGAAGCATTTGGATTCCCGCGGCCCCCCGCGCGCACATGCGAGGAGACACCGGGGTGGTTTTAGCCGGTAAGAGTCCGGCAGGTCCCTCCGTCTTTCCCCAGGCGGAGGCAGTACATGAGGATTTCCCCCCGTAAAAAAAAAGGTAAGTCCAACTTCGACCGAGAGGTCAGTCGACGGATTCAATTCGGCTGGGCAGCGTTCGGGAAATTACGGCACATCTTCTCGTCAGGTATATCTCAAAACTTGAAAACGAGACTTTACAACCAGTGCGTGTTGCCAGTGATGACCTATGGAACTGGACGTAGTCCTTCATTGCTAGCCGGATGCGAAGCTCAAGGTCGCTCAGCGAGCTATGGAGAGGGCAATTTTCGGGGTTTCTCTGCGTGATAAACTTAGAAATGAGGATATCCGCAGTAGAACTAGAGTGACCATAGCCCAACGGATTATTAAACTGAAGTGCCAATGGGCCGGCCATATAGCTTGAAGAACCGACAACCGATGGGGAAAAAAGATTCTCGGCCGCGGCCTCGTACCGCCGGACGTAGTGTAGGGCGTCCCCCCACTAGATGGATGACAACCTGGTAAGACATGCAGGAAGTCGATGGATGCAAGTGACTCAGGACCGTGCTTTGTGGTATTCCTTGGGGGAGGCCTATGTTCAGCAGTGGACTTGTGATGAATATCTGTTAGGAGGTATCACCACCTGGGACAACTGGGAGACCGTATGCTGTTTACTGTCAACCGCACGAGGACGTGCGAGAGTCGGAGGTAGCCGTGTCTGCGCATCTAAAAAATACAGAAAGGTAGGAGTAATTCTTTTATTGCAGGAAAGGAAGATGGTGTTGCTGGGAGTCTAGTCTGTGTTGCACTGTTATGTGTCGTGTAGCTGTTGATTTGAATATTTTAGAGTTATCATGTCACTACGTCCCTTACGTTACACTACTGTGTGATTGTGACAGGGACATGTTGGCGGTATGGTCGGTTTGTAATTGCTCTATACTCAATTGAAAAAAGTAAATTAAGAAAAAATGGTTCTTACTATCATTGCAGAGCTTGTGCCGGTTCAATGATATGGCTATAGGGAATAGTGATTCCGGACTAGTATAAACAGTATTTGAAAAAAGAAAGGGAAAATAGGAAAAAATAAAGATTCTATTAAAAAAAAGGAGAAATGATTGCAGGGCTTGTGCCGATCCAATGATATGGCTACAGAGACTAATCATTTCGATCTAGCATAGAGATTATTATAGTTTCGTAGGGCTTACTGCGGGACCAAAACTGATTGTCGCACAAGTCTGACGGGCCATATAGACCCGACCATCGCTGTTTTGTCAGGGTAATCGAACGATATTTTTCTGTCCACAGATAACTAAGATTGTGATAGAGCTCGCGCGAGGACGCACGCATGTCAGCATGGCCGTAACGGCACCTGCACCATTGCGCGTATGGCGGCGTTAGTGTAGCTAGACAGAATTCTTCTACACAACACGTGCACCGCACACCTGCGCCATTACACCTGCGATGGCACCCGTGTGTATAAATACTTGTTTTGCTTTTATAAAACAGACGGGGAGCGGCAGCCGTTAAGGCAGTCTTGGCTCAGGCGTTGAACGGTGCACTTATCGTATTCCGTTACTAGCTCATCCTTGACACATTGGATAATTAATTCGTACAAACGAATTAATTATTATTCTCAACTACAAAATTAGTTTCGGTAAAATGTATGGTTTGTATTAAGTAGAATATTGTAAATTAACCTTATTTAAAAGAAAAAACCCGATGAGTTTCTTACTGGTTCTTCCCAGAACTTTATACATCATAATAACATCCTTCATCAGAAGTGTGAATAAAGCTTTCTATTAAGTTCTCGATATCGTCGCTGTGACTGCCAAACATTAAACGTAATCTCCGTTCCGTTGTCTATATGATGATAAAGTTCTTTTTGCGATATTAGAATTAGAAACGATCCTAACAAATTCCTTGTGTATTGTAAACAACATGATAAAAATAATTTTGGGAGTCAAAACACAGTAGAAGTTGTAAGGTCATAAATTACCATATAAACCTACCACTTTTACTGTGTTCAGAAATCACTGGCCAGTTAAGAGAGGATACGGAAATACTTGAGGAAAACTTCAATAAAGATAATTACTTCCTTGGTGAAAAGATAGGGATACTAGAGCGAAATAATAATACGCTGTATATACGGAGGCGACGATAGTACCTATACCTGAAACTGAATTTTCAATAGTGACGAGGAAATAAATAGTTAAACAAAGGGAGTTCAATAAACTACTGAGGGTATGTGACAAAAATACAGACAGAAAGAGGAAATGTGATGAAACTGCCAATAATTATAGCTAAGTGCTATAATTATTGGCAGTAGGTCACAGTTAAGACATACGATGAACTCCAGTCGAAAATAAAAGCCAGATCCTTGCTTATACAATCTAACGTTTTCGGAAGATCGTCACTGGTCGTTTATAAATATATTTAGAGATCATCTGCATGTATGCAGTATCGTAATCGTATTAATAAAGATTGCGAATAAAAGAGGAGATAAGACGCCACCTTGCAGAGCGCCAGCCACGGTATCAACCCACGAAGAAAGTCTATCTTGAACACGAATTTGTTGCCGGCGTCCATACAAATAACTATGAAACCAGGAAATTGCAATTGGATATATGTTAAGAGAACTCAGTATCCCTAGCAGAATATGAAATCACCAATACCGTGATTTGATAATTCTCCATACCGTAGCGAATGTCGTCCGTGATTTTTAATAACACCGTAGTCGTACTATGACCAGATCTAAAACCAAATTAGAGAGGATTGAGGATGCTATTTATTAAACAAAAGCAAATAATGTGTTGTTAGACAAGGCGTTCTATGACTTTGCAAAGGAAGAGAAGCCTCGAAATAGCACGATATTCGGAAAAACTTGAAGAATTTGTCACGTGAATTGAATTGAAACGTGAAGTTGTAATCAGAATGGATAGAAAGTATATGTCTCCTAACATCACAATCTGCAAATTGCTTAAACACAAATGGAGAATAGTTAGAAGTGGGAAACGATGAAAATTGAGTCATTGTTGTTGATTTTGAAATATTATCCAAGCAAGCAAAGGAGAAATGCTGATTAAGCAAATTTAAATCGACGTTAATTTGCATGCATGAGCATGAACGTGTTTACAAGCTCCTCTGGACCTTAAGAAGTTCTAAGCACTATATGGATCTTGGTTTTGTACTAATTTATGGATGCGTTGGCGTCTTTAATCTGTACACATTTTATTGCTTTTATTCTGCAGGAGTTTGTACTTCTCCTGATTCCTGTCATTCTTTGGATTTGACCTGTATCTTGACGACTTAACTTTACGTATATCAATCTTTTAAGATCTTTGCGAATAATATTAACTCATACATCGACAATATAGACCAGTGCACTATAAGTGAAACCTATTACTGTACTCCGGAAGAAGCTAAACATTACATTAAACAACCAAACAAATTCCTACAGATACTAAATCAAAATATAAGATCGATAAATTGCAACTTTCTTAGTCTACAGACCTTACTTGACCGAATCTCATTTGATTGCGATGTGTTGGTTTTAACAGAGTGTTGGTTGCTCTGCTCAAGCAATCGAAATATTCCTTATACTCGTATACAGCACTACACTATGTACAAAACTTGTAAACATCAAAATCAAAGTGATGGGGTAATTATTTACATTAAATCATGTTTCTCGGTAAATACTGAAGAAATAAATTTTAACAATGCGGCGTCTGGACTAATCGCTACGATTGACTCGGATACAGTGCTTATTTGCATTTATCGAACACCATCAAATGAAAACATAAATGACTTTCTCTCGATACTCAACGCTACACTTACACCGCTTTCCAAATGTAAGACAGTCATAATAACTGGAGATATAAATCTATATATAAAATCTTCTTCTTTAGATACACGCTGCCATGAATATCTAAATTGTCTCGCAAATCATAGCCTTCTTCCTGCTCACACCCTCCAAACCAGAGGAGAAAACTGCATTGATCACTTTATCTTGCGCACAAATATATGGCTGTAGCTTTGGTTTTCGACACCACTATCACTGACCATTATGCCTCTGTTTTCGATGCACGTATCAAGAATGAAAGACAAAATAATGTAATTTTCACTATTTCAAAAGTTCACTTTGCCAACCTTGATAAAACAGTCGAAAAACTTAACATCTATTTATTCCATGTTAGATCCTGATACCGCAATTAAAGCTCTTATTAAACTTTTTTCGGATGCAATAGCTGAAAACTCATCACTTAAAAAATATCGTCTAGAAATAGAATACTTAAACCATGGATGACACCAGGCTTATTAAGGTGTATAAGAAATAGCGATTCAATGCATAGAAAATTAAAAAAGTCTCCTAATAACTTAACGCTGTCTATCACTTATCAGCGGTATAGAAACTTCTGCAATAAAATTTTAAAGAAAGCAAAAAGATATTATGATGCTCAAGAAATTAGGAAAGCAGGTAAAAATCCTAAGGCAATTTGGGATACTATCAAAAAAATAACAAATACATATCACAATAAACAAGCATCATGTCACTTAGTTGCACAAGCAATGTCTCTAAAGCGTATGTAATAATGTCAACAAATTTTTTGTTGATGTTGGAAAGGAGCTTGCGGACAATATAATCAAATCTAATAATTTACCTCAATTTACTTCTTCACAATCTTTTACATGTATTTCTTCTTTTGTTCTTGAAAAACCTAATACGGATAAAATAATTTCAATAATAAAAAGCTTAAAGTCTAATGTTGCTACCGGTTGGGATGGCATATCTCCCGCCATACTAAAAAGATATTCTGCTACACTAGCACCTGTGCTAAGCCATATATTTAATCTCTGTTTTGAAAATGCTATTTTTCCTAATTCTTTAAAAAAGTCTATAATACATCCTTTCTTCAAGGGTGGTGACGGGACTTTAGTTACTAATTACCGCCCTATTGCTATTCTACCTGCCTTATCTAAAGTCCTAGAACTTCTAGTGAACAATAGACTAGTCCTATCTTGAACACTTTAAATTAATTTCACCTCAACAATTCGGATTTCGTAAAAATAAATCAACTTCTGATGCAGTTCATGAATTAATAAATTTTATAGTCAGTAATCTAAATAGTCATAAGAAGGTCCTAACAATATTTTTAGATCTAGCAAAAGCCTTTGACACAATTCCTGTTTCCACTCTTTTATGCAAGTTAGAAAAAATGGATGTCAGAGGTTTACAGTTAGACTTTTTCAGAAGTTATCTTACAAATCGCACCCAAATGGTTAAAATATCTGACTGCGTCGGTGACAAACTTCTTGTATACTATGGTGTCCCCCAGGTAAGTATTCTTGACCCAACTCTATTTCTTGTTTTCATCAATGACTTGTGCAATATTCACATTGATAACACAAAAATCGTCTCTTTTGCAGACAACACAGCTATTACTTTATATGCAACATCTTGGAAAGATCTTGAAAGTAAATCACAACACAGTTTCAATCAAATATATAATTGGCTTTTATCTCACACTCTTACTCTTAATACTTCCAAAACAAAATTTATAACTTTCTCTATTCCCATCCAGTTGAAAGCTCACTCTTGTACTCTTCAGTCTTACTCTTGCCTGTGTCCACAGATAAATTCTGTAGATAATATAAAGTATCTCGGTATTATACTAGATAAACACATTAATTTTAAAATGCATATAAATCTCTCAACATGTAAGGTTCACAAATTAATATATGTTTTAAAACACTCCGATATGTCGCCGATTCCATAATTATACGCAACGTTTATTACGCTTTATGCCAGTCTATAATCACGTATTGCATATCTTGCTGGGGTGGTATTGCAAGAACAATATTAAAACCACTTGAAGTTGCGCAAAGAGCAATATTAAAGGTTGCTACTTTTAAACCAATGTTATTTCCAACTGTTCAACTATATCAAAATTGCGCTGTTCTTAGTGTGAGGCAGCTTTTTATACTGCACACAGTATTACTTCAGCATATTAAGACTCCTTTCATTGAAATTACAAAACGTCGTAAAGACAAAGTATGCACACTTCCACTAGTCAATTTTTCATGTATAAAAAGATTTTCTATTACTTAGGTCCAATATTCTCTTTGCTTAGGTCCTTTACTTTATAGCAAAATGAATGCGATAAATGCGAAAATAGAGGTTTATGAAATGTCAACATTTAATTTTAAAACTGCTGTCCGCTCTTTCCTGCCAAATAAGTCATATTATGATACGGAAGAATACTTGTTAACATTGTTATAAAAATATTACGTGGCATTGTGGCATATTTATTTTATATAATTTTCTACTTAATACAGACACACACACACACACACACACACACACACACACACACACACACACACACACACACACACACACACACGTACACACACACACACACACACACACACACACACACACACACACACACACACACACACGCACGCACGCACGCACACACGCACACGCACACACTCAGAGATCAGTTTATTGTCTTTTTAAAATTTTATTTCTTTTCATACAAAAATTTAAATAAATTTAAACAATACAACTACGTATTCCTAATCAAAAGGGGGATAGGTCTGTATCTCCTAAATACAGGTTACTAAGTAACCTAGCTAGGAGACTCAGGATTCTACCCATTTCAAATTGGTCCCCTTGATGTATTGCATATATTTGTGAAAAGTATGTAAACTATAAAAATGTCAATAAAGAATTATTATTATTAACTTCAGTCAACCAATGAGGCTGGGAGATGACGTATTCTATTGGGACGAACAGGAGCATGTGCGTCATATAATTTTTTTGAACAAGAAGTGAAATAAATATTGCTATCGGTTCATCAACAGTACAAGCCTTTGTTTTATTACTTCAGTTTATATTAGCAGCGTGTTTCCGTATCTATTCCACAATTAAGCTCTGATTCGAAAGTTATTAAATCACATTCTGTCAAAAACTGGTTGAACTTAGTAAAAGAAGTACTAAGTCACTATTCTATATCTTTCCGTAACTTTCTGTTTGTCATAAGTAATGTATGATTATTTTATAGTTCCAGTAGTTTCTAATAATTTTATTACCTCCCCTGCCTTCTCTTCTTTCCGGTGAGGCCATCTGTCTTTTTTTCGTAGAGAAATGACGGTCCTGTGAACCATTGGTCGCTTTGTTCCTTGACCACGAAGTTCATGCGCGGCGCCTGATCAGCTATGTTCTGTGCAGTCGGTATCCATCTTCATTGATAGGGTGATGTTTTCTCGGCTATCTCCCCTAATCGATAAGCTACGTATGGAGTGTAACGCGCCGTATCGTTCTGTATCCAGTGGAGCGCCGTAGTAGAGTCCGTCCAATATATGACCCTATCTGCTCTCACTCTGTGTTCGTCCTGCACAAATTCCGCGAGTCGCGCGCCAATCAAATTCGCCTGCAACTCTAGTCGCGGTGTACGCTGCGCCTGAATCGGGGCGACTTTCGCCTTGGTCACCACTAATCTAATACGCCAATATGCCGCGGATTCGTACGCGCGTTCACTTGCGTCGTTAAAATCGTGAAGTTGACTCTCTACCACTCCTCCCGTAGGAGCATAGCATCTTGGCAGTCGCAGGCGTGAAACTTCCTCGATGACTCGCAGCCACCTCTGAAATTCATCCGCTGCCTCCTCGGGTAGTTCATCATCCCATCCGCCCTTTTTCATACGCCACAGGTCTTGCAGCAGGATCTTGGCGGTGATGGTGAGGTAGCTGAGCAGTCCGAGTGGGTCAAATACTGACATAACCACGCTCAAAGCCTCCCTCTTGGTCGGTAGTCGCTGAAGCGTTTTCACCTCATGCGGCACCCTTTCCATGGACGTATTAAAAGTCAGGGCGTCCTCTTAGGCCAACCACAGTAACCCTAAAGTCCTTCACGGGCCATCTTGCCCTAGGCCCACCTACCTGCCTCGTCTACCGTCGCATAACTGTCTAAGTAATTATCCATGTAATGACTACGTACGATAGCGTTAAGCGCCAGCGGGTGTGTTTCTGCGTGTGCGCGCGCGTTATAATCCGTAACACTATGTGCGAGAAACGGTGAACTTCTCGCGCCGAAAATCATCGACGTCATAACGTACTCTCGCGGCGGACTAGATCGCTCGTTTCCTCGCCGCAGAAACAGTTGCGCGGGTTGGTTGCGACGGTCGATTTTCACACGTAGAAACATCTCTCGGATATCTGCGGATACGGCTATCTCGTTTTCCCTAAACATAAACAGTATGCCCGGTAGGTTCCGCAACAAGTCGGGGCCGTCGAGTAGGTAGTCATTAAGACATCTACTGATCTAAGACTTCCCTTGTTCGGGTTCTTCACTGCGAAGTGTGGCAGGTACCAGCTTTTGGGGTCTTCTCTTTCCGTCCCCTCGGCTTCCCTCGCGTAGCCTTTCTCTAGGAGGTTATTTATCTGGGTTGTATAAAAGAAAAAGAAAGTAAGGATGTAGCCTATTTACGTCCCACTGCTGGGCACAGGCCTCCTCTCATTTCTGAGAGGGTTTTAGGGCAAGAAAATGTCCGCCGCGCTGCCCCAATGCGTGTTGGTGAACTACACATGTCTTCGAAATATTTTTTTTCTTATTTCTCATATATGCAGGTTTCCTCACGATGTTGTCCTTCACCGCCGAGCACGTGGTAAATCAGCACTTAAAATTGCAAATAACAATTTTATTGGTGCCGGCGGGGATCGAACCCGGGTTGCTCGAGTACTGAAGCTTACAGCGAGCGCTAAGCTCTGGGTTGTATAGGCGTCCCGAAACTCTGGCAACTGGTCCATCTTCCGTTTAATTGTCCGAAGTCTTCGGGCTGCCATCTCGTAACTGGGTGGCATCCGCACGTTGTCGTCCCTCCATGGCAGTTCGACTTAGTATTGCTCGCCGACCTTCTTGACGATGCGCTGGAATATGTCGACAGCGCGCTCCTCTTCCCGTCGCGGCCTACTCTTCAGCGAGATGCCTACAGAATCTATTTCTTACTACTTCTTGAGGAGGTTTGTTAGCTCCTCGTCCAGACTGACGAACGTTTGGATGTCCTTATCTGGCGGTCCGCAGGTGCTCGACAGGTGTAAAACCGTTTCGCTGTGTTGCCTACACGTTACACGCGGCGCGGTCCTTTGAATTACCCACCCTAATAACGTCCTAGCAGCTATGGGCTGCCTCCGGCGTCCTATCCTTAGATAACGGATGATTATCAAATGCCAGTTGTTGTCTCCTAATAACACTCTCGGCTTCGCATCGTCATAAAATACTGCACTCGGTAAGTCGAGTAAGTGCTTCAACCGCAAGCACTCCTTACCGACCGACTGCGAGCGAGCCTGTCGTTAAATTATCTATCTATCGTTCGCTATTGTTCGCGCGCTTACATTGTAAATATCGTTTCGTGTTTTGCCACGTATCCCTATATTAGCTAACCTATTGTTGGCCTCGCGTTGGCTATTAGTTACGCCTATAATATTGAGTGGCTTCGTCGGTCGTTCTGCGCCTAACTCGCGAGTTAGTTCGTCGTCGATTAAAGATATGGTGGATCCAGAGGAGCGCGTACGTATCTATTTCCCTGGGGCACACCTTCAACAGTACCGATGCTCTACTAGTGACGTTTGACGCGCCGAGCATGGTTTCGTCTGTTTTGACAGATGTCTCAGGCGTCCGGACCTTGCAGGCGTGAAGGAGGGCATGGTGGGGGTGCGTTGCAGCCGTCGACACGGCACTTCTAGGCATTACACCTCAGGCGTCGATGTTTGCTGCTTGGACACCTAAAACACACCCCATCTTCCCTCACCCACTTCCACCGGTCATCCAGGTCCATCTGTACCAGTTTCCTACCCTTGGCGATTGGGTCTTCACCCCCATAACACAAACACGGGACACTTCCGTTGTCCTCCTGGGTGGTGAACGTCTTTACATCGCGGGCCCTATCCTCTACGCGGCGTGTCAACACTATCCCTTTCGACGGCGGTGCTTCTCGTCTTACGGGCGATTCCTTAGTCGGCGCTACAGACGTATAGGCGTGACTTAACGCACGTTCAGCCTCTCTCATCATGAACCGGGATAGTGTGACGATATCCGGTTCGTCCATACTTACGTAGTGTTCCGCATAATCGCACCAACGCGACCGTAAGTAAATGGGAAATTTACTCGTGACCTCCCTAGTTAGCATCGGATTTTGTAAATATCCCTTGCCGTCGACGTTCTTCACTATATTTTGCACCGGTCATTGTTACTGCCATTTTATAGACTCTAGTTACGATGCGTGAATATAAAATTTAAATCAGGTGCGTGTGATCACTCAAGGAATGGGAACTCGTAGCAATCTAAACAAAGACTACAATGCTATATAGGGAAAAACTAAACGTGCGCCCCACGTGCGCCCAATGTGTGGACGCGCCGGCCAATACTGCATAGATTATATACTTTATAGCAGTATTCTGCCACAACCCTTTGATCTTTTGTAAAAAACCGATACCACACGGATCTTGTGCCTACTTGTGGGCCATCATTCCAATATACCAAGTGTAGCACAAACACCCGCTCTACACGATGGCCATCGATTTTCGCCACAACATTCGCAACAATGCTGTCCAACGTGATGTGCCCCCTTAATTAGGTTTAGGTAGTTTGTGATTTCCTGTATAGGACAGTTACTATACTCTTTGTTTGTGATCTATGATGATCTGTCTGTGTCTGTGGTTGCCTCGTTGATCTTAGAGTGTGCGAATGGCGCATTTATTGTTTTAATAATTAATTTTGTGTTTTTGATGTTTGATAAACAGTGAATACTGAATAAGATTCCTTGTTTAGTAAGTTAATTGCATTAAGTCTTTAATTTTTTAAATATTCGTAAAATATGGAAGAAGAAAAAAAGGTTATGTTCCACGAAATGGAGTTGGATGATAGAATTTTGAAGGTATTACCCAGTATTTTTCGGGGAAGACTATAATTGAGTAAATACTGTGCTCTGAACAAAATATCCATTTGATCATTCTTTATTTTATGTAATTAAACTTTAATTTATTGCTTGTTCAGGCTATTTCACAGTTGGCATGGTCACATCCAACTCTCATCCAAGAAACGGCAATTCCTCTCCTACTGGAAGGAAAAGATGTTCTTATACGGGCTCGAACAGGCTCTGGGAAGACGGCAGCCTTTGCAATACCTGTTATACAAAAAATATTGAATTTAAAAAATACAAGCACACATCAATGCATTAGAGCACTAATATTATCTCCTAGTAAAGAATTATGTGGGCAAGTATGTATACATTTTCTATTTATGACTATGCTGTCTAGCTGATTTATATATAACTTACTTTTATGTGCACCATGTAGAACTTAAACGGTTAAAATTTCCAATATGGACCATCGATTTAAATGCCCATATTTTTTTTGTAGATAGTACTCACTAAAAGAAAGTGTTTTGCAAAGTTTCAATATGTGGAAATGCATACTTTTTGAGAAAAAAATTATTGAAAATCAGTTATTTTTGCAAATTTATGTCAATTCCTACGGTAAAACTGATGCTATTTTGTATTATCATTGTCATCGTCAGTAGGGATGTCGATTTTTTCCGAAAAAGATCGATTTTATAAATCGATTCGAATCGTAAGCTGATGTATTGATTCACAAAAAAATCGATTTCTAAAATTTCGACAGAATAGAATAGAATAGAATAGAATATATTTTTATTCAATATACATTACATGTGTAATTCTTATTGAAAGTCATTTTTTACTTTACCACTGGTTCGAAAAAAACCTCTGTCCTGGGAAGAACCAGCAAGAAACCCAGCGGGACTTTTTTTTTTAAATAAATTTTACAATATAAATGATTAGGAACTATTTACAAAATTTATTTTAGAAACTGCTTGGAAGCGATCACCTCATTCCCAGGGGTTATTATCAACCATGTATTCATTTATACTATAATAACCCTTTTTATACAGTTTCAGCTTAATAAAACACATTTTTTCATGTTTGCATTTATAATGGAAATGTAAATCCATTTTATGAGAACAAAATCCCCTTCATCAGACATAAAATAGGGGGACTGATTAAAAGGGGTTTCTGCATCTATTTTGGAGACTGCAACGTCTTCGGCGCTGCGGGAAGAGCAGCCTCTACGCCTTTGAGCCCATGTTACAGCAGGCAGGCTTTTTATAACCACTCTAGGGGTAGGACAGACTCGTACCAGGTGGAGTCGAGGTCAATCAATTTGATTCTTTGACATAAATTGAACCTAACCTATTTAATTTGTTATCTGCCCTAATAAAAATAATAAAACAAATTTCAATAAGAGATTATTTACTATGGTATCTTTCTGGTTTTCATAAAATGGATTTATATTTACATTATAAATGAATACATGAAAAAATATCGATATTTTAGAAATCAATTTTTTTGTGAATCGATACATCAGCTTACGATTCGAATAGATTTAAAAATCGATCTTTTTCGGAAAGAATCGACATCCCTACCGTTGATGACAATGACAATACAAAATAGTGTCAGTTTTACCGTAGGAATTGACATAAATATTGCAAAAATAATTGATTTTCAATAATTTTTTCTCAAAAAGTATGTGTTTCCGCATAATGAAACTTTGCAAAACGCTTTCTTTTAGTGAGTACTATCTTCAAAAAAAATATGGGCATTTAAATCGATGGTCCATATTGGAAATTTTATCCAAATGCAAACATGAAACGCTCGATAGGTGTCATTAGTTGGGACTAAGGTGAACTTATTTGTTATGCAGATGGTCACAAATTGTCATCATCATTGGAAAGTTCTTCCCAAAAGCAGAATGCCTTCGTGTAACAGTGCCAGGACAATAAAATCTTTCACAATAAACACTCCAAGACCAATATGCACACACAATTCCTAAGAAGATAAATGTTTTTCAGACCAATTCTATTTTAATATTTACAAACTCTCTCAACTCCCTCTTATTTCATTAAGAGTCACAGCATTAAATTTATGATTTATGATGGCTACGTGGTGCATTAGCTTAGCATTAAGTTGTGGTGCTGAGGGCTGCAGGTATGAATCCCGCATATAACAAGTATTTGTATGGCCTACAAATAATTGTTCCAGGTCTAGATGTTTGTTCTTGTGCAATTTGTGTTTGTAAACTGCCTCTATGATACAGGACAAAACCCTAATGTGAGGCCAACGTTTTTTATAAGAATAAAAAGAAAATCATATTATGACTTGTGGCTATGCTCATCTTCACATGAACATTGAAGAGAATGGGTCACATTTGCTTGCGTGATAAAAGAAAGCATAGCATTCCATATGTACATTGACAATTAATCTATGGTAATAACTTTGTGACTAATCTGCAATTTAACTTTGTAGGTTGTTTTAGTGGTAATAAAATCATTTATCATTTTAACATTAGAGTTAAAAACTAATTTAGCAAGTTAACTACAATAAAAGTCAAATATGTCTACTAATATTATAAATGCGAAAGTGTGTTTGTTGGTATTCCACTCTTTCTCACAGTAGCACACTGCGCACAGGACAAGGGATCAATATAATTTTTTGCATAGAGATAGAAACTAAGAAGGCTGTCTGCAGTGTGATATAGCTGCTATTTAACTCAAAAAATTGCATGGTTCCTATGCATGTTGATAGTAATTCTGTAATTAGCACTATGCTGTCTTAGGTCTTGGCATAACATAGTTTCTAATAGTTGTAGAAGAATTTCTTGTCATGTTTAATGTTGTGTGATATTCCCGACTTTCATAACCTACAATGCTGGTACTGATTTGTATAAGGTTATATTATTACTAGCTGTTACCTGCCTTTGTAAATAAAATTAAAATAATTATCATGAAAAGTATCCTACTTCCTCTTCTACAATATAATCAACTTCTATTCTAGATTTCTTTAGAATGCTTCCAGCGGTTCGGTGATTGAAGGACAAATATTCAATCAAACATATTTTTACATTTATTTTCTTTCTATAATCAGAGTCAATCAAAAGTCCACTGCTGAACATAAGGCTGGATTTAGTGCTCGACCGACGATCAACACGTACCATACGTGCTGAAGGTACGTCCTGATTGTCAGTTGAGGCCAAGCGTTTTTTAGTGCTTAACTGACGGCAAGCTTTGTTAGACGTGTACAATTACGAAGAAATATGAATCCATTTGAGAACTCTATAATGTGTGCGTACTATTTACGCAAACGATTACAGCATAAAAGACGGAGAAGATAATATTATGTGCACCCAATAATTGTAAACCGTTTAATTGAAGGAGAATTTTGTTCATTGTGTTCGAAATTGCGATAACAATGTTCATTTTTGTTCGCGATAATGCGTACGCGCGTACGGTTGGTTGCTCTGTCAGCGTCGCACTCTTTGCACTGAACCCACGAATGTACCGCCATAGCGCGTCGGTCAAGCAGTCAACTAACGTACGTCGGACCGACGAGTTTGACCGACGGTCGCGTACTTCATCAGCGCTGCACTGTAGCCGTTAATAGGTTTTCATTGATATAGCTACGCTCAACCGATGTCAGCGCTCACCGTCGGTCGAGCACTAAATCCAGCCTAAACCTTCCTCATAGATTGCCTTATAGAAGATTTTGCTATAGTGGTCACTCTTGGTAGATGGGTTAGAACAGCAGTGTTTTTAATTATTTTCAGCTGTTATTAGTAATATGCTGCAGCCCATCTCCTGTTTCACTTTACCTCTTTCCCTTCTTATGATATCTATGGGATGAAATGGGGTAGTGGATATTCTTATGCTGCCACTACACAGCATGTCAAAATCTCTAGCCATTTTCGAGTTTTTGCAAGACTTATGGAGCAATTGATTTTTATAAAAAAGTTAAATTAGTTGTGTGGTACTAAATTATTTTCAAATGTAAACATTCTTTATTTAATTAATTTAGTTGAACCATACTAATATGGGTGCTGGAAGGAAGGGCACTGGTACACCTAATGCTAACTAAAATGAAATTAAAACCATTTTACTATTATTTAAGTATCTTTTTTTTAACAATAGATTGCATCAGTGATTGCCGATTTGACACTAAAGTGTGCAAGAGAGGTTCGCTGTATAGACATCTCATCAAGTGGAGATATGCACATACAGAAGTCATTATTATCAGACAAACCAGATATTGTGGTGGCAACTCCCTCTAGAGCACTGGCACACTTGAAAGCTAACAGCATGAGGTTAAAAGAAGACCTGGCTATGCTAGTGGTAGATGAAGCAGATCTAGTATTCTCTTTTGGTTATGAAGATGAAATCAAGGAATTGTTAAGGTAAGAGTTTTCGAAAGTTTACTGAAAGACAATGATTAGTTTATTGGTTGAAATAAAACATTAAACAATTTTTCTTATTCAATGTATTCTCCCTTAACCCTTATTATATCCTTATTACAGCCCATCGCAAGTTCACTGGCTCCCCAAGGAATGTCACAAAGCATTGTCAGCCACCTGCATACATCGACTTCCTCCATGCCTTACCTTAGGTTTATATATAGAATTAGGACTTTTAAATCTATTGAAAAACATATTGATACCATCAAAAACTTTGTCTTTACTCTCAAAATAGGCCAAAATCGCCGACTTAACTTCATCATTGTTAAAAAATTCTGTGCAACTTTTGTTTTAGTAAGGAAGTGTAAGCTCCCATTATGGTGATTCCTTATTTTTATCATTGATCGATAGGATGGATACCTGCTGTATCCCAAAAATGGTCATTTTAGCTACACAACCGTGAACTCTGGTTACTTCTTCAGTTTCGTTTCAGGCCTTAATTTTTTCCTTTTGCTCTCCACAGCACTTCGAAAACTGGAGTACATGCGACGCATTCGCGTTTTTGATGTGGTGTTAGAATTCTCTGAACCCATCTAACACTGATTTCAGTCATTTCAAGATGTTGATGTTGGATGTTTAAAATGGTTAATATTTTATATTGATACTCCAACCATTTCTGAAAGCTTCAGGCTATCCACATCGATGTTCATCTGGTATCCAGTCCCTTGCTTTAAAATACCCATGTCATTTATATACAATTATTTATTATTTGATTACATTTATATACAAATGTTGTTACCAGGAGAACAAACAGAACAGCTCATGAAAAATCATCTTAGATGTCTTGCACAGTGCTATGATCAATTTGCTGCATTCTGGCAGGTTTCTCCTTGAATTACTTATATGTTTTTTGATAATTATATACTGTTGAGTCACTTAATAAGTACCTACCTGGATGAGCATCCCCACTTCCGCCAACCATTCCATTGTGTGAAGTTTTGGACCTACCCTCGTTTTATCATTATTAGCTTATCATCATTACTATCACTTCTGAAGACAAATATAACACAAAACATTTTGTTACAGCTATTTACCAAAAATCTACCAAGCAGTCCTCGCTTCAGCTACATTGTCTGATGATGTACTGAGTCTAAAGAAAATAGTTCTCCGGAATCCAGTAACATTAAAACTTGAAGAACCAGAACTGGCGCCATCATCGCAACTCCAGCATTACCATTTATTTGCTGAAGAAGATGACAAGGCAGCCATATTGTATGCACTTTTGAAGTTAAACTTGATTAGAGGGAAGAGTATAATCTTTGTCAGGACTGTGGACAGGTGTTATAAGTAAGAAAATATTTAAATATTTTTTAATAATATTTTCAAACATACTTTGAATTCTTAATATTAAGAGTACATCATTAATTGTTATGGGAGAAGTGATATGTTTCATATTTCAAGTTGATATGCATCCGATAAATGGTTTTATTCCAATGGAATTCCATCATACCAGACATACAGGCTGGCAACGGGCAGCAGCATTATAGGTGGAAGACATCTGGATGGTACTGAAAATGAAACTAAAATAAAATTAATGGCAATGCAAATGGCAAAAGTATGACAATATCTATAAAATTAATTATGTCCAATATGGTGGATGGACTCCTTTTTGGTGTTCGGACTCCTAATAGGTCGTAGGATGCTAGTACTGGTAGGACTCCCCTTCTGCCTAGGTGTATAAGTGATAATATGTAATGTGATAAGGCATTTTTACGTTAAATTAATAGATCATTTCTATTTTAAACATCTAATATCGCATTTAGTTAGGAATTACTAGCAAGAAAAGGAGCATTTACTAGCAAAAAGCTGATTTGAATAACTTTTAATAATTGAACTACTTGCCCAAAGATCACAGTTATAGATTTGCAGATCTTTTTTTTTTTATTTGTTTAAATGGACGAAATCATGTTTAAAAGTTAAAAAGTTAGTTATATCATAAAACTATGATATCACTTTGCAATCAGATGTAGAAAGAAATGATAAAAATCAAATTATAATTGAAACGAAAAACCAACCAATATTTAGACAATGTAGCAAATCCAAATCATATGGTATAGTAATTTAATAATAGTGTGTCAACTATCCAATTTATGAAAATACTGAGCTGTATTGCAAAAATAAAAGTAATTTTACTTATTTACATTCTATGTGATGTAGTGAGTGGATGATAGAAGCCAAAATATGTCCGTATTTGCTATAGCAAATGGAAAAACGCCTATATCAAATATTTTTTTTATAGAAATGGGGTGACATACGAGCACACAGTCCAGCTGATGGATGGTAAGTGGCTACTGTGGCCCATAGAAATCTACATATATCCTCGACTATACATATGAGAATTTAAAAAAAAAAAAAGAAAAAAAAGAAAAAAAAAAAAGAAAAAAAAATGCAGACACGTTGTTACCCCTGAGAACCAGAATGGATTGCCTCTATCCAGTAAAAAGGGTTTGCGGTTCATTATACTCACCATACGAAATCCAGCAACATTAAGCTGCTATTTTATGCTGGTATTCTGTGAGAGCATGTTCTTTCCCCGGTCGAGCTGACCCATTCTCGTTACACCTAGAATATAGCTGCAGCATGGCTCTACCATGTATGAATATGTAAGTAACCATATCCTAAACCTGTTTTCAGATTGAAACTATACTTGGAACAGTTTAAAATTGGGTCATGTGTACTTAATTCAGAGTTACCTGCAGCAGTCAGATGTTTGTCTGTTGATCAGTTTAACAGGGGACGCTATCAAATAATAGTAGCATCGGATGAAAAAGCACTGGAGCAGCCTGATGGAGGCCTGTTGGCAGGTGAAGAATGGGGAAAGAAGAAAAAAGTAAGGTTTACTAATGCTAACTGTATATCCGTTAAAATTATTAATGAATGTTCCAATATATAAAATTAATGGTAATTTCAGAACATAATATATCAAAAAAATAATATTAATTTTATATTCATTCAAAATCTCTAGTTTTTAATCACCACTACTTTGAATCAAGCTGACTGAATAAGTTATTTATGTCTTTATCATAACCGCAGTCCACCTCACCGCTGCTGGCACGAAGTCATCTGCCTGACTTCTATCAGGTTATTCCTACATCTAGCGAGACAGACCTCTATTGCTCTCATCAGTACATGCCATGCTAATACAAAGGGGAGACGGCATAAGCAACTGTGCACTGTGATTCTAAGTAGGTCCTGACGTCATCGCGCGTGGCTTTAGTTAGTATACTGTCAGCATTCGTCCTGTGCGCTCATGTGTTGAAAAAATCGCAGATCGATGTATTTTCGTAGTATTAAGAAGAAAAGGATGAAGTGTTGTGTTTTATTGTGTAAAAACTACTCAGATAGACGCTCTGATGTTATGGATGGCATCACATTTCATTTGTAAATAATTTTACACCTAATTTATTAAAATAGTTCTAGAAAAATCTCTTAAAATCTCTCTCGGCTTTCAAATATAATTAAATATATTCCACACTAGATGGCGACACTTTGTGTCATGTGAACTAAAAATATAAAGCTCAGTATTGGTAAAATAAACATACGAAGGTGCTGAAATTTGTTTTGCATTCAGATATAAAGTAATTTTAATCGCAAAATATTATTTTATAGTTTATAATCATTATGTGAACAGGCCGTATTCTATCGTCAAGTAAACCTCATAAAGATAACAAAAAGAGTGCCGTAATTAGAATTCAATTATTTTATTCAGTAATCCAACTTTCAATATTAAAATGAAGGAAATTGTACTTAGGCTGATTTTCACGAAATGTTTAAGTTATATTTAAGTGACATTCTATATGCAAAGAATCACTTAAATACAATTCAATGTTCTTAGATTGGCATTCAAAAAGTGCCTAATTTGGAATAAAATATTTATATTTTAATTGATTTGTAAATAAAATTATATTAATTATAATAATTTGTCTATTATTTGTTCTCCCTCAGAGATATTAAGTAGTATAACCCACACATAAGTAATAGTCCAGCCATTTCTGCGTGAAAAAATTAAACATACTTAGTGTGGAATAAGCTCAAGGAGACAGAAAGAACACACAATATTTCGCCTTTATAATATTAGTGAGATAAGTAGGATATTTAGTTCCAAATTAAATATCCTACTTAATATTGAACATAGAATATTTAGTTTCAAAGAGACTTTATTTTATGGATAAAATAAATATTTTTTGAAGGTTGACTTTCACGAAATGATAAACATATTTAAATTGTATTTAAGTGATTCTTTGCATATAGAATGTCAGTTACATATAACTTAAACATTTCGTAAAAATCAGCCAAGTACAATTTCCTTCATTTTAATATTGAATGTTGGGTTACTGGGTAAAATAATTGAATTCTAATTGCGGCCCTGTCTTTTTGTAATTTTTTATGAGGTTTACTTGACAATATATGGCGGTCTGTTCCCAAAATTATTATGAAAAGTATAAAATTATTATTTTGGCGATTAAATTTCTTTGTCTGAATGTATTTGCTTCATGAGATAGACGCTCCGATGCTATGGATGGCATCACATTTCATTTGTAAGTAATTTTACACCTAATTTATTAAAATAGTTCTAGAAAAATCTCTTTGCGTCAGCTTTCAAATATAATTAAATATATTCCACACTAGATGGCGACACTTTGTGTCCTGTGAACTAAAAATATAAAGGTACGTAGAGCTCAGTAATGATAAAATAATCATACGAAGGTGCTAAAATTTGTTTTGCATTCAGACCTAAAGAAATTTTAATCGCCAAAATATTATTTTTTAGTTTATAACATTTTGTGGATATGCCGCCATCTACCGTCAAGGTAGCTAAGCTACATTGCAACATTGATATGGAAAGATTCGAGTAGTTTTACTATTTATCGGTAGATGTAGATAGTGTAGTGGGCGGGGCTTTGCATCCCCTCACCCCGCAAATTGTCACGGGCTGTTTCATAGTGAAATTGAATTACAGCGTCTCCTCTTTGTATTTGCTTCATGGTACATGCTGCTACTCGAGATATTTCCTTCCTATTGGTGTTAACTGGTCCAAATTACAACATTTGTATAATACAACTTTCGGTTAGATATTCCGATTTTAATGGTGTTTTTTTTAAGTATTATCATTTTTTTCAGCAAAAATCAAAACGTAAAAAAGACAAAGAGTCTGGCGTGTCCCGAGGCATTGATTTCCAACATGTGTCAAACGTCATCAACTTCGACTTCCCTCTTGACGTAAACTCCTATGTACACCGTGCGGGGCGCACTGCCAGAGGCAATAACCAGGTGAGAAACTTGTGTAGTCAGAGTAAAGCATTTTTATTAATAATTGGCCTTTATAAAACACTTTTTTAAAGTCTAGAAAGGTACACCATTGCGTCAAGAAATCCCTACTAAGTGACAAGAAACTGTAAATTATTTTTCTCCAAAATAAGTTGTAACTGAACTTATTATATAAACTAGTCAAAAAAATCTAATGGGGTTCCGAGACGACCAAGCAGCTTGATGGCAGATGGCAGCGTGATTCAAAAATACATTGTTTTGAAGCAGCTGGATTTTTGGATCACGCTGCTAGAGCAAGCATAAGAAATGTTTTTGAATGCACAACTAAAATAATGCTTTATGTAGCAGGTCACAAACACTTTGCCTAAAGCTAAAAATTAAAAAAATTTTTGTTTTAAAAATTGCATCAAGCATATGGCAAGTACATAGATTTATATACTTGCCATACTTGCTTGATGCAACTCAAACATGAAGAATACCATTCAGCAGCATCTTTCTGATAACAGCAAAACAACAATAAAAAAACTGCGGTTGGCAACTCGCTCGCCAAGCGTGGCAACTATGGTAAATACCCCCCATGAATAAAGTTACGAAGAAACGGCCCCAGTTCGCGGCGGCCACGCTATTCCTGGCTTCGGTGGCGACCATGGTAACGGCGGGTTAGGGGGTGCTAAGAATCTCCGGTGGAGGTTCGGTTACCACCTAAGACGACTCGACCTGGTAACATATAACGCACGCACCCTGTGACGCACGATGACAGACGAGAAGATCTTGGAGTTGGAAGAATAGGTAGATAAGTTGCGCTGGAATATTATATATTAGGATTATCCGAGGTCGGAAGAGAGGGGGAGGACATGGTAATCCTCGAATCCGGCAACTTGTTCTATCACCGGGAGGGCGACCATCTGTCCCAAGGAGGTGTGGGATTTATCGTCCACAAGTATCTCGTTAACAACGTTGTAAAAATTAAGAGTGTGTCGACGAGGGTTGCATACCTTATACTCATAATCACCAAACGGTATTCGCTGAATGTCATACGGGTTTACGCACCAACCTCGGCATATCCCGATGAGAAGGTGGAGGAAATGTATGAGTATAACTATAGTGGGTTTTGGAGATATATATATAGAGCCATGCATTCCTTCAAAACCTACTATAGTTGTTAATGGGAGACTTCAACGCAAAACTAGGTACAAGAGAGAATGGTTAGCTGAAGGTAGGGAAATTTAGAATAGGGCAACGGAACCCAAGGGGTCAGCAGCTGGCCGACTTCATGGCGAAAGAGGGACTCTTTATGATGAACGCTTTCTTCCAGAAGCGGCCCCACTGGAAGTGCACCTGGTCGAGCCCCGACGGTTCGACAAAAATAAGATTGACTTCATTATGACGACCAGACGATAACTGTTCAATGATGTCTCAGTGATCGCGACGGTGAAAACCGTCAGTGATCACCGACTGGTGAGAGGCACACTGAACCTAAAACGTTAACGTTTTAGGTTCAACGTTTTAGGTTCAGTTCAGTTGGAGAGGTCTCGCCTAATGAAGTCAACGCTCCTTCGCCCTCGTGCTGTAATCCAAAGTCCCGAAACCTTTCAGCTCGAGCTACAAAACCGTTTTCAGTGCCTAGAAGATTGCAATGCAGTGAACAATATGACAAGCTTGTGGAAACTGTCCATGCGGTCGGAGATAAGTTCTGCAAGACCCGCCGCAGAAGAACACAAAAACTCCGATCACACTCTTAATCTCATGGCTGTTAGACGGGAAATGAAGATGCAGTCTTCAGCAGATTTGAGAGCATACAGGCAACTGAATACACAGATCTCCAAATGCATACGGCGGGACTTAGCAACTTCAATACAGCTCATATTGAAGAAGCGATTGAGTGGAACCAAGGCTCCAAAGTCTGCTAGAGATCTGTCTGCCAGAAAGAGCCAACTGTCGAAGCTGAAGACTGAGTGTGGCAGCGTCGTTTCCGGGACACCTGAGATTTTGAGTGAGATTGAGAGGTTCTATGGGCAGCTGTACATATCATCGTTGGAGCCACACGCAAGTGTGAGTAACGATCCAAGAGCAAGTCTTATCCGAGATGATAGAACCATCATCATCTTCTTTTAAATCAACTTATTTATAGTATCCTATTTTTAAATAACCACAGTCACAATATGAATAATATATCCACCTCATCATTGATTTCTAAGCATTTTTGCAGAAGCATTATTAATATAATACAATTAGTTTTCTATGTCATTTTATTTCAAAAACTGTGATTGTTTCAGGGTTCAGTGCTGTCATTTGTATCTTTGCGAGAGAAACCATTGATGGACGCTGTGGAAGAGCACTTGTCAAAAGGTTTTAATGGCGAGAAAGTCTTGCAGTAAGTTGTTAAGTACTTAAATAAGTTAAAGATAATAAGGCATTTGCAAGTACTAGCATTAATTCATAGCAACCTATCTACCTAAATCTTAGAGAGCAGTGTGAAAATGAATGATTCACTGAATTTCCTGAGTAATTGACTCTTGACTCAAATGTTATGTATCTTGCATAGTGTAAACTTTTATTAGTAAATAGCGATCCACCCCACCTTCGCACGGGTGATTTCTGGATCTCGACAACAGCGCCACATAGAGGGTTCATAGATCATCCTGAGACCCACACAAATACATACAAAAAAATTATCAAAATCGTCGAGCCGTTTTAGAGTTTTAGCGAGACAAACAGACAGCAATTGATTTTTATATATCATCATTACAGCCCTTCATAAGCCCACTGCAGAACATAGGCTTCCCCCAAGAAACGCCACAAAGCAAGGTCCCGAGCCACCTGCATTCATTGACTTCCTGCATGTCGAACCAGGTCGTCACTCCATCTAGTGAGGTGAGGCTGCCACTCGAGAACCTTTCTTCCCCATCGGTTGTCGGTTCTTCGAGCTATATGGCCGGGCCATTATTACCACTTCAGCTTACTAATCCGTTGGGCTATGGCGGTTACCTGGTTCTACTGCAGATATCCTCGTTTTTAAGTTCATTACATAGAGAAATCCCATGCATATCCCTCTCTATAGCTCGCTGAGCGACTTTGAGCTTTCTCATACGGCAATTAGTGAAAGACCACGTCTCAGATTTATTGGTCATCACTGGCAACATGCACTGGTTGATTTTTATATATAGAGATTTATAATTCCTCATATAGAAGCTACGCATAAGGTGGATTCCGAATTGGCAAGAAAAATGCATTCTACCATTATCACATATAAAACGTTAGCAAAATGAAATGCAGGTAGATAATTAATAGCACTTATTGGTGTCAGGAAGTACGAGTTCGCGTTGGAAGAGGTGGAGGGGTTCCGGTACAGATCAAGAGACGCGTGGCGAGCCGTTACCCGCATCGCCGTGCGGGAGGCCAGGCTCAAGGAGATCAAGCAAGAGCTGCTCAACTGCAAAAAGTTGCAGGTCAGCTATACTGCTATTTTATGTCTGTCTGTATATTTATGTAAGTACGAAACTTATGTCAGCTTAGCTTTTCATTTCATTGCTAAAATCGAGGTTCGAGAACAGGGTAAGAGGAAAATTCGAACTATTTCAATAAATGCTAAACTGACTGCCATGGCCATGGCCAATCTTAATTGACATAATGGAAAATATATTCATGTAGTCATGCATCTTTTATTACAGCCTTTCAAACCGCTGAACATAGGCCTCGCAATAGAGTACCCGATATGGGGAATGGTACATGGCTCCAGCAGCCTTCAAATGAAGATCGTCACAGATATCTTCTCACCATGATGGCTATTATACTGCTTTTTTTATCCTCCACACCAGGAAACAGCAGTGGGTACAATGATACTTGACTGCAGACATTGAGTACATACCACCAGTACATACCATCTTTGCAGTCATACTACCTAGTGGTTGCGTACAAATTGACAATTATCAAATTACTATATATATAGTAGTAGGGCGCAAAGTTACATTAGAAATACTAATGCAATTTACTGATGCACTTTAGTTAACATATTGAGGTTAAAGAAATCTATCAGTTACATATTATGATGACAGCAATACCAACATAATGCATTGATGAACGACTAATCTTCTCTCTGATCTACATGCTCTCTATACACTCTTGAAAATTGTATAGGCAAAACTGAGTTCACTATTTAATTCTAGGGCTACTTTGAAGAGAATCCAACAGACTTGGCAGCTTTACGGAGAGACAAAGCACTACATACAGTGAGGCTCCAGCCCCAGCTTGCACACGTACCAGAGTACTTGCTGCCAGCTGCTCTGAGGAACGAAGCACCAGAACCCGATGTAGATCAGCCAGCGGAACCTGTGAAGAAAAGGAAACAGAAACAGCCTGCAAACTATGGGAGTGTGAAAAGGCACAAATATCAGGTAAATTAAAAGTACAATTGTTTTGTTTATTTTAAGTTTAGATAACCTGCGTTTGATTCCCGTTAGCGCCAATGAAAATGTAAATTGCAATTTTAAGTGCTGATTTACTACATGCTCGAAGGTGAAGGAAAACATAGTGCGGAAACCTGCATGTCTGTGAAATTGTAAAAATATATATTTCAAAAACATGTGAGTTCTCCATGTGGTAAAGCCATGCTGTAGCTGTATTATGGTTGAAGCACGAATGGGTTGGCTCGATCGAGGAAGGAACACGGAACTCACAAAATACCAGGGCAAAATATCAGCTTAATGGTGCTGTGTTTCGTATGGTGAGTGTACAGACCTGGAGACCCTTTTTACTAGAAGGCATTCCATCTTAGTCCTCAGGGGTGACGACGCATCTGTATACTGATTCTTGATCGAGGATAGATGTAGATTGTAGATATCTATCGGTCACAGTATCCACTTACCAACAAAAGATCTAGTTCTGATATCTGATGTTCTTTCCAGGCGCGGCAGAGGGATCCCCTGAGAAGCTTTGCACTGAAAAACCTAAAGAAGGCAACACCGGCCGGCGATACGTAGCACTTGTTAGTATCAGGAGGAAAACAGAATTTTTATCTAAAGAGCGTTAATAAAATAATGTCAGTTTTATATGCTTTTGTATCGAAACAGATGTTCGTTTTTTTATACATACCTACTTGTTTTTCTAAGAATATGTAATTTGTACAAATAAATGAACCTTATGTGTTGTTTTTTCTTTCACACAGTGCGCGTCGGTGCGTGGGCTTGCGTGCGATGTATGGTTAGTTGTCAGGACGTTGGTTAGTACTGAAGGTCTATCTGATCTATAGTGTGGTCGTTGTTGAAACAATAAACATGTTGTTTATGCTTTAATAGTTTCTGTTTTTGTTTTTTTTTTTTTATGAAATACAACAGATCAGATGCTTAATTGATTTGACTATTTTAAAATTGTTTATATTACATATGCTGTGGGTTTTGTTGATTGCGAAACATATTCCAGATTACAATTTTTTTTTATGGTCATATGTTATTATGAAGTCAGGTCTACTATCAGTCATTAAAAAGAGATAGTAAACATATAATTATTATAATATGATTAATTGATTTTTAAATACATTAATGGCACAAAATTAATAGGTAACATGGAAAAGGTTCTTCACACTATTAGAAACGTTGTGTTTAACAATTATTGTAATCAGTTTAGCACAATCGTTACACTCATCTAGTATAAACATTTGAAAGAAATATTTTTTAACCACACTAAAATAAGCACCATTGCAAAAGTATACTCTCTAAAATAAATAATAATTTATTTATTAATGAATGAATTGTTTAAAAAGCGTTAAAGTAGATATTTAATACCTAATATATATTATAGTTTGTTGCAAAATACATTAAAATTAAACAAACACCTTGGAAATATCATAAATGAAAACTTATTTTTGTACAATGAGACTAAAAAAATTTGCATTTGTGGAGTTTTCCTAAGAAAATAGATCACCGAGGTTGATATTATTATCATCACACTAAACATATTAGTATTATACAGTGGTGCCAAGTTAGGCGATTTTCTCCTTTTAGGCTGTATCGAAGGTTGGCGCGGCGACTAAAAATTGCGATTGGCGATTGGTCAATATTATGAGTCTTATAAAGATATATAAAGATTAAGAAAAAAAAAATTTAAGCAGTTAAGGGAAGCAGTTCGCTAAAAGACTTGATTTTTTTAAAGACATTTTTGTTTTCAAAAAAAAATGTCTTAAAAAAATCTCTACTACTATAGTCTTACTTTATTAGCCCGGAATTGAATCACCCCATTTTCGAAAAACGATTATAGACTTTTTACCGATACATTATTATATCAATCGATAATGGTACTAATGAGAAACGAATGCTCAAGAGGTTGGCAGAACTGTAACTGATTTGATGAAAAGATAAGAACCTCATGATAAGACAAGCATTAAACAGTACAGACTCCACTTGAAGCATAGCAGAGAACTTCAAGACGACATTAATGTGGAGATTGACCGACCGAACCGATATAATATGGGAAGCACTCTAACTATAAAATAAAATGTAAAAATAATACTAACTAATATTATAATTTAGTAGTAATTAAAAACAATTATTTAAGGCGTGTTCAAAAAAATAAATAAAGAAGGGAAGGTTCTATATTAGACGCGTATAGTTTCTTATGGGGTTGTCGATTTTTCTGAAAAGGCTGAATAATTTTTTTTAATTAATAAGATTATACTTTAGGGGTGGTCGCATATAAATTAAAGAAAAAGTTACATCCCTAAGGGTAAAAGAATAGGGGGGAAGGATTTGGTGTAAGTAGACGATATTCTAGCTGTTAAATTAAAGGGTAAAATTAAACGTTTTAAAATAAGTAAAACCGACTTCAAAAACAAAAAAGAAAAATAAATTCTTCAACTACTATGTGATATATCACTGACTGACTTCAGAAGCTATCATTCTATTCTTTTTTGTTTTTGAGGTCGATTTTCCATTAAAAAAGTTATTATTTATCGATTATATCGTTTATGATATAATATTATTATCGTTTATTATTTATATGTTTATTTAGCAGGGATGGTAGATATGATAAGGATATAGAACGACGAGTGAACGCAGGAAATAGAGTGAATGGGGCTCTACACGCTATTATGAGGAGTCAGGATGTGTCAAATAAGGCACGTATGGCAATACATAATGCTGTGTTAGTCCCTACTTTAATGTATGGTAGTGAAAGTTGGGTCTGGCAGAAGAAGCATGAGAGTAGAATAAATACTGTAGAGATGCGGTCCTTAAGGAGTATGCTAGGGCTGAATCTGAATGACAAGGTGAGAAATAGTGTGATAAGAGAAAAATGTGGTTTGCAAGATGACGTTGTGACAAGGATTAAGAAAGAAATGCTTCGGTTGTTTGGTCATGTAGAAAGAATGAACGAGGAAAGAGTGACAAAGCAAATTTATGTTGCAGAAGTGAACGGCAGGGTCGGGAAGGGACGCCCTAGACGAAGGTTTATCGACCAAATCGGCGAAACATTAAAAATGGGCCAGAGTACCCTTAACCGACGAGCGTGTATGCGTAGATATATGGATGTAAAGGAGGCGAGCGAGGTGTGTCAGGATCGCGCTAAATGAAAGTCCGTAGTCTCTGCCTACCACTCTGGGTGACAGGCGTGAGTGTTTGTGTGTGTATATCGATAAGAAAATGTACTACTTACTTGGTATGGGCCACGTATAGATACATGTTTTGAAAACTTTGATTGATTCAAAACTAGAATTATTTTATCGAACTAAGTAAATAAATCGAATAAAGCTATCAGGGGCATATGCGTAAGCCATTTTGTAAGAGCCAAAGATAAGTGTTGGTCAGATAAGATTTATCATATACAGTGACTTTGCTACGAATCAGCTTGGGAAATTTTATACTGAGCCGTACAAATTTGGTTTAGCCTACCTTGCAAAGTTGCGTCTCTCTACTTCCTCCTAAAATCAGGAATTTACCATAGAGATGATGGGTTGAGCAGGTTAGTAGTTATTTTCTTAATGTAGGCACATCTATCAATTGATGAACCTCTAATAAAAGAACACTTTTTGTTTTTTGGTAGAAGTTTTTCTGGTTAAGAATCTCGTGGAGTCTCACCCTCTTATTCGTAAGTTTATCGCTTCTGTTTAATAAAAAAAGAAAATCTTTTTTAGGATTTCACAAAATGGTTTTACGATAACATTTCGAAATTTAAGTGTCAGCTCAACTTCGAGTTGGTTCGATTTCAAGCTAAAGGAAGACCTTTTCCTCACTCTTATACTCTTATTATTTTTCATACTGTCTTATTTTAATGCGCTGATTTGTACAAAATTTGTTTTATTAATTTGATTGTCTTTAGATTTCTAACGTACGTATGAAAAATTCCGGTTTATTTTAAAATACAATATGATTTATGTTTGAAGTTTTTACGTACCAAAGAAAGAGTAATAATTTTACAACTAAAGCACAGGCACAGGTTTCGGTGATACCTTTGAGCACACTTTTTTGGATTTAAGTATATTATTAAATAATAACATGTTATAGTATGTTATACTACTCATCATCTACTATGAATTTGTTTTTTCATTATTTCATTCATTTAGCCTTTTACGAGACAAGCAGACAAGGAATACCCGCTATTCTTGGGTATGGTTATTTGTATTGCTTTAAGTAATCTCTTGGTAAATCTATTACTGGCATCTATTTCTAATTTTTTTATGTGTGTGAAATTATTGTCGAAAGATTTTATAAGTTAATCGAAGGACCGCGCAGAACGCTAGTCCAACTACCAAAAATTACACGTACGACGTATCCCAGTTTGAGATAGTCACAGACTAGCTATATCCAACCGCAGTGCAATGGTTGGAGCCAGCCCGGGGCAACCGCCTTCTTGATCACGGTACACCCTACGCAAGGTTAGTATGCTGTTGCTGGTATTACTTTGTTCTATATATTTACGTGCACAAATCTCTAAAGCATGTTCTAATTTGATTAGTAGTGACATCTATTATTATTTTTATGAGTCAGCTGATGATTGCAAGTTGAAAAAATTAAATATCTATTATAAGGGTAGGTACACATTTTGTGTTTAAAATATTGTTTAATATTTTTTCACATAATGTGTCCTAAATTTATAAAAAATATTAAAATTTATTTTTATTCATGAACAACATAAGAAAAGTATTTTATAACCAAAAATTAACAATGCCGCCACCAGTTGAAAATATAAATATGATACTTAATAATTTTACAGTAAGTGGTTTACTCCTTGTCTTTAATAAATTTTGATCTGAACATAAAAAAAAATAAAACTATAAAATCGATTAAAATATCACGTTTTATTGATTTTAAATGGATTTTGAATGTCTTCTTTTCTTCGGTGGTTCTTTAATAATAATTTTAGAGTCGCTAAATGTACGCCTTAAGGTCAAAGCTCGCTCACGTAAAGATAAATTGACGAAGGATTGTATAGTCGAGAATGGTCGATTGAGATAGTATCCATATGGCCCCATTTCTCGCCGCTGCCATGGACTAGTTGTAATCCTATGGAAATAAAATGATAATATAACTATATTTTTCCTAAATTTTTCAAAGTTATTTGTTACTTTTACATTTAAAAACTATTTAAAAAACTGAAGACAAAATTATGAGGCGTAGGGTACAATCGCTATGTAAACATCATGATGTTACATAGTGTAGTAAAGATAACAAATGTTTCTGGATTCTTTTGGGCATTTACATTTTAGTATACCTTTAATAGCAATTTTTGTTCTATTAAAATGTTGCTCTATGCATCGATTCGTTCCGTAACACATAATAGAATACCAGAATATAGGAAAAAACGTCATTTAAAGTTGAAACGTCATGTTGCGCATGGTACATTGAATAATTTAAAATGCTAATGGACGCAGCGATTTTATGATAGGTATTCGGAATTAAAATGGAAGGCTTCTGGTCTCGTTACAAATAGAACCGTCCGGAAACAGAAACAGAATTTTTTTTATTCAATGTAGATTATAAATAACACTTATTGAAAGTCACTCTTTTGTTTAATTGGTTCAAAAAAACCTTTGTCTTGGGAAGAAACTCAGCGGGACTTTTTTTTAATAACAATATGTTACACAATTAACAACACAACAAATTAGAAATAGCTTGGTAGCGATCACCTCATTCCCAGGGGTTATTATCATCCAATGGAAGGGTTCATGCTAAAACGTGTGTCAATAATGAATGAATAAAATGGCTACGTCGCACACGCATGTCATTCCTCCAAATAATAAACTAGGTAACTACTCCCTGACAAGAATTCATATGCATTCATTGTCGTAGGCATCCATAACTACATATTTTTTAGCTGACTTCAAAAAAAGGAAGAGGTTCTCGGTTCGACTGAATGTTTTTGTTTATTTGTTTTTATGTTACGCGATGTTTTTTCAGTTGTGAACAAAATTTTAATGAGTTTTATTATTAATTAGGTTTTTTTTTCACGGGTGATACCATATCATAGATCGTTACCCTCACTAGTGTCATTATTTAACTTTATTGCCAGTTAAGAAGCAAAGCAACTCCAGGCAAATACGGGGTAGGCTTTATAATAAACAAATCACATAAAACCATTATAGAGTTTCATCGGCATGTCAGAACGGGTCGCAGTACTGAACTTAAATATTCAAGGTTATATGCTAATGACCATACAAGTATATGCACCAACTGAAGCTGGAAGCGAGTACGAAATAGACGAATTTTACAAAACAGTCGACAAAGCATTAGAGACCATACATAAGATCATTATACTGATGGGAGACTTTAATGCAAAGATAGGAGTTCCCAAGAAAGAAGAACATAATTTGGTTATGGCACAAGAAATGACAGGGGACAGAAACTTGTGGACTTCGCATTAGAACACAAATTTACAATAATAAATACATGTTTCAGAAAGAAGCCAAACAGAAGGTGGACATGGAGTTCTCCAAACGGTGAATACAAAAACGAAATAGACTACATACTATCCAACCAACCTAGAATTTTTGAAGATATTAGTACTATGAACTTAAACTACCCATCAGACCATAGGCTAATCAGAGTATCGGTAAAGCTAACTAACCAAAAGAAAAGTAGAGTCAAATTTGCAAAAAAACAAGTATACCAACTAAAGACTGAAGAAGAAATATCAAAGTACAAACAAAACTTGTCAAAAATGCTGTTAGATTCACCAGTTCGCCATGAAAACACATCAATACAAAGCCAGTATGATAATATAACAAACTCTATCATACGCAGTTTAAGACTAGTCTGAATAATGGGAGATGAACAAAATCGTCATAAGATTTTCTCGACACGAACAGCAGCTCTATTACAAAGAAAAATAGAATTACAAAAAACAAAACATAAAACACGCTCTATGAAAAAAGAACTCGCTGCACTCTACAAATTAGTCAATTAAATATATTAAACGTGACTACGCAAAATACAGAAAACACAATAGGACGTCTACAAATCACCGGAAGTACAAAAACAGGCCTTCAAGGACCTCAGAACCATCAATACTTGATAGAAGGATTGAAGAGGATTGGCAAAGACTTCGAACAAACGCTTAGACATCATAACTATAGCAACCGATTTTTATTAAACACTATACAGCGATATGACCCAAACAACTACAAGACAAAACAATTATACCAGACATTGCAGTGAAAAGAACATTAAATCAATAGATGAAATGGAAATAATAGAAGCAATAAAAAAGCTAAAACTAGAAAAATCCCCCGGATCAGACAACATCACAAAAGAAACAATAAAGACGTGGTAAAACCATGCTGCAGCTATATTAGTAGTATAGTTGTAACATGAATGGGTCGGCTCGACCGGGGAAGGACCACGCTCTCACAGAATACCAGCGTAAAATAGCATTTTAACACTGCTGTGTCTCGTATGGTGAGTGTAGAGAATCGGAGACCCTTTTTACTGGAAAAGAGGCATTCTATCTTAGTCCTCACGGGTGACAACGCATCTGCATTTTAATTCGCAAACGAAGATAAGTAGATGTAAATGTCTATGGGCCACAGCAACCACTTACCATCAGGTGGACTGTGTGTTCGTTTGTCACTATATATAAAAAAAAGACAGCACAGAAAATCTTGGCCACTCCACTAGCTGAGCTATTCAATGTAATATTACAAAATTCTGAAACATCTACACAATGGTCCGAATCCAATATTATCCTAATATATAAGAAGGGCGATCCAAAACAAGTAGCGGACTATAGAGACCAATAAGTTTGCTAACGAGTCTATTGCAACAAGCTGTTCTCCGCCATAATCAACGCAAGAATCAATCCTATAATTGACGCTAGACAGCCTATAGAACAAGCAGGTTTCAGAAAGGGGTTCTCTTTATTAGACCACATACACACCCTTGAGTTAATAATAGAGAAGTATCAAGAGTAACAGAGACACCTATATCTCGCTTTTGTCGACTATCAAAAGGCGTTCGATACGGTAACACACACAAGTATATGGGAAAGCTTGAAAGAACAATAAGTGTACGAAGTATATGCAGAGGTCATCAAAAGCATATATAACGCCAACATAGGCAGAATAAAGTTAGAAACTGGGCCCAAGTTTCCCCATAAAGAGGGACGTAAGGCAGGGAGACCCGCTATCCCTAAAAATATTTATAGTGATTCTTGAAACCATCATTAACAAGCTAGACTAGAATAAACTAGGTATCAACATACAAGACGCCTTCTTAAGTCACCTAAGATTCGCAGATGACATAGTGATACTATCAGAGACCAGCTCACAACTTCAGTTCATGATCAATTCCTTACAAGTAGCTAGTACAAAAGTTGGATTAGAAATCAATTTCAATAAAACCATGACCATGACAAATAGTTATAAAATACCAATAACTATTAATGAAAACTCGTTACAATACACAGAAACATACATATACTTGGGAAAAACAATCAATTTTGACAGAAAAAACAACGACAAATAGCAAGAAGAGTACAACAAACATGGAACAAATACTGGAGTCTAAAGGAGATTTTCAAAAGTAACAAGCCAATAAGTATAAAAACTAAGACCATGAACTTTAGTCTCTTACCGCGCTTAACGTACGGATGCCAAACATGGAAATTTACGGCCAAAGTCAAGCAAAAAATCACCACCTGTCAGCGAGGAATGGAGCGAAGCATGCTCAAGGTAAAGAAAATCGACAAAATACGACATATAAAAATAAGAGCAATTACGAAAGTCACCAATGCCTTGATCTATGCACAAAAGCAAAAGTGGAAATGGGCAGGCCATGTACATACCAGAGATGGACCGTAAGAGCAACCCTATGGAAAGGTCCACAAGGGAAAAGAAACGGAGGAAGACCAATAACACGATGGGAGGACGATCTTAAAAGAACCGCTGGCTCAAACTGGAGCCAAATATCACAAGACAGAGACAAATGGGCATCTTTGGAGGAGGCCTATACCCAATAACGTCCTAGCAATAAATAAAACTAATAAATAATACTAACAAAAATTTAAGTATAATTAAAATAAAAAAAAATGAATAAACTAATTAAAGACACTAACCCATTACCATAAAACTACTAGAATTAAAAAATCGATATTGCAAGGAATAAAGGCATTTTTATTTTTATTTTTTTTTTGCCATTCCATGTAATATTTTTTTCTGACTGTACTTACTACAGGTTCAATAAAATATTATTGTTTCCCAAAAATGATGTGATGCATCAACATAATATGGTGGGGAATTTTTAAAAAGATATTTTTAAGGAATATTTCTATTACTCGATAATGCCAAAAGTACAACCGTATGTGTCAATCAATGAATTATGATCAGCAAATAATCCTAGCATGGTTATCCCCTACAAGGAAAGGTGAGTCATTAATATAGATCATAAATAGTAATGGGCCGAGAATTAAGCCCTAAGGAACACCCATTAGTACAGGTGACCCAGAAGAACTTTTACCTGTTTTTGATCATAACTTTCCGAGTTCCATTACAGAAGTATGAAATAATAATCATCAGGGAAACCTAATAAATAACTCTTAACTGTAGAAATTGGTGTAATAAATTAGTCTAGAAATTGAAAGCAGACTGCTATTAAAATCACTTCCAAAAACACAAATAAATCCTAAGGAGACGTGAAAGGCCATTAGAGAGATCTGCAACTACACATTTAATAACAATCTGACAGTTGAGTTTATCCAAATCAAACCTACACCTTAAGAGTCTTTGGATGAAGGTAACGAATACTTTACCTCAATAGGTTGTAATTTGGTTACACAAACTCTCAATAAGCTTAATACTACTGAAGAGCAATTGGCTTTTATAGCTAAACTAATATCTGCAACTGAAATGATTGCATTCTTTATCGCGGATCCTAAAGAAATTTGTAATACTCGTATTATAGCTACTATAAATTTAAAAGTGCTCTGGGCTTGGATAATTTAACAAGGTCAGGAGTTTTTTTTATATAGGATAAGGGTGACAAACGAGCACACAGTCCACCTGATGGTAAGTGGTTGCTGCGGCCCATAGACATCTACATCTATCCAAAATATAGATGCGTTGTCACCCGTGAGGACTAAGATGGAATGCCTCATTTCCAGTAAAAAGGGCCTCCGGCCACCTGCACTCACCAAGCGAAACGCAGAGGTAAATTTCTACTTCACGCTGGTTTTCTGTGAGGTCGTGGTACCACCCCGGTTCGAGCCGGCCCATCCGTGCGACAGCAAAAGCTGCTGCATGGCTCTACCACTGTTAAAAAGTTTAAAAACATAGCAATCAACGTTTAATATAACATTTGGAAACTAAAAATCTTTTATCTGCGAACCAATAAGTATTCATTTGAAGGTTAACTTTAAGACAGACATCTCGATCGGGGTAAAAATATTTCGTCGTTAATTTGCTGACTTATAAAAAGCCTTTGACACTCTTCCCGTATTATTGACTCGTCTGGAAAACATTGTTATTAGAGGTATTACGTATGAGTGGTTAAATACTAATTAACTGGCAGAGGACAAATAGTGAGGGTAGATGGACATCTTAGTAATGAAACACCATGAAGCTACGACGTCTCGTAAGGAATTACACTTGGGCCGACTTTTTTTTCTTATTACTATTGATATCTCTGTAAATTGAATATGAACGGTTGCAATCTGACGATGTTCGCAGAAGTCTCTGTACTTCTTACTTCTATTTCACTGATAACTGGACGGAACTACACAATCTAGTTGAAGAGCAGTTAACAGTAAGAGTAGTTTGGGCTAGACGTCATCCTATTGTATCAACACTTCTAAAATATAATATGTTTTAGCAAAACTAAAGCTTCTTTTTCTGATAATGATTATAGATTGCGCATTATTGGTATTTACCAACACCTGTAATAACAACGATATGGTAGTAGCGGCGGTGCCTGTGACCGTGAATATCACGGAGCAAATACAAAGAGGAGACGGCCTAAGCAACTGTGATTCTAACTAGGTCCTGATGTCATCACAGTGGGCGTGGCTTTAGTTAGTATACTGTCAGCGTTTGTCCTGTGCGCTTATGTGCCGAAAATCGCAAATAGGTGTATTTTCTTAGTATTAAGAAGTAACTCTAACTATAATTACAGACTGGGGAATTCCATCTTAGTCCTCAGAGGGGACAACGCATATGTAGCCTTCTTTGTTGGCGGTTGGCTACTGCAGTACATGGACACAACAGTCAGTTTCAAACAATTACCACCAGGTGGACTGTAATTTCGTTTGTCACTTGTTTTATAAACAAGCTTAATGGTTAAAACATTAATTTAAAAAAACCCGACAGTAAATTTACTGAAAAGTTAATAATTATTTTTCACGTTAATAAGACCTTAAAGTTAATAATGTTATAAGTTTTGAAAATTTAAGTGATAGATGGTCATTCAAAATGAAATATTATTAGATTAAACTGAAGATGATTTTCAAAGACCTATTCAATGATACCACACTTGACATGGTTCGTCTTGAATATGGCGTCTGGTAGTCGCCATATTGAATTTTGATTACTGTCATGTCTTTAATGACACAAGATTGAAGCTAATCGATTGATGTAAGAATCATGAAAATCGGCCCACGCGTATTGTCTCTAGAACGCCGTAAAGGAACAAACATATATATATATATATATATATATATATATATATATAGGTTGATAAACACATTACCGTCCTTTGCGTCGCGCAGTCTGGTTAATGGCGGATTATGTTGAAACCGGCATGTTCGAGAAATAACTCGCTCTTGTCAACTTTATTATCGTTTCCGTGACGCGCACGCTCAGTAGTTTGTTTTGTAAGCCGTTTATTACTACAGACAAAACTAAATTTCAAGCAATCACCATATCATAATGGGCGGCGAGGAAGGTCGCGGCTTTGTGTATATGTATATCGCCATAGGTGCAGCCCCGCACAGCCAGATTAACCACTGTTGCATTGAAATTTGGCGAGTCAAGTTCTCGTCGTTCAATATCGTGGCGCCCTGTAAAAGATCTATTTTAATATAAACTGATTTGATAATGATAATCGAATATCATTATGTTTTGGAAAGGATAGTTTCTTTGAAATGTAATCTGTTTGGAAAACAAAGACCAGTGCTCTACAACGGGACACGGCATATCACGGCGAAGTATTAAATAAAATGCCGATTGACGCTCAACCATTCGTCCTTTGGCATGCCGAGATGACGCCGCAGCATACCGTGCAATGATACGTTACCATTCGATTTGTGAGGTGCGTAAAAGTTGGTTGTTTATTTTGAAAAAATTATACGCTTAAAGAATGACTTACAATAATATTTTGTTCATTTATTAAGACTATATAAAATAAAAACAAACACGAAATTTCTCTCATTTATATAACTGTTGAAGGAAGGTTGTTACCCCGTTTTAAATGTAAATTGTTTTGATGTATTTATAATTTCTTCTTTGTTTGATTATTTGCGTGGGTAATGTGTAGCCAGTCAATCTAAATTTTATGATGGATAACTTTCTCCTTATTATTATGTCAATATTTTTTAATTAAACAAATTACATATACAATTTGAGTAAATTTTTTTAAAATTCGATTTGGTACAAAGTAATGAATGGTGGTAAGATTAGTTAAATCTGTTGATAAAATAGTGTCAATTATTTCATTTATTACTGCCTATCAAAAGTCCACTGTTGAACATAGGTCTCCCCCATTGATTGCCTCATAGATTTTGCCATAGCTGCCACCCTTGGCAGGCGGGCTGGAAATCTCAGTTTTTTTTATATTTAAGTTGATGCTGGTGCAGCAACATGCCCATCTCCTGTTTTATTTTTCCTACGTGGCCTCTTACCGTCGGTCACCGTTACCCACGGAATGATATGGGGTAGTGGATTACGCTGTCACTGCACAGCGATTTATTATTCAGAACATCCGGCGATATTTTAAATTAGCACGTAACAATTTTAATATAGTGAAGTAGTAGGCCGGAAATCGAATTTGATTATTCACGTAAAATAAATTGATTTGGAGCTTCCAGCCATTGGTACGATTACAATGCACGCGACAAGGACTCCTTGAACATTAAAGGGCAGCCTGAAGCCGCAATGAACACAAAAATGGCCTATGGTTATGGCAAATATTCAACCTATGGAATAACCTTTGAAGGAAGCTATTTTATACGTGGTAGAGCCATGCTGCTGTGTTTCGTATGGTGAGTGTAGAGAACCGGAGATCCGTTTTACTGGAAAAGAAGCATTCCATCTTAGTCCTCACGGCTGACAACGTATCTGCATTTTAATTCGCAAACGAAGATAAGTAGATGTAAATGTCTATGGGCCACAGCAACCACTTACCATCTGGTGGACTGTGTTCTCGCTTGTCACGCTTATTCTATAAAAAAAGACTTCCATTTCCTGTTCCAGTAGGTATTGCAGATGTTTCTAGCCTTCACTGGGTGGACACTTAGCATCATTATATCATAGATGTATCATAGCAAGATTTAGAAAACTTGTTATTTAATGTTACAATAATTAATTTGCGGCATCTGTGACTATGACGGCTTCGTTGATCTAGTGGTCGTAAGCGCGATTGCTTTCATGTGGCCCCGTGTTCCAATCCTGGGTTGGGACAAAGTCTGTTATTAGATTTTTCTGTCTAGAAATTCTCAGTAGTACGGAGTAAGGAAGTAGTCAATGATTCACCCCTGCGCCTCGGAAATCACGTAGATTTTCGTGTTGGATTTCCGTCCCATCGGTCTAAGAGAGTGTGAGAATAGAAAGTGTACCTTAAGTATGCGCACACAACCGTGCATTATAATCCTGTCCTGTATATATGCCTAGTCTCCGTTAAGATTGGCCGTCGTGACCGAAATTCGGTCTGTAGGACATTATTTATTAATTAATCTGCGACTGAAGTCTTCTTAATTATATTACTAATATACATAATATTGAATTTCATCTTACATCGTCGTAGTACTCGACTAAGTCCTTTACAAGGCTCACTAAGACGTTCCAGAACTGGAGGCTGTACATCACCATCCAGATGAACAGGAGGTTCTACGAATCAACGTAAAATTATCAGTTAAATGACGCATTATTAATTTTTTTTTTATAAAACAGAAGTGATAAATGTAGTTATAGTCTACTTTTATGGTAAGTTATTATTGCAGTCCATGAACATCTGCAACCAACTTCAAACAAAAGAAGGCTCCAGATGTGTTGTTAACTCTGAGGACTGAGGCGAAATGTCTACTTACAGCAGCCTGTTATTATATTGGCTCTATCATACCCTTTATAGCCAGTATTATGCTGTGTTGCAATCCATGTTCGTTTTCGGAGGTGACAACTGACAACGCAGCTGTAATTTTTTTGTTTGTACTATAGTAGCCATTTTCCATGACGTCAGTTTTATATAAAAAAAAAACTTCCAAACGCCAATCTCAATTACAAGCGGCGTATGTGATAATAAAATAATCTTAAAACAGGTGCATTGATATCAGATTTATAGTCTATAAACTTGACATTAAAACGATACACATAATGCCTTTGTTCAGCAAAAGGCTCTAGGTTTAAAATAGAGTCCAAGCGAAGGCTTCTACGCTGATGGGTTCTTCGTTTAACCTTTTTAATTTTTTTTTATTAAAACCTTTTAATACGTACTTGAACAATCCGTTCCCATAGCGTCACTCTTCTAAACACAAACCGGCGAAACATGCAGGTGATCAGACGATGCGCAAATGCCGAGGCGCCAAACGTCCACAGCAGCGTGGGTACCGTCGATAGATAACCGTCTCCGCATTTCGCCCATTCGATGATCTGCAAATAACGAATCCCGTTATATGAAGGTGTTGAAATAAAGCTGGGGCTGAGGTACTGTGGGTGTTGTTATAGGATAAGGGAGACTAAAGTACCTAGATATCAGAAAAAAATCACGATCAGGCGTTGCCTAGATAGATGTCAATATGATACCGTTGTTATTATCCGACTGTAAAAAAGTGGGAGGTTCTCAAATACCAACTGTGCTTTTGGGATGTATGTTACGCGATATTTTCGTCAATTGTGAAGGGATATTAATGATTTTTTTATTGAATAGTTTATTTTCCACCCCTAAGGATGGGAAATATAAGATGGGACGACCTTGTGCTTGCGAATTTCTTTACCGTTACCGTGTATCGTATCAAAAGTACTGCCGAATATAGGCCTCCCACGTAGAGTGCCTCATATATTTGCCCGTATTTGCCATACTTGCCACGCTTGTCAGGTGGGTTTTATTATTATTAGTTGATGACTCCGCTATCTCATATCTATATCTATAACTATGGGTATTACAAAGAATAATTTCAAGACTAAAAGACAGAATATACAGTTTTTTCACTGTTTATGATATTCGTGCGTTCATGCATGTGCATGCGTGCGTGCGTACGTGCGAACGTGCGTGTGCGTGTGCGTGTGTACTATTTTACTTGATGTTTTTTTAGGCGCAGGTTCGGCCTCACATGGAATACTGTTCCCATCTCTGGCCTGGGGCTCCCCAGTGCCAGCTCCTTCCACTTGACCGCATCCAGCGCAGAGCGGCACGAATCGTCGACGACCGAGTCCTTTCCGATCGGCTCGACTCATTGGCACTGCGAAGAGATGTTGCATCTCTTTGCATTTTCTTTCGCATTTACCATGGGGAGTGCTCTGAGGAATTGTTCAGATTAATCCCAGCCGCCAAATTTCACGAACGCACATCGCGGCAGAACTCCCGATACCATCCACACCATCTGGATGATTGGCGGTCCACCACTGTGCGATTTAGAAGATGTTTTCTTCCTCGCACAACTTCCTTGTGGAATAGTTTACCACCAGCGATTTTTCCGTACCGATACGACTTAGGGACCTTCAAGAAAAGAGCCTACTCTTTTTTAAAAGGCCGGCAACGCATCTGCAACTCCCCTGGTGTTGCGGTTGTTCATGGGCGGCGGTAGTCACTTTTTTTTATAGGATCGGGTGACAAACGAGCACACAGTCTACCTGATGGTAAGTGGTTACTGTGACCCATAGACATCTACATCTATCCTCAATAAAGACTCAAGATGCAGATGCGTTGTCACCCGTGAGGATTAAGATGGAATGCCTCTTTGCCAGTAAAAAGGGTCTCCGGTTCTCTACACTCACCATAAGAAACACAGCAGCGTTAAGCTGCTATTTTACGCTGGTTTTCTGTGAGAGCGTGATCCTTCCCCGGTCGAGCCGACCCATTCGTGCTACAACTATACTACTAATAGCTGCAGCATGGCACTACCACGTAGAGAGCCTTACCATCTGGTGAACCGCATGTTCGTTTGCCCCCTCTCCTATAAAAAAAATGTAAAACGAACTCGGTGTTCTCATAATTAAGTGACTCTAATCAATGATGTACCTCCTTTTACATGCATATATTGTTTCGAGTAAATGTCTAATTCTTCATTGATTTTATTATAATTTGCGCCGAACGACTATTGTATTGTGTACCTACGAGCAAATTTAGTTTTAGTTTGGGGTACCTACTATAGCTACATATTGTTTTCTTCTTATTCCTTTTTTACTTATTGTAGGTATTAATAAAACGCTGTTGTTTATCTCGTTTCTTTCCTCTGTCGCCTTTTACGACACCGTAGTAGATATTCTTGCACGGCCACAAAACTGTCAAATATATTACCTATAGATATTGTTTAGTCCCCTCAACAGAGTTAAAAACACTGCCTTAGCTCCAGCTTCAGAAGCTATTGTAGATATTATTTTGTCCTTATAAGTTCTTTGAAGTATGCTTTTAATTTTTATTAAAGTTTATGTTGTTACATGGGTTAGAGTCATTAAAATCTATAACAACTCTGAGAATAAGTTTGATTGCAATTTCTAATACTCAGATATAAGTCATATGCCACCATGGTATCCGCGAAACGCTGAACATGAGCTTGCCCCAGAAGTTATCAAAACTACAGATACGAATCACCTGCATTCATAGACTGTATGCACGGCTCATTTGGTCGTTATTTGATTCTTTGCATATATTTAAGTGCTATTTCATGTCAATTCGAGAAAACTAACAACAGACCTCGTAACCTTCATTCAAAAGGAATTTCCATAAAGAGTGTTTCCACATCACAAATTATTAACGCTAACAGATTGTTCCACTCTCTCATAATTTGGAAGAAAGATGTCATAAATGTAAAGTGGAGTTAATTTTTAATTGCATGTTTACATACTTTCTAGTTTACATCAAAAATTGACAAACTACGTCAAAGATTGATTGAACTTCGTCCATAGACAGGATTTCGTCTACCCCAAAGAATAGGTATATAATCACTACGTGTCTAAGGTAAAACGCAGTGATTATATACTCTTTGGCCCAAGGAATGAATATTCCGTACAACGATATTTTTTTAAACCGTTAAGTCCACACTAGATTTTCTCGTGTATCGTGGGGGCATTTTACACACATAATTTCACAAGGACCAACATCCAGACCCGAGACAATTATTTGCAGGCCATACAAATACTAGTTTTGTGCGGAATTTGAATCTGGGCTACCAAATGTAGTCATAATGTAGTGATTAGATTATATACTCCAAATATACTTACTCTTTGATTTCTTTAAAGTTATTGTTAAAAGTTGTGTAATTCTACTGTGAAATTTCCCTATAAACCTAACAAGTTCTTTGGTTACCCTTTTATTTTAAACAGATACCTATTTTAAACGTCTAAAAATGTAAGAGACATATTTAAAATAGTGTAAGAGTGCACTTTACAATAAGAATACCTACGTTTCGTTTACAACGTAACGTGATGCATAATTACAAGATAACACCAACACAGTCCTCATCGACATCATCACAGCCTAATCCACTATTGAACACAGGAGTCCCCATAGATTACCCCATAAGGCCGTTAATAAAGTTGCCACACTTGGAAAAGGGCTTGGCTACCGCAGTTTTGTTTTAAAATTTCGAGTTGTTATTAGGAAGTCTTTGCTGCCCAACTCCTGGTTTGTATCTTTGTCGCCGTTTACGTTTGTATCTCACGTCAAGGAAGTATGTAGGCAAACCGACACGATATTTTTGTTGCCACGACAATCACTATATTATACCGATTGAACTACGTTAGAACTTCTTATAGATAGAATTCCCGATGAATGAAGCTAGTTGCACTGTAATTTATATTATTCAAACGACTGCTTTTTAGTGATCTTCGAGCACACTTCTATTTATCCCTTTTTAATTTGTATCCTCTTTTCGTAGCATCACATTACTTCTATATTTTGTTACACCATCCGTTCATCCATAATAGTCCTTAACAAGTCCACTGTTGAACATAGGCCACCTCCAATAAACTGACTGAAATAACTTGACTGGCCTCTTGGTCTAGTGGTTAGTGACCCTGACTGCTACGCCGGAGGTCGTGGGTTCGATTCCCACCCAGGACGAATGTTTGTGTGATGAGCACGATCATTTGTTCTGTGTCTGGGTGTAATTTATCTATAATATTTATGTATTTAGAAATATATAAGTATGTTTATCAGTTGTCTAGTACCCATAACACAAGCTCTGCTTAGCTTGGGACTAGATGGCGTTGTTTGATAGTTGTGGAATATTATATTATTATATATTATATTATAATAAATGTCACAAAACATCTGCAACCAATGCCACTCGAGGACCTTTCTTCTCCATCGAATATCAATTATTCGAGCCACGAGTAGGTATATGGCCGGTCCATTACCACTTCAGCTTACTGATCCGTTGGGCTATGTCGGTTACCCGGGTTCTACTGTGTGTGAGTACTGAAATCTTTTTCATTTCTGATTCTATCACGCAGAGAAGTTACCCTCGCCCTCGCTATAGTTTGTTAAGCGACCTTTATAGAACACGTCTCAGATCTATATGTCTTCACTGGCACACACACACTGTTTGACAGATACTTATAAATTGCATATGGACAAATATTCAGACTCGAAGCAATTACTCATATGAAAAGAAATATGGCGACGAAAGGTAGAGTGGCAGTCTCACGTCGGTAAGCGGACTTGAGTTACCCAAATGTTGAGTACTAAAGATCACAGCTCATTAGAGCCACCCGGCACCCGACCCTCACCGCCTCGTCGCCAGGCGTCCACTTGTAGTCGACAGGTGGATCACGGGTGGACGCCGCGTTGTCACTAGTGAACCTCGCGTGGTCAACGAGTGACCCTCGCGCGACCAACGAATTTCCGAGTAGTCTACCAGCGTTTGGGCCTAGGTGTGCATTGGCCCTCATAGCTGTCAGTCTTGATGATGATGAATAGGTTGGTGGAGATCGCTGCATCGCACTCGTGTGAACCGCGAGTTGCCAGCTCGCGCTTCACGCGAGGCAAGCATGCCAATAGCGAGCTATCATCGAGTGGTGCACTCGCAGTCCGCGCGTGAACACCTTGCGAGCGAGGCGATCCGGTGATGGTACGGAGTTGATGTAGTGAGCGCAGGCCCATACAAATCCATACGCAGAATACGAACCGCTCGAGGCGAGGCGGTGAGGGTCGTGTGCCGGGTGGCTCTAATGAGCTGTGACCTTAAAGCTACATAATGTCAAACATTTTTTTTTATAGGATAAGGGTGACAAACGAGCACACAGTCCACTTGATGGTAAGTGGTTTCTGTGGCCCATAGACATCTACATTTATCCTCGATTACGAATCAAAATGCAGATGCGTTGTCACCCGTAACGACTAAGATGGAATACCTCGTTTCCAGCAAAAAGGGTCTCCGGTTCTCTACACTCACCATACGAAACACAGCTGCATCAAGCTGCTATTTTACGGTGGTATTCTGTGAGAGCGTGGTCCTTCCCCGGTCGAGCCGACCCATTTGTGCTACAACTATACCAGAAGTATAGCTGCAGGATGGCTCTACCACGTAAAATTTTTGTAATTTCTACTTACCAACGGGACCAAGACTTAAGGTCAGAGAAAACCAAAAGCGTTTTCTTATAACAACTAGATAATAAAAAAATGGTTGCCAACCCGTCTGTCAAATTGGCAACTAAGCTAAATAGCAGTGGACTACAGGCTGTAATGAATTACAAAAGTCATGTTCATGTCATATTTGTTTGCTTTTATAATAATAATTTTGTCACTATTATAATAAACAGAACATCATCGATGGGAACTGAGGAATAAAGAAAATAATAGGAATAAAATAATGTAAGAAATTTAATTTTCAAAGAACATTTATTGCAGTTTATTTCAAATGTAAGTAAATAAATCTGAAACTACTCCGTCTGTACGTCTTGTATGATAGCGTTTTGGGTGACTGGGAGCAAGTCTGCGTTCTTTGGATTGCACGAGCATCTGGTCGCCTAGACATGAAATAAAAACATTTTGTCATATTATATTAATTTAATAATTTACTTAATAATACCATAATTACTTAACATACTTATTATGTACTTTCGTGTGGTGAGTGTAGAGAACAGAAGAACCTTTTTACTGGAAATGAGGCATTCTTTTCGAGCATTTGAGTCCTCTGAGATGACAACGCATCCGTATTTTGATTTTTAATCGAGGATAAATGTAGATGTCTATGGGCCACAGCACCCACTTAACATCGGGTGGACTATGTGCTCGTTTGTCACCCTTATTCTGTACACTCTTAAACTGTATAATATATCCATCATTCATTCATTAATTACATACAGCCTATCAAAAATTCCACCGCTAAACATAGTCCTACCCCATAGATTTCCTTATAGGGGGAATTAGCCATTGTTGCCATCCTTAGCGGCTGTGTTGGCAACCGCAGTTTTTTATTATTTTGTATTGTTATCAGTAAGATGCTGCTGGCTATCTTCTGTTTTATTTCCATCTGTCGCCTCTTACGGTTAGTGGATATTCTTACGCTGCCTTTAGAGAGCACAATTCTATAATTATTTATTACTGAATACGAGGCATTCTATCTTAGTCCTCAGGTGTGAAAACGCATCTGCATTTTAATTTATTATTGAGGATAAATGAAGATATCTATTGAGCCACAGTATCCACTTACCATCGGGTGGACTCTGTGCTCGTTTGTCACCCTAATTCTGTAAAAAAAAGGATGGATTGACCACACAATTATCCATATATATATATATATATATATATATATATATATATATAAATTATTTGTCTTCCGTTAGTCTCGCAAAAACTCGAAAACGGACCGATTTTGATAAAATTTTTGATGAAATGTTTTGTGTATGTTTGAGTGGATCTCTGGATGATCTAAACGATTCACAATTGGACTCGGTAGGTGGCGCTGTTGTCGAGATTCAGAAATCACCCGTGCGAAGCCGGGGCGGTTCGCTAGAAAAAAACCTATTAAGACTATAACAACTCTTTAGTCCATAATAAATGAGTTCTGTGCTATCCGACAGTTCGTGTTGGCTTTTAGTGAACATTATGTAAATTTCTAATGCAGGCAATTTCTAGGGAAGGATCCTTTAAAAGTCTTTCGGGTACCAGCGTACCATCCTTTTAACTATTACTGCTGTCAAGCAGTAGTATATTTATTCACTGCCACGTTCCTGTTTGCGGTTTGAAAAGAAACATAGCTAGTACGATTACCAGCTGTGAGCCATTCCATCTGCGTATTCAGGAGTGAAAAATTCTGTAGCGTGTCTCAGTTAATTGTAAATTTATAGATGTTCAGGTGAAATGATTGACAGTTGACCACTCTAATGTTATAAAGAAGACCTTTGAAACGGGTGACAAAAATAGAAATGACAAATAGTAGCATGCGAGCGTAAGTCTTAAGCAGTTAAAAAAAGTGCATAAGGCTAAGACATTTTATGTGCGAATTGGAAATATAAGTAAATGAATGTGCGTTAGGATGTGATCTGAAGAATTGTTTGGATTAATTCCAGCCGCTCAATTTCACTATCGCACATCGCGACAAAACTCGCGATACCATCCGTACTATCTGGATGATTGTCGGTCCACCACTGTGCGATTTAGAAGAATTTTTCTCCCTTGCACAACTTCCTTGTGGAATCGATTACCACCAGCGATTTTTCCGGACCGATACGACTTAGGGACCTTCAAGAAAAGAGCCTAATCCTTTTTAAAAGGCCTGCAACGCATCTACAATTCCCCTGGTGTTGCAGTTGTTCATGGGCGGCGGTAGTCACCATCAGGTGAGCCGCATGCTCGTTTGCCCCTTCTCCTAAAAATAAAGAGAAGAATGTATGTAATTGGTTTATCAGAAACGGCTCTATCGATTTGTATAACATTTTCTGCCACTTCCAAAAAGGAGCCGGTACTCAATTCGACTATGTTTTTTTTTTTTTCGTTTTTTTTTATGTGTGTTACCTCAGAACTTTTTTCTGGGTGAACCGATTTCGATGATTCTTTTTTTATTTTAAAGCTGGTACTTCTCGTGTGGTCCCATATGAATTTGATCAAGGTCAGACCAATAGTTTTTAAGTTATTCTTAAATAACTTATACTGAAGTCGGCTGTACAAAATTTTTAATTTTAAATTATGTATTTCGATAATGTTTTATCTATACATATAATAAAACTGTAAATAGCAGATGTCTGTACATTTTATATTTTTGTAATAAAAGTGATTGAGGGGTACTAAAAATAAGTAATTAAATACATTTCTACCATTTTTAGAATTTTCTGTCTGTCTGTCTGTCTGTCTGTTTGTTTGTTAACGTATCACGTATAAAGTACTAATTTATATCATAAGAATTGTTAAGGAAATTATAAAGTGTATCTTCGGGTTACATTTAGTCTTTATTTCATTAAAATCAGTTCATTCCATCAAAAGTTATGATAAATATTCTGAAGTATGGGTAGGGAAGTATAGGTACGAATTTGCTCAACGGTGGCTTTGTTTGAGTCATCAAGTGCATTTTAAACTAATATCATATCATAAATCATAGTTAAATTATGTAAAATAATGATATAATTATGTATATCTAAAATGCAGTAAACAAAAGTATTAAAGAACGTATTAAATATATTATACAAAAATATATTAAACCTTATTAACTAAATATGAAGCACAATAGTTAACCCATTTCTTCGATAGATGGTGGTGTAGTGAAAATGTAACAATGTGGTTTTTTCCTGTAGATGAGTTTTCATATTTACTGCTAATCTTTATTATATTACTCGCTGCCCTACTGCGTGTTGACAAACTCAATTTATTCTTTACCGCCAAGTACTCTATGTGGTAAATCAAATTTTAAAAGAGCTATTAACAATTGCGTTGGTTTTGGCGAGAGTCAAACTTTATTTTTTGCTTACTGTGCAGGCACTGATTTATAAGTTCTCTTGCGTTTTATATAATGTATCAATCGCGTCAATTAATCTCTTTTATTTTTAGAATTGATGTTAGCAGCGCCATCTCTCTTTAAATATATACATCATATAATAAAAATGATGATAACATGTTGTGTCTCTTTCTGTACATTGTATATATATTTTGGTAGCTAAAATCATTATGGGGAACTGAAAATAATTAAATAAGAACATTTTATAATTTTTAGAATTGTCTGTCTGTCTATTTGTCTGTTATTATATGAACGCATCACGTCTAAAGTAAACATCTTTTATTTTCAAAGAAATCGTTAAGAAAATCATAAAGCGTATCTTCGAGTTACATTTAATCTTTGTTTTATTAAAATTGGTTAATTCTATTGAAAGTAATGATTATTATTTTGAAATGTAGGTTCGAATTTGTTCAATGGCGCCATAAAATCTCAGAAATAGTAATAAAAAGATTTGTGTGTAAAAAAAACGTTCCATAATAATTAATATATTTATACTTAAAACACAAAAAGAGATTTAAAAAGGATGTTTCCTCACACAAAGGACGTAATAGATGGAGTTGCACAAATTACAAACTTTTCTGAATTGCTGTGTTGAGATTTTTCGCCGATGAATCGTATTGAGACTTACTGAAGAAATTTGTATCCATCGAAGCCATACAACGGAACCCGACCAAAAATAAATATTTTGCAACGAAATGTCGTGATATTGTATTTATAATATACGCAAAATCAGTACTGCCATTTTAGCGCTTTGGGAACTAGATTTAGCGCTTTTTTGGAATGTATAGCGCGCATTTCGAAATTTTAGCACCTAGCTTAATCCAGCGCCTTTTTGGTGTATTTAGCACACATTTCAATATTTTAGCGACTAGCGGGTTATTAACTCTTTTATAGCAGCACTGTTAGTTCACATTACCGATAATAATAATAATGACCTTTATTATTTTTTCCCACAAATAGTACATTGCAGTTTATCTTTTTCAAACATATTTTTTCCACAAAACAAAGAGCATGGGAGACGAGTCCAAACTAGGATACCCTGTGCTATGGATCTCCTGGCTTCCCCTTTAGGATGATCAACTTGATTTTTTTACCGACGACTATAAGCGGGGAAATCCCCTTTATTAAAGTTTCCGTTCATGGTTTTGGCAACGCATTTATTTTGCTTTATTCAGTTTCAGTCAGTTGCTTAGAGCACAGCTAAGTTAAAAGTTACTTAGAAGTTATAACACAAAGAAACTGTGTAGCAACCGCAATCAGATGCTGACATCTGAAACTAAGTTGCGAAATACATTGCACTTTAAAACAATTAATGACATTTTTATTGTTCGTACAGTACTAACTACTATTGACAGCAATTGCCATAATTATAAGTCGATGTCCTGCGAAGTATTGATACATCAAAAAAATATTGCCAGAAAAAAAACTTAATGTTGTTTTCTTTATTATGATTTTATAAAAAAACACAAACTTTGTTTGTAGTTAATTTAGCGCGAAATCTAGAGCTTTTTTAAAGCGCTGTTTTCATGAAATCTAACGCTTTTTGTGTTGTCCTAGAGCTGAATGAGTTTTTTTTTATCTGGCAGCACTGCCCAAAAACCCTCTATTAAGAAGTAACTTTCCTTTCAGTTTTAAGCGCGTTCAGTTCCCAGTTACAGTGAGCGTGTGTTATGCGATGACCGTAAATAAAGCGCAAGGTCAAACTTTACGCGTTGTAGGAGTGTACCTCAGTACTGACTGTTTTGCACATGGCCAACTCTATGTTGCTTTTTCCCGCGTTAGTAGCCCCCGTAACCTTTTTGTGTATACCCCGGCTAAGCCTACTTCTAACGTCGTTTACACAGAAGCTCTCTCATAAACGACTTAGAACTTTGATGATAATGATTTATTTTGTTACCACTTATTGATACAGTAATGAAATAAATCGTTTAATATTCTCTTACCTAAACGACAAATTCTTTATGTAAAACCTGTATACGCGAGCTACGCCGCGGGCACAGCTAGTTTTCATAATATAGATGGGTTTCATTCTATGATAATTATTTTTTTCTTACGCCAAGCAGAATTCGGTCGCCCATGTACTTTGTGCTTATATACGTTCCGTGACAGCCTATTAAAGTAATATTTGCTATAGTTGCCACGCTTGGCAAGCGGACTGGCAACCGCAGCTTTTTATTTTTAGTCGTTATTAGGAAGACGCTGCTGCTCATCTCCTGATTTGTTTTCCTCTGTCGCCTCTTACTACACCCACGGTATGGGGTAGTGGATATTCTTACACCGCCACTACACGATACATCAATGAAATTCCAGTTTGTGTACGTACATTAATGAACTTCCGAAGTTTCTCGATTGCATCTGTAGTTGAGTCTCTAGTTTGATAGTTGAAGTTAGAGTGAGCGGTGTAAGACTTTTTGCAGATAAGAACCGAGTCGCTGGCTCGCCCGTCGCATCGAGACTGACTCGTGAACTGGTCCGCCATCGCTCTGAGATCCATTGAAGACGCTGCTCTCTTGGACTGCATGCTCTCACTCTAGGAAATAACAGATTGCCTAAAGATACGATTAGTGGATTATTTATATGATAATGAAATTGTTCATTACAATTTTAAGTGCTTGTTTACTGTCACAGCCGTTCAAAGTCCACTACTGAACCAAGGCCTCCCCCGTAAATTGGCTTATAGGAGGAATATTTGCCATAGTTGCCAGACGTTTGCCATGCTTGGCAGACGAGTTGGCAACAGTAGTTTTATTATTTTTCAGTTGTTATTAGGAAAACGCTGCCACCCAGCTCCTGGTTTGTTTCCCTCTGTCGCCTCTTACGACACCCACGGTATGATATGGGGTAGTGGATAACCTTACACTGCCACCACATGGTAATGTGCCTATTGAATATATATATGTTCTCATAAATGGTGGCCTGTGTCCAGATGTGGGATTTATATAGGCTGTAACTTTTTAGTTTTACTTCGAAGTAGCAGAAGTACATATGCATCGATTTGGAATTAATTAATTCCTAACGTAAGCATACCACTGCAAAACTTCAAGATATTGTAAGCTTGTTCGTTGAGCGCCTCGCCTGCGTGGATTACACCAAAAAGTAATTACTCAAAGCTATTAAATCGGAGGTCAGGATGTCAAACACCCCAGTTTTCCCAGAAAAGAAAAAAAGAAGTAAAAATTAAGGAATAAGTTTTATTTAAATGTAGTAGCTGGAAGAAAGCTGTCTACTTTGCTAAGAATATAAACGCAATAAAATAACGTTCACAAAAAAAGCATAATTACGTTGGGGCGACGATGTCATTAGGCGGCGGGTGTGTTTCGTAGCCGCGTAGGCGCTGCTGAACGGCCGCTACGAAACTTTGCACATTCTCTATGGTCCTGTTTACTCCCCGTGCTGTGCGTGCTTGTAGTTCTGCCTGCCTGATTTTGAAATATAAAATAATTTATTATACAATTTAGGGTTCGAATCCTAGGTCAGTCCAAGAATGAGTTATCGGGTTTCTCTGTAAAGAAAGTTTCAGTAGCAGCCCAGAATCATGAAGTTGGCGTTGTTTCACCCCCGCGCCTCGGAAAGCACGTAAACCTGGGTTAAACAGCAAAGAAACGTAAAGTTCAGCTTGCGGCTGATCTCCCTTTCTGACCGTGTAGTATTATCATCTTATCCGAATATGAGAGTAAATGAATGAAAGAGAAGAGAGAGTCACACATGCACTATGTTCCTGTTCTATGCAAATGCTTTCACTTTTTTTACACTGACCGCCGCGCCGTGGCTTCAATTCAGTCTGGAGGACATTCTCACTATGTGGTATAAATTTAGTATTCTCGTCTGGTTGGGATGTACAAATAAAAATATATATTATGACAATATCATCATATTGCTGAACATAGCCCTACCAAGAGCATGCCACAAAGCACGGTCCTGAGCCACCTGCATCCATCTACTTCCCTGTATGTCTAACCAGCTCGTCACTCCATTTAGTAGGGTGCCGCCCTACACTTCGCCTACCGGCACGAGGCTGGACTCGAGAACCTTTCTTTTCCCATCGGTTGTCGGTTATTCGAGCTATACGGCCGGCCTATTGCCACTTTAGCTTACTTATAAATGCATAAAATATAGTAAAATAAATAATAAAGAGTGTGTAAAGCTAAATAGCAAAATAGTGTTTAAAAATGAACAATTTGACAACGGTATAAAATCAGCATAGCTTATAATTTTGTTTACATACGTAGATTGTTACATACTAAAGAAACATAATGGAAAACATGAGAGATACCTTACAGTCTGCTACTCCGGACTCCTTACTCTCTGAACTGGAAACCAACAATGCTAATACAATGTTACCGGCAAAAGAAGTCAGACGGTGTTATCAACCCCGACGGTCTGCTACCACTATCACAAGTGAAGTATTTTTATACACACCACTGTTCCAAATACGGCACGTTGAATCTTCGACAGTAATGCTTTCTGATGTAGTCTGCGTAGCACAGCGACAAGAACCAACAGACTGTTATGTGGATCTGCGGCTGCTGATGACGGAGGAAACGTGTCAGCGGACCCAGAGGTATCAGCTCCGTCTGCCCTCCTAAAATACCCACCGTTGTCATCTCTAGGAGGACACTGGGACTCTGCAATGAAATCGTTGTATTCGTATCTAATTCATAATGCCTTCCCTGTAATCGATTCATTTATTACAGCCTGCCAAAATTCACTGCGGAACACAGGTCTTCCCCATATTTTTCTTCATATGGGGGGGGGGGAGGGTTGCACGCATAGTTGCCACACTTGGCAGGCGGGTAGACAAGAGCGGTTTTTTATATTTCGTTTTTTTTACCTCTAAATGTCTCAACGTTTAGTAACCTGCACGCTACAAGTAATATCTATTTATAAAACGTTTTTTTTTAAAGCTTAAAATGTTAATATTTTGTTAAGCTAGTTTTTAGTAGCAATGGGCAACATGATTGAATTTCTTGATATGTTCTATCAACCTATCAGTAACTTATTTTTACAAGTTGAACAGTCGCGCTTACGATCACTAGAGCAACGAGATTTTTCTAGCAAATACTTTATGAACCGATACAAATACTTACGTCTCTAATTAAAGTGTCCAAATAGTACAGGAAAAATCGCATGGAACACACCCACAGGTGTACCATCAGTGCCAGCATTCCCACCACCATCGTCGACTGCAACATGCAATATATTATGGTGACAATGTGAAGGATGATTTAAGTAACCGCGCAAGAGATAAGCAAGAGGTCTTTAAAATGATTGTTATTTGATATTATTTTATCATTAATATTTGGTATTATTTTCTACGTGGTAGAGCCATGCTGCAGCTATATTAATCGAATGGGTCGGCTAGACCCGGGAAGGACCGCGCTCTGACAGAATACCAGCGTAAAATAACAGCATAATTCTGCTTTGCTTCGTATGGTGGGTGAGTGTAGAGAACTAGAGACCCTATTTACTGGAAACGAGGTATTCTATCTTAGACCTTAGGGGTGACAATGCGTCTGCATTTTGATTCATAATCGAAGATAGATGATAGAGAGCCTCAGCATCCACTTGCCAGAAACAGAGACCCTATTTACTAGAAACGAGGTATTCCATCTTAGACCTCAGGGGTAACAACGCGTCTGCATTTTGATTCTTAATCGAAGATAGATGATAGAGGGCTTCAGCATCCACTTACCATCAGGTGGTTTGTATACTCGTTTGTCACCCTTCTTCTATAAAAAAATCTATAGTAGAATGACTAAAGTAAGGATATCCGTCAGCAAAATAACAGATTTGCGATTTCAAACCAGACGTCTCAATTTTCATATCAGATACATGCAGTGTTGAAGATTTTTTGGAGATTTATTTGTGTAATTGCCTTTTCGTCAACGTAAGTAAAAATTGAAAGGAGAGTTTACGCAGCCTGTTACAGGCAAATGCAATGTAGGGTCGAAAGAAGCGGGATTAGTGGCGGCCTTTGGTGGCTTTAATTCAGCAGTAGAGTTTTAATGGGCTGCAATTATGTTTTTTTTTTATTAGACTGAAATGACAAATGAACTTAGAGTCCACCGCATGGTAAGTGGCTGCTGCAGTCCATCGGTACCTGTCGCCAACTTCAAAGAAAGAAGGCTATTGATGCGTAGTCACCACTGACGACCAAGATGGGAATGCGTCGCAGCCTGTAGTCAAATTAACTCCCTATACCCTTCAGATCGCAACACTGTATTGAAAGCACACCTATTTAACTAGGTAAGAGAGTGGCAAGTGGTACCCAGACTCCTACTACCACGCAGAAAACGGGACCTTCCACCTAGCAATGACTATGAGAAGAAAAAGAAAGAAGCTGTTTATTTTGCCACATTCCTATTGACCTATATTTGTTGTATATTTTTGTGTTTAAACCTATGATTTATAAAACGTTGGTTCTTAACCGTTTAGTGATGAAAGACCATTTGACCAAGCTTGCCATGTACCACCAACTGTTAGACATACCGTATATATATTACGGTAAGGTTCATTTTTAAGGTTTATAGAACAATAAATAAAATGTCTTCGCAGACCACTTGGGTGCGTTTAGCTTTCTACCACTGACTTTAAAAGTAAGTAAATTATGACATTCTACCGCCGTTTTCGGTCAAAAATCTACCAGGTACTCCCTTAAATCAACTTACGATACCCAGAGGAGGAGATGGGGTAAGGTGGATCATCTTACCACAGAACACGTCAGGATACTATACGAGCACATACAACTAGTATCTTCTCGAGCACCGATAGCTGCGCTCGGTCGCCAGCCGTACTGATGGTCGCCCGAAGCTCGCTGTAAAGGAATAGGGCCGCGGCGCTGGCGAACACCGCCGTGGGGCCCATCCCCCAAACCTCGCCGTTGCAGCTCAGCCACTTCACCATTGCGTCCACTTGGAATGTGGACAGATCCTAAAAATATATATGTAAGTGATTTAAGCCATAGTAGCATCCGGAAAATTGGCGGTTTTTCGTCTCTGTAAAGTACGAAAGGTCCAGTTCAGATCCAGTGCTCGATTGTTCTGCGCTCGTGTCGGAATGCCGTCCCAACGGACTATGAGAGTGAGAGAATACAGAGTGCACCTGGGCTTGTTGCGCACGCATTTATGCGCTATAATCCAACAGTGGTAGAGTCACGCGGCAGCTTTTGCTGTCGCACGGATGGGATGGGTCATTTCCAGTAAAAAGGGCCTCTGGCCACCTGCACTCACCAAGCGAAACGCAGAGGTAAACTTCTACTTCAAGCTGGTATTCTGTGAGGTCGTGGTACCACCCCGGTTCGAGCCGGCCCATCCGTGCTACAACTATACTACTAATAGGTGCAGCATGGCTTCACCACGTATAATGTGCTTGCGATTTGTTACAGCCGGCAGGGGCTGCTCTCCCTCCGCGTCTACGACATTCGGTTTTTGAGTATCGATATATCTGAAACGAAGCGAGATATCGAAATAAAAATTCTTACTTTTCGGCGTATCTCGTCGAGATCTATGCGAATCCGCCTTCAAATCTGAACTGTAGAAATTGTAGAACTGTAGAAGTCCCTTCAGGGCATCTGGTATCGAACCGGCAATCTTTACTTACTATGCAGTCTACCAGTGTACATAAAGATTGCCGGTTCGATACCGTTACCGGTACATACCTAATGGTTACCAGATCCAGTCGTTTTTTTTGTTTCTATTTTGTTGCTGATTGCATCCCTGATGTAATTTCAGACCAGTAACAAAATCTATAACTGAGTCTGTCCTATGGAAACAGCGTGCTATGGTTACATGGACACTGGTAGTTAGCTACCGGTCGTCAAGTCCGATCGATTTCTTATTTCTAATTTGTTGCTGGTTTTTTAAGGATACCTGATGTTATTTGTGACCACCAACAAAATCAATGACTGTAGCACCTCTATAAAAACCGCATTCTACGATTACGCGGATACTGGTAGTTAGGTACTACCGGTCTCCAAGTCCGATGGATTTTTTGTTTCTATTTTGTTGTTAGTTTTCTGAGGATATCTGACGTCATTTCTGATCAGCAACAAATTCTAATACTGCACCTCGCCTCTGGAAACCGCGTGATACGGTTACATGGACACAGGTAGTTAGCTACTTGTTGATAGATTCAGGCCAATTCTTGGATTTTCTTATTTTCTTACATTTTCATTCAGCAACAAATTTTCATCTATTATTGACTGAAGTGTAGGAAAATCCATTACCTCTTATACCCGTGTGTGGGTGTCGTAAGAGGTGACAGAGGGAAACTGAATCAGGGTATGGAAGCAGCATCTTGCTGATAGCGACACGAAATAATAAAAAGCTGCAGTAACCAATGGTGGAATGGTTAGAGGCACACTGAACCTAAACGTTAAGTTGGAGAGATCTCGTCTAATGAAGTCAACGCTCCGTCCCCCTCGTGCTCTGTTCCAAAGTCCCGAAACCTTTCAGCTCGAGTTACAAAACCGTTTTCAGTGCCTAGAAGACTGCAATAAAGTGGACGATATGAATGACAAGCTCGTGGAAATTGTCCATACGGTTGGAGCTAAGTTCTGCAAGACCCGCCGCAGAAGAACACAAAAACTCTCCGATCACACGTTTAATCTCATGGCTGTTAGACGGGAGATGAAGCTACATTCTTCAACAGATTTGACAGCATACAGGCAACTGAACAGACAGATCTCCAAATGCATGCGGCGGGATTTACGCAACTTCAATACAGCTTTTTTTTTTTTTTTTTTTTTTATAGGAGAGGGGGCAAACGAGCATGCGGCTCACCTGATGGTAAGTGACTACCGCCGCCCATGAACAACCGCAACACCAGGGGAATTGCAGATGCGTTGCCGGCCTTTTAAAAAGGAGTAGGCTCTTTTCTTGAAGGTCCCTAAGTCATATCGGTCCGGAAAAATCGCTGATGGTAATCGATTCCACAAGGAAGTCGTGCGAGGAAGAAAACATCTTCTAAATCGCACAGTGGTGGACCGCCAATCATCCAGATGGTGTGGATGGTATCGGGAGTTCTGCCGCGATGTGCGTTCATGAAATTTGGCGGCTGGGATTAATCCGAACAATTCCTCAGAGCACTCCCCATGGTAGATGCGAAAGAAAATGCAAAGAGATGCAACATCTCTTCGCAGTGCCAATGAATCGAGCCGATCGGAAAGGGCTCGGTCGTCGACGATTCGAGCCGCTCTGCGCTGGATGCGGTCAAGTGGAAGGAGCTGGCACTGGGGAGCCCCTGCCCAGAGATGGGAACAGTATTCCATGTGAGGCCGAACCTGCGCCTTGTAAAGTTGCAGGCGGTGTGCTGGCATGAAATACTGTCCCGCTCTGCTGAGCACGCCAAGCTTTTTAGAGGCCAATTTGGCCTTCTCTTCCAAGTGACCACGAAACTGCACGTCACTCGATATGTCGACTCCGAGGATACCGATACTGGCTGAGGCAAGAAGGGGAGTGCCTTGAAACTGAGGAGATACGACAAAGGGGTTCTTTTTAGCGGTAAACGCGCAAACTTGTGTCTTCTGAGGATTAAACTGGACTAGATTTAGTCGCCCCCAATCCGAGACTTTGTCCAGCAAAGACTCGACTTCAGACACAAGTTTGTTCCGGTACTCGGCGACGTTTTCCCGAGAAATATTGGCCCGGCCGGTGTATAGAGCATCACCAGTGCTGTCATCCGCATAGCAATGAATGTTACCAGTTAGCAACATATCATTGATATGCAGAAGAAACAGCGTTGGTGATAGCACACAGCCTTGTGGAACACCAGCGTTAATAGGCTTGTAGTCAGAACATGCACCGTCTACAACGACCTTGATGCTCCGATCTGCAAGGAAGCTGGTGATCCAATTGCACAATTTCTCGGGAAGCCCATAGGAAGGGAGCTTCGAAAGAAGCGCTTTGTGCCAAACCCGATCGAAGGCCTTCGCAATGTCCAGACTAACGGCCAACGCCTCCCCCTTGGACTCTACTGCCTCCGCCCATCTATGGGTCAGGTAGACTAGAAGATCACCAGCTGATCGACCCCGACGAAAACCGTATTGGCGGTCACTGATCAGCTGGTGATCCTCAAGGTACCGGATGAGCTGGCAGTTAATAATGGATTCCATTATTTTGGAGAACAAGGAGGTGATCGCGATAGGCCTATAGTTGGACGGGTCTGAGCGGTCGCCTTTTTTAGGGATCGGGTGGACAAAAGCTGTCTTCCATGAGTTCGGGACAACGCCATGGGAGTAGGAGTACCGGAAAAGACGCGTTAGAACCGGTGCCAACTCCGGAGCACACGTCCTCAGCACAATTGGGGGGATTCCGTCAGGCCCACTCGACTTGTGGATGTCAAGGGAGAGGAGTGCTCTGCGAACCGAGCGCTGTGAGAATAGCACATCCGGCATAGAGCACTCACACCGCGGGATGGTCGGCGGTGTGTTCCCCCCGTCATCAACAGTCGAGTTGGACGCAAAAAGGGAGCCTAAAAGGTCGGCCTTCTCTTTTGCGTCGTGGGCCAGTGAGTCGTCCTCCCTGTGCAGAGATGGTAGTGATGGCTTACAGAAATTCCCTTGGACAGCCTTGGCGAGAGACCAGAATGCACGGGTTCCCGAAGGAAGGCGAACTAGTTTCTCGCCAATTCTGCCTATGTGCTCTGACTTTGCCTTGGCAATAACTCTTTTGAAGGACCTGGAGGCGAAGTTATACTTCTTTTTAAGTGTGCTGGTGTTTACATCCCGAGTCACCGAAGCCGCAGCCCAGGCTTGATAACACTCCTGCTTTCTGCGCAATGCAGTCTTACAGGAGCGACCAAACCAAGGCTGAGACCTGCCTCCGATGGGTACCACAGATGATGGAATAAATAGTTCCATTCCCTGTAGCACCACATCAGTGACAGAGTCAGCAACAGCGCTATGTATTGAAGAAGCGATCGAGCGGAACCAGGGCTCCAAAGTCTTTGCCAGAGATCTGTCTACCAGAAAAAGTAAACTGTCAAAGCTGAAGACCGAGTGTGGCAGCATCGTTTCCGAGGCACCTGAGATTTTGAGTGAGATTGAGAGGTTCTATGGACAGCTGTACGCGGCATCGTTGGAACCACACGCAAGTGTGAGTAACGATCCAAGAGCGAGTCTTATCCGACACTATTCCGAAGATATCCCGGACGTCAGTCTGAGCGAGATTAGAATGGTTCTCCAGCATCTTAAAAATGGCAAGGCCCCAGGCGAGGATGGAATTACGGCGGAGCTTCTGAAAGCGGGTGGAAAACCGGTACTGGAAGTCCTTCAGAGGTTCTTTAATTCCGTCCTCCGTGGTGGCATTACACCGGAGGCGTGGAGCCGAAGTGCGGTGGTCTTGTTCTTCAAGAAAGGTGACAATGCTCTCTTGAAGAACTACAGACCGATTTCCCTTCTGAGCCGCGTCTACGTGCTGTTTTCGAGAGTCATTACGAATCGTCTCGCACGCAGACTTGACGACTTCCAGCTTCCCGAACAAGCCGGTTTCCGAAAGGGCTTTAGCACAATAGACCACATACATACCCTTCGGCAAGTTGTACAGAAGTCCGAAGAGTACAATTTGCCACTATGCCTAGCGTATGTGGACTACGAGAAAGCCTTTGATTCCGTCGAAATTTGGGCGGTGCTGCAGTCCCTTCAGCAGTGCCAAGTTGACTGTCGGTATATCGAAGTGCTGAAGTGCTTGTACAGTAGAGCTACGATGGCTATCCGAGTACAGAACCAGAGTACGAAACTTATCCAATTGCAGAGAGGTGTAAGACAGGGTGACGTTATATCCCCGAAACTCTTCACCGCTGCATTGGAAGACGTTTTCAAGCTTCTGGACTGGAAAGGATACGGTATTAACATCAATGACGAGTACATCACTCACCTTCGATTTGCCGACGATATAGTCCTTATGGCAGAATCGCTAGAGGACCTAAGCACTATGCTCAATGACCTCAATAGTGTCTCCCAACGGATAGGTCTTAAGATGAACATGGACAAAACAAAGATTATGTTTAATGTCCATGTCACACCTATGCCGGTAGTTGTTGGGAGCACTAAGCTCGAAGTTGTTGACGAGTATGTTTACTTGGGACAAATAGTCCAACTTCCTGGCCGGATCCCCGCCCTGGGACCTAGAGGCGAAAGTACTCACGTCATTATATCGATGGCGCAAGGAAGAGCGGGCACAAGGCTCGAGGCCGGTGCAGCGGCAGATCGCGCTGCGCCGAGAGGAGCTCCGTCAGGTCTTGGTGGCGGAATGGCGGCAAAGGCTTCTGCGCCCTACCGCCGGCCTCGCTACCGTCGAGGCGATCCGGCCAGTACTCGACGACTGGCTCGGGAGAAGGCACGGCTCCCTGTCGTTTAGGGTGACGCAAGTGCTGTCGGGGCATGGCTGCTTCGGCAAGTACCTGCGCCGCATAGACAGGGAGCCGGACGCTCGGTGCCACCACTGCGTCCATTGCGGGGAGGACACGGCGCAACACACGCTCGCCGAGTGTGTAGCTTGGGAGGAGCAGCGCCGTGTCCTCACAAATAAAGTAGGAGGCGATCTGTCGCTGCCGGCCTTAGTGCGGAAGATGGTCGGTAGCGCAGAGTCGTGGGATGCGGTGTTGTCCTTCTGCGAGGACGTGATGTCGCAGAAGGAAACTGCGGAACGGGAAAGGGAGATCTCGACTCCCTTCCCTGGCCGCAGAAGGCGCACCGGGCGCAGGAGAAGGGCGGACAACGCCCTTTTCCGGCCCCCATGAATGGGTCCAGGGGCGAGGGACTTGGGGAAGCCCCCGCCACCCCTACTCGATGGACCCGAGGCGGAGGCGCGCGCGGTGTCGGCGCGCGCCCCTGAGGCGATACACGGGGTAGTTGAACACCTCACTACCCCGTGCAGGAGACGAGGCCCGGACAGACCGGGCCAGCACTAGTGTGGGGCTGCGGAAGAATTTGGATTGCCGCGGCTACACGCGCACGTGTGAGGAGACACCGGGGTGGTTTTAGCCGGTAAGAGTCCGGCACGCCCCTCCGCCTTTCCCCAGGCGGAGGTAGTCCATGAGGATTTCCCCCGTAAAAAAAAGAATAGTCCGACTAGGTAAGTCCAACTTCGACCGAGAGGTCAATCGACGGATTCAACTCGGCTGGGCAGCGTTCGGGAAGCTACGACACATCTTCTCGTCTGACATACCTTAAAACCTTAAAACGAAATTGTACAACCAGTGTGTGTTGCCAGTGATGACTTACGGAACAGAGACGTGGTCTTTCACTGCTGGCCGTATGAGGAAACTCAAGGTCGCTCAGCGAGCTATGGAGAGGGCTATGCTCGGAGTTTCTCTGCGTGATAAAATTAAGAATGAGGATATCCGCAGTAGAACCAGAGTAACCGACATAGTCCAACGGATTAGTAAGCTGAAGTGGCAGTGGGCTGGCCATATAGCTCGAAGATCCGACAACTGATGGGGAAGAAAGGTTCTTGAGTGGCAGCCTCGTACCGGTAGGCGAAGTGTAGGGCGACCCCCCACGAGATGGAGTGACGACCTGGTAAGACATGCAGGAAGTCGATGGATGCAGGTGGCTCAGGACCGTGCTTTGTGGCATTCCTTGGGGGAGGCCTATGTTCAGCAGTGGACTTATCATCATCATCATTACAGCCCTTCACAAGTGGACTTATGAAAGGCTGTAATGATGATGATGATGGGATGATGAGCCCACAATCACATTGATTGATTGTCGATCGACATCGGACGATGATTGAACAACGTTTTTCGATCAGTATCTGTCGATCAGTTAAAGCTACCACACCAATCGATCGACATCGGTCGAGGATAGATCGATTGGTGTGGTACGTTCTAAGTTACGTACAAAGAAGCTAATTTTGGGAAACTGGGCTTTAATATAGTCGAATGAAGAAGTAACATTTCCAAATCATATTAGATGTTGAATGGTCGGATTGCAAATAGTACTCACGCAAAGTGTATAGAAGCTTACAGATCTGGCCGCCATGCTTACGCCGGTGGCAGTTCTCGAGGCGCAGTCTTTCCCTTCGGTGCATTTTCCTTAAAAAGCTGAGCACATTGCGATACACTTAAAATTTAGTCTTCAGTTTGTTATTTTGTTGTGATATAGATTTGATGCCAAAGTTATGATGTCAAAATAAACTATATAAATGTAGTAGGCTACGAGCTACGACATTTCTGTCAATATTATTATTAAATCCATAGACAATCTAACAAATAAATAAAATTGAAGTGTCTGTTTGTAATGTCAAAATAACATGTTTTTGGAAATAACTTGAAGTAAAGACTAGAAATGAGTTGGGGGGTGACTCGAACTTTAGGCCTAGTCAGTTTGAATAGCCTATCATGTAGAGGGTTTCATGGGGTCATGGTTGAATAGGGGCAAAAAGTTCTCATTACACTCCTAGGGGATCAATATGGCGAAAAAGCAAAAAATTAAAAATTCTTATTGCGGCTATAACTCCGCCTCCTTCGGAGGTTCTTACACAGTCTTTACTTCCCGCATCCCAGTAGTTAATTTTACCACTAGCTAGTTAATAAATACATATGAACGTATATACGGCACTTATAAAAAACAACAAGTTTTTAAAATTTTTTGTCTGTTTAAACAATAACCAATCTTGACTAAAAACTGATTTTGACGGGACTTTCACTGGCAGATTGTTGATGTCATAAGAAGTAACTTAGGCAACTTTTATCTTAGAAAAACAATTAGGGATCCGCGCGAAAAAACCTAAACATTTGAAATATATTTGTGACTTAAACTAATTATTGTTCTAAGTTAGAACCTAAGGCTAAAACGTAGTGTCATATATTTATATAACACATGTTATATAAATATATGATATTCTATGATCTTTGATTTTTGTTTGTGAAAATTCTCATTGAACGGGAATACCATTAAATGACGTCATAGTTCCTTATAGTCTCATAAATTCGTGTACTTTTAAATATTAATAATTCAATTTATTTATTTCTTTTTTATTAACATATTCATACAGTATTACTACCTATATATTCATAAAGCTTATATTATGTGAACCTACTTTACTTTTAAATACTCTCAGCTGAGAAAGTTTTCTTTATAGAATTAATGGTAATAAACGACCACACAATCCAACTGACAGACAGACTGTTGCTAATAAAAATATACGTTGATTTAGCGCCACGCTGCAGCTATATATTATGGTTGTACCACAAATGGATCGGCTTGGCAGGGGTAAGACCACGCTCTCTCAGAATATCAACGTAAAATAGCAGCTTGAGGCTACTGTGCTTCATATGGTGAGCGTAGAAAATCTGAAGAACATTTTTCACGAGAACTAGGAACGTCTTAGTTCTCAGGGGTGAGAACGCATCTATTTTTAGTTGATAAAGATGCCTATGGGTACAACATCCACTTACCATCAGGTAGACTATGTGCTTGTACGTCTCCCTTATTCTTTAAAAGAAAGTATTAACTTTTTATACGTTGTGGAGCCATGCTGCAGCTATATTTTGGTTGTAGTACGAATGGGTCGGCTCGACCGGGGAAGGACCACGCTCTCACAGAATACCAGCGTAAAATAGCAGCTTAACACTGCTGTGTTTCGTATGGTGAGTGTAGAGAACCGGAGACCCTTTTTACTGGAAACGAGGCATTCCATCTTAGTCCTCACGGGTGACAACGCATCTGCATTTTGATTCATAATCGAAGTTAGATGTAGATGTCAATGGGCCACAGTAACCACTTACCATCAGGTGGACTGTGTGCTCGTTTGTCACCCTATCCTATAAAAAAAGGGTTTCTTATTCTCGTCACTCACAACACGAACACTTCTCATAGCAGTATATAGCTGTTATTTCACGATGCCATTCTGTGCAAGCGTGCTTCTATCCGTTGGAGTCGCTTCATTCGTGCTACAGTCATAACACGCATGGCATGCTCTATCAGATAACAAAGAATAAAAGGAGACGCGAATATCCACTACCCTATACATGTAAGAATATCCACTACTCTGTACATGTAAGAATATCCACTACCCCATATCATCCCGTAGGTGTCGCAATAGACGACAGTGGGAAACAAATCAGGAGATGGGCAGTAGTCTTCCCAATAACGACTAAAATAAAAATAAACAGCGGGTTTCAACCCACTTTCCAATCGTGGCAACTATAGCTAATATGTCCTCTATGAGGCAATCTATGGGAGGAGCCTATTTTCAGCAGTGGACTTTAATAGGCTGTAACCATCCATCCCTCCATCCATGGACTTTAATAGCCTGTAACTGTAACTTATAATACAAATAAAACACTTTACTTTTTTAACAAATGGTTAGAGTGACCTGTGATGGCTGACACAGGCCCCGTCTAAACATTTGTGAGTTTATTACATACATACACAACACATTTCTATCCGTTACATCGTCTAACACAATAACAAAGATAACTTTTATTACTAAATGACATAGTACATAACAACAAACAGACAGGTATTTTTTTTATAACTTTAAAAAATTAAATTACTCTGTGGGTATATGAACTACATTTTTTAATATTTTATATAAAAACACTGAACACTCGATTAATACGTAATATTATAGGATCGAATAACATAGTTGTATCACTATACCTATTAACGTTTAGGGCATGCATCATATATCTAACAAAAGTAATATATTTCTAGTATGAGAATATAATAATTAGAAGATTGACTTACATATTAGGTAAATGAAATGTAACACGTAGGTAATTAAATTATAACTATTTTAGCGAGACAACAAGTGAATTTCTTTAAATCGTTGTAAGCATTTATTTCTAAATTGTATGAATATGAATCTTGTATACATCGAATGCCTTCAATGTTGCAAACATTGCTAAAAATTACGTATATTGTATTAAAAGTAACTATTACCTATTAAACTTCGAATATATATTTTATACACAATATGCATATATTACTACTGGAGTGAATTTTCCAGACAAAGCTGTCTGTGTACAAACATTTTATATTTCTAATCATAATTTTAAAATGTTATTAGACTAGGGTTTGATTACAAGTCTAAAGTAACATCAACCTGATTACGTACGTTAAATCATCTACATACATAGTCATATATTAAAATAATGCATTACATAATATATTTGTATCTTGCGCATATATGGATGTTGCTTAATATTTCTGTATTCATTGCCCGCGAATACGGAAATATTTGTATTGTACACTTTGTTTATATGTTATCACAAACAATAAACATGTGTACACTTTTATTTTTATAGTCTGTTCAGCATGTTTTAAATATTTACATTCTATTTTCTACTTAAAATATTTACATGTTCGCTTAAATCTTTAATATGTACTCCGTTATTAAACAAGAAGACTACATTAAAAGCACGAAAATTATCATTATAATAACTTTTTAATAATACAGTCGTCATAAGCTTCACTAAATATCATAAATCTCAATTTATGTGTAACATATTCGCCTACTAAGTGTTGAAAAGTATTTCTTGATGATTAAACGTGTGACTTATTAATTTTGTGAGTCACATAATTATTAAGCTGTGGCTATAATTAGTACTATTATGACTAATTTTTTAACTTTAAAAAATCATATATTCATTTTCTAACCGTAATATAGTATAATATTTAGTTTATATAGTATAATATATTCATCGAGAAACCCGCCCTTTTCATATTTTCTAATTTTACCGAAGCTTATTTATTTAGTTTGTTAAGCTTACTAGACACGATTAACTATATAATATGAAATTATTATGTTTATTATTCTAAATTTTTATACAAGTGATGCTCTGCTCTGTATTTATTATTTTTAAAAATTTTCGTGTCCGTCGTCGTCGTGGAATAATTAATGTTATTTCAACCGTAATTCGTTTAAAAATATGTTTTATTTTAAATTAACTTATATGCTAATGAAAATTAACAGAAAGCTAAAAACTCAAAACTTTGTAAAAATGTTACTATCTCGTCGGAATGAGAGTTGCTGAAACAAAAAAGACATTGAAATTACTCGTGACAACCAGTGATAAAGACCTCAAGGTATTCATTTGTTTAAACGCCTTGAGATATTATCGTTATTGATGCACTTTTGCTACATTTTTCTTTTGGTGTCATTATCTCTCAGAAACTTCGTATAATATGGCGCATCACCATAATATGTTAACTAATTTCACAATATTATTTTGAAATTAGTTAACATATTTTATATGTTGCGACGTTCGATATTTAGATTTTTTAATATAAGTGAATTATCGTACGGAATGAAATTGAGAAACGATGAATATAAAATAAATAATAATAATTATTTTAAACGAACTGTAATACGATTTAATAAAGAGAGCCCAGAGTTTCTTGCCGATTCTTCTTAGAGAACATGTTGTTTATCAAACCGGTGTAGATTTTGACATTCATAAGCGCTAATAATTTGAATAAAAAAACTTTAACTTTGAATATAATGTTTTAATTCTTGCGAATTTTACTTGTAATACTAAGATATGTAATAATAAGATAACCATATTATACAAAAGACTTCTATGTATAGGGGAGACCGGGTACAAAAGTAACGGCGGGTCGAAAGTAACAAATGCTCTATAGGTTTATCCATTAGCCAAACACCGCTTTGCTTCTGTAAGGTGATAGCCGGTAGTGGCCCCCTCACTTGCATTCAATCGCCGCGCGTGTCACGCGCTGTTAGGTTGTGTGAGAGGACACTATGTGATTTCACAAATCAAAAGTAAGTTTTTTGACGTTTTTTTATTTAATGTTTTCGTAGTCTTAAAAGGATGATACCAATCTGAATATTTGCATATTAATTCTTGATTAGATTGACTACACGTTGTTTTAATTAATTTTTGTCTAGCATATTCCGTTTCAAAGTTATCTTTCATCTATTAACAAAAATATGATCGGGTACAAAAGTAACATAGCCCTATGGGTACACAAGTAACATGTTACTTTTGTCCCCATGTTGATTTATTTACTTACTATTGTTATGTGTATATTTATTTGAACAGAATGCCACGACATAAGAACTACCACACGAGGAACTACTGACACGGAAGTGTACCGAAAAGCGACTGAAGAGCTTTCTAAAACTGGTACAAAAATTAGATCCCTGGTCGTGTTGGTTGTGACGGAGCTGGCAATGCTAGTAATTGGATACAGGAGGCACAACTTTTACTGTTTCAAGAGCACTTCAAAAACCAAGTCAAGCCAACAGTTGAACAAAAATGCTTGTTACTGCTCGACAACCATGCATCGCATATATCTATCCAAACTCTAGAGTTTTGTAAAAAAAGGGATGCGGAATCATTCTGGTCGGACAATGACTACCCATTACATTCCTGGGATTGTTAGAGAAGCGTTTCCTCTTTCTGTCACTGATCGAAATGCCATTTGCCTGTACCTACACCGGTATAAGTGCATTTAATAGGAATGTATTCACTGCTGTTGACTATGTACAATCATCTGTCATTGACCGGCCTTTACAAGTTAACAGTGAAATTCCACCAAATGATCTGTTGACCAGTTTTAATGCAACGTCCTCCATCCAAGTTGATCTGGAGACTACAGTTAATAATCTTCCAACATCGAGTGACCAGAATACCCAGTGTACATTTAGCAATGATTTGTGGAAGAAATCCGATTTGCCAGTACCAGGACTTAGCTGGTTACAGCAAGCAAATTCTTCTCAGCCGTTTGATTCTACACCGAGAGATCTAAGACTTTTACCACAAGCGGGTCCGAGGACTGTAGCAAATAAAGGATGTAAAAATGTAAGGCAGCACTATTGACAAATACGCCCGAAAAAAAACGCATTTGAAGAACCGAACCAACAAAAAAAAAAGGTTTTAAAGCCCAATACTGGGATTGACAAGAGGTAGTTGATATCTACGAAAGGGAAAGGAAAAGGAAAAAAGACAAAGAAGGCAGTTAAAGGCAAGAAAAATAAATCTGACGACGAAGATTGCTTCTGTCTCGTTTGTTTAGAAACTTTTAGCAAAAATTGACCAAATAAGCAAAGGATACAATGTACAAAATGTAAAATTTAGTCACATGCTGAATGCGTTATCGATGATGCAAATTATGTGCCATAGTTGTGAGTCTTAGTAAAATACTAATACTGAATAGTCTGATTATAAAAAAAATAATTTCATGTTATAATTGATCTCATTACTAAATTCTTTTGTTTTCTTCATATATATAATTTTTGAGCATATAAAATGCAAATGTTTATCTGAGTTATTAATACAAAGTCTTGTAATAAATAATTAGCTGATTTAATATGTCACGTTATATTCATTACAAACCCCTTACTCCTGTTACTTTCGACCCACAACGTGTTACTTTCGGCCTTCCTACGTGGTCGAAAGTAACAACTGACGAATTTTTTTAAAGTCGCTGTGATTCATATAAAATACACAATAATAAATTAAATTAATATACTAATGTAAAGAACATAAACGAAATGTATAAATGGCTAGATTAATTTCATAAAAATAATTATACCTAACCAGAAAACAAGGTAAAAGCACAAAATGTTACTTTTGTACCCGGTCTCCCCTACTCCTACAGCTGAGGATCGCGCGGATGCGGGCGCAGGTGGGCAGTTGGCACGTTAAGTATGCCACGCAGTTGTATTTTCATTTACAACAGTTACTGTTACAAACTTATCTATAGAAATAAATAAAATTGAAGTGTCTGTTTTTAATGTCCAAATTACAGCTTTTTATTAAATGCATATGAAATTATATATAGTTTTTGTATGTCTGTCTGTCAGTCTGTCTGTCTGTTTGTTCCGGCTAATCTCCGAAAGGGCTGGACCGATTTGACGGGATTTTCACTGGCAGATAGCTGATGTCACAATGAGTAACTTAGGCTACTTTTATTTTAGAAAAAGAAAAAGAGGGTACCGTGCAAAAAACTGTGTAAAAGCCGCAGAGTCCGTCTGGTAGTATACATAGAAGTCTTTGTAATATACACATTTTTATCCAATTAAACGATCTGGCAGCCTAGCAACTCACCTGGTGGCAAGCGGGAAGCGCTGGACGACTAGACGAGCCACTCGAGCGTCGCGCGCGGTCACAGCGCGGACACGTCGCCGCCCGGCACCGACCTCTCCACTGGACGCTTGATTGTTTTCAAGCGCTGCAATTTATTTTACAGAATCATAAAACTGAAACGACAAACCAAGTCCACCTTTTTTAAAGAATGTGGGATACAAACGAGCATAGTTCATCTAATGGTAAGAATCATAATGCTTATGCGTTGTCACACTTGAAGACTAAGATGGAATGCCTCGTTTCCAGTAAAAGGGGTATTCGGTTCTCTAAACTCGCCATACACAGCAGCATTAAGCTGATATTTTACGCCGGTGTTCTGCGAAAGCGTGGTTCTTCCTCGCTCGAGTCGATCGGGGAAAAACCATGCTCTAATTAAAATAATAGTTATTTTAAAAAATTTATTGGGTTCTGTTGTGGAATCCGCGACTATATTATCCCATCGTAAGAAGCGACAGAGGAAAACTGAAACAGGAGATGAGGAGCAGCATCTCACGTAACTGTACATTCTTACTCACGTTGTAGCAGGTTCCAGGTGTAATGAGCAGCTTGTAGATGAAGTAGATCGGTATGCAGGAGACGGTGGTGCCGGTCATGAGCCAGCCGACGGCTATGGACCAACGCGGGTACGTGTACTCGCCGCCCAGCATCTCCTCGTGCGACAGCACCGAGAACACGAACAGAACCAGCAGGAACACCGGACTGTGGAGCATGGGAAAAATAATTATATAATAGTATTTTTTCTTTTTGGGTCATAATTTACGTTATAGAAATTATTAAGTACGTTGTGATGGACTTATTATATTGTGAGTTTTTAAACTTGTTCATGACAGGCATTGAGTTATATGTACTACGTACTAGAGAAGCCATTCCAAACAAAAATTGTGTCCTACTCTATGCCTTCGCGCATGCGCGGGAGTAGTAGTCGCGCATGCGCGAAGACTTTAGTTTAATATAAAATAAGATATTAATATAAAATAAATATAAGAATTTAATATAAAATATCTTAATTTAATCTAAACAAACACATTTCTAAATAAAATGTTATAATAATTATTTTATGGAATTCACAAATCTTCAATTTACGCAAAATTTAGTTTGTATGGATTGCACTACAGTTCACTTGAACATAGTCAATGTTCGGAATGGCTTCTCTAGTACGTAGTACATATAATTCAATGTTGACAGGTGTGGTGAAACCATTAGGGTGTAGTGGTGGAGTAAGATAATGCATCACCCTACTTCATGTCATGAGTGTCGTAAGAGGCAACTTTGGGAAATGGCAGAAAGATCTAAGAATATCTATTTTAAATCAGATCTTTACGGACAGACAATACTAGGCAGAACTGAAATAATTAGACCGGTGATGGGTGAGCACTGAGCAGCGTCAAAGATGCAAAGATGATAAATCCTCACTCCAACGCCAGAGGTTCAAAAAGTTATTTTCTTTTAAAAAACAAAGGAAAATATTTTTTTACTATTCCATTTGATGGTAAGTGGTGATGCAGCCGAAGATGGTGAAGCGCACTGATTTAACAAAAGCCTATTTACTTTTGCCTTGAAGTCACCCACATTGTAATTGGATGGTTAGACAAATGTTGGCAACTTATTCAATTCCTTTGCTGTACGCAGCACACACGACGTAGCGAACCGTTTGGTTTTTTTTTATAGGATAGGGTGACAAACGAGCACACAGTCCACCTGATGGTAAGTGGTTACTGTGACCCATAGACATCTACATCTATCCTCAATAAATACTCAAGATGCAGATGCGTTGTCACCCGTGAGGACTAAGATGGAATGCCTCTTTGCCAGTAAAAAGGGTCTCCGGTTCTCTACACTCACCATACGAAACACAGCAGCGTTAAGCTGCTATTTTACGCTGGTTTTCTGTGAGAGCGTGGTCCTTCCCCGGTCGAGCCGACCCATTCGTGCTACAACCATAATATAGCTGCAGCATGGCTCTACCACGTAGGAGTTATACAATTCCTGCGCACACTCTCCGAAATGCATCCTGTAGAAAACTGAAAGGGTGGTTACTTTCATATTTTAAAGTAAAAGTACCTGATGTAGGTCCAACAAACGCGCCAAAACAAGCCGGGCGTGTGTCCCAGCATGCTCTTCACGTCCTCGGAGAAGCGATCGACGCCATACAGCCAGCACACGCCCGCCGCCTCCGCGAACACCAGAAACAAGATCGCCAGCCCCGGCCCATACACGTTCAGCAAGTCCACTAGATACACGCCCCCCTGAGGAGGTTCAAAACGAAAATGTTACTTTTGTATGTTACTTTTGTCGTCTCAAAACGTTAGACAGAACATAGGTCCCTTTAGACTGATCTTTCGCTACCTTTTGCGTATCTTTTTAATTGCGATGAAACTATATTCCGCTTCATATTTTTTTTTATTAAACGTTGAAGTCGGTAAAATGCTAAGCGATGAAGGACAAAAGGAAGAAATATGCATAACCGATTTTGTTAATGTTACAATATAGTCGAAGTATTTAATAAAATAAAAAAACAGAGGCAGCCATAAGAACGTGAAAACTGCCAGCCAGAAGTGAAAACTCAATGATATATGCATATAGATGTACACAGGCCGCTATATTATAACGACGCGTAGTTGATATCTCGTCACGAGCATGTCGAGGTCATCGGTGACGCGAACCATAAGTTTTTCCCCTAACTAAAACTGCTTAACGCGGCTAAAGACGTTTTCACTTCGATAATAATGTCCTCCAGACCGAATTTTGGTTACGGAGGCCAGTCTCAACAGAGGCCAATCATCTGCGCAGGACATGTTTAGATATAGTACACAAGTGTATGTGCGGACACAGTTGCACTCTCTATTCCTTCACTATCATAGTCCGATGGGACGGTAATCCGACACGACCAACGCCTTTCTTGTTAACGCCTAGGCACAGGGGTGAAACGCCCCCAACTGCTTCAATCCGGATTAACTGAGAATTTTTCGACGGAAAATCCCAATTACTGATTTTTGTATATCATCAACAATCGCTTTTACGACCACTAAGCCATTGAGGCAGTTAGTTATTAATTTGTTTTTTAAATTAGTATTATATAAAATGCTACATTAATTAAACATAAATTATCATACAGTCCTACTGCCCCCGGTATATTGTCAAAAACGCTGGTTGCATTTTCTCGCGCAATGGATATACATATTTAGCCTTAGAGCGAAATGAACCGACCATCTTGTTCGTCAACATGGAATGAAGAAGACGGTATACGCATACGGCAAGGGAAGAGTCCCCGTTCTAAAACCCTCTTTGGAATAAGGTTTTGTAAAGTTAAATGCATCTACCGACTTTATGTATATGTAGCAATGTAATTGAAAGCGTGCGTTGGTGAGGAAAGACAATCCAATACAATGTTTTGTGTGAGTTAAAAGGAAAAATAATTACTGTCTTGGTTTTCAAAGCTAAATATTATACGCTTTTACAATAAAATCCCAGAAAATGTTCAGTTTGTCAATTAACACGTTTAAAAGTTTTATTAAAGAGAAATTGTACAAAAAGGGTTATTATAATATCAAGGAATACATGAATGAAAATAACCCCTGGGAATACGGTGATCGTAACCATGTAAAATATTTAAATAGAACGACTATTAAAATTCATATAGAAATCTGTAAATTTACTAACCCCTAGTTTTAAGTAACAAAATGGGTGTAAGTGTAATTACCTGAAGTGCAAAAATTATTGTAAAGTTATAAATGTTTCCAAAAATATAATCCCATTGGTTTCCTTGCTAGTTCTTACTAGGACAGGGGTATTTCCCGAAATAGTGGTAAATAAAAACTACCGGCCAAGTGCAAGTCGGAGTCGCGCATAAAAAGTTTCGTACCATCGTAATTCACTTTTCTAGTAGGGGAGCTCTTTTTGATTTTTAATTTATTTTTATTATCTACCGATTACGGATCATGAGATACAGCCCACTGACAGACAGACGGACGGACAGCGGAGGCTTAGAATAGGGCTCCGTTGGTTACCCTTCGGATACGGAACCCTAAAAATGGCTTTCATAGAGTATTATGTAATAATCTATCTCTTTATATAAAAAATCAATTAACGTCCGTTAGTGTCGCTAAAAGTCGAAAGTGTCTTGACTGGTTGTGACGAAATTATTCGTGTTCGTTTAAGTGGGTCCCTGGATGGTTTAGATTCACAATTGGACCCGGTAGGTGGCGCTGTTGTCGAGATCCAGAAATTAACTATGCAAAGCCGGGGCGGATCTTTAGTATTGAATAAAAACTGTTGTATTTTATTCTATTCTTTCAACACTTGGTAAAATGCAAAGAGCATATAACGTTTGAACTGTGTAGCATCTTCTACTGCAATAGTTGGTTAGACTTCCATGCGTGTCTGTCTCTACTTAAGGTGATCGCCACCATGTTGGTTCTATGAAAATTCATTTAAAAATTGTATAAACATAATTACTGTTAAGTGAAATATGTTTAAAAAAAGTCCCGCTGGATTTCTTGCTGGCTCTTCCCAGGACAGAGGTATTTTCCGAACCAGTGGTAAATAAAAAATGACTCAATAAGTATTATGTAATACTGAATATTGAATAAAAAATCATTCTGTTCTATTCTATTCTATTCTACGGTCACACATTGCACATTCACAGGTTCTCCGTTGGCTCTGATCAAATGCACATAATATAATCAAACACTGAAAGATAAGTAGGTGAAGCATAAACGTAGTCAATCTTTCAGCAAGTCATTGTGTTAAGTGCGAACGTTGAATAATTCATCGCGATATGTCCGCATCCCGCTCACTATCACCGGAGATAGAGCGGCTTGTGTAAGTTTATTTCACCGGTATACTGTATAATTTGTATCGATAGTTATTTAGTAAGTATTTTTGTACGTACTGTATGTTAATGATTAAAAATAAAATACAATATTTTTAACCGACTTGTTTTTTATATAATATTAAATTGAAAATTTCAAAAAACCTCGAAACAAAAGATCTGATGAACTTCAAACGACTTTCACCCTTCAAGTCACCTTCAAACAAACAAAAACCGCATCCAAATTGGTTCACCCGCTTAAGAGCTACGGTGCCACACATAGACACACACACACAGAAAGACACACATAGCGGTCAAACATGTAACCCCTATTTTTGCGTCGTGAGTGAAAAACTGAAGAGACGATTTTTTTATATTATAGGCTAGAGCTGGCAGCACCTGGTGGTAAGTGATGATGAAGCCCTAGATGGTAAATCGCACTGCCTTAGCGTAACAATAGCCTCTTCACTCTTGTTTTGAAGACGCCCAGATTGTATTCAGATGGAATGACAGACGCTGGCAAATTATTCCACTCCTTTGCTGCACGTATTACGAAAGACGAATTTACAGTCCACTTGAAGGTAAGTGGCTATTGCAGCTGATGGACAGCTGTGGGCAACTTCCAACAAAGAACGCTACAGATACCTTGTCACCTCTGACGAATAAGATGGAATTCCTCACAGCGTGTAATTACACATTCAGAACGGAACAAAAAAGTTTTACGTGGTAGAGCCATGCTGCAGCTATATTAATAGTAGCACGAATGGGTCGGCTCGACCGGGGAAGGACCACGCTGTCACAGAATACCAGCGCAAAATAGCAGCTTAACGCTGCTGTGTTTCGTATGATGAGTGTAGAGAACTGGAGACCCCTTTTTACTGAAAAAGTGGCATTCTATCTTAGTCCTCACGGCTGACAACGCATCTGCATGTTAATTCGTAAACGAAGATAGATGTAGATGTCTATGCGACACAGTAACGACTTACCAACTTACCATGAGGTGGACCGTGTGCTCGTTTGTTACCCTAATTCTATAAAAAAAAAACAACAACAATGCAAGTATTGCTATTTGGCGATAGAATTAGGTAAGAAGGTATAACCAGATGGAATCCTAAACAGAAATGCAATTCTAGCATTTAAATATTAAGATAAGTAGATATAAAAATCTAAAATAACAAAAAAGTAACTACATATTTGTTACTAAATTGTATCAGATAATCTCCGCGATAACTGGGAACCAATTTTAATGATTCCTTTTGGAACAAAGTTCTATATCGGACAGTACGGGTTTGGCGGATAGAAGCTAGGTGACAAAAAGTGTAAGATTTTTTCGTCACTACCCCTTGTGTCATAGTGTAAACGGCCTTGGCGGCGAAATAAGGAAGTGAGATGGAATAATATCCATCTCCCTCGCACTTTTTCTTATATTGCCATGAAAGAAATATTTTATTATTTTCTTTCAAATGACGCTTCATTTTAATAGATGCTAGTAATTCATTTATTTGTATTTGTTGATCAATAATATAATACCTACGTTTATCAATAATAATATACTACGCAAGGAACTTCGTTCCAACCGAGTGTTCCACGACACTCACGCATTATTTATTTATTTATTTATTTATTCTTTAATGAACCCTACTCAATGTACTTATACAAGGCGGACTTAATGCTAAAAACATTTTCTGTCAGTCAACCCTAGGACAGTGAAATATGTTCGATGGTTACAGAAAAAAAAAACACTATGGAAAAATAAAAACTCAAACACATCACTAAAAGTAAACTTACCTATTAAATAGACTGTACTTTAAAGGTAGATCCATTTCAAATTTGTAGAAAAATTCTACCCTTAAGGGTAAAAATAGAGGATGAAGTTTTAAATGTAACTATTAAGAAAGACTAGTTGCTAGCTTGTGATATTGCTTAGTCTATTCAAAAGGGTTTCCAAGGATAGCCTTGTAGTGGCGGTGTAAGAATATCCACTATTAGCAGACGATATAGGGGAAACTGAAACAAGATCGGCAGCAGCATCTTCTTGTTAACAACAAAAAACTAAAAAATCTGCTGCAGTAGCAACCCGCCTGCCATGGTTGGTAACTATAGTAAAATACCCCCTGTGGGAGAATCTATGATGGAGGACTTTTATAAGCTGTAATAGAAAATGATGAAAATGAAATGGATTGATGAAATGGGTAGAAGAAAAAAGTGTCAAATAATGAAACTTATAAAAATAAAAATCAACTTTAAAAAACTAAAAAGAATATAATAAATTCAGCATAATTACATAGCATTTAATATAAATGCAAAAGTCTTTTTTTTTTTTTTTTTTTTTTTTTTTTTTTTTTATAGGAGAGGGGGCAAACGAGCATGCGGCTCACCTGATGGTAAGTGACTACCGCCGCCCATGAACAACCGCAACACCAGGGGAATTGCAGATGCGTTGCCGGCCTTTTAAAAAGGAGTAGGCTCTTTTCTTGAAGGTCCCTAAGTCGTATCGGTCCGGAAAAATCCCTGGTGGTAAACTATTCCACAAGGAAGTTGTGCGAGGAAGAAAACATCTTCTAAATCGCACAGTGGTGGACCGCCAATCATCCAGATGGTGTGGATGGTATCGGGAGTTCTGCCGCGATGTGCGTTCGTGAAATTTGGCGGCTGGGATTAATCCGAACAATTCCTCAGAGCACTCCCCATGGTAGATGCGAAAGAAAATGCAAAGAGATGCAACATCTCTTCGCAGTGCCAATGAATCGAGCCGATCGGAAAGGGCTCGGTCGTCGACGATTCGAGCCGCTCTGCGCTGGATGCGGTCAAGTGGAAGGAGCTGGCACTGGGGAGCCCCTGCCCAGAGATGGGAACAGTATTCCATGTGAGGCCGAACCTGCGCCTTGTAAAGTTGCAGGCGGTGTGCCGGCATGAAATACTGTCCCGCTCTGCTGAGCACGCCAAGCTTTTTAGAGGCCAATTTGGCCTTCTCTTCCAAGTGACCACGAAACTGCACGTCACTCGATATGTCGACTCCGAGGATACCGATACTGGCTGAGGCAAGAAGGGGAGTGCCTTGAAACTGAGGAGATACGACAAAGGGGTTCTTTTTAGCGGTAAACGCGCAAACTTGTGTCTTCTGAGGATTAAACTGGACTAGATTTAGTCGCCCCCAATCCGAGACTTTGTCCAGCAAAGACTCGACTTCAGACACAAGTTTGTTCCGGTACTCGGCGACGTTTTCCCGAGAAATATTGGCCCGGCCGGTGTATAGAGCATCACCAGTGCTGTCATCCGCATAGCAATGAATGTTACCAGTTAGCAACATATCATTGATATGCAGAAGAAACAGCGTTGGTGATAGCACACAGCCTTGTGGAACACCAGCGTTAATAGGCTTGTAGTCAGAACATGCACCGTCTACAACGACCTTGATGCTCCGATCTGCAAGAAAGCTGGTGATCCAATTGCACAATTTCTCGGGAAGCCCATAGGAAGGCAGCTTTGAAAGAAGCGCTTTGTGCCAAACCCGATCAAAGGCCTTCGCAATGTCCAGACTAACGGCCAACGCCTCCCCCTTGGACTCTACTGCCTCCGCCCATCTATGGGTCAGGTAGACAAGAAGATCACCAGCTGATCGACACCGACGAAAACCGTATTGGCGGTCACTAATCAGCTGGTGATCCTCAAGGTACCGGATGAGCTGGCAGTTAATAATGGATTCCATTATTTTGGAGAACAAGGAGGTGATCGCGATAGGCCTATAGTTGGACGGGTCTGAGCGGTCGCCTTTTTTAGGGATCGGGTGGACAAAAGCTGTCTTCCATGAATTCGGGACTACGCCTTGGGAGTAGGAGTACCGGAAAAGACGCGTTAGGACCGGTGCCAACTCCGGAGCACACGTCCTCAGCACAATTGGGGGGATTCCGTCAGGCCCACTCGACTTCTGGATGTCCAGGGAGAGCAGTGCTTTGCGAACCGAGCGTTGTGAGAACAGCACATCCGGCATGGAGCACTCACACCGCGGGATGGTCGGCGGTGTTTTCCCCCCGTCATCAAGAGTCGAGTTGGACGCAAAAAGGGAGCCTAAAAGGTCGGCTTTGTCTTTTGCGTCATGGGCTAGTGAGTCATCCTCCCTGTGCAGAGATGGTAGTGATGGCTTACAGAAATTCCCTTGGACAGCCTTGGCGAGAGACCAGAATGCACGGGTTCCCGAAGGAAGGCGAACTAGTTTCTCGCCAATTCTGCCTATGTGCTCTGACTTTGCCTTGGCAATAACTCTTTTGAAGGACCTGGAGGCGAAGTTATACTTCTTTTTAAGTGTGCTGGTGTTTACATCCCGAGTCACCGAAGCTGCAGCCCAGGCTTGATAACACTCCTGCTTACTGCGCAATGCAGTCTTACAGGAGCGACCAAACCAAGGCTGAGATCTGCCTCCGATGGGTACCACAGATGATGGAATAAATAGTTCCATTCCCTGTAGCACCACATCAGTGACAGAGTCAGCAACAGCACTGGGATCATCCGGCGAGAAGCAAACCCGCCCCCATGGGTAGGATGCAAAGAAAGACCGCATTCCGTCCCAATCCGCCGACCTGTAATGCCAAACACGGCGGCAACCTGCAGAACGCAACCGCGAAGGGAGCGTGAGTGGCACCGTACTCCGGATCAGACAATGGTCCGAAGAGCCGAGAGGGGCATCGACGGAAACCTGATATCCGTCCGGATGAGAGGTCAGCAGAAGGTCCAACAGGGAAGGTGTATGATCCTCCACATCTGGAATCCGCGTAGGCGAAGTAACCAGTTGTGTCAGACCATATGCCAAGGCAAAGTCATAAACAGATCTCCCCGCATGATCGGTTAAACGTGAACCGAGCCATTCGGCATGGTGGGCGTTAAAATCGCCAAGGATCACGATCTCTGCGGATGGGACCTGTTGTAGCAAGGAATCTGTAGCCATTTGGACGTGGTCGATGAGTCGGTCTGTTTCGGCATTACCGCTATGGGACCTATAGAGGCACCCGTAGACGCGCGGATGGTCGTCGCTGTCTACGCGTAGCCAAAGGATGGACAGGTCCGAACCTTCAAGACTGCCGAGGCGTCGAGAACAGATGTCCTCTCTAACATACACGCAAACTCCAGCCCGAGGCACAAAGGAGTGCTCCAATTTGTACCCCGGGTAGGAGAGATACGAAATATCAGTCGGAGAGGAAACCTGCGTCTCGGTCAAAAAGAGCAAGGCCGGCTTCGCCGTCTCGAGATGGTAGTGGACGGCGTTTAGGTTACAGTGAAGTCCCCTGATGTTGCAGAAATTCACGGATAGCGTGGCAGGGGTCGCCTTGGTATTGTTGCTCAGCTTGCCCCGAGCAGTTTTGTTTTTGAGCGGAATTTTGCCCCCCCCAGAATACGCGGGGCAGCCTGAGCACCCACGCTCAGGATTGGAATAACATGGTCGTGGATGCTCAGCGAGGGATTCTCCAGGGGTACTGGTACCCTCCTGGGGTAGTCTATTGTCTAATTCCGCTACCATGTTGATGGGGGGGGGGGGGAATTGGGCCTCCGGCCACCTGCACTCACCAGACGAAACGCAGAAGCAGAGCCTCTACTTCACGCCGGTATTCTGTGAGGTCGTGGTACCAACCCGGCTCGAGCCGGCCCATACGTGCAACAGCAAAAAACTGCTGCAGGGCTCTACCACCGTTAAAAAGTCGATGTAAAGACAAAGTGCATCGAACAATTTAAGCCTTGATATCAGAAGCTATAAAGTTATGTGGAAATTATTTTATTCTCTTAATTTTTTTGAAATCGGTTTGTATTTCTTTAGAAGTTCAATAACTATTAAATACTTAAACAGGTTAATTGAAATATCCTGGATATTTAGATGAATAATTCGATTAATTGTAACAGGAAATAGGCAGCAGCATGTTCCTAATAACAACTAAAAAAAAAACCGAGTCAGAATCGCGCACCGAGGGTTCCGAACAAATCTGTAGGTATATAAGTTTAAAACTATTAAAAATATTTTTATTATATGATGTAACTAAAAATTTATGCTTTTCGCAATTTTTCCTTTATCTGTGCTATAAAACGTTGCTTCGTACCAAATTTCAAGATTCTGAGTTCACGGGAAGTACCCTGTAGGTTTTGATTCCCTTGCGAATGTCGGAAATTTATGGGTTAAACGGCTGTATCTTTTGATTGCGTTGGTTTAGAAGTTTGATTTTTTCACAGCTCTAAGGGACAGTAGACTTGAGTATATGATATGAATTTCAGCGTTCCACGCGTTCCTGAGAAAAAGAGTCTTGACAGACAGACAGACAGACAGACGGACAGCAAAGTGATCCTATAAGGGTTCCGTTTTTTCCTTTTGAGGTACGGAACCCTAATAATAAAAAACTGCGGTTACCAAGCCTTCTGTCAAGCGTGGCAACTATGAGACAATCTAGAATAGAATAGTTAATATTTTATTCAATATAGATCACAATATAATTCACAAACTCGAGGCATATGGCATTAGAGGCAATGTATTGAGTTTGTTCCAGTCTTACCTAAATAACCGTCGTCAAAAAACGGAAATATGTAGGTTAAATCTAAGGACCAAATCTGAGAACATAAGCTCTTCGACAGAGCGTTTGGTAAAATACGGTGTACCACAGGGCAGTGTCTTAGGGCCTCTCTTATTTATAGTATATGTAAATGACCTACCAAATGCCACTAAGCAACCTATGACCTTATTTGCTGACGATAGTACTATAACTATAAACTGTGATGACATCTTATCTTATAAAAATGACATAAATGAATTATTAATATCAATAATAGCATGGCTTAATAATAATAATTTGAAAATTAACCTAAATAAGACACACATGCATTTTAGCCAAAGACCAATAACCGCATCTAACATTGAAGTAAATTACAATGGCACTGTTATTGCTGAAGTAGATAAAACCCGATTTCTCGGCTTACAAATTGACCAAAAACTAAATTGGAAAGCCCATATACTAGAACTAAATAAAAAAATAAGTAGTTCGGCTTATGCACTGTTTAGACTTTCTTCTACAGCTTATAACAGCTTATTATGGACTAGTCGAATCTGTCCTTAGATACGGAATCATTTTCTGGGGTAACTCAACTGACAGAGAAGTTGCGTTTAAAAGTCAGAAAAGATGTATCCGCGCTATGTTTGGTCTTCAGACTGCCGATAGTTGTATGCCATATTTTATTAAACATAGAATTCTTACACTTCCGTCCTTATACATATTGAACATGGCTCTCTTTGTCAGGGCCAATCCTAACCTATTTCCATGGTTGTCTGACAAAGTAAAGCGCAACCATCGTGATGGAAGTAAATTGTGATTGCAACAAGTAAGAACGGCTCTGCTAAGAAAGAGTGTAGTATGCATGGCTCCTAAAATCTATTATTATATTTTATTAAATTCCTCAGATGTATAAATCACTGAACAGCAATCTTTTTAAAAATAAATTCAAAAACCTTTTAATTGAAAAATGCTACTACACTGTAACTGACTTTCTTAATGATAAATTTTGACATTATATAATTGCCTTATACATACATATACTTTTAATTATAATTGTTGTAAGTAATAATTTCACTGACTTTGTATATTAATAGACTGCTAATGTTAAATGAAAACTAACAACCTAACACTTTAAATTTTACACACCGAATATCGGTAAGACATGTTGATACTAATAACACTAACACCAAGAATATATATCTGCCCATGCAATGTATATCTCACACATGTTTTAGTAAATAAAATATCTTATCTTATCTTATAATTCTTATTAAAAGTAATTTTTTACTTTACCACTGGTTCGGAATTAAATCTCTGTCCTGAGAAGAACCAGCAAGAAACCCAGCGGGATTTAAAAAAAAGTAAATTATACAATATGAAAGGTTGTACAAACTATTTACAATTTTTTTTTAGAAACAGGATTCTATGGAGGACGCCTATGATAAAACACTAAAAGGCAAAATGCCACTGGTTCGGATTTTAATTAACTTCAAAAGAAAAAGAGGAGATACTATTCGACTGTATTTTGTAGGTGTTATCCTAGAAATTTTTTCTAGGTGAATCTATTTTGATTATTTTTTTTTATTTGAAAACATGTGGTCGCATATAAATTTCATAAAGATCTGACCAGTAGTTTTTGAGTTATCCTTTATAATACGTATTTAATTGACTTATACTATATTGATGATATTCTCATTTTATTTATATTGAAGTCGGTACAAATTTTTGGCCCTTGTTACCTATTTTACGCCAATGTTTGACTACATTCCCACCTGTTGGTAACTGGAGATGAAGTATAAAGTATTTAAAGTATGGAGATTAGAATATGGTAAATATAGATTACCAACTGTCATGGGTTGGCTCAACAGAGGAAAGATCACGCTCGCATTGAATACTAGCGTAAATTACCAGCATAAATCTATTGTGAATGACATGTTCTTTGTTATTTTTTCTTTTTGGCTTCGCAGGGTTGATTTCTGGAACGCCACCTACCGTGTCCAATTGTGAATCTAAACCATTCTCTAATCAACTTAATCACACACAAAATTTCATCAAAATCAGTCCAGGCGTTTAGGAGGAGTTCAGTCACATACACACGGACAGAAGAAATATATAATTTATAACATGAATGTATTATACATTAAACTTTTCCCTTAAATCATTCTGTCTACTGATGATAACCGCATCAAGATACGTTGCGTAGTTTGTAAGATCTAAGCGTACAGACGGCAGGAGGCGACTTTGTTTTATACTATGTAGAGATTAAGTCTACTAATATTCTACTTGAAAGTAAGTGGGGATGTAGCGAAAGTCGTCAGTTAGTCTTCAGGGATGAGAATGCATCATTTTGATTCTTAATTAACCATAAATTTAGATGTCTGTAGGCTACAGCATTCAAAAAACATCAGTGCGAATTTGTGCTCGTTTGTCGGCCAGTACTTTTATAAAAATAATATTGGTAATTTAAGAAAAATGTATATGCTTTTGCTTAAAATAATTTGTCTATTGCCTGATCAGCCTTATCTTTTCGTTTCGTTTTTTTCTCCAGTCAGAGGGAAAATACCTCGTTTTAAAACGGCATTAGATTAAAAAATAAACAAAGAGAATGAAGAGATTTAATTTATTTCATTTCAAAAATATACTTTAGAAACAGATTTGTCTTATTATGGCTGATAAAACGATTCCTCTTGTGCTGACTCGACACAACCACGCTGACGAATTCATCATAATAATCGTCTAAATGGGACCTTTATTCGTTTGAATTTATTGTTTTTATATGAATCGCTTTTTGTCAATTGGCATGTCAAGATCGTTTTAATGGAAGATGATTTTAAGAATTTCAATAGCTGACGAGGTAACTGTCGGTAAATGTTTATAAGCTAAGTATTTCACAAAATATAAAAGTCGACGTAAAAAGTACGTAAGACTTAAGAAAAAAATAATTCCACATTCCGAAGTTGGCACTAAGACATATTGTATAGAAAAATTATTAAAGCTCCGACTTCGGAATTTAAAATTATTGAATTCTTTTATAGTTCTCTGAAGTTGGCTTTTAATTTTTAATAAAAGTTTTTTTTAATTATTTTTAGTGGACTAAGGAATATCTCAATCTCAATGACGTTGAAATAGTTCCAGTAAAAACTTCTTTCCCTATTTTGCCATCCATGGGGTTGTATTTTTTCATAAAATGTATATGAGACCATCCCTGAAGTGTAAAGCATAAAATAAAAAAGAAATATCAAAATCGGTCCACAATTAACAAAGATCTCGCGTAACATACAAAGAAAATAAAAACATACAGTCGAATTGTTAACATCCTCCTTTTTTGAATTCGGCTAGTATAGAACAGTAAATAGCAACAACAAATCAATTTTAGATATCAAGAGGGATAGGGGGTTTTTAATAAACAATCACCATTGCAGCGGTGCTGTCACAATTCAATATCTTTGACTACAATGTTTCCATCACGAGTCCGCTGAAAACAGGCCTCTCCCATCGATTGCCATAAAATACAGCCTCTAGCCGCTGGAATCCATCGCAACCTACCTCCTGCTTGCTTAATCAGGGTGTCACTCCTTCCATCAGACGATCGTACGGCGATGTTGAAACTGTAAACTCGCTTTACGTTTCAAAACTTATTTACGAAACGTAAAAACATAACTACAAAGGCAGTCGTTCCGGCTACTTACGTATGTGGTAGTAGGCAGGGCGCAGATGTATATGAAAAGCAACAACACGGCCACAAATATTTCGCGATGGCGGCCCAACACACGCGGGTACTCGTCACAGAGCGCCGTCGTCACCGCTTCCAAGCCTGCGCCAACAACAACACAATATCAGCCTATTTGAGTTATTAATCAGGAAACTACATCATTATAGTGCAAGAAATGTTGTTCTTGAATGAATTTTTCCTGGTTAGTACTATTAAAGAGTGTTTTCAGGGCTCATAGTTTTTAACCCCCGACAAAAACAGATGGGGTTTTCTTTATTTCTTTGTTTTTTCTTCTTCTTCTTTTTTTAAAACGTTACCTCCACACTAGGATTTTCCCATGTATCGTGGGGGCAGTTTACATACATACATTTCACAAGGGCAAACATCCAGACCCGGAACAATTATTTGTAGACCATACAAATACATGTTCCGTGCGGGATTCGAACCCGCGGCCCTTAGCGTTGTGTGTGAAATTCAAATTATAACATGTAGTTGTAAATAACCATATTTAGGGCCGAGGCTTCAAATCCCGTACGGAACAAATGTTTGTAGTTTTTTTTTTATACAATAAGGGTGACATACGAGCACACAGTCCACCTGATGGTAAGTGGTTGCTGCGGCCCATAGACATCTACATATATCTTCGTTTACGAACGTTGACGTTTACGACGTTGTCAGCCGTGAGGACTAAGATAGAATGCCACTTTTCCAGTAAAAAGGATCTCCGGTTCTCTACACTCACCATACGAAACACAGGAGCGTTAAGCTGCTATTTTGCGCTGGTATTCTGTGAGAGCGTGGTCCTTCCCCGATTGAGCCGACCCATTTGTGCTACAACTATACTATTAATATAGCTGCAGCATGGCTCTACCATGTGTAAACGACCTACATAATAATTGTTCCGGGTGTAGATGATTCCCCATGTGCATATAAAACGCCTCCACGAAATTGGAGAAAAACCTACACATATTTTTAAACACAAAAAAAAAGAATTTATTGATTAGTACAAATTATAGTATTAACAATTACCTCCAAAAGTACTATCTAAGCCGAGCGTGATCAGCATCAAAAAGAAAATGATAGCCCAGAACACGGAGCCGGTCATAGTGGCGATCGCCTCGGGGTACACGATGAACACCAGGCCAGGGCCTTCTAGACCCACATCCTCGATGCTCTTGTTTTGCACGTGCGCCATATACCTTTATTACAAATAGTTATCTTAACAAAGGTGAAGCTTATAAAACTGACGTGATAAACGAAATTACAGTTCATCCGATGGTAAGTGGCTACTGCAATATGTAGGCACCTAACTACAGATAAAGCGACAGATATGTTGACACCTTTGTAATACCCCCAGCCTGTTTTTATACTGATCGACTACACACTTCAGATCAGACCATATCAGTGTACCCATTGCTGCTTGGCGATTGATATAGACTTATGTTTGAATTGCAGAAATAAAGTTTTAATATTTTTATTCTTTTAATTTAAATAATTCCTCCTCTTCAGTCAATTTACATCCACGCTAGAAATAGGTAGGTAAGTACACAAAAAAAAAAGAAAACTAAATCTTTTTTTTTTTATAGAATAACTTTGACAATTGAGCACACAGTCCACCCGATGGTAAGTGGTTGCTGTAGCACGTAGACATCTACATCTATCCTCTATTAAGAATCAAAATGCAGATGTGTTGTCACCCCTGAGGACTAAGATGGTGTGCCTCGTTTCCAGCAAAAAGAGTCTCCGGTTCTCTAAACTCACTATACGAAACACATTACGTATCCCGGTCGAGTCGAGCCGTTTATGACACAATATAGCTGCAGTGTCGCTCTGACATGTCTTATTTATTTTATCTTATCTTAATACTTTCAATACTTTTATATTACATGCATATTTGTATATCAGCTGAACTTTTTTACTGTAAGAGAAAGAAGGTGTAATAGATAAACATTTTTATACGTGGTACAGCCATGCTGCAGTTATATTAGTAGTATGGTTGTAGCACGAATGGGTCGGCTCCACCGGGGAGGGACCGCGCTCTCACAGAATACCAGCTTAAGGCTGCTGTGTTTCGTATGGTGAGTCTAGAGAACCGGAGACCTGTTTTACTGGAAACGAGGATTTAATCTTAATCCTCACGGGTGACAACGCATCTGCATTTTAATTCGTAGTTGAGGATAGATGTAGATGTCTATTTCGTAGTATATTATAATTATATTAATCAATAATATAATTATAATATACTACGAAAGGAACTTCGCTCCAACCGAGTGTTCCACGACACTTACGCATGTTTTTTATTTCAGTCGAGTACTCGGTAAATCAGTATTTAATATAGCATTTTTTTTAATTATTGCCGGCGGGGATTGAACCCAGGTTGCTCGCGTACCATGTTTATTACGAGCGTTTAATTCCTGCCACGGCTGTTAAAAGCTAAAAGGATATTTTTACTCTCGTAATCGTTTAAAAAGTGAGAGAGAGTAAGTTTAAAATAAATTTAATTAAGAGGGAAAATATATATTAAAAAAACATGTAACTTTAATGCTTACCCTAGGACAGAGAAGATAACAAAGCCGGCGAGGAAGCTGGTGAGGCAGTTGATGGAGGAAGTGATGAGGGCGTCGCGGTAACAGTTGTTGTTGAACTTGTTGTAGCTGGAGAGCGCCAGCAGCGTGCCGAACCCGGGGCCCAGAGAGAAGAAGATTTGAGATGCAGCGTCGATCCACACCTGACGACATAATTACCTGCTTAAGATTCTATTTAATTCTTCTAAATTCTGTTTGATTTTGAATCAATTGCTACTAAATATACAGCCGGCTATAGCTTCAAGAACCGACGGGGAAGAAAAGTTCTGGACAACCTGGCAACTTTGTAATGGAAAACGAAGAATAGTCCCACAAGATGGAGTGACTATCTGGTAAGAGACGCAGGAAGTCGATGAATGCAGGTGGCTGAGGTTCTTTATGGTATTCCTTCGAGGAGGCCTACGTTCAGCAGTGGACTTGTAAAGGGCTGTAATGATGATAATAAAACAATAATATCTTTGCATCGTTGTGTCCGCTCACGGCGAACCAAAATTCCGTGAACTGGACACGGGACACAATTGATCCCATGGGTGTCATTCATGACGCCATAGGAAAACTAAAACAACATATGGACAATATCATCCTCCTGATAACAATTTAATAATAGTAAAAAAAAAACTACGATTGTCAACCCGCCCGCCTTATTTAGTTCAGCCTTCGATAGGCTGTTATATTTTTTTTATAGGATAAGGGTGACACACATAGACATCTACATCTATCATCGTTTGCGAACCAAAATGCAGATGCGTTTTCAGCCGTGAGAGCTAAGATGGAATGCCTCTTATCCAGTTAAAATTATCTCCGGTTCTCTACACTCACCATACGAAACACAGGTTTAAGCTGCTATTTTACGCTGGTATTCTATGAGAGCGTGGTCCTTCCCCGGTCGAGCCGACCCATTCGTGCTACAACTATACAATTAATATAGCTGCAGCATGACCCTACCACATATAAATATATCCATAACAGCCTATGGAAATAAATGTCTTACCTTGGAGTTCTGCAACTTATGCCATTCAGGAGTGAGATAGTATCGTATCCCTTCAGTAGCTCCAGGCAGCGTGACTCCTCTTGCGAGTAGGATTAGCAGGACCACGTATGGTGCTAAAGCAGTAACCCACACAACCTGAGAAAGGAAATCGTTTTTAAATGTTATAAAAAAATGCGTGAGTGTCGTGGAACACTCGGTTGGAACGAAGTTCCTTGCGTAGTATATTATTATTGATAAACGTAGATATTATATTATTGGTTAACAAATACGAATAAATGAATTACTAGCGTCTGTTAAAATGAAGCGTCATTTGAAATAAAATAATATTTCTTTCATGGCAATTTAAGAAAAAGTAAGAGATGGATATCATTCCATCTCATTTCCTTATTTCGCGGCCAAGGCCGTCTACACTATGACACAAGGGGTAGTGACGAAAAAATCTTACACTTTTTGTCGCCTAGCTCCCATCCGCCAAACCCGTACCGTCCTAAAAGGAACTTCGTTCCAAAAAATATTACAAATGATAATCGGTGGCTAAAAATCACATCTATAAAAATTTATGACGACGATAAAAATTGTAGATGCGTGCTCACACCTGAGGATTACGATGGAATGTCTCATTAACAGTAAAAATATTCTGTGGTACACATCGCTCGCCATACGCACAACGTGATCCACCCCAGGTCAAAACATTCCATTTGTTGCTGCAGCCATAAAACCATGCAGCTTGGCTTACAAATATGTTATATATTTTGTAAGCTTATGTCTCATTTGTAACTCCTCCATATTTTTAAGAGAAAGTCCGGCCTACAATACTTTTGCGGAATAGGTTTGAGCAAATATTTTTTTGGTGCTAGACAGAACTTCCTTTAACAATATAAGAAGGATTGTAGCGATGTTTATACGTTTCTCTTTTTTTTTTATGTTCGTTTAATCCGCTTGCTGGATGTTTGATGACGGTACTAGGCAATTGCAGTAATTTTAAAAAGTGAACAACCGACAGCTTAAAGAACAAACAACCGATGGGAAAGAAAAATTCTCGAGTGGCAGCCTCGTACCGGTAAGTCAAGTGAAGCGCGATCCTCTCACTAGATAGAGTGGCTCAGTACCGTGCCTTGGGAAAGCCTGTGTTCAGCAGGGGACTTGTGAAAGCTGTAATGATAATGATCTCCGCTAGGAGTGAAGTATTCTGTGATAATGATGTAATGTTGTATTGAAAAAGAAACAAAACATAGGTAAGAACATAGCTGCCATGGATATAAATTAAATCGTAAAAATATTTGTGAGTGTGATCATCCATGAAGAAAACATAGTAATACTTTGTAATTATAAGTTTATCTGCTGTAATATCTGTTTTAATATGTGGTTACGATAGACCATTAATAGTAAAAGGCCCCGAAGTTATAACTAGAACTTTAATTTCTTATATAACATTTATTAACACAAAATAGTGGTTATTTCAAAAGGTTTAATATAAAGTCCACAGACGTACCTTCCCAGCACTTCTGACACCCTTCCACAACGAGAAGTAGACTAGCACGAACACGCCGAAGACGCACAGAGCAAGCGATGGCTTGATCGGTCCCATGTCATCCAGACCGTTTGATTTATGTTGTTCCAACACGCTGCGTCTGAAATTATTGACTCAATATATTTTTGATCTACCCGTGAAGGACACAATTTTATTTGATGTACATATTAACTTTTGATAAATTTCCTCGTTACCTCCAAACTAAAGTTTTCTCCTGTATCACGGAGGCAATTTACATACATACATTTCACAAGGACGAACATCCAGTACACATGAGTAAAGATCCTTCCTCCTTTACTCTGATCCAGACTCAGAAAAAATTTCATTCCCAATTATCGCTCAATTATTTGTAGACCATACAAATATTGAACTGACGAGACGAGCACCCTGAGGACTGACGAGAAGATCCTGGAACTGGAAGAAGAGATAGACAAGTTGCGCTGGAATATTTCGCGCTGGCTTTCTGGCTGCCTGCGAGTTTCGCGATCCAGTCCAGTTCAGTCCAGAGAAAGTTTCTATTTTATGGCTGACCACCTGAGTATCATTAGTGGCATTTTTGACCAACAACAAAATTTATGACTCCATCTTGCGTATGAAATTCACGCGCTATGTTGGCATGGACACTGGTAGTTAGTTACGAGTAGCAACAGGTTGCCAAAGCCAGCCCATTTTTACTTTATTTTTTATTGCTAGCTTTCTCAGCATCCAACACTTTTTTCTAACATTATCTTCTAGCAATAAATTAGCACCTATTATTTGACTCAATTATCATTAATTTCGTTATTTTACTGGTAACTTTATGTAAAGATAGCAGTAACTTGTTTTTTATAGAACCTATTCTATTATTTAGCAAGTTTTAACTACAGATTTCCGTACAAATTTCATTGTTTTCTGTTAATTTTTTACCGACTTCAAAAAGGAGGGGATACTCAATTCGACTGTATGTTTTTACGTGTGTTACCTCATAACTTTGTTCTACGCAAACCGATTTTGAAGATTCTTTTTTTATTTGAATGCTGGTGCTTTTCATTTAGTCCTATATAAATTTGATCAAGGACTGACCAATAGTTTTTGAGTTATCCTTTATAATATATATTGAAGTTGGTTGTATAAAATTTTTAATTTTAAATTATTACTGCTAGATTTAAAGAGTTAATTACATAGAAAGGCAACGGCACGTTTGGCACTACGATAGTCAATCAAACTGCTAAGAATGACGATTAAGGCAAACTCCCTACAAGTGTTGAGTCCTACGACCTTGAGACTTTTACAGGCCGTCAAAGAACAAGAATACTGTCTAGTGGCGGTGCGGTGTAAGATCCATATCATCCCGTGGGTGTCGTAAGAGGTGGCAGGGGGAAACAAATCAAGAGATGGACAGCAGTGTCTTTCTATTAACTACTAAAAATAAAAAACTTCGTTAGCCAACCCGCTTGCCAGGCGTGGTAACTTATCAAATTAATTGAGGCCTATGTTCAGCAGTGGTTTAATAGGCCGTAAAGGTAAAGCAGAAGTTAAATATTAATAATGACGGAATAAAATTAATAATTACTCAAAGAACTCCTTGGCGGGCGTAGAAGCGTTTAAGAAGATCTGTGGCGAGGTGATCGGCGTGCAGAGGGGCGTGTTCCATTCATTGTCGCAGCTGGTCCACGGCAGCACGGAGCTCACGGACGCCAGGGAAGCTATCAAGTAGTACACTGCCCAGCCGATTATCGTGTTGTAGTACATGCCCATGTAGATGTCTATCATGCAGATCGCGTAACCAACGCCTAGGAACAAAAAAAATGAGTAAATAAAAAAATAAACACACAAATTACTTTTAATTATGTTTTCTCATACAATGTTTATAGAATAAACGACTTTGACGGTGACTAAGAATTTTTATGGATAAAGTTTGAGAGTTTTTTAAACTTTGGTACTTATATAAAATAGTTCGTAGATTAATCGTAGCATTCGTAGTCTCGTAGCTCTTGTAACCTCGTAGTACTTGTAGCCTGGCGTAGCATTTAGTATTATCTATACATATAATAAAACTGTAAATAGCAGATGTCTGTACATTTAATATTTTTGTAATAAAAGTGATTGAGGGGTACTAAAAATAAGTAATTAAATACATTTCTACCATTTTTAGAATTTTCTGTCTGTCTGTCTGTCTGTCTGTCTGTTTGTTTGTTAACGTATCACGTATAAAGTACTAATTTATATCATAAGAATTGTTAAGGAAATTATAAAGTGTATCTTCGGGTTACATTTAGTCTTTAGTTCATTAAAATCAGTTCATTCCATCAAAAGTTATGATAAATATTCTGAAGTATGGGTAGGGAAGTATAGGTACGAATTTGCTCAACGGTGGCTTTGTTTGAGTCATCAAGTGCATTTTAAACTAATATCATATCATAAATCATAGTTAAATTATGTAAAATAATGATATAATTATGTATATCTAAAACGCAGTAAACAAAAGTAATAAAGAACGTATTAAATATATTATACAAAAATATATTAACCTTATTAACTAAATCTGAAGCACAATAGTTAACCCATTTCTTCGATAGATGGTGGTGTTGTGAAAATGCAATGCAATTGCAAATGTGGTTTTTTTCTGTAGATAGAGTTTTCATATTTACTGCTAATCTTTATTATATTACTCGCTGCCCTACTGCGTGTTGATAAACTCAATTTATTCTTTACCGCCGAGTACTCTATGTGGTAAATCAAATTTTAAAAGAGCTATTAACAATTGCATTGGTTTTGGCGAGAGTCAAACTTTATTTTTTGCTTACTGTGCAGGCACTGATTTATAAGTTCTCTTACGTTTTATATAATGTATCAATCGCGTCAATTAATCTCTTTTATTTTTAGAATTGATGATGTTAGCAGCGCCATCTCTCTTTAAATATATACATATAATAAAAATGATGATAACATGTTGTGTCTCTTTCTGTACATTGTATATATATTTTGGTGGCTAAAATCATTATGATGAACTGAAAATAATTAAATAAGAACATTTTATAATTTTTAGAATTGTCTGTCTGTCTATTTGTCTGTTATTATATGAACGCATCACGTCTAAAGTAAACATCTTTTATTTTCAAAGAAATCGTTAAGAATATCATAAAGCGTATCTTCGAGTTACATTTAATCTTTGTTTTATTGAAATTGGTTAATTCTATCGAAAGTAATGATTATTATTTTGAAATGTAGGTTCGAATTTGTTCAATGGCGCCATAAAATCTCAGAAATATTAATAAAAAGATTTCTGTGTAAAAAAACGTTCCATAATAATTAATATATTTATACTTAAAACACAAAAAGAGAAGAGATGTTTTCTCACACAAAGGACGTAATAGATGGAGTTGTACAAATTACAAACTTTTCTGAATTGCTGTGTTGAGATTTTTCGCCGATGAATCGTATCGTAGATGACGCCTTGACACATATGAGTATTGGTATTGTATAGTTTGTAATATGTAGTATATTGTAATTTGTATTGTATAGCCAATATTATTTGTAAATTATGTGTTTCTTTTTTATGTTATCTGTGATGGCGTCATTTTGGAGAATAAACCTTTCTTTCTTTCTTACTTTCTTTCTATTGAGACTTACTGAAGAAATTTGTATCCATCGAAGCCATACAATGATACAACGGAACCCGACCAAAAATAAAAATTTCGCAACGAAATGTCGTGATATTGTATTTATAATATACGCAAAATCAGAACTGCCATTTTAGCGCTTTGGGAACTAGATTTAGCACTTTTTTGGAATGTATAGCTCGCATTTCGAAATTTTAGCACCTAGCGCTTAATCCAGCGCTTTTTGGTGTATTTAGCACACATTTCAATATTTTAGCGACTAGCGGGTTATTAACTCTTTTATAGCAGCACTGTTAGTCCACATTACCGATAATAATAATAATGACCTTTATTATTTTTTCCCACAAATAGTACATTGCAGTTTATCTTTTTCAAACATATTTTTTCCACAAAACAAAGAGCATGGGAGACGAGTCCAAACTAGGATACCCTGTGCTATGGATCTCCTGGCTTCCCCTTTAGGATGATCAACTTGATTTTTTTACCGACGACTATAAGCGGGGAAATCCCCTTTATTAAAGTTTTCGTTCATGGTTTTGGCAACGCATTTATTTTGCTTTATTCAGTTTCAGTCAGTTGCTTAGAGCACAGCTAAGTTAAAAGTTACTTAGAAGTTATAACACAAAGAAACTGTGTAGCAACCGCAATCAGATGCTGACATCTGAAACTATGTTGCGAAATACATTGCACTTTAAAACAATTAATGACATTTTTATTGTTCGTACAGTACTAACTACTGTAGACAGCAATTGCTATAATTATAAGTCGATGTCCTGCGAAGTATTGATACATCAAAAAAATATTGCCAGAAAAAAAACTTAATGTTGTTTTCTTTATTATGATTATATAAAAATACACAAACTTTCATCATCATCATCATAATCATTACAGCCCTTCACAAGTCCACTGCTGAACATAGGCCTCCCCCAAAGAATGCCACAAAGCACGGTCCTGAGCCACCTGCATCCATCGACTAAATTAACTACAAACTTTGTTTGTAGTTAATTTAGCGCGAAATCTAGGGCTTTTTTAAAGCGCTGTTTTCATGAAATCTAGCGCTTTTTGTGTTGTCCTAGAGCTGAATGAGTTTTTTTTTATCTGGCAGCACTGCCCAAAAACCCTCTATTAAGAAGTAACTTTCCTTTCAGTTTTAAGCGCGTTCAGTTCCCAGTTACAGTGAGTTTATGTTATGCGATGACCGTAAATAAAGCGCAAGGTTAAACTTTACGCGTTGTAGGAGTGTACCTCAGTACTGACTGTTTTGCACATGGCCAACTCTATGTTGCTTTTTCCCGCGTTAGTAGCCCCCGTAACGTTTTTGTGTACACCCCGGCTAAGCCTACTTCTAACGTCGTTTACACAGAAGCTCTATCATAAACGACTTAGAACTTTGATGATAATGATTTATTTTGTTACCACTTATTGATACAGTAATGAAATAAATCGTTTAATATTCTCTTACCTAAACGACAAATTCTTTATGTAAAACCTGTATACGCGAGCTACGCCGCGGGCACAGCTAGTACAAAATAAATGTTACAATTTGTTCGCGTTGAACAAAAGCAAGAAATCATAGATCTATGAAGAGATTTATTCGTCTGAATTTACAGATTTACAACTATATTTTTCATGGTGTTGTGCTTGTGCCTTGTGTGGTTAGAAATTAAAATGGGAATGTGAGAACGAATATGAGTATCGGGAATGACGTGGTGAGTATTTGTGTAGTGTGATTGGTTGAATGTACTATAATGTATGGCTCTATACAATAAACATAATATTAAGCGCCTCGGGTCGACTGTCGACTATCTGGCGTCGACACAATTATTTACCTATTATTGGCCGAAATGTTAAATACACCGATACCGAAATAATGTTTAGTGAAAGCCTCCTCATTAATATAAAACTGAAGTAACAAACGAACTCACAGTCCACCTGGTACGCGCGTGGCTGCTGCATACCATGGACACATGCATGCGACTATATACATAAAGGTCACAGATGCATAGGATAAGGATGACAAACGAGCACACAGTCCACCTGATGGTAAGTGGTGGCTGTGACTCATAGAGATTGACATTTATCCTCAATAACGAATCAAAATGCAGATGCATTTTCACCCGGTGAGGACTAAGATGGAATGCTTCGTTCCAGTAAAAAGGGGTTCCGGTTCTCTGCACTCACCATACGAAATACAGCAGCGTTATGCTGCCATTTTACGCTGGTATTCTGTGAGAGCGTGGTCCTTCCCCGGTCGAGCCGATCCATTCGTGCTACAACTACACTACTAATATAGCTGCAGCATGGCTCTACCACGTAAAAAAATTCTTGTTGATTAAAACTGCTTTTACGGATTTTATCGCGTTTAATTAACTTATTTTGATTATTTTTATTAATTCCTGACGTTTCGGGTGCTTTCCAGCACCCATGGTCACGAGGGACTGAGGTTATTGACGTCCCGATGTCAGAGTTAATCCCGAGTACCTTCAGCTTTTTTATTATTAATTTTTGGTCCGAATGAGCTTACTGTATCTTGAAGTCTTGCAGTGGTATGCTTGGGTTTAGTTTTAATTTTATTAATTACAGGATTCCAAGCAGGTGGTAGTCCCTCTCTATTGAAATTAGGATGTTTTTTAATTTCAATAGCCTCACGTATCATCCTTGGCAGAAATCGATGTTCTTTCGCGAGAATTTGTGGTTTATCAAATCTAATGTAATGACGGGGGCCGTCTAGGATATGTCACAAACTGCAGACTTCCCGGAACGTTGGTGCTTCACATCAGCTATGTGTTCTTTTACGCGGGTTTTATTATATATAAGAGACCACATTCACAATCAAGCGTGAACACTCCTGGATCTTGTAGAGGAATATTGCACTTGACGGATGGTAAGAACTGACTAATCTTATTCAGCGGTTTGAAGAATGTTCTAATAGAAGCTCGCTTCAAGATGTAGCCAATCTTGTCTGTGACACCTCTGACATATGGTAGTACAGCAGGCACACGCTCGACTGTGGCCGGCTTCACTCGGTCACTGTGACGTAGGCGCGGGGTCCACTATCATATCCCGATGGGACGGCAGTCCGATAGGATAGGAGAGAAATCAGGCGCAGAACCAACGGCTTTACGTGTTTACGAGGTATGGTGTGAAATACCCCCAATTTTTTTATTTTGAATTTATTGACAGAAAAATTCAATAACTGATTTTTTTTTTGGTCCGACTTGGGAGTCGAACCTAGCAAATTATGATTAGCAGCCACGTTTACGACTACTACATGAACGAGACAGTTAAAAATATTTTTTTTAATTAAGATTCAGCAGAAGTTGTTTATAGGGACAATGTCATTAATTACTCCTTTACCGCCTACATTAAAAAGAACATTGTCTTTTCCATGCGTCCCCTCGTATACAAACAAAGAAATCAAGTTACAATAAAGCGTGTCGCAATTAAATTAAAACCATCTACGAGTGGGAATAAAACTGAATTAAGCCGTTTCAGCCTCTTACAATAAATCTTCAAACACTTAGAATCAAATTAATCATCCGGATCGAGAGCCAATTTAAGGCGGGCAAACTTGGCGCGAACTCGCAATGCCATGTTTGATCGAATCAGCGACATCTGTAGGGTGTAATCAAATGATACCGAATTGGATATCGTTAATTGGTTTAGGTTTCGAGATGGCGCTATTTATGAATGAATGATAACAGATCTTTAGAATTAGAATCAGCAAAATAACTCAATGGCAGCCGCAATAGTCAGGTGATATTTATATTTATTTTGGATTCCAGTTACTGCAAATTTTAAGATACGATATGAACACAATCAAATGCGTTATAAAATATTTAACAGAGTTGTTAAAACTTTTGGCAAACCCATCTAATTTCTTTAATTTTTACCTGTCTCTATCCAAGACTTCGTCCGCGTGAAGTTCTAATCAGAAGCAATAATGCATTACAAAATATTCAATGGAGTGGTTAAAACTTTTGGCAAACCCACCTAATGTTGATTTTGTTTTTATCTGTCTATTGACTCTGTACCTTAGACTTCGGCCGCTTGAAATTCAATAAAAGATATAATAGATAAGCTTATGTCCATCTTTAGGTAGTGATCATTAAGATTAATTCGGCAGTTTAGCCGTAAGAAGGTAACTAACACACAGACACATTTTCGCAATTTTAATATTACTAAGTATGTAGTGTGGAAGTGGTAATGGAGTATGAAGCACTCTCTCGGTAGAGACTAGAGTAATTATAGTATTCTGTGCTTGTAATGGTATAACTCGTCAAGAACTGTTGTACTATTTGATGGCGGTTTATTAGTTTAGTTTTTAAAGGTGTTCGTGGAGTTTTTATAGGTTTTGTTTTTATTTTAGTTTTTTTAAATAATAGTAAAGAATAAAAAATACAGATATCACAAGATGTCTGCGCGTGATCAAAAGAATTTAAAAAAAAAAAAACAATTTTCTTACAAAAATATTTTCGTAAATTTAAAATTCAACTGAAATTTTGTACAAACATTTAGAGTGACTCGAATATTATTCATAATTAATTACTCCATTTAAAAAAAAAAAACACAACGATTCTTGTACCGCGTATCTTTGCTATAATTTGAAATTGCTTAGTGATTTAGCGGGAAAAGGGCGCGCGATTTCGTTTGATAAGCGAATGACGGGAGAATGATACATGTGTCAGAGATAAGGAATGCTATGCGTAAGTCATCTCTCAATATTGATGAGCATAGGAAACATTTAATATGATGTATTACATATGATACAACATGTTATTATATTTTTGTTAACGTAATAAGTATACACGAGTGTAATCATAAGCTAATTTCACTTTTCTGCCGACTTCCAAAAAGGAGACGGTACTCAATTCGACTGTATGTTTTTTTTTATGTGTGTTACCTCCTAACTTTGTACTGGCTGAACCGATTTCGATGATTCTTTTTTTATATGAAAGCTGATAGTTCTGGTGTGGTCCCATATGAATTGATCAAGGTCAGACCAATAGTTATTGAGTTATTCTTAAATAACTTATATTGAAGTCGGCTGTACAAAATTTTAAATTTTAAATTATGAAATAACCACTTATTGAATGGTTGTCAAATTAAAAAGTAACAAAAATGACACATTGAGATTGGCAACTTTCTGAATCCGTGGTGCTACTGAAAATGTTTTGACAGATAAACTCAATTATTGATTTTGGCGTAATCCGGGATTCGTACTCGGGACCTAATGACCAGCAGTCGCGCTTACGACTACTAGTCTAAACGGGTGGATTTATTTTACCCCCGGTGCCTCGGTCGTTGGTCCTGATCGCCATGAACATAACCGAAATTTGATGTATAAGAAATAATTATAGTCAGTTTTTTTTTAATTTTCTTTAGAAAAACGAGGATTTTCTCCTGTATCGTGGAGCCAGTTAATAAGAACAAACATGCAGACACGGAACAATTATTTGTAGATGTTTGATTCAAACCCGCGGCCCCCAGTGCTTCAACTCATTGCTAAGCCATTGCGTCACGGAGACGTCAATAGTTGGTAATTATTTTTTCATACATTACAGCCAATTAAAAGTCTACTACTGAACATGGACCTCTCCCGTCTCCGACAGAATAAAATAACAGAAAACATACAGACATTTGTTATTAATTAGTTACTATGCAGTTAAAGAAATATAAGTATCAAAATTTTAATAAAGTATAAATACAAGATTTGTACTCATAATTTTTGCGTTATGAAGTTTGGTTTCCGAAATAATTTAACAAGTCATGGCGAGATCATTTTGTGGATTGTGAATTTTGAAAAGATAGCGAATTGGTCAAATTATGCGGCGCTGGGCGATTTACGTGCCGAATAAGGTGCGTTGATACAGGGAAAGGTTGACGAACAAAAAATTACGTACTTTTATCGAGAATAAATATTATATAACTTAGTGCTGTGTTAAAGCATCGATAAAGCAGCGGCCGTTTGACCCTTTATTATTGGATTGACTGATGGAGAGCTATCGTATCACAGAGCCATCTATACAAACAAGGCTGTAGTTTTTGAGTTATAAGAAAGTGACCATATTAACCGGATGGCTATATTACCCTCACGTAAAAAACACGTTTTACAAAAAGTAGAGTAACTTAATATACGCAACAATGCAGCCCACAGTGGTGTTCACAGATTACCTGTTAGAATAGTTAATTAAGACGCTAGGAGACCTGCACCTGTACACAATGTATTCTATAAAAGTCAAAGTATGGTAAACAGTGGTATTATAATGTGAATGAGGTGACAAATTATTACTTGAAAAGTGTCTTATATAAAAGACCACGAAACTTTTCCGTCGAAAATGTAAAATTATCTATAAGCTCGAAGGTCTCATTATATGTGACAACCATACGCCGAATCAGTGAACATAGACTGGTATTGAATCGACAGGTATCTAGGGCAAAGAGCAAATATTCTATGCAAATAAATATAATTGAAGTGTCCCTTTGTAATGTCAACATAACAACGTTTTTCTAAATGCATATAGAAGTATATACGGTACTTATAACAAAAATACAATTGTTAAAATTTTTGTCTGTCTGTCTGTTTGTTGCGGCTAATCTCTGAAATGGCTGGATCGATTTTGACGGAACTTTCACTGGCAGATAGCTGGTGTTACAAGGAGTAACTTAGGCTACTTTTATTTTAGAAAAATAATTAGAGTTCAATGCAAAAAAAATAAAACCCATGAAATCCAGTCGTAACAAATTACACGCGGGTGAAGTCGCTGGGAATAGTTAGTAAAGAATAAAAAAGTCAATATATTTCGTAAATTATTTTAAGTAAGAGTAGCGATGGGAGCGGGAGCAGCGGGTCACACTGACCATTTTGACTGATTTAAGGAACTACTATGGAGCTTCGAATTTGATTAGATCTCAACCGTCAAGATGTCTAGTATTTTTAACTGACTTCAAAAAGGAGGAGGTTCTCAATTCGAGTGTATGTTTGTTTTAATCGTTATAATTAAATAATTCTTTTTTTTAATAAATAGGCTTTATCTCAACGGTGGTCCCATTGAATTTTGAAGAAAAAATTCCGCCCCAAGAGTGGAAAATAGGGGAAAAAGTTTCATATTGGACTATTGTTTAAGGAATTTCATATGATATCTCGCAGATTAAGAACCGATTTTAATGATTCTTTTTTTATTAAATAGCTTATACTTACTTCAAGGGTGGTCCCATTTAAATTTTGAGAAAAAATTGCACCCCTAAGGGTAGAAAGAAATAATTTATTTTTGGCAATTTGAAGTCGGTTTTTACTTTTTTTAAAGTTATAATTATATCTTTTAAATACTTAATATATCGGCAAAGACGACAACCTCGTAGATTGTATTGACCTCGGACCCTATTTCACATTTATGGTTTTGGTAAGATCATTAGTTACATAAGTCGTCTGTCAGTGGCTTAAGTGAACCCATCACCCTATTTCATTTCGTGGGTGTCGTAAGAGGCCACTATGGAGTATGCCAGAATAATCCAGTTGCTTCTGACTTGCGATAGATGGCGTTATAGCCATTTTGTTTATGACAGGCGTAAAATACGTAGACCGCGGTCATCTAAGAATGGCGATTAAGGCAAACGCTTCCTACAAATGGAGAGGCCCATTACCAGCAATGAAAGTATACGCAGTGATGATGGTGATGAAGGAGAATCTATATTTTTAATGCTTATAAAATTAAAGTGTAATTTTTTTAAATTACTTTCCTCTTTGGAGGAAAATCATGTTTTAAATGTTTGAATCTATTTGAAAACCATTTGAAATCTATTTTCATTTAATGATACTCTTATCTTTATCAACCGACTTCAAAAAAGGAGGTGCTTCTCAATTCGACTGTATTTTTTGTCTGTTACCTCAGAACTTTTTTCTAGGTGAACCGATTTTGATGATTCTTTTTTTATTTACTGCTGTTTCTCTTGTGGTCTCATAAAAATTTGATCAAGATCTGACCAGTAGTTTTTAAGTTATCCATAATAATGCGTATTTAATTGACTTCGACTACATTGATGATGTTCTCATTTTATTTATATTGAAGTCATTGTACAAAATTTCTAATTTTACTACTTTTATTCATAGAAAATACGCACTATACGTTTGTCGAATTTGTGTGGCTGTCTTCGGTATAATAGCCTGGCTTCGGTGCAGCGTGTCCGGAGAGCATATCAAATATTGAAACTACAGATCACGCGAGGCTTATTGCCTGACCCTAGCTATGACTTCTAAAAGTAAATTCATATTTATTCTAAACTTGTTTTAAGACATTAACTTTTATTCATCTAATGATTTCTTATATTTACGCGAATACTACACATTTAAATAAAACTAATTTTACGGATTTTATCGCGTGTATTAACTTATTTTAAATTCCCGACTTTTCGAGCACATTACAGTATCTGCAGTCTGTCAACACGTACAGGATCGCCCCCGTCACTACATTAGATTTGATAGATCACAAATCCTCGCTAAAGAACACCGATTCGTACCCGACTTCAAAAAAAGAGAATCTTAATTCGACTGTATTTTTTTGTATGTATGTTATGTGATATCTTCTCCAATTGTCAACCAATTTTAATGATTCGCTTTTATTAAAAGTGCAATAGTGTGTTCCTATTTATATTTACTACTCGTCGATAAAATGTAAAATTTTATCCGTCTGTCTGTTAGTCTAGGCTAATCTTTGGAATGAAAATTCACAAACAGAGCGATATCCGGAGTAATATATAAAATAAATGTAAAATAAAATGTATAAAATAAATGGCCTTTGATGCTTATCTTAAATCTAAATAACGCCACATTAATAGATCTCAAGCAGGCGAAGCCGGGACGAGTAGCTAATAACGATAAAAATATATACATTAAAATGTTTTTAAACTTTTATCTTCTATCAAAGCGTAATATCTGCTTGCCATATATAATACTAGAGTCGTAATGTTGTGGACACTGAAAACTTTCCGAAACTCAACATCCTTACACTAACATTGTATTGTCATCGAAAAGACCAATATAAAACGCTTTAACACTCATATAATCCTAAAGCCCCACCTTTCTTCTTTCAGCAATTGACCTTCTTATTTAAACGTTTCTGCATAAGTGTATTATAAATTACTTAAGTTGTTTTTGTATAATATGTTTGTATGTAACTATGCTTAAAATGTATGTGTTATGTATTGTTTAAAATTATGTATGTTTATGTATCAGGTATAGAGTATATAATTTAGGTTATTTGTAGTTATATATATTTATTTTCGTATTTACAAGTATGTTACGCAGCCCTAATCCAGGCAATCTGCTGCGTTGCATCGGCTTACGACGATCACGAGGCGCCGTGTCAGCATAACGTCTCTAGTGTCTTATATTACCTAGTTCTAATATTTTACCGTGTGAATCTATTCTACATTCAAACATCGAATTAGAGTCACCTCACTTAGTTATAAGAATTAATTGTAATAATTACTTTAAATTAAATATATATTAAATAAAGATTGCTTTTTTTTGCAACCTCTGGCTGGAGCCCACATAATTGGCGCAGTCGGTAGGATCTTCTAAAGTAGAGTCAGTGAATCAAGAGTGACCAAGAAGATACAGAACCTACGGGAGCACCAGTCCAGAGGCGAATCCAGGCATTGATTCCGCAAGAAGAAGTAATGCTGTAAGTGCTTGAATCTTTCAATCCTTACCCTTCCTAGTTCCGTAATTATTTTTTTTTTACTCTATCCTTATTCTATATACACTTTTCTTTCTATTGTATTTTATTGCATTTTAACTGTGTTAGTATAAAGCTTCCAAAATTTTCCATCCAAGGGGAACACGGAACGTTAGGTTAGATAGTAGTAGGACTTCTAAGCTTAGTATTATAGACGAGAACAGAGGTTTAGATACCGATAGTATGGCCCAATCAAATGAAATAGACCTAATTTATAAGTCACTTAGAGTTTTGCCCGAATTTGACGGTAACCCGTACATCCTTACGCGCTTTATTAACCTGTGCGATCAACTGGTATTAGCCCACGTACGAAATGAGCCCGGATACGAACTAGCCAATCTATCTCTTATTAACGGAATTTTAAATAAAATAACTGGGCCCGCGGCTAGGCTAATAAATTCGAATGGAATACCCGAAACCTGGGCCGGCATTAAAAGCGCTCTTATAAATAACTTCGCCGACCATCGCGACGAAACCGCATTATACAGTGACTTATCACTACAAACCCAAGGGTCTAGTACCCCGCAAGAATTTTACGAGCGAGTTCAAAGTTTATTTAGTACAATAATGACCTATGTCACTTTACATGAAACGATTAGTACGACAATTGAAGCTAAGCGCGCACTCTATAAAAAACTGACCTTGCAAGCTTATTTACGCGGATTAAAAGACCCCCTAGGGTCTAGAATAAGATGTATGCGTCCCGAAAGTATGGAGAAAGCACTTGAATTCGTACAGGAGGAATTAAACACCCTTTACCTCCAACAACGAAATGAAGGCAGTCAGAACAAGAAGGAATGGACTCAACCTTCACATAGCCTACCATTAAATAATTTCCTTCCAAAACCTACCACATTTAACATGCCGTCACTACCTAGACCACAGGGTAATAATATACTGAACTCATTTAGACAGCCACCTATGCAACCGCATGCTGCACAGGGTTGGAGGCCCAATCTACCACCCCAGATGCATGTACCACGCGGTCCCACTCGTACGCAACAGATGATGCGTGCTCCTCCACCAAATTATAACCCCCAGAGTAATGTGTTTAAGCTTCCTAACAGACCTCAGCAACCACAGGGCTTCAATTTTAATAATAATTCGCGCCCTTCTCCTATGAGCGGTGTCACTCCCTTTGTTCCGAAACCCTTACCACCGACTGGACATGACTGGAGACGATTTGGCAACCCACCGCCGAGCAATTACTTTAAAACACGGGAGGTAAACTTTAACGAGACGGATTTTGACTACGACTATAGCACCGACGCGTACTATGAATACGACTATCCTGACTATAACTATAATCAAGAGTACTGTACTTACGAACAATATCCTAACTATGGATACGAGCCACCGTATAACCACGCGGAAGCTCCTATCGTAGAGGAAGTAGAGACTAATTTCACCCCGACTAATGATGAGGATTTTCGGAAGTGTCCCAAACCAGAAAAACAAAAATAGAAATAAATTTCCACATACAAAGGCAACTCGGTTACATTCAGACAAGTAATCCCCCACTGAAATTCTTAATAGACACCGGCGCAAACCAATCGTTTATTAGTCCCGAAGCTGTAAGAAAATATTTTAGCCATATTCCACTGAATTATGACCCATTCGAAGTCACCAATGTCCACGCGACAAGTAAAAATGATTATTCTATAACTCTCCCTTGCCCTTTAGAATTTAATGAACGAGATAATATAACCTTGTTCGTTTATAGATTTCATAATTACTTCGACGGACTGATAGGGTTTGATTTACTAGACATATGGGGTTCTAATATCGATCTTAGAAATAAATTACTTATTACTCGTAACGCAAAAATTCCCATCGAAATGTATGACTCACGTAACGCACATTTATATGAAGAAATTATACCCGCGCAGTCATCAAAATTAGTTAGGTTGCCTATAAACTCAAAGGACGGTGACGTAGTAGTTGAAAATCAAATAATTTGCAACTGCATAATCTCTGATTGTATAACGAAAGTAATTAATAATCGTGGTTGGGTCGAAATTACCAATAATAGCTCAAATGATGTAATTTTTTCAATGGACCGTCCGGTAGAAGCCGAAATATATAATGTCGAGTGCCAGTTTACTGAAACGTTATCGGATCGCGCTAAAAATGTTCTATCCCGTCTTCGCACCGATCATCTTAATCCTGAAGAGCTAGCAAACCTACAACGGTTATGTGCCTCGTATGCCGACGTGTTTTACCTTGATGGTGAACCTTTAACATTCACCAACAAGATCAAACATAGAATTAAAACACATGATGAAATCCCCGTACATACTAAGAGCTACAGATACCCGTATGTCCACCGACAGGAAGTCCGAGACCAGATCAATAAGATGCTCGAGCAAAATATAATTAGACCATCGGATTCTGCTTGGAGCTCTCCTATTTGGATTGTACCCAAAAAGGCGGACGCTTCCGGCAAAATAAAATGGCGTCTTGTTGTGGACTTCAGGAAGGTGAACGAAAAGACAGTCGATGACAAATATCCTATTCCTAATATAACCGATGTTCTAGACAAACTGGGCAAATGTCAGTACTTCACCACGCTCGATTTAGCCAGTGGATTCTATCAGGTAGAAATGGATCCCGCGGATATTCACAAAACTGCTTTTAATGTAGAGAATGGGCATTACGAATTTCTTAGGATGCCAATGGGCCTGAAAAATAGTCCATCGACCTTCCAAAGGGTGATGGACAACGTATTAAAGAACTTACAGAACGAAATTTGTTTAGTGTATCTAGATGACATAATTGTCTTCAGCACATCCTTACAAGAACATATGACAAATCTGGAAAAAGTATTCAAAAGGCTACGGGAATCCAACTTCAAAATTCAGATGGATAAATCAGAGTTTTTGAAGCTGGAAACCGAGTTTCTAGGTCATGTTATTTGTAAAAACGGGGTTAAACCCAACCCAGACAAAATTAAAGCCATCGAAAAGTACCCACTGCCAAAAACTACAACCGAAATTAAGCGTTTTCTAGGACTTCTAGGATATTATAGAAAATTTATACCAGACTTCGCACGTCTCACAAAACCACTCACTCAATGTCTTAAAAAGGGATCAAAGATAACATTAGATCAAAATTATATTAACTGCTTTGAACACTGTAAAACTCTCTTAACAAATGACCCAATCTTACAGTATCCAGACTTCAGTAGAGATTTTATTTTGACAACCGATGCCTCAAACGTGGCGATTGGTGCAGTTTTATCACAGGGAACAGTCGGTTCAGATAAACCCATTGCATATGCTTCTCGTACACTTAACTCCAGCGAAAGTAACTATAGCACGATAGAAAAGGAACTTTTAGCTATCGTATGGGCAACTAAGTATTTCCGTCCCTATTTATTCGGCCGTAAGTTCAAAATTATTACAGACCATAAACCCTTACAATGGATTATGAGCTTAAAAGAACCCAATTCGCGTCTAACCAGATGGCGCCTTAAGTTAAGTGAATATGACTTTAGTGTCGTATATAAGCAAGGCAAGTGCAACACGAATGCCGATGCACTATCGCGCATCGAACTTCACAATGACGAGCTAAGACCCATAATAGATGAATTGCTTTCCATTTTACCTAACCCTTCCGAAGGGGTACACACTTTAGATGACTCTAGGACTATAACGGCTACCGAAGCCGCAGACGATTCCAGAACCATCACCGTTCATACAGATAAAGAAAACCCCATCCTGGAAGTTCCCATTTCTGACGAACCGCTAAATAAGTTTACTAAACAGATAATCTTAAATATAGTAGGCGACATAAAAGCTAGACCAGTCATCACTAAACCATTCGAAACACACACACGCATTACGATACAAATAGCTCAATCAAACATAGAAGAGGATGTCATTAATGCTATAAAAGAATACGTCCATCCGAAAATTAGGACAGGATTACTCATTAATCCAAACTCTGCAATGTACACTGTCATACCAATCATACAAAAGTCTTTTAAAAGTTCATCTCTTAACCTTTTTCTAACAAAAATTGAATTGGAAAATGTTAGGGAGTATTTAAGACAGCAAGAAATCATTCATAAATATCACGATGGAAAGACGAACCATCGAGGCATTAACGAGTGTTTCTCGGCTTTGTCCCGCAAATATTACTGGCCGAAAATGAGAGAGCATATCACTAAATTTATTAATGACTGTACAGTATGCGGACAAGCTAAATACGACCGCAATCCAGTTAAACAGAAATTTAAAATTGTACCACCAGCTTCTAAGCCTTTTGAACTAGTTCACGTAGATCTATTAACAATTCAAGGGGAAAAGTATTTGACAATAGTCGATAGTTTTTCTAAATATGCTCAGGCGTATTATTTGCGAGACGGCACTGCTGTCAGTGTAGTACAAGCTTTACTGATTTTCTGCACACATCATGGAATTCCAATTACCATAGTTTCCGATAACGGCCCTGAGTTTACCAACCAACTTATTGCAGAATTCGTTAGACTTCATAAAATTCAGCACCATAGAGTAGCCCCACATGCACCCAACGAAAATGGTATCGTTGAACGATTTCACGCCACCATATTAGAACATCTCCGTATTTTAAAGATAAATCAAAAGAATGAATCCGCTATTAACCTTATGCCCTATGCCCTATTAGCTTACAATCATAGTATACATAGCTTCACAAAATGCAAACCAATAGAAGTAATTACAGGACATTTTGACCCTCGCGATCCTTTTGACATAGATCTGTCCGCCCACTTACTTCAACAGTACGTCGTAAACCACAAAGACAGAATGACTGAGACCTATAAAACTATTCACGACCTATGTAACGACATGCGTAAAGACTTGACTAATACTCGCAATAAAAACCGAGAACAGGAAGCTCAATATTCCCCGGAACAACAAATCTTTATAAAAAATCCATTCGCATCCCGTCAGAAATTAGCTCCTCGATACACACACGACACAGTAATGGCAAACCTCCCAATTCACATTTATACAAAGAAAAAACGAGGCCCCGTAGCAAAAACTCGATTGAAGAGAATACCTAAAACGAACCAATTGTTACAGGACTCTCCTGGTACTTCATCTCCTTCTGGGACCAGCTCTAATGCAGGAGATAAGACTTGAAAGTCTTAGCGATGGACCTGGTATATTACCCTTCAAATTAGGCCCCGCTCGAATCCTATCCCACTACCATGCATTTCTGCAATATGTAAATCTCCAGGAATTAGGAGATAAAGTAAATTCAGTTAAAACACAGTTAATCAGTATTAGCCCTAACCTTAACAACATAACTAATTCGTTATTTCAGCCTCATATTAATTATCTTAAAAATAAGCTTGAAAGTGTCACCATACAGTTGAGTAGCTTTAAAACGAACCGTGAGAAAAGAGGACTTGTAGATGGTCTCGGTTCCATCATAAAAAGTATAACTGGTAACCTTGATTATACAGATGCAGATCATTTTAATCGCGCTATAAAATCCATCCGCGAAGACGAAAATAAAATCGTTACGGAATTTAATAATCATGTAAGCCTAACTAAAGATTTATCAAATCAATACTCCAGAATAATAGATAGCATTGTAGATAATCAAAATAAATTAGAAATACTAATAGGTAAAATAAATCAATCCGAGGCTACCAGAGACTATGACCTAATTAAATATGCCCATCTTGGACAAGTACTAATGATCCTTAGTGATAACGTTGATTCCATTTCACAGGAATTAATTAAGTTACAGAACAACTTAGCATTTATAAGAGCTAACACTATGCACCACTCTATAGTTAATTTAAAATCTATCCGAATAATGATTAACAGAGCAACCGAACTTTATGGAAGTAAAAAGGTAGGAGATTTAGATATTAGGGAATATTATGATATTATTAGATTAGGTTCATATTATGTAGGAAATGAAATAGTAATAGTATTTAAGTTCCCAATTCTATTACCCCATATATATGATATGTATAAGTTATCTATTGTTCCTAACAAGAGACACGAAATCCTCACACCACCCTTTCCATTCCTAGCCATTTATCAGAAAGATTTTCAGTACATAGAGGCAGAATGCCCGAAGACCAGTAAATGGTACATCTGTAAAGAAAAGCGGAGCCTGAGAGGTCAAACATCTCCTGATTGCATCCATCACCTCATCACTAAACAACAGACGAATGCAGTATGTAACCCGTATACAGTCACCCTAGATAAACCAGCTTACGAAGAACTGGACGACAAGCATTACACCATCACTTTCCCCACACCAACGAAAGTACATCTATCCTGTGGACAAGATCTCTACAAAATACTTCAAGGTAGTTATCTTGTTATTGTCCCTCTGAAATGCTACATAGAAACGCCACTATTCTCGATCTCAAATACTAAAGATCGACTGAAGGGACAAGCCTTAAAGATAATGGACATACCTGAGGAACACACCAGCATCCCATCTTCTGCATCGGCATATAAATTAAATTCAATAAACCTCCAAAATCTTCATGCAACGAACACTAAAATATCCCAGCAATCGCCATTGAATTTAAGAAGAAACGATGACTACAGTCTATATCATACTACAATACCATTTTACGCATTAATAATAAGTGCAGGTGCACTGATTCTATGCATACTCTATAGAAGATACAAGCCGAAGCCAACTGGAGGTACGCAAAGGAACTCAGAAGAGGACCATCCTAAATCATTAAGGGTATACGCTGTTCCAGACACTGAGAACATTGATCCCGATCAACTCCCAGCTCAATTCACGACCAAGGTCTTCCATAGTCGCTGTTCTTCGGGGGGAGGTGTTACGCAGCCCTAATCCAGGCAATCTGCTGCGTTGCATCGGCTTACGACGATCACGAGGCGCCGTGTCAGCATAACGTCTCTAGTGTCTTATATTACCTAGTTCTAATATTTTACCGTGTGAATCTATTCTACATTCAAACATCGAATTAGAGTCACCTCACTTAGTTATAAGAATTAATTGTAATAATTACTTTAAATTAAATATATATTAAATAAAGATTGCTTTTTTTTGCAACCTCTGGCTGGAGCCCACATAATTAGTATAGTATATATATGTTTATATTTACATTTACGTATATATTCTCAAGTTTTTATGGCACCTGCTTAAGTTTCCCTGCTTAGCTTGTGGTTGACTGTTAGAGAATGCCTAAAGGCATTAAGTCCACCAATTGTACATCTTAAGTGCAATAAAGATTTTAAATAAATAAATAAATAATCTGTAAGACTTCGTCATTCCGGCCCCTTTTCAGCCAAATATGACTCGACCGAGTCTTAGTCAACTTAATGTTGCTGTGTTTTTATGGTGAGTGTAGAGAATCAGAGACGCTTTTTACTGGTAACGAGGCATTCCATCTTAGTCTCCAGGGTCGGCAATGCATCTGCATTTTGATTCTTAATCGAGGATACATGTAGATTTCTATGGGCCACTGCATCCACTTAACATTAGGCGGACTGTGTGCTCGTTTGTCACCCTTATTCTATTTAAAAAAAAAAACCATTGATAAGACCAATTTAAAACGTTTTAACACTTGTATAATCTGTAAGGCTTCGCCATTCCGGCTTTTTCCCGCCAAGTGTGACTCGACCGTCGCAAATAGGATTCCTCGTAGATTTCATACATTTTAACAAGCAGCACTATCCGCTGAGTGGCCACCATTTGTCTTGTCTTAAAAGCATTGGCTCCTGTATATTTATAAAGGCCGTGTGTAGTAATGGCCGATGGATGGGCGCCCAGTAGATATTGATACAGGAAAGTTACATATATGATAGACTGATTCTTCTAAGTGCGAATACTAATTCCGGCTTAGGCTTTGGTTTTATTCTTTTTCTTTTTTTAAGCGTTGTATACGTCTGTGGGTATTAGGATTTTTTCTTATATTATGGAAGCAGTTTACACACATAAATTTTACAAGGACAAACACTCAGACCCGAAACATTTATTTGCGGGTAATAATAATGTTTATTTTTACGTGCGAGATTTGAACGCATGAAGGCAATCAGCACCGTAGCTCATTGCTAAGCTACTGCGTGATGGAGGCGTTGTTTTTTATTTTTTAAACAGTTTGAAAGGGCAATAAAGATCTATTTCTATACAATTGTAGAATATTTTGAAGAAATTAGATTTGGCCGTGGTAGAGTCATGCTGCAACTATATTATAGTAGCATGAATGGGTCGACTCGACCGGGGAAGGATCACACTCGCACAGAACACCTGCGTAAACTAACAGCTCAATGCGGCTGTGTTTCGTATAAAGATTTAGTTAGATTTAGATTGATATAGAGATCCGGAGACCCCTTTTACTAGGAACGAGGCATTCGATCTTATTAGTCCTCAGGAATGACAACGCATCTGCATTTTTATTCTTAACCGCGGACTAATGTACATGTCTAAAGGCCTCAGAATCCACTTACCGTCCAGTGGACTGTGTGCTCGTTTGTCACCTATACACTTTAAAAAAAGCTACTTAGAATGTCTTCCAATAAATCGACCGGCGAAGGACAATGCACACAACTCTGTTGTGTGTCGTATGGCGAGGGTTGACAGCCGGAGACTCTCTTATGAGACTCGTTATGAGTAAAAAAGAGGTCCATCTTAGTGCATGCGATAACGAATAGGAGATCTAATTCAAAATTTGGGATGTTGCTAGATTATAAAAAAGACTAAATTAAGAAATATAAATATTTAATTAAATGCGTATTTGCATTGTTTATTGTCGATCGAAGTGATTTCCCAAACGGTTCTTGTAATATCCTCGCTTAGGCAATCAGCGGAGGAATGAATACGAAGTATCTGCTGACAATGCAAGTTCCCGCGGGATGTGGGGTTGACAACAATCACTTAAAGCACAGATGATCAAACGTTTGCGCTTAAAATCGTACAATTTTATTTATTTAAATGAATTATAATAGCCTCCGGCAGGACTTTTACGATGAATAAGGTCTAACTTACACAATGTACTTGATTATTTTTCAATGTATAGAAAAAGTAACATTTGTAATTACACAAAATTCACAGCTCATTCGGTCAATCTGTCAGTCATTATATTGTTAGCAAAATTTATAATTATTTGTTGTCAATCTTTTTTTCTTTTTTATAGAATCGTGTTATAAACAAATCAGCAACATGGCTCTACCACGTATAAAAATCTCTACTCTACTCAGTCTGACTGTTTGACCATAGACTATAATGTGTTTGATAATTTACATTGGCTGTATGAAAGAGAATAATGTATGATTTATTTTGTTTTGTTAAATGTATTTGTATATACTTGTACCACGTAATATATATAAATTTCAGCTTCCTGCATTCCTTCTCCATATAACTTCACGTATTATATATAGATTACGTACCTTTGAGTGCGGGACAGATCCTTTTCCAAAGCGTGAGACAGCCGCACCTGTGATATTGTCCCAGCGCTAGCTCCATGTAGAAGAGAGGAAGCCCACCGAATAACAGCATGATGCAGTACGGGATCAAGAATGCACCTGTGATGGAGTTCATTCATTTTACATTTCAAAACTTTAAACGTGTAATTGAATGAATTTGTCATTTAATTACACTTTTGAAGTTTACATTTATATTCCCCAGTCAAGCCGATCCATTCGTGTTACAACCATAATATAGCTGCAGCATGGCTCTACCACGAAAATATTATATATATATATATACTAGCTGGTCAGGCAGACGTTGTTCTGCCCTTCCTATGAAAAAATTCTTAAATTCGCAATAAAGAATATTGAAGGTCTATCTACTAAGGTATCACTTATCTCTCAAGTTGGACCAAAGTGCACACAGTGTGCAAAATTTCATTGAAATCAGTTCAGTAGTTTAGGGGTCCATCGCGGACAAACAACGTGACACGTAATTTTTATATATAAAGATAGTTTTTATCCCTATAAGTGACCCTCAATATTTTTTATTACGAGTTAAAGAATTTTTATAGAACACAGGGTCGTTGAACAGGGCAGAACAACGTCTGCCTGGCCAGCTAGTTTATATATATATAAAGAGATAATACGTCCATTTCTGACTCAGTGACTTAAGCCGTGTTACCTGTAACAGAATCTTCTACCATATTACGTCTAGTCTAGCTCTATCAAGCTAGGATTGAAAAGTCAACCGATAATATTGAAACTACTTATTAAAAAATAACAGTAACTTGATTTCTGTAGAATAACCGATTTTGTAGATTTGATCTACAAAATCGGTTATTTAGCAACTAATCCACAACTTAGTAGCTATTAGCTACTAATTCGCATGCAGCTGCTAACTTTTCACTACTAGCTTGACAGAGTTTCGTTATCATTGAAATTACAAAATAGCAGTAATTTCTTTTTGTAGAAACTAATCAAGCTACAAAATAGCAACTTTAAAAATTTAGCAACTAGCAATAGCTGCCACGTTTGCCAGGCAGGTTGGCAATTGTAGTTTTTTTTATTATTGTAAGTTCTGATGGCGCATTTATAAATTAATTAATGTAGAGTGTAACCAAAAAATGTAACATTTTTTGCAAATTGAACACGGAAGGGAGGAAGAATGTAGTCATATACAAAAATGTTGGGAAGCAATTTTGCTACACCACCTCAAAATAGAATAATATTGACTTTCAATAAGCGTTATGTTAATAATCTATATCAAATAACATAACTGTATATTTTATACTATTTGTGCTTACATTCTATTTTAAAGGAAATATTTATTATGGCATTTTTTTATTTTTATAAAATTGAATAGTGAAACGAACTTTTTGTTCACCTGATGGTAAGTGATTTTTTATATAATAAAAGTGATAAATGAGTACACAGTCCACTTGATGGTAAGTGGATGCTGTGGCTCATAGACATCTACCTACATTTAACCTCGATTAAAAATCAAAATTCAGATTCGTTGTCACACATGAGGACTACAATAACACAACATTGCAGAATTAAGCTGCTATTTTACGCTGGTATTCTGTGAGAGCGTGGTATTTCCCCGGTCGAGCCGACTTATTCGTGCAACAACCATAACATAGCTGTAGTGTGACTCTACCACGTATGCAACCCATGGACATCTGCAGCCAACTTCAATAAAGAAGTCTACGGATGCGTTGTCACCACAAACGACTAAGAGGGAATGCCCTAGACCCTGTAATGTCACTGCCCTTCTATACTCTTCAGACATAAACAAAGCAGTGCACGCACTCTTGATTGGCAGCAGATAGGTGAGACCATGGAAACAAGTATTTGTTTGGCCCACAAATAATTATTACAGGTCTGGATGTTTATCCTTGTAAAATTTATATGTGTAAACTGTCCCCACGATATAGTAGTAGTTCCTAGTGTGAAAGTAAAGTTCTGTAAATAAAAAAAAATCTTATTTTTAAGTATTTTTATTTACTTTTCTATAAATCTCACTTTAACATGGACCCTGTAAGCTTCCAACAGAAATGAGAAATGGGGCTGGTTTTAGAAGAAAAATGAAATACTAATTTACTTACCGCCGCCGTTCTGATAACAGATGTAGGGGAATCGCCAGACGTTGCCCAGATCCACGGCAAACCCGACGACTGCCAGCAGGAACTCTACCTTCTTCGCCCATGTCTCTCGTTCTCGGGCAGGCGTTAGGGATACAATTATTGATCGAGTTTTCTGAGGTTGCTATGGAAAAATAACGCATTAGAGTTTGGAAAGATTAACTCAATTCTTAAAACTGTTAAGGTGTTCGACGAATATGGCGGTATATATAAGTCAGGTGATCGGGATGAGATGCGACACTTTTTTGCCTCTTATCCTTGGCGGGAGGTCTGTTTCTCTTCTGCGGATCCGTCGAGCTGTGCGGTTGTGATAACGGATGTGTTGCGTGAAGCTATGAAGTATTTTTGTTATAGGAGAGGGGGCAAACGAGCATGCGGCTCACCTGATGGTAAGTGACTACCGCCGCCCTTAACTACATTTTTTTATCCCCTTCTCTGACGCTCCCACCGGTAGCAAAGCTCGCACATTGTTTAACGCCGAATGCGTCCAAGCTAAAAAGCGTAAGCATTTAGGATAGGTATCCTGGGTTGACGCTCGAAACCGCAAACCGGATATTAGCTCCAGGAGGAGAACTTTTAACCAGACCGCCAAGTCCTACAAAAAAGCATCACGGAAAGCTAGTCTCGATCGCATTGAACATATTTGCGCAAAACTCTCTGCCAGACCAACCAGCACTAGAGCTTTTTGGTCTCTCGCCAAAGTGGTCGAGACAAACTTCTGTCGGCCTACACTGCCTCCGCTGGTACACCGGATGGTACACTGGGGCATACGGCTAGAGAGAAAGCGGACCTGTTCGTGTCTCTCTTTGCCTGCAATTGACCTCTGGACAGTGGCAAGAACGTTCTACCTAAATTACCTCACTGCGGGACCTCTATGTCAGAGGTTCGTATAACAAATAAGGAGGTTCTTAAAATCTTGTGATATCTAGACGTGAATAATGCTAGTGGATCAGATGGTATACCAGCTATAGTTCTAAAGGCTTGTGCATCTGAGTTGTCTCCTGTACTGACACGGTTGTTCCGCCTCTCATTTAGGACTGGAATAGTGCCAAAATCCTGGAAGCTGGCCAACGTGCAGCCTGTTCCAAAAAAAGGCAGCCGTGCCGACCCTGCCAATTATCGGCCTATATCAATTACCTCCATACTCTGCAAGATTATTGAGCGTATATTGAACGCCCGCTTAATCGCATACCTAGAACAGAATGACCTCCTTAGTGACCGGCAATATGGATTTCGCTGAAATCGGTCAGCTGGGGACCTTCTAGCGTATTCCACACACGTATGGGGCGAGATACTCTAGAACAGTGGAGAAGCACTTGCTGTTTCCCTTGATGTCTCGAAGGCCTTTGACAGAGTTTGGTATACTAGCCTTTTGGGAAAGCTTCCAGCGTACGGCTTATCTGCTGGTCTGATTGAATGGGTAAAGGACGAAACGGAAGGAAAGACTTTCTCAATGAACGGTCTTTCCTAGGTCATCGTCGATAGCTGCCAGTGTTCCTCAGGGGCCGTTCTCTCTGCAACTCTGTTCCTGCTGCATATTAATGATTTGCTTATGCCCGGTATCTATGTGTATGCAAACGATAGCACAGTTGTGGAGAGATACCAACCAAGTTCTTGGGCCAGTCGGGATCAAATTCAATCCAAAAGAGAGGCTATGGTAGAGCGTGTGAAGGCAGTATCCGAATGAGGCGATGCCAATCTTGTGAAATTCAAAGCCTCCAAAACACAAGCGTGTCTCTTCACTGCAAAAAGGATCATGCTCATCTTGGCTCCTTCTTTCCGAAATGTATCACTGGAATATACCGACCACCTTCAGTTGTTAGGGTTTGAGATATCCTCAAATCTGAACTTCGGGTGTTTCATTGAGTTCAAGGCCAAAGTAGCTGTAAGAAAGCTGAGAGTCCTTGCAAAATTGCGACGATACTTCACGACGGGACAGCTGCTTACTTTATATAAAGCGCAAGTCCGGTCGTGCATGGAGTATTGCTGCCATATATGGGCTGGTGCTGCAAAATGCAACCTAGCAGCTTTGGACTCAATGGAAAGGCGTGCTAAGAGGCTTATTGGTGACCCGAATTTGTTAAAAATCAATCTTACCAAAGCAGCCAGCCTTTCGGTTTTCTACAGGATGCATTCTGAAGAGTGTGCGCAGGAATTGCATAATTTAATTCCTCCCTCTCCTTTCCACCATCAGACAACTAGAAGTTCGACCAGTCTCCACCCTTTCGTTGTTTCGTTGCTGTGCGCATGATAAGCGACTACTTCGTCGAGTGGAATAAGTTGCCAGCATCAGTCTTTCCATCTGATTACAGTGTGGGTGTCTTCAAGGTAAGAGTGAATAGGCTTTTGTTAAGTCAGTACGCTTCACCATTAGTCTTAGTCTACATCGCCACTTACCATCAGGCGGGATTGTAGATAAGCTCTGGCTTAGTAGAATATTAAAAAAAACTCTGTTGCTACTATAAACCTATAGTAAGTTTGAATTTGTTCTAATGCTGGACATAGAGTCTCCTCTCATACATGAAAATGATTTTAGGAGCAGGGACCAGTCCGTCGAGTTATCTTAATACGAATTAACGGTCTTTACATGTCTTCGAAATATTTTTTTATTAATTTTAATTCTTCAAACATGCAGTCTTTTTTTATAGAATAAGGGTGACAAACGAGTACACAGTCCACATGATGGTAGGTGGATGCCGTGGCTCATAGACATCTACATTATCCTTAATTAAGAATCAAAATCGCTTATCATGCCGTGGGTGTCGTAAGAGGCGACATAGGGAAACAAATCAACAAACAAAATGGGCAGCAGCATCTTCCTGACAACAACTAAAAAAAAACCACTGCGGTTGCCAACCTGCATTCCAAGCCTGGCAAATATGGCAAATGCAACACTGCTGGAAACATCCCCCTATGAGATTGCCTCATAGGGGGATATTTCCAGCAGTGCACTGCATAGGCCACTGAACATAGGCCTCCCAAATGGAGGCCTACGTTCAGCAGTGGACTTTAATAGGCTGTAACGGTACCGGTAAGAATGAAAATACAGATGCCATGTAACCATTGAGGTATAAAATGGAATGCCCCGTATTCAGTAAAAAAGGCTTCCTACACTTACCATACGAAACGCAGCAGCATTAAACTGGTATTCTGTGAGATCATTCTATCTGGTCGAGCTGACCCATTCGTACTACAACCATAATATAGCATTAGCACGTAATATACTCGTAAGACAAGGTCTAAAGTAGGTAGTATGATTAATAGTGAACTTACCGTTGGTTGTATTGGTTGTTGAGTCCGTTCGCTGGTAGGTTCATGAGTGGGAGCGGGAGCGGGAGAGGGCGCGGAGGCGGATGGCGTGGGTGGCATGTCGGCCGCACCCGGCGGCTCGCACTCGCCGCTCCGACGCTCCGGCCCCGGGCTCTCGTCCTATACCATGCATGTCAAAATCAAAGTCATTGTGGTGGGATAAATGCATACATAATCAATAGGCTGCAAAACCAAAAAAACTGATTGTGTAGGTAGAGTGTGAAAGAGCGGTAATTGTTTACTTAAAAATTAAAAGTAAAAAAATAGAATTACCGTGTAGTGGCGATGTAAGAATATCCACTACCCCATTTTATCCCGTGGGTGTCGTAAGAATCGACAGAGGGAAACTGAAAACTGAGATGAGTAGCAGCGCTTTACTAATAACTACTACGCTTGGGCAACACAAGTGTGTTGGCCAAGCGAGGTAACTATGGCAAACATCCCCCCACGAGGTAATCTATGGGGCGTCTTTGTTCAGCAGTGGAAGTTTGAAAGGCTGTATGAATAAATAAGTGAGTAAGTACAATAAGTTTGAAGCGACAGTAGCCTAATGGCAGGGTATACGTGGTAGAGCCATGCTGCAGCTATATTAGTAGTATAGTTGTAGCACGAATGGGTCGGCTCGACCGGGGAAGGACCACGCTCTCACAGAATACCAGCGTCAAATAGCAGCTTAACACTGCTGTGTTTCGTATGGTGAGTGTAGAGAACCGGAGACCATTTTTACTGGAAAAGAGGCATTCCATCTTAGTCCTCACGGGTGACAACGCATCTGCATTTTGATTCGCAAACGAGGATAAATGTAGATGTCTATGGGTCGTAGTAACCACTTACCATCAGGTGGACTGTGTCCTCGTTTGTCACCCTTATCCTATAAAAAAAGGCTATATGAATAAACGAGTGAGTACAATAATTTTGAAGCGACAATAGCCTAATGGCAGGGTGCGGACCGCTAACTGAAAAGGTCGTGGGTTCGAATCCACCATTCAACTATTGTCGTGGAACACACCTAACACTAGCATTTTAAACTTACGAGTACCAGCTAGAATTAAATTTTAAATTAGCTGCTAGAATTAAAAAAAAGAATGAAAAATATATGATATTATATATCATATATTTTTTATTTAATAAAATATCATATATATAAATATATGATATTTTATTACATACAATATTAAAAACTATAAAAAAAAACTAGTAACTTAATTATTATACAGTCCTACTCCCCGCGGTATCGTGCCAAGAACGCTGGCTGCGTTTCCCCGCTGAATGGCTATACTTAACCTTTGAGCGAAAAAAGACCAGCCCTCTTATCACCAGCAGCAACGACCAGTCGCGGATGGAGTTCCTTTAGGAACTTCACCGCACGTGGACCCCACAGACCGATAGTATATTATATATGTAATGAATGAAAGAAAATGGCTTTGCCATTAGGCATTAAGTCCGCCCTTTGTTATCTTACTTATAAAGGTGATAACGATATAGTTTAAATAAAACAATTAGATATTCTATCGAGACTAAGTAGTATTTTAATTTGGACTAGCGATCCGCCCCGTCTTTGCCTGGATCTATTAAAGTGGAAAAGATGTTTATTTATTCCTTACTATTATGCAAATAAGCCCCTTTGCTCAATGAAAGGCAGTTCTTTCAATATAACAGACATACACTTGAATTTAATTTATATGATTATATATTACGTTCGAGGTAGGTACTTAGTTCAGATTTAGATTTTGCTCTTTAAGATTTTTTTATAGGATAGGGTGACAAATGAGCACACAGCCCACCTGATGGTAAGTGGTTGCTATGACCCACAGATTTCTACATCTATCCTCAATAAAGAATCAAACTGTAGATGCGTTGCACCCGTGAGGACTAAGATGGAACGCCTCTTTTTCTGTAAAAAGGGTCTCCTGTTCTCTACACACACCATCCGAAACATTCGAACATCCAAACAGAAGTGTTAAGCTGTTATTTTACGCTGGTATTAAGTGAGAGCGTGGTCCTTCCCCGGCCGAGCCGACCCATTCGTGCTACAACTATACTTCTAATACAGCTGCAGCATAGCTCTACCACGTATAATTTTTTTTATTATTTTTTCCATGTCTCGATAGAAAAGGTAAGTTATTTAAATTTTATTTGGAACCAATAATTAAAATTGTATGTATTAACTAATATATTCAAATAAAGTAAGAGGTTAAGTACAGTATAGTAGGTTATGTGAAGAGCCTTGGTACGCTCAGGGTTTAAGCGCTCGCTGTAAATTTCCACGATAGAGGCATAACGCGTGCAACCGGGGTTCGAATCCCGCTGGCACCAAATATTTCCAAGACGTTAAGTCCGCCAACTTGGGGCACCAACCAAATTAGAATACTTACGGTGGACACTTAATTGTCCTAAAACCCTCTCTGGAATGAAAGAAGGCCTGTGTCCAGCAGTAGGACGTATTATAATTTACTTTTATACGTGGTAGAGCCATGCTGCAGCTATATTATGGTTGTAGCACGAATGGGTCGGCTCGACCGGGGAAGGACCACGCTCTCTCAGAACACCGGCGTAAAATAGCAGTTTAATGCTGCTGTGTTTCGTATGGTGATTGTAGAGAACTGGAGACCCTTTTTGCTGAAAATGAGTCATTCTATCTTAGTGACAGCACATCTGCATTTTAATTCAGATTGACGAAGATGTCTATAAGTCACAGGATTCACTTACTATCAGGTGGAATGTGTGCTCGTTTGTCACCCTTATTCTGTAAAAGAAACTAATGTTAACTACAGCTTGTGTGCTCCGCTGTAATAAATCTTTACAGTGAATGAATTTAGTAGGCATTCAGTTAAATGTGTAACTTAACAAACTGTTCCAAAGAGTCTAGAGGTTTTTTTATTATTTTTATTTGCGAAGCAATCGGCCGCTGTCGACCTAAGTGTTTGAAGAGGCTCTAGCAAATACAACAAATTGTCGCTTTTGTGTACAAAACGTGAAATTGTGGTCGGTACTGATGAAGTGTGCGTTTTCGAGAGTTATTTAGAATAATTTTGCGTGAAAGAAGACGGTGTAATGCAAACAGTCGAACAGTAATATTTATTTGTAAATAATTATAAAAAAATATTATAGGTAGTTATAAAAATAATAATAAAGCAGTATATGTGTAGCGTTTTCGAGCTACTGGACTAGAAAGCATACGGTATTAACATAAATGGCGAGTACATCACTCACCTTCGATTTGCCGACGATATAGTTCTTATGGCAAAATCGCTGAATGACCTAAGCACTATGCTCAATAATCTAGTGCATCTCAATCTCAATAGTGCATCACAACGGACAGGTCTTAAGATGAACATGGACAAAATAAAGATCATGTATAACGTCCATGTCACACTTTTGCCGGTAGTTGTTGGGAGCACTAAGCTCGAAGTTGTTGACGAGTATAAGTAAGTGAATTAACGGATTCAACTCGGATGTCCAGCGTTCGGGAGATTACGACACATCTTCTCGTCAGGTATACCTCAAAACCTGAAAACAAGATTGTACAACCAGTGCGTGTTTTCAGTGATGACTTGTGGATCTGAGACGTGGTCCTTTATTGCTGGCCGTATGAGGACGCTCAGTCACTCAGCGAGCTATGGAGAGGGCTTTGCTCGGGGTTTCTTTGCGTAATAAACTTAGAAATAAGGATATCCGCAGTAACCGACGTAACAGATTAGTAAGCTAAAGTAGCAATGGGTCAGCCATATGGCTCGAAGACAACTGATGGAGAAAAGAGGTTCTCGAGTGGCAGCCTTGTACCAGAAGGTGAAGTGTAGGGCGACCCCCACTAGATGGAGTGACGACATGGTGAGACATGCAGGAAGTCGATGGATGCAGGTGGCTCAGGACCGTGCTTTGTGGCATTCCTTGGGGGAGGCCTATGTTCAGCAGTGGACTTGTGAAGGGCTGTAATGATGATACCAAGGTATTACCGTTACCATTACAGACTAACAAAAGTCCACTGCTGAACATAGGCCTCCCCATAGATTGTCTCTTATGAGGATATTTGTCATAGCAATGTCATAGGTTAGCAATGCTTGATAGACGATTTCGCAACCTCAGTTAATTACTTTTCTGCGGACTTCCAAAAAGGAGACGGTACTCAATTCGATTGTATGTTTTTTTTATGTGTGTAACCTCATAACTTTTTACTGGGTGAACCGATTTCGAAGATTCTTTTTTTATTTGAAAGCAGGTACTTCTCATGTGGTCTCGTATGAATTTGATCAAGGTCAGATTAATAGTTTTTGAGTTATTCTTAATAACTTATATTGAAGTTAGCTGTACAAAATTTTGATTTTAAATTATTAATTGTAATAAGACAGCGCTATCCATCTGCTGGTTTGTTCTCTTCTGTCTTCTCTCGCAACACTCTCGGGACGACATGGGGTAGTGGATATTCTTACACCGCCGTTAAGTCCAAGCGTGGTGTGATGAAATCATACTAAAAATCATCCCAATTAATATTTGGAGAAACCTGAATACTTGGGTTTGTGAAGAGAGAAAAATATTAACTCCTCACCACAGTAAAAATATACTAACGAGGTTTCCTTAGTTAGTAAATTTTAATCTAAAACACTTGTCGATGTTGTAGAGATGATGTTGCAGCTATATTGTGGTTTTAGCACAAATGGGCCAGCTTGACCGGAAAGTACCATGCTCTCACAGAATACTAGTTTAAAATAGGAGTTTAATACTGCTGTTTTATGTATGACTAGTGACAAGAATCGGAAACCATTAAACTACTAAGTGTTCCATCTTAGTCCTCAGGGGAGAAAACGCATCGACGTTTGATTCGTAATCGAGGATAGTTTTAGGTAGCTATAGGCCACAGATTTTTTGTGGAAAAAATACAAATATAGATGAATGTATTGAGCCATCATTGGATGTGCCGTCAGAGCTTCGTTCTCTTTAGCTCAAAAAGTAGAATTATACAAATCATATAGTACTTTCTTTAACCTGTCTTAACGAATACAAGAAACCAAAAATAAATATCTTATATCTTAATGAAACGCCTAAGTGCAAGGGATTAGTATAATTAATTTGATTAGACGTTTAACGCCAAGGCATTGGCAGAGCTCACGAGTAAGCCATTATATACGACTGTGAGATGTGGGCGAGGCTATAATTAAAATTGACAGTAACGGAATCGTTAATTTGGTAATTAAATATAGGAAAAGCGAATCCATCTTTCGGAAGAAAGCAAAAGTGAAATATTTTTAATTTAAAAAAAAATCCGCCCCGGCTTCGCACTGGTGATTTCTGGATCGCGGCGATAGCGCCACCTACCTGATCTAATTTTGAATTAACACAATCTAGGAACCCATTCAAACAAACACAATTAATTGCTATATATATATATATATATATATATATATATATATATATATATATATATATATAGCAATTAATTTTTATATACTTATAGAGATATATCTTATCGATAAAGCTTTACTCAGCGTTAGAAAAAAAATACTCAAGGATGAGAACCTATTGAAATAAAATTGGAAAAGAAAACATTATCTATAAACAATATTTCATCTAAATGGTTAGAACCGTTTCCGAGAAAATAATTACATATATTTAAATAAATCTTTAGAGGATTTAGGATTTTTTTTAAACAAATACAAACAAGTGACAAATCCTTAATTAAAACAGAAGTCAGATTTCGGTCCAAGTAAGTAAATTGGTTGAAACTGTATATAAAAGATATCATGTATGAGTAAAGATATTACTACAAAAGTAGGATTAAACAAAAAAATTGAAATTGCTTAGTATTTGTCTGTGGTATTAGGGTAGGTAAATGAAATGAATAGTATTTCGTATTTAATTCTTCATTACCGATATAAGGGTAACTTTATTTATTTCAGCTTATACTCGTATCTTTATAAAAATCATAGTGAAGTTTTACCGACGTAACTTTATTTATTTTGCTTATATCTTTATAAAAATCATAGTGAAGTTTTAATTAAAATCTTCAAAATGGCCATGTAGTAGTTGCGTAAGGAAATTTACTACCTCATATGTACTCGTATATTATTTAAACTTCACTTGTACAGTCCGTCGGTGTCTTAACGACAGAACAAGATGAGACAGGTTTTGAACAAAAACATTTATCTGATAACTACTAAAAAAAGAGTAGTTTTTTTAGTATAATATTTGTTGCCAGTCCACCTGCCGAGCGTGGTAACTATTGCAAATTTCCAACTTAAGAGGCAATCTATGTATGAGGAGAGATCTATGTTCAGCAGTGGACTGTTTGTTAATAGGCTGTTGTGAATGAACTCTTTGAAAAATATATAAATTTTTCAAAGAGTACCCAAATTTTAAATTTAAGTTAACATATATAAATAGTGATGCCATCAAAAACATAACTTGTAAAAAAAACGAAATCTCGCAACTCAGTTTTTCTACCGTAAAAAGTTGTTAGATCCATGTAATACCAAGTCGGTTAATTTATTCAGTCCCTACTTAAGGGTCTCAAGTTATTACGTAATTAGCTAACCTAACAATATCTTATAGTAACCATATCAATATTAAAAATATTTTTTGTTTTAAATAAATAGATTGACTAGGCCATCGCATGAAAACAAAATGTACCTCACAAGTAATACATATTATATTAAATTAGATTGTTTAGTGCGATTGCCAAGTCAATCTATGTATTTAAATATATGTATATATATATATATATATATATATATATATATATATATATATATATATAATTATGTAATCACAACGTAGTAGTCGTACTAACGTGTAAAAAAAAATAAAAAAGCTATAGATGGGCACAGTAGCACTGAGTATTGGCTCTTTTATTGACAATAACACTTTGAAGACCTCGTAAAGTCAACAAAGAGAGGAGATACCCCTTACGTGGGGCGTTTTGCATTTTATTCCCTAATCTTATGTTGTAGTGAATGCCCCTACATAGCTGCCCTCTTTATATTTTAGCTACAATACAATGTATAAGTGATCAGTAACTATTATAAATTAAATATTTTTATAAAGATAAATAGACAAATAGTCTTTACATCATACAAACAAAATATTAAAAAATACCGAGACTTAAAGCATAAGCATTTTCCGACCGCAGCTCGTGGCGCGTATTGCCTGAAAGCAGGCAAAGCTCTCATTTAGAGCTACCGCCCGATATACGGTTACATGCTTGTTTTAGCCAAATTCAAAAAGAAAATTAAAAAAAGTTGAAGGTTCTTAATTATATTGTATATTTTTCTGTATATTACACTATATCTTTGTCTATTAGGAACTGATTTTAATTATTAATAATGATGTCCACCAGACTGAATTTCGGTCATGGCGACCAGCCCTAACGGAGGCTAGCCATCTTCACAGGACAGGACTATAGTGCCAAGTGTATGCGCATGCACAGATGCACCCTCTATTCCTTTAGTCTCATAGTCCGATGGCAAGGCAAAGCAACACGACCGGAGAGATATCATTCGCAGTACCAAAGGCTTTACGTATTCTCCGAGGAAACACCACCAACTTCCTGACTCCGACCAGCTACTGAGAATTTCTAGATAGAATAACTCAATAACTGAGTATTAGTATATAATAAGTTTTAATGGATATTTTTTTATTAAAAGAGCTATACAATAATGGGTGGTTCCATGTAAAATTGTTGTTTTTATCAGGTAGACTGTAAGTTCGTACGTCACTTCAGTTTTGTAAAAAAAAAAAAACAAATAATGCAGCCATAACCTACAAATTGAACTGCTTACTGCTGAAAGCAAATATACTTTTTTTCCCGCTGTATTGAGAGACGCAGTTTTGTTGCCTTTTAAGACATACCGTTCTGGAGAAAGCTTTTCACGAAATAGATCAATACTTTCACAGTAGGGTCATGTAAAAGGAATTGCATTATTGCCTTATTTGATTTTAAAATTTAAGCGTTTATAATAGGTTTTGTATGCAAGTAAGTCGGACAAAAGACAAAGCTTTTGAACCGACGAAGTTTGAACGGTTTTATTCTTTGCGAGAATTACTGTCGGGAGATCGAAGTGCTGAAGTGTTTATTTAGTATGGCTACGATTACCATTCGAGTACAAAACCAGAGCATATATATTCTATGACCGGAGTACAAAACCTATACAATTGCAGAAAGGTGCAAGATAGATTGACGTTATATCCCCAAAACTCCTCTTCGTTGCATTAGGAGACGTTTTACAGGTTTATGTCATCCTTATCATTATTATAGAGATAGATCATGACAAATCTATTGCTGAAAATAGGCGTCTTTTATACAAACTTCTTGAATTTTTAAATCAATAACCACTTCAAAGCTGTAACAAGCCATTAAAAGACAATCAGAAGATAAATTAACCTTTCTTCTAAATAGGAAAACTTTCTTTGTTTATGGAAGAAATTATGAATTGTATATTCAATATTCATTTTAACTTTTTTTTAAAAAAGTTAAACATTTGCAAATGGTAGAAGAGAGTCATTGTGTCACTGTTTGTATTACGAGATCAATTTTATATTTCCACTGTGGAAAATGTTTGCAATTTGGAAATTTTAAGTTTGGCCCTTTAGATTTATTCCATTTTTTTTATAGAACTAATGGTGATTTCTTATATTTACGCGAACACTACACATTTTTAATTAAAACTAATTTTACGGATTTTATCGCGTATATTAATCTATTTTTATATTCCCGATGTTTCGGGTGCTTTCCAGCACCCGTGGTCACGGGGGACTGAGGTGTTTGACGTCCCGCTGTCACAGCTAGCCCGGCCACCCTCAGCCTTCCAATACTAATTTTTGGTCCGATTTACGCAGAATGAGCTTACGGTATCTTGAAGTCTAGCAGTAGTATACTTGGGTTTGGATTTGATTTTATTAATTATGGGATCCCAAGCAGATGGCAGCACCCATCCATCTTCTCTATTGAAATTAGGATGTTTTTTTAATTTCAATAGCCTCGCGAATCATCCTTGGGAGGAATCGGTGTTCTTTTGCGAGGATTTGTGGTCTATCAAATCTAATGTAAAGGCGGGAACGATCTTGAACATGTTCACAAACTGCAGACTTCCCGATACGTCGGGAATATAAAAATAGATTAATATACGCGATAAAATCCGTAAAATTAGTTTTAATTAAGAACTGATGGTATCAGCACATAGTCCACCTGATGGTAAGTGAGTGCTGTGATTCACAAAAAACTATATCTATCCTCAATACAGATTCAAAAAGCAGATGCATGGGTGTCATAAGAGCATCGTCTTTAGGAAATGTTAGATAAATCTTATGGCTTCCGAAGTTCTTATTGAATTTATGTATGTATGGAATTTGTTGCCTGAATTAATCAAACAAACTTAAGATAAAATATTACAAACAAAACGTTTATTCGCCATCTCCTAAAGCAATATCTGAAGGCAAATAATATGACATGCCAATATATTTCTTCACCTCCCAGTGTATATTGGCAGAGAATGCCACAAAGTCATAATTCTCTGGTCCTTGTAAATCTTTCTCTATCGGACTCTAATAAAGAATTAATTAATAAATATTTTGAACACAAAAACTCAAATTCAGTTTAAGGAAAAAAAAATATTGATAAAGTTTACACCGGCTGTTCAGTTACATACTTCTTTTTAAATAATAACTAAGACTATCTAACAGTTATAATAACTAAATTTAAATATTATACGTGGCAGACTCATGCTGCAGTTATATTATGGTTGTAGCACGAATGGGTCGGCTCGATCTTGGAAGGACCACGCTCTCACAGAATTCCAGCGCAAAATAGCAGCTTAACGCTGCCGTGTTTCATTTGGTGAGTGTAGAGACCCGGAGACCCTTTTTACTGGAAACGAGGCATTCCATCTTAGTCCTCACGGGTGACAACGTCTGCATCTGCATTTCGATTCTTAATCTAGGATACATATATATGTCTTTTATGGGCAATAGCATTCACTAACAAAAAGTTACAAGGACTTTATGCTGTAAAAGTACTACGTAAAATATTCGTTAATATTCGTAAAGTATTTTATTTTATGCTAGTTTTTGACTGTGTGGTACAAGTTAAAAGAGATTATTTATTGGTTTAAGTTTCGTCAAAATTAGAATGTGTATAAATTTATAAACAAGTAAAAAATTTAAAAATTCGCACAAGTTCTTGTTTAGTAGTTACTTATTCGTAGTTTGTGAAAAAATTAAACGAAAAAGATTTATTTATTTATTTGTACTTAATTTTTCTGCACAACACATCAAACATACAAACAATATGTATAAAAAGCAAATATGCAAAAGGCGGTCTTATTGCTAATAGCAAATTTGTCCAGACAACCAATGAATGGAAAGATTGCAAGAAGAATGAAAGGAATTTCTTGGAGACTGAAAAGGATATGTGACTATGATTTCGGTTTTTTATTTGATATTGTTGACTTCAGTCTGTTAAAGCCAAACTTGGCAGGCAATTATTATCGCGTCTATTGCTCCAGCGTGTTTCTACCACATAAAAAACTTATTAAGAACTTGAAATGGCGTCATATGGATCAAAGTGTTCATACATATTTTTTTTTATTTGTACCATTAAACCAAAAATGGTTTGTATTGGTACTCAAATAATGTTGCAAAGTAAAATATATAAGTAAAAAATATTCCATAGTGACAGTTATTTCTACTTGTTATAAGCTGTCCTGAAATCCAAAGATTTGGCAGGTAAAACAATGGAATGACACAAAGTGGTAAAGTCACACCTAAATTAGTTACGTTTTCTTTTTTTAACTTGGACCATTCATTGAGGGCGAACAAAACTATGTGCGGTATTGCGAAGGCTCTCAGTGTCGCGTAAGGCATGCAGTGTCATACTATGTCGAACAACTTTGCTTTCCCTAAGCCTGTAATCAAGCACGTAACAATTACGAGTCTTAATGTCCTAACATAATACACACACACACACATATGGAAGGAGCGACTTTACTTTTTGACGTGGTAAAGCCAGGCAGCACGAATAGGATAGTATAATTTTTTATTCAATATAGATTACATGTATGTAATTCTTATTGAAAGTCATTTTTTTACTTTACCACTGGTTCGAAAAAACCCTCTGTCCTGGGAAGAACAAGCAAGAATGGTTTTGATCACGCTTTCACAGAATACCTACCATTACCGTTCGTCAGATTGCCGTAAAACTTTGTCAAGTTATTACTTGCACTTGCGCGAAGTTCATACGCATAGTACAATTAACTCACAGTAGGTGAACTGCGTATTGTACTCACTTATTTGAAAGTTATAATATATCATTCAATTTCAATTTGTGTAAATATTATTATTCCTAATCTATACATATAATAAATTTGATGAAAAGTCGTGTCTGTTATTCTAATATTTTTTAGAAAAAACAAGTCCGGGGCCCTATGTAAAGGAGATTGAAGCCTCATTAGTGGTTTTTAAAAAATTTGTATGTTTGTCTGTATATTCACGATTCATGCAAAAACTACTAAACGGATTTCCATGAAATTTTGTGTGTAAGTAGCTAGGGACCCGGGGCAACTTATAGGCTACTATTTATCCGATTACGGAGTTTAGTAAAAGGAGGATTAAGTATTTTTCTTCCTTTAGATGTAATTTTTTTAAATAAAATAAAATATTTATAAATAAATATAAAGACTAAAAGTTCTTTAACCTTTGCATAATAAATTGAACTACGCCGACAATCTAAGTTTCACTTCTTCAAAACATTGCCGTCTAACGTAAAATACAAATTTTGTATATAAAATTTTGTATGTAAAGTAATATTTTGCATCCAGTTACTAATTAATGAAATAATATATATAACTTACATTTATATGTTTAAATTATTAAAATCATAATTTATTTGAAAATTATAACGTAAATTTTTTAGCTCCTTCATTATTTCATTTTAATAGAAATAAATAAATTTTGCCATTAACTAATTACTACTTAAATAGATAATAGTGACATCTATCGAAAATCAAAAGATTTGAGATGTTTCTAGGTATAATTTCTAATCTATAATTTTTTTTAGTACGTATTAGTTTTTTTTTATTTATAAATAAACTGCAATTATTTCAAAACTCTTATTTTCCTTATAGTTTAAATAAAGAGATTTTTGTATACGTATTAGTCTAATCTTAGAATTTATAATATAATGTCGTTTGTTCTATATAATGATATAGCTCATATAGCTAACTCAATAAGTAGAGATCGTTTGGCGATATTAACAATTAAATACAACATTGTAAAATAATTTCATTATACACCTCTAACAGCGTTGATAGATTTTTGACAGAAGCAGATTTTTACATCACTTTATGCTTATTTATGTATTAATAAATATTCGCGGCTTTGTTGTGCGATTGAGCCACCCCAGTCAACACTTAACTTATTATGGCTGAGTACTAGAGGGTATAGTTTTGGTTTTCATAGTTTCAATCTAATAATAGCGCCATCTACTTATTGCTAAATAAACTTATTACTTATTGTTGCAGCATCAAAAAATGTCAGCCTTAAAATATCCAGACCGGTGGCCATTGTCCGGATGATTTTTTTTTATAGGATAAGGGTGACAAACGAGCACACAGTCCACCTGATGGTAAGCGGTTGCTGCGGCCCATAGACATCTACATCTATCCTCTATTCCAAATCAAAATGTAGATGCGTTGTCACCCGTGAGGACTAAGATGGAATGTCTTATTTCCAGTAAAAAGGGCCTCCGGCCACCTGCACTCACCAAGCGAAACGCAGAGGTAAACCTCTACTTCACGCTGGTTTTCTGTGAGGTCGTGGTACCACTCCGGTTCGAGCCGGCCCATCCGTGCGACAGCAAAAGCTGCCGCGTGGCTCTACCACTGTTTAATTTTGCTAAAATTAATGATTTATCATAATTATTAATTTTAGCAAAATTACTAACAATCTGTGTACACCAAACTGTGATTAAGAGAGAAGGTCTTTAGTTGAATATGTTGTGTGTCTATCGGCATAGTAATATTTCACCAATTCCTTTTTGTATCAAGTCCAATATATGTAATTGAAAATTATGTGCACTGTGACATTTTTTATTCAAATTAATGGAATAGTATGTGATACCGTTGAATGACTAATTACTGAGTAAATGTTGTCTAAAGCTTCTTTTCAGTTTTTATGAGTTTTATTTAAGCAAATACGAGAGCAGTGTAGCTCGCCGTAAGATTTCATAGCACAGAAACAAAAAGTGTACGATTTCCGCGAGGAACAATGAAACTGGTAAGGAAATTTCATTTGCTTAATTTCATTTACTCAGTGAAGTTGTGGAAAATAACTTCGCGGGAAAAACTTAATGTCTGAATAGTTTGTTACATGTGAAAACCGCTATTGCGCACTATGGGTAATCAGGAGTTCTGTGAATAGTCTGACGTTGTAAGCTGCTTCTTTAATTTTTTAATTTTAATGAGACTTACACCGCTTACACCGCCACTAGACGGTACAACGGGCATACAAACAGACAAAAAATTACTTCATATTTTGATGTAATTTTTATTGGTGCTGTGAGGGATCAAACTCGGGTTGTACATTTAGTGTAATTTAAGGCGGTCGCCCTACCCTTGAGCTATCGCGCCTCATTTATGTATCTATGAAATTTCTAGACGGTAACGAAAATGTCAATTCGCGGTTTCTGAACTTAAATGTAGTTGCTAACAACGTTGTACAAGTTCCGACACCTCCACTCGATGTTGACCTTTTGCTGGTCGAATGACAATCGATTAACGTTTGTTACTTCACTAGAGTATCTTTGTTATCTATATATATATATATATACAACAATGATACATACGCTTATATATGTATGTATATAAGCGAAATACCACTGACTCACTAATATCAGAAATTATACGCCCGATTGACATGAAATTTGGCATATATATTCCTTTCTCGACGTACACACACTAAGAAAGCATTTTGAAAAATTCAACCCCTGAAGGGGTGAAATAGGGTGTTAGTCCCTGTACATGAATATCAGTAGATCTTTATTGCATATGATCCTATAACTTCCAGCTTCTCTAGTGCGAGTTGGCGGACTTCACATGTCCTCGAATTTTATTCCTCAAACATGTAAGTTTCTTCGCGTAGTTTTCATTCACCGCCGAGGATGTTGATGATGAGGATGAATCGTTGACAATTAAAGTTGCAATTCACAATTTCATTGGTGCCGGCGTATAAGACCTGAGTTGGTCGCGTACTGTAAAATTTTTGGCAAGCGCTTTGCCCTTGAACCACGGATTTGCGTAATATGATACGCCTAACTATCGCTTAATTAAAATTCCTTTGTTAACATAATATTTCAAGCATATTATTTAACACAGGATACATGTTATTGATTGATATTTTATAGAATAAGGGTGACAATCTAGCACATAATGCCCCTGATAGCAAGTGAATGCTATGGCCTATAGACATTTACATCTATCATCGATTAAGAATCAAAATGCAGATGCCTTGTCACCGCTGAGGACTAAGATGGTGTCTCGTTACCAGTAAAAAGGGCCTCCTGTTCTCCATACGCAAAATACGCAACACAGCAGCATCATTTCGCTGTTTCAGGCTGATATTTTGTGAGAGCGTGGCCTTACCACAGTCGAGCTGACCCATTCTTGCTTTAATCTTAATATAGCTGCAGCGTGGCTCTACCACGTAAAAACTCTAACTTGACCGTAGGTATAAGGTTCTGCAGTTCCTCCTTCACTGACCTGCCCTATTTGAGTATTATGGTTGTGCTAGCTATGGAATTTGTTGAACAGCAGAGACTAGCGTAAACGCAGTTAATGATGAGAATGATGATGACCTTTTGATGACAATTAATTTGTAAAGAGACATATTTCTTTATATAAACTAGAAATATACTCTTTTTTGTTTAATATAGATTATAAATAATACTTATCGAAAGTTATTTTATGCTTAATTTACCATTGGTTCCAACGCCTGAAATCAACAAGAAAACTAAACCAGGAAGAAACCCAGCGGCACTTTTTTTGAGATTGATTTTGACATCGACAGACATTTACGCTCGGATAAATTCGAATAGTTCGCATATTTGTATATTTTTCACTGGGTTAGGTTAGATAGCTAAATTCCAAGGGTATTAAGTAATTATAAATAAAGATATGCAAATAAAAATAGAGACATAATAGAGAAGAGAATATACAGAATGTGTCCACCGCCAAGTTCAAAAACTTTATTAAATATTGTATAAGACTATTATAATATTAAGAAATTTATAAATATTAATAACCCCTGGAAATGAGGTGACCAGTACCAAGCAATTCGTAATTTTTTTGTGTTTTTAATTGTGTATAAGTTTACAAACAAATTTTCTTCTCCATTTTCTCTGTATTTTTATTTGCATATCTTTATTTATAATTACTTATCCACCCCGTTGGAATTTAGCTACCCAACCTAACCCTGTGAAAAATATACAAATATGCGAACTATTCGCGTTTATCCGACTGAAAATGTTGTAAAGATATTTTAAGGAAATTAAATTACCACAGAGCAATGTACCCGAAACTTGAATCGGATTCCTGACAAAAAAACATGAAAAGGCTACGAATGCCAACAATAATGGCGTACTTAACATTGAATGTATTTACTTACTGGATACTTTTGTGAGGCGATCTTACTGTATAAGTAAAACTAGAATGATAAATTCTAACTATCAATATTATTATCGTCTGCGGTTGCTTTTAGTGAATGTCTACTGTTGAACAGTACAGTCTACTTCTGTCTACTCGTAGGCTTTTTGCTTTTAAAGAAATAAGGGAGACAAATATCTTTAAATTATATTGTATGTTAGTAAATCAGTGGTATTGCAGTAATTTTTTATATATTTATTGTTAAGTAAGAAAGTAGGCTGTGAGCGAACGTCCACAAACTGCATTAGCAGTTTAGCGATGTTATTATTGTTATTGATGTTCTAGAACCTTAAATTTTATTTTATGTTTGTATTATAATTTTATATCGATTCGTGTATTCGAATAAACAGAACTTTCAGTAGGTAGATATTAAAACAACAAGAATCTTAAAGCTTTAATTTTTTTTTTGTAAATAACAATATTCAGTTTATATGAATTTGTCGCAGAGGACTTATTAATTCTCATGTTGATCGATGTTTATGATTTTTTGAATATTAATTTTAAATTGGTTAGTTTTGCTACAAAGTAGAATTTTTCGCATTATACTTCGATTGCGGTTATCACAAAAATTCCAAAATAGGCTTGAATTCATAGTGAACAATTCCCACCATCAAGGATGTCAAAGAGCAGACAAAGAAAATGCGATAGTTTTAAAAAGTAATATACTAAAAAAGAATGCTGGCAATCATCACAATTACTTTTGGAGGAAGAAAAAATGTTTAACGTAATTTTTTTTTAATTCACCCGCTTCCTAAATTTATTTAAAAAGAAAAACTCCGAGTGCCAGTATTAGTAAGTACAAAGTATAAAGTAAGTACTTTATACAATGTGGCTAAAATATACGTTTTTTTTTTAAAGTGGAAAGCGTTATGCAAGTAAGTCTAAGAGATGCTTTGAATAACTAGGAGAGATGTTTTTCATCACCTGTAGAGCAAAATTACGTGTTGATAAAAAGAAACCTGCGAATGTTTATGTTACGGTAGTTTTTCTTTTGTTCGATATAAGTTTAAAATTGATTGACGTCATACATTTTCAATTTCATTAATGGATCGCATGATGTGAAATAGTATTTTTTTTTGTTTTCTGTAATACCGACGAAATAGATAACGACAAATTAAAAAAAAACCTTGTTTAAAGCTTTTATGAAGATCTTACACATCTAAATGAAATTTAAGTAAGTATGTATCTGCAATATTGAAATAACTGTTTATTATCGAGCTTAGGGGGCCAATGAATGCCACTAAGACATGAATAGTAATTTCAGAATATCTCGTCTGTCTGTCTGTCGGGGTTATTTTGTCTTAGGAATGGTTGAACCGATTGTAACAAAACTTCACGAACTGATAGAGAGCAATGCCAGGGGTGATCTAGGCTATATATTATCTGAAAAAAAAAAAACTAATAATAAAACGTCTTTTATTATATAATAAAGCCACATTATAGATCCTACCCAGGCGAAACTAGGGCAGGTTGCTAATTTTTATATATAAAAATTACGTGTCACGTTGTTTGTCCGCGATGAACCCCTAAACTACTGAACTGATTTCAATGAAATTTTGCACACTGTGTGCAGTTTGGTCCAACTTGAGAGATAGGATACTTTTATCCCGATAAGTGACCTTCAATATTTTTTTATTGCGAATTTAAGGATTTTTTCATAGGAAGAGTCGTCGGAAAGGGCAGAACAAAGTCTGCCTATTATATAAAACTCACAAGTATCTCCAAATGTTTTTTAAGTTATTCGCGAAATTGAATAATATTTCGTCAATACACTGAAACAACTTTTAAAATCTGTAGCATATCACAATTTTAATAGAATATGCTATCAACATTGTAAAGTATTCCCGAAACCACTACAACTAAGTTGAAAAGTGCGGTAGAAACAGTTTACGATAGAAATCGAATGGCTTATTCGGGTCCACGGCTTCTTAACTTCTCAGAACGTTAACATTTAACTGTTCAGGGCAGGTTTTTTTTTTATAGGATAAGGGTGACAAACCAAACAAGGGTAAGTGGTTGCTGTGACCCATAGACATCTATCCTCGATTAAAAATCAAAATGTAGATGCGTTGTCACCCGTGAGGACTAAGATTGAATGCCTCTTTTCCAGTAAAAAAGGGTCTACGGTTCTCTACACTCATCATACGAAACACGGCAGCGTTAAGTTGCTATTTTACACTGGTATTCTGTGAGAGCGTGGTCGTTCCCCGGTCGAGCCGACCCATTCGTGCTACAACTATACTACTAATATAGCTGCAGGGTGGCTCTACCACGTATAAAATAGCTACATTTGAATAATAACTGTTGGTGAGCACACGGCTTAAGTTATAAGTATTCCGTGCCATCAGCCTTGTTTCTTTTTCTTTGGTAACAAGTTTGAAGAACAGAATTATTATAGGAATAAATCAGATTCACCTCAGTAATACTTTTGGATGTACGGTGGAGGTACAGTCATTTTAAAGCATTTTTCGAAAAAAAAAAATCTCTACATAGTATAAAACAAAGTCGATTCCCGCCGTCTGTACGCTTACATTTTTTAAACTACGCAACGGATTTTGATGCGATTTTCATCAATGGACAGAATAATTAAAGATAAAAGTTATATATAATACATGCATGTTATATATAATATTATTCTTCTGTCCGTGTGTATGTGACTGAACTCCTAAACGGCTGGACTGATTTTCAGGAATTTTTGTGTGTGTGATTAAGTTGATTAGAGAAAGGTATAGATTTACAATTGGACTCGTGTGGTCGTTGCTACGGTAGCGTTGTTGTCGGGATCTAAAAACCAACCGCGTGAAGCCGAGTCGGATCGCTAGTGTTGGATAAAATTGAATGCAAAATTATGAACCATTTTTGAAATAGTCCTTCAAATAAATTTTTATTGACAACGCATGTCACAATTAAAAAAAAATACTTTAAAAATACTCCGAAATTTTAGTCCCTAATGGCCAAATAATCAGACGCTACTCAATTTTAAGACGTCGTTAAGTCTCGTGGTGTCACAGTCACTTAGACTTACTGTAGACATCACGCGACATAACGCCATCTTAAAATTGGGCATCGTTTGAGTATTTGGGCATAAAACTTTAAAATTCGAATTTTAAACTTCACCTCTATTAAAAACAAAGTCATAACTTCATATTAGTAGTCCACAGTGTGGTAGTGTCAGATATCTATCACTTCGTTTCGACCCGTGGGAGTCAAAAGAGGCGACAATGGAAAAATCTAAAAAGGGTGGCTTAATTTTGTTTGCATCAGATGTAAAATCAAAGGTGCTAGGGATCTCGTACTGCAATATAAGTATGGAAGATGCGTAACTCGAGAAACGCAGAGGCACGCTGCAGATACATTAATTATATTACGAATGGGTTGACTCGACCGGGGTAGGACCACACTCTCACAGAATAAAACCGTAAAATAGCAGCTTGAGGCTGCTGTGTTTCGTATCGTGAGTGTTGAGAACCGGAGACCCTTTTTACTGGAATCGAATCTAGGATAAATGTGATGTCTATGGGCCACAACATCCACTTACCATCAGTTGAACTGTGTGCTCGTTTGTTATTCTGATTCTATATAAAAAATGTCCATCTGTGGGCTTTTACGGTTTTTTTACTTATTATTACAAATATTTCATTAGACAAAGTTGTAAAGGTTGGGAGAAAATATTTAAATTGTGAATTTTTTGGCGCTATTTCTCAAAAGGTTAGGGACTTGTTGAAGTGATGGGGTAGCTTTCTTAACTCTTAAAAAGTGCTTTATAAAAGCCGATATATATGTATATAAAACAAATTGATGTGTATGTCTGTAATATCGAAGTAACTGCCGTATATTGAACTGAAAGGGTTATTTGCGTGCCATTAATACATGAAAAACCATTTTCAAAAATTATGTCTGTCTGTTTGTGCAGGCTAATTTTAGGAATGTCTAAACCGATTGTAGTGAAACTTCACGAACAGGTAGAGAGCAATATCAGGAGTAATATAGACTATATTTTTCCGAAAAAAACTTGGTGATCATTTTAGAGAAAACGTAAAATTGATAAAGGTTGTTGATGATTACCTTAAATCTAAATGATGACATAAATGAACAACACCCAGGCGAGGCCGAGGCGGATCGCTAGTTTTGAATAAAAATCAAAATGATTTTCATGCAATATTATAATTATAGCTAATTTCAATTATAAATTTGAAATATTCTAAGAAAAATAGACGGACAGACGAATGGACGGATAACGAGCTTATTACTTAAGTGTTCCGTTTTGTTGATTATGGTACAGAACGCTTAAAAGGATGTAATTATTGCAGTCTTTCAACAGTCTTCGGTTCAACATAGATCGCCTCCTATGGGTAGGGGGGGGGGGGGGGTTATTTACCATGGTCGTCACGTTTTTGCAAGTGAGTTAGGAATCGCTGTTTTTTTATTATTTTAGATTGTTAATGCTGTTGTTCTTCTGTTGTTTTCCTATGTCACCTCTCACGACACCCGCACTAAAAACGATGCTAAAGTGAACAAACATGTCGTACAGTGGTTTGATTAATTGTAGTGCTTTCAGTTTCTTTAATTGATACGAAGGTCAGTATTTAAAGACTGATTTGACACAGTTGCGATGCTGCTCCGTGGCTCAGTGGTTTATCTATGAACTGCAGCGCTAAGGGTCGCAGGTTCGAATCCCACACGGAACAACTATATTTATAAAGTTAAAGTTACAGCCTATATGTCCCACTGCTAGGCACAGGCCTCCACTCTTTACTGAGAGGGTTTTAGTGCAAGGAAGTGTCCGCCGCGCTGCCCTATTGAGTGTTGGTGAACTTCACGTCCTCGAAATATTTTTTTCTTTATTTCTCAGATGTGCAGGTTTCCTCATGATGTTTTCCTTCACCGCAGAGTACGCGGTAAATCAGCACTTAAAATTATAATTAACAATTTCATTGTTCCTGGCGGGGATCGAACCCGGGCTGCTCGCGTACTAACGATAAGTTATGAAATTTACAGCGAGCGCTTAGCCCCTCAACTAACACGGTTCTACGGTATTTGTATAGCCTACAAATAATTGTGAAATTTATGTATATAAACTGCCCCGACAATACAGGAGAAAATCCTTGACGTTACCTCCAACGTTTAGAAAAATGAATGATTCAGATTAATAGCACCATACCTTAGGTTTGAGTAGTCGTCAGCGTTCCGGTGAGAGGAAGCTCATGTCGAATCGCAGCAGGTGCGTCATGTTCAGCAGACGTGTACACCGCGTGGCGCCAGCAACAGGACTGACTTCTGGAAGCGAGATCCTTGCGTGTCATGCTGGTGCGGTGGGCGTGTCGACTCGCCCCGCCCACAGCAACAAGTTGCATCCCCTTGAAAATCTGTGAGTCAGGATTTTCTAATACAAATGCTAAGGCTGTTACTACACGCTAGGTTCAGTATGATTGTCGCATCATTTTGTTTCATTAATTTAAAAACCTATTTAGGGTGACAAACGAGCACACAGTCCACCTGATGGTAAGTGGTTACTGTGACCTATAGACATCTACATCTATCCTCAATAAAGACTCAAAATGCGAATGTATTGTCACCCGTGAGGACTAAGATGGAATGCCTCTTTTTCAGTAAAAGAGGTCTCCGGTTCTCTCCACTCACCATACGAAACACAACAGCGTTAAGGTGCTATTTTACGCTGGTACTCTGTGAGAGCGTGGTCCTTCCGGTCGAGTCTACCCATTCGTGCTACAATTATACTACTAATATAGCTGCAGCATGGCTCTACCATGTAATAAGCATCTATATCGTACAATTACGTAACATTCAAAAATTTTGTTTATATATATAACTTAAAATGAATTGTAATTCAAAATGGCGATCATTTTTATCACGTTTCCAATACTGAGCTACGTTTAAAGTTTCTAGTCTTTATCTAATCAAAAAGTTAGTTTAAAATCGAAAAGTGAAAAAAAAACATTAATAAAAACGTGGTATATAGGTCTATTATGGTGTACTATCTGTCGTTGTACTTGCTGGATGGATTGCTTATTACGTGGAATATATTATGTGGTAGAGCCATGCTGCAGCTATATTAGTAGTATAATTGTAGCACGAATGGGTCGGCTCGACCGGGGAAGGACTACGCTCTCACAGAAACCCAACGTAAAATAGCAGCTTAACGCTGCTGTGTTTCGTATGGTGAGTGTAGAGAACCGGAGACCCTTTTTACTGGCAAAGAGGTATTCCATCTTAATCCTCACGGGTGACAATGCATCTGCATCTTGAGTCTTTATTGAGGATAGATGTAGATGTCTATGGGTCATAGTAGCCACTTACCATCAGGTGGACTGTGTGCTCGTTTGTCACCCTATCCTATATAAAAAAAACACATGTACAGGTTAATTATTTATATAAAGATAATAGCAGGGCTATGGAGCAATAAGTCCGCCATGATGCTTCAATGCGCAGTGGACTTCACATGTTCTTAAAATATTATTATTCTGAGACATGCAGGTTACCTCACGATGTTTCCTCTCACTTTGTGATAAATCAGCACCTAAAATTATAATCATCTATTCCATTGGTGCGGGCGTGAATCGAACTCGGGTTTTTCACATTTACAGCGAGCGTTTAGCCCCTGAGCTATTCCGTCTCTCTCGGCGAAATCCCAAGTACATCCTTTAATTTGTCGTCAAAATTTTAGAAACTTTTTTCATTATTTCTGAGAATATCGTTGACAAATGAAAAGAGGTTTGTATTTTATTTATAGAATAAGGGTCACGAGCGAACACACAGTCCACCTGAAGGTAAGTGGATTCGCCCATAGATATCTACATTTCACCCCAAATAAGAATCAAAATGCAGATGCGTCGTCAACTCTGATCACTAAAATGGAATTCCTAGTTTCCAGTAAAAAGGGTCTCCGGTTCTGTACACTCACTATACGAAACACAGTAGCATTTTACGCTGGTATTCTGTGAGATCGTGGTTCAACCCCAGTCGAGCCCACCCATTCGTGCTATAATCATAATATAGCTGCAGGGTCGCTCAACCATTGTGTGCTGGTTTGTCACCTTTATTCTATAAAAAGATTCATCGTATCGTCGCCGCGTCGCGTCGAATAATCGAGAAGTAACTATTGATTAGTTTACGCTCGAAGTTGACTCGTGCCGAGCGTATGTCGTATCGCTATCATACCGACCAAGGACGAAACGGCTTTATTTGAATGGATGCGACAGTGAGACCTCGACCTCGATGAGATATGGTCAGTAAATTGAAGCGGCAATGGGCCATATAGCTCAAAGATACGAGAACCGATGGGGAAGAAAGGTTTTTCTGGGGCAGCCTCGTACCAATAAGCGCAGTGTAGGGTGGCCCCTACTAGAAGGAATGATGTCCAGGTTAGATATACAGGAAGTAGATGGTTTATGGGTGGGGTTTTGTGGCATTCCTTGGGGGAGACATATTCAGCAGTGGACTCTTGGAGATCTGTAATGATGATGATGATGATGATGAAATTAACTTGTTGGAGATTAACATAAATAAAACTATCTATTGTAGGTACATCATCGTTTAGTATGGCGTATCCATAGTTATTAATTTTTTTTTACTCTTCTGTACACAGACTTAGTGTACGCATTAGACAAATCGAATATCTTACCCGCCTCCAATACGGCTTGTGATCTTCGCAGATTGGACCAATCATCTCGGGGCCGCAGTTTTTCTCGGCGTCTCGGGGGTCCGCGGAGCATTGTCTCTTAATGTTGATTAGGAGTTTCCTTTCTACATTTATAAGAAAGTAAATATAAAAAAAAGTGTATTTACTTTTATTTAAAATTATTGATGAAACGATACGGCTGTTACCATACCGATACGAATGACGAAAACATCGTAATTTGTATTACGATTACGAATAGCGATACGAATGAGGGTTTATAATCTTACGCTCACCAGATGTCGTTAGTTAGTTAGAACTTATTTGTTACACAGATGTTTACGCAGTGTCATCATCATTGAAAATTTGCGTTTTAATTAAAAGTTTTTCGGTTTCTACTGTATGTACATATATTCACAAAACAATGCCTTAGCGTTGTATTCTTTAAATTTGACACATTTTTTAAACTTTCTAATTCTTCTATTTTTAAGAAATCCGTAGTTTGTTTTATCCATTTCTAATCTAATTCATGTACAATATAACTAATATTTCAAAAAGAAATGTTAATCTCTTCACTTTTCTAACAAATTAATTTCCCGCGCTATAATATCAGTCAAATATTTCACCTCATTTCTAAGTGGTGGTAGAAAAATTCGTCATTGTTTACTTTTTTCCTTTTAATTAAACTTTTATATAAATTTAAATACAAATAAAATATTTTAGTCATTTGTTTTTAATCAATTTAATTTAATATCTATGTTTTTGGCCCTTTAGTCTATTTCCTTTAATGCCCTGGATGTTTAATAAAAAAATGTGAACCTAGATTTATTATAAATAATGTAAATAATACTAAGATAAATACTAAGATAACGAATATCGCCGGTACACGTTTAATGACTTCAAAATACATCATCTACAGCATATCAAAAGTCCACTGCTGAACGTATACCTCCTAGAATTAGGGATTATAGGATAGATTGCCTCATAGGGTTTATTGCCATAGTTGCCATGCTTGGCAGGCGAATTGGCAACCGCGGTTTTATTATTCTTTTGAGTTGTTATCGGGGATCGGGTATGCAGCTGCCCATCTCGTTTCATTTACCCTTTGACGCTTCTTATGACACCCACGGGACGTTAAAGGTAGTGTGTTTAAAATATATTACAACATATTTATGTTGTAATATATTTTGATAATATTTAAAAAAAACTTTGACTCTACATTTTTCTACTGTATTGTAATAACCTTAGCGTAATTATATATATAGATAAAAACCCTTTACACACATTCAAGTGACAGTTCGCTAAAAGTTTTTTTTATAGAATAAGGGTGATAAACGAGCACACAGTCCACCTGATGGTAAGTGGATGCTGTGAACCATAGACATCTACATTTATCTTCGAGTAAGAATCAAAATGCAGATGCATTTTTACCCCTGAAGACTACGATGTAATGCCTCGTTTCCAGTACAAAGGGTCTCCGGTTCTCTACACTCACCGTACGCAACACTGCTATTTTGTGTGGGAGCGTAGTCCTTCTCAGGTCGAGCCATTCGTGCTATAACCATAATGCAGCTTGACTCTAACACGTATAAATAAAAACTAGTTATAACACGACCTGTGAAATCCAAAACTTACGGGCTTGAAATCCATCATTTTACTACTGTAGTAAGCCATTTCTATACGTGGTAGAGCCATGTTGCAGCTATATTAGTAGTGTAGTTGTAGCACGAATGGGTCGGCCCGACCGGGGAATGACCACGCTCTCACAGAATACAAGCGCAAAATAGCAGCTTAATGCTGCTGTGTTTCATATGGTGAGTGTAGAGAACCGGAGAGCCTTTTTACTGGAAAAGAGGCATTCTATCTTAGTCCTCACGGCTGACAACACATCTGCCTTTTAATTCGCAAACGAAGATGGGTGTAGATGTCTATGGGCCACAGAAACCACTTACCATCAGGTGGACTGTGTGCTCATTTGTCACCCTTATTCTATAAAAAAATACCATTGAATTGAGTACCTTCTCCTTTTTGAAATCGGTTAAAAAGTCTTAGCTTTCCTTTAACTTATGTGATTAGCAATTAACTTTCTTAATTTTAAGATGAATTGAGCATGTAGTGGTGGACCATTTGGATGGTGTATATATCGCGAATTTTATCGCGATGTGCGATAGTGGATCCTAGGTAAATAAGATAGAAAATGCAAAGACATACAACTCCTCTCCGCAGTGCCAGTGAGTAAAACCGTTCAGTAATCGACGATTTGGGTCGCTTTTAGCTAGACGCTGTCAAGTGGAAAGAGCCTGCACTGGGGTGTCCGATCCCCGCAATGAGAAGAGTATTCCATGTACGGCCGAACATTCTCTTTTTAAGCAAAAAAACCACAAAGGTTACGCAGAATTATGCCACATGTTGAAGATAAACCACCCGCATGTCGTCTCCGACCGTCGTCGCTTATCTTTTGATATATCTTGACGTAACGAAATTATATATTTTAAAAGTAAAATTTTGTTAATTTGATAGCTTCGTTGTGTGTGGCGTGTATGACAAAGTTTAATATTGGAATTATTATTATAGGAATTTACGTGGTAGAGCCATGCTGCAGTTATATTATGGTTGTAGCACTCTAGCGTGGGTCGGCTCGACTGGGGTAAGACCATGCTCTCACAGAATAAAAAAGCGTAAAATAGCAGCATAATACTGGTGTGTTTCGTACGGTGAGTGTGAGAAACGGACCTTCTTTTTACTGGAAACGAGGCATTCCATCTAAATACTCAGGGATGATAACGGATCTGCATTTTGATTCTTAATCGAAGATACATGTAGATGTCTATAGGCCATAGCATCCACTTACCATCAGGTGGACTGTATGCTCGTTTGTCACCCTTATTCTACTTAAAATAATTGGAGATAAATTACGCGTTAATCGATATGTTCATCGAAAATAATGCCAAATAATATATTGGCCGTGGCCTGGATGAGATTAGGAAAAATTGCAAAAGATGGAGCAGACCTTTACCCGCAAATGAGTATCCGAAAAATAAAAATAATAATACATAGTAGGAAAATAATTTAAATATAATATATTGGATAATCAATTATTTTTATATCATAAAATTAATTCACCATTATTTTTAATTTTAATTTGTAATTTGTTTGTGAATTGTTTAATTATGTAATGTTATTTTATATTATTATGATTAAATAATGCACCATAATTATTATTTGACATGTTACGATATTAGTTAATTCTATTGATTGTCCATAACCAAATTTATTTAATATAAATAGTTTGATGAATTAGTTATGTAATCTTTATGGCATGAACGGTTTTATAAATGAATTATGAAATATTTTTAATTTTATATATATATTTTTTGAAAATTGAGGCTAAAATAACAATAATTATATATAATTATTGCTTATATTTACGCAAACACTACACATTGATTGAATAAAACTATTTTAGCGGATTTATTACTTATTTTAACACTCAACATTTTGGGTGCTTCAGCACACATTAAGTTTAGTCCGATCTACGCATAATGAGGTTACTGTATTTTGAAGTCATGCAGTGATATGATTGGGCATGGATTTATTTTTATTAAATACAGTATCCCAAAAGCTACCTTCAATTAAAATTAGTTGTTTTTTTAAAAAATATTATTAGTTTCACAAATAATTTATCGTTAGTAGAAATTACTAGGGATTCCATTTATAAGAGTATGATTGGAAAGGAACTATTGTCTTACATATTTTTGTCACGAAATAGCAATGCGTGCACTGCTGTGTTCCGGTATCAAGGGTTTAGAAAGTGTACAGTGACAGCCTGTGAGACATTGACTGTGAGGACTGCAGTAGCCATTTACCATCAGATAGACCATTAGTTCGTTTGTTATGTCAGTGACACTTCACACGCGGTAGAAGTGAAAATTGCGGGCAAAACCTCTTTGTAATAGCGTAAAATCTAATTCATTCTATAGGCAAAGGCATTTTATCGAACAAAAATTATTTAATAATTTTGTAATTTTTTGTATTGTCTTTTTTAATAGTGAAAATTTGTAATATGTTATCTATCAAATTGCATTTCAAATCAAAAAAAAATTGTTTGGCTAAGAATTCTAATTTCAAATTAATTTTATTTTAAAAACATGGAATACTTTTTCAAAATTATATATACTAGCTGGCCAGGCAGACGTTGCTCTGCCCTTTCCGAAGACCCTTCCTATGAAAAACTCCTTAAATTCGCAATAAGAAATATTAAAGGTCATATCGGGATAAAAAGTATCCTACCTCTGAAGTTGGACCAAACTGCAAACAGTGTACAAAATTTCATTGTAATCAGTTCAATAGTTTAGAAGTTCATCGTGGACAAACAATGTGACACGTAATTTTTACATATAAAGATACATATATACATAATTTTATTTCTCTCTCTCTCTCTCTCTCTATATATATATATATATATACATATATATATATATATATATATATATATATATATATATATATATATATATATATATATATATATATATATAGAGAGAGAGAGAGAGAGAGAGAGAGAGAGAATATCGAATCTGTAATATCGAAATAACTGCATTTTATTGAGATTAGAGGGTTATTGGGAGGCATGCAACAAAATCTCAGAAAATGTTTAGTTTGTCAATAAACAAGTTTAAAAGTTTTATTAAAGAAAATTTGTATAAAAGAATAGGGTATATCAAAGAATACATGAATACAAATAACATCTGTGAATGAGGTGATCCCACCAAGCTAGTTCTATTAAAATTCATTTAAAAGTTTGCACGAAATTATTGTAAAGGTATATAATATCTTTAAAAAAATATAATTTCGCTGGGTTTCTTGCTGGTTCTTCCCAGGACAGAGGTATTGTCCGAACCAGTGGTAAATAAAAGAATAACATTTAATAAGTATTAACATGTAACAAAAACAGAATCAGTATTCAAACGTAATGAAATAACTTTACTTCAGAAAACTATACCATAAAAAAAATAAAATTAATTAATTTTTTATTTGCAAATTGTATGTGGTTTTATTTTAACACGCGCGTCGGTAAAGCAGGGTCTTTGAAAATACAACAAGAGCCGTGGTAGCTCAGAGTGAAGCGCTCGCTGTTAATTTCACAGTACGCGAGTAACCCAGGTTCGATCCCAGCCGGCACCAATGAATTGTTAATTGCAATTTTAAGTGCTGATTTACCGCGTGCTCGTGCAAAAAAATACGTGAGGAAACCTGCATGATTGAGAAATAAGAAAAAAAATATTTCGAGGATATGTGATGGTCTTCAACACGCAATGGAGCAGCGCGGCGGACATTTCCTTGCCCTAAAAACCCTCTCAGAAATGAGAGCAGGCCTGTGCCCAGCATTGGGACGTATATAGGCTGTAACTTTAACTTTTTTAATTTTAATTTCTTTTTATGGTCGAGTTTTCTGATGTAAAGTTATTTCTATACGTTTGAACACTGACTCTGATATCACATTTAACGGGAACCACAGGGTTTATTTTACATATTGTATAATAATCAATATTGAATAAAAATTATTCTATTCTATTCTATTCTGACACCTCAAAAACAGATAAATAGCAATGCCTGACATTGATCTAGTCTATATTTTCTGCCGACTTCCAAAAAGGAGACGATACTCAATTCGACTGTATGTTTTTTTTTAATGTGTGTTACTTCATAGCTTTTTACTGGGTAAATCGATTGCGATGATTCTTTTTTTATTTAAATACTAGTACTTCTCGTGTGGTCCCATATAATTTGATCAAGGTCAGACCAATAGTTTTTGAGTTATTCTCAATAACTTATATTGAAGTCGGCTGTACAAAATTTTTAATTTTAAATTATATACAAAAGATTTGGAGTTATTTCTTGAATAAATGAAAAATTTATAAAATGTATTGTCTTTAAGTACCTTAAATTTAAATAACGTCACATTAATAGATCCTACCCAGACCAAACCGGGGCAGGTCGCTAGTTATATATAAAGTATTAAATAACCTACTCTGTATAATAACCCACACGCTTTAGTTTTTAGTTACGAACACATATAATTAGTACCTCTTCACAATACAAACATGTAGCCGTCAATTTTCTGACAAGAAAAGCTCACTACATCACAGTCTGTATTTATTGTAATAGCATAATTGTATTTGCTAAGTGTCTTAACAGCAAGCCGGTAATTATTGAAGGCATAGGTGGTAAACATTTTTGGTTTTGTTATACTCTACTTACAACTTTTATACGTAGAGCCATGCTGCAGCTATATCAGCAGTATAGTTGTAGCACGAATGAGTCGGCTCGACCGGGGAAGGACTACGCTCTCACAGAATATCAGCGTAAAATAGCAGCTTAACGCTACTGTGTAGAGAACCAGAGACCCCTTTTACTGGAAACAAGGCATTTTATCTTAGTTCTCACGAGTGACAACGCTTCTGGATTTTGATTTTTAGTTGAGGATGGATGTAAATGTCTATGGGTTACAGCAACTATTTACCATCAGGTAGACTGTGTGTTCGTTTGTCACCTTTTTCATATAAAAAACCTACAATATTCACCTTGGACCCATTAAGCACCTCCCCGATTGAGACACCAGCATTCGTCGATTAGACCTGCAGTTCTCAACTGCAGTCGTCATTATACATAGCAAGGGAGCCCTATACTGGTGTTGTCGATAGGGGCTGCCACTTTAAATACCTTTTTTCTCAATGGTTGGGAGTTCTTTGTACTAAGGTCTGGCTTATTATCCACTAGTTACTTTAGTCGGATTTCCTTGTTACGGATTCTCTACTAAAAGTATTACCTAATATTACCTCTCTACATAAAAATGTGTTTTCATTCATCAATTACAGCCTATCAAAGTCCACTGCTGAACATAGGCTTCCCTAAAAGATGGTTGCCATAGTTACCACACTTGGCAAAGGCTTGGCAACCGCAGATTTTATATTTTATTTGTTTTTTTTAGGAAGACGCTCTGTCGCCTCTTAGGTAGTGAATGTTCTTACACCGCTAACAGGCGGTAAAATAATTAAAAATTTGTACAACCGACTTCAATATAAATTATTAAAAATAACTCAAAAACTATTGGACAGACCTTGATCAAATTTATATGGGACCACATGTGAAGCACCAGCTTTCAAATATAAAAAGAATCATTGAAATCGGTTCACCCAGTAAAAAGTTATGAGGTAACACATAAAAAAAAACATATAGTCGAGTACCGTCTCCATTTGAAGTCGGTAGAAAATGTTTAGGACCAATGAAGCTAGCAATTAAAGGAAATCAGAGTAGCTTCAATTGTATGGTTCCGAGCGTTTCAATTCATTCAATTCTGAACTATCACGATAAGTAAAATACACCAGGAAATTTAAGACATGACAATTTTTGTTGATAACATAAATTTCTCCCTTCGTATGTCTTTAACAATTCTAAGGATTGTTGGGTTTTGGGCGCCGCGGGATTTGACGAGAGACGCCACAGTATGGTACAACATCTATGGTATTTTCAGTTTCATGTTTATTTTGGGTAAGTAGCTAATGTCATTAGAACTCTAGGTCAGAGTAACTGAACACTGAAACACCGGCCAAGGGTAGTGGATATTGGAGATACCGCCACTACACGGTTACTGTATCAGGGGTATTTTACGTCTACGTAGATAGAAGTCATAGGATAATTCTGACATTGCCAATATTTGCCCCTAACAATATTTCTTGAAAGTCACTCTTATGTTTAATTTACCACTGGTTCGGAAAATTCCTCTGTCCTGGGAAGAACCAACAAGAAACACAGCGGGACTTATTGTTGCAAAATAAAGAACAGTTTACAATCATTAAAGTTATACGATAACTAACAATACAAAACGAATTAGAAATAGTTTGGAAAATCCAAAAATGCACGCCTCATGAGCGTTTCATTTAATTTTGATGAAAAAAATATTGTATACCTACTTGACTTTCAAAATAATATATTATTTACGTGTTTTAAATTTAGCGCTCCTTTATTTTAATAGATAGTGCCACCTACAGGGAAAAAAAATAATAATGTTCACCAAAAAAAAAAATCTATTACACCAAGTATAAAATCGATATAGGCTGTATGGTACATTTGTCCTTTGTCTTTCAAGGGCTAAAAAAATATGGTAGCGCCTTTAAATTTTTAATTTATTAATTTAAATATTATTAACAAACTAGACGTACTAGGCTCCTGATATGAAATAAGGAACTAGTTGATGTAATTCTGAAGATAATAAAAAAACCCGGTCTCGATACGTAAAATTTTTCGGGAGTTGTCGTAACCATATACGAAATCAACATCCGGATTTGGTTTTAAAAATTGTTTACGTGGAGTAAACAATTTTTAAAAAAGGTTTTTTTTCAAAGTAGCAATATTAAATGATTTTAGAAAGTATAAAATGGATTAATTCGAGTGTTTTCTTGATATACTGCTACTCATATTATTGTATAAGTGCAATATGGTTATAGTTTTAAGAACACAAAATTGCTTGACGTTTTGCGTTATTTGGCGTGCAATAGCATGATAGTGATCACCTCATTCCCGGGGCTTATTCTCATCCATAAGTTCCTTAATATTATATAACCCTTCTTATAAAATATTTGTTTAATACAGTTTTTGAACTAAGCGGAAGTCAGATTTATAGATAATACGGACATTTTGTATTTCAGGCACATACATCATAATCCAAGTTGTGGACATGTGCTTGATTTGGGGAAACCTGCCTCTAATGACTGGCACCGCTTTCCTATTGTTCACGAATTTGGCACATGCGATCAAGATCGTCAATTTGGTCACCAGGAGGCGGAAGATTCGGAGGATAATCGATGATGCTGATCTACTTTTGAGGAGCGAGAGTTCTGGCGAGGGAAAAGAGATTGTAAAGCAGTTAGTGATTTTTTAAGATGTTATCAGGAAGATTCTGTTGCCCTCTTTCTGTTTCATTTCCCTCATTTGCCTTTTACTACACCAATGGAATGATATGTGAATTTTCTTAGACCGCCACAACACGGCATTTCCCATTACAACTGTAAATCTTAGATTTTACTTTTCTAAAGAACTCTATTGTTTAGTAGAAAACTAGCAGTTTAATACTTCTGTGTTTCGTATGGTGGGTATAGAGAACTGAAGATCCCTTTTTCTGGAAACGAGGCATTCTGTTTTAGTCCTCGGGAATGACAACGCATCTGAATTTTGAGGATGTTTGTAAGCATAGATGTAAGATGACTGTGTGCTTGGTTGAGACCATTATTTTTAAGATAGAGTTCTATCTCGTAAAAAAATTATTTTTTTAAATCTGTGTTAGCTCATAGTCTAAGTAGTTGCCAAAAATTTTACAGAAAAATCCGGTATTTTTTATTTGTCGCCGGTAACGATAAATTGTTAAATACAATTTTAAGATTTTTAGTAAAATAATTTGTCGGCTCCTAATAAGATTGGTTCGCGAGGCTATTGGATTAAAAACATTCTATTTTAATGGAGAACTTGGCAGCGTGCTACCAACTGCAAACCCAAGTAAACTACGCTAAGACTTCAAGATAAAATAACCTCACTTTGCGTAGATTGAATCAAAAATAATTATTAATGAATGCCTCCTTTTAAGTAAAAAGTGTCTCGAGTTGTCCACACTTACCATGAGAAACGCAGCAGCAATAAACTGCTGTTTTACGCTGGTATTCTGTGAGAGCGTGGTCCTTAGTCGAGCCGAGCCGATCCATTCAACAACCACAATATACAAGTAGCTGCAACTTGGCTTTACTATGTATAAAAGACTTTGTGTCACTTCACACTACTACAGCATCATGCCGAGGGGGATGCCTTTACGTTGCTGCAACCCGATGTATTTGTGTTAATTGTTTTTTTATTTATGTTTGTCGAAGCAATGTCTTTACGTTGTGTTAAGTGTGACGAATAAATCATTCATTCACTTCAATGTGAAACTTTTCTTTGGATAGGTGCAACCGTGAGACAGCTTTGCAGCTAATTCTCTACATCTTCCTCACTCTGGTGACAATGATCGGGTGGGCGACAAGCGCCGAGAAGAACAAGCTCCCTCTACGTGCTTGGTAATTATTGTTCTATTGTTACAGTCTATTAAAAGTCCACAGAGGCCTCCCCAACAGATTGCCTTATAGGGGGATATTTGCCTTAGTTGGCCGCACAAACACCAACCACAACCTTGTGGCAACCACAGTGTTTTTACTTTTTAGTTGTTATAAGGAAGTCCTTGCTGCCCTTCTTCTTGTTTGTTTCTCTGTGTCGCCTCGTACGACATTCACGGGTTCTTATATGGTAGTGGATATTCTTACAACTGCCACTACACGATAAATTTTTGTTCTGAACGCTAACAGTTTCTACCTATTTCTTTGTATATAGAAAAAAAAATTAAAAAGTATAAGTCGACTTAAAAAATCTGAAATATAAAACAACTCCACATATTTTACTAGCTTCTGAAGCAGCGACTTCAGAAGCTAGTTGCTTTAGTTCTTCTACGTGCGACTCCAAAGAGCTGCAGCTACACTACCATGCCATGCATCCTGCTTTTCTTATTGTACATATTGTCTTATAAATATATGTACATATAAATAGAATTGAAGTGTCTTTTTGTAGTGTCAAAATAACAGTTATTAACTAAGTGCATATGAAAGTATATACGGTGCTTATAACAAAAAAACCACTTTTGAAATTTTTGTCCGCCTGTCTGTCTATATGTCTGACGGTCTGTCTGTCTGTTTGTTCCGGCTAATCTCCTAAACGGCTGGACTGATTTTGACGGCACTTTCACTGGTATAACATCGGCTATAGATAGCCGATGTTATAGCATCTCATATATAACTTGGCTACTTTTATTTTAGAAAAATAATTAGGGTTTCACGTAAAAAAGCCATGAAATTAAATCGTAATAAATTCCACGTGGGCGAAGTCGCGGGGAACAGCTAGTTTTGATATAAAACAGATATTATACTCATAATTATTTGATATTTGACTGCTTCGTTGATCGAGCGGTGAGTGGGACTGATGATCCCGGTATTGAATCCCGGCCCCGGCCACAATCAGTTATGGGGGTTTTTTGTCAAGAAATTCTTAGCAGCAGACCGGAGTCAGGATGTCGGTGGTATTCCAGCCGCGTATCTCAATCACGTTAAGACGTCGCGCCTGTGCCTGATCTCTCTCCGCTCGTGTCAGAGTGCCATTCCAACGGCCACCGGATTGTTGGAGTCAAGAGTGAAACTATACAGAATGCATATGTTTATGCACACACTCGTGCAATATAATCATATCGTGCGCACATAGCTAGTCTACATTATGACTGGCCGCCGAGACTGAAATTTAGTTTTGGAAGACACTTAAGACTTCACAGATCTTTATTTTTACAACAAGGTATCCCTACGACACAAGCAAATCGCCGGCTTATGAGCTGACGTATTTACATCAAGTTTTTGCGCTGTTCGTCGCAGCCAACCTTAACGTGAGCAAGGACACCCTGGTCACGACTCTGATAGCACAATGCAGATGCCGGCTACGCTTGCTGGGTCTAGCGCTGAGGACTATGTGCCATGATATGGACATGCCTGAAAATGTAAGTGACCAAGTAAGACTGTTATATATAATACTAGACGAGCACTACGATACTGATAAATTGTGCACTAAGGTACGGTTAATTCTCCGTAACGTTTTTAGTTGCGAGCAGGCGAGAGGACTAGTTCTTTGTTTTGTAAACCACGAACGCTATTCTTGACAATCTAACACTAACATTGATCTTGTCTAAAGCGACTAAGAAAACGCTGTCATTATACAGGGTTATTTTTCAAAGAGTAGCCAAATATTAAACTTAAGTTAAAATATATAAATAATGGAAATTACTGGAAAGTGGAAATAATGACCTTACATCCTAGACTTACATCCTAGATTAAGAATCGAAGTGCAGATTTGTTGTCAATTTTGAGGACTAAGTAGAAATGCGTCGTTTTATAGTTCTAAATACGCTCACGGAGTGCTGTTCGAATTTCCATATAAAATTTTACTTACACTAAACTATACTGTAAAGCAAAATGTTCGTGCTCACGGTGCAGCTAATTCTAGTAATTCGTCACTCATCATACGTAACATGACGTGTTTATGTCATTTGAGAAGAGAAGAAGTTTCGATCTTATCGTATAAGTGTTACGTGACTTATTCAGAACTTTTTAAGGTTGAAAATTAGCCAGGAAATCATCGTTTTATTAAAGTAAGAAGCCCCTCAACACCGTTTAAAATTGTATTAATAAAGTGCGCTCTAGCATGATTTTTGTAAAATATTTAGTTATGTAGAGATTTATACTATAGGTAGCTCTCCATAGTACAGTATTGCAGTAACAGATGGCGCTTAAAGCAGTCATGATTATTTCGGGAAGTGCTAGTTTTGGTATATAGTAAAATTACCCAACTTTCAAACAAGCCTTTCACAAAGAACACAATTACCCTCTATCGAGAGGCCTTACCCATAGCCGCTTCTTTCAGTGGTAGATATATAAAATAAAGGTCATCTCGTTTCTACAACGTCTAATAAGAAACTTACAAAACAAAATGGAGTAATGGGTTCTCTTTCGATGTTAACCCACTGCAAATTCACATAATTTGATGCCTAAACAAATATCACTTTCTTTGCATACAAATTTTTAATTGAGATCATTTCAGTAAATGTGCGTAATTATAATTGTTTCAAGTAAAAAAAACAGAAACGATTTTAACCAATTGAAACTTTTTTCTAGCATCTTCTAACTGAACATCAGCAGGCGATAGTAAAGGCTCGACTTCGTAAATGCGTGGCGCGCCACCAGGCGGCACTGCACGCTGCGGTTCAGGTGCAAGCGTGTTTCTCGGAGCCAACCTTCGCGCAGTTTACGGTGTCACTGGTCATCATATGCGTAACTGCCTTTCAGCTTGTTTCTGTACGTGTTGATTACAATTATATTTTTGGTCATGAACCAAGAGATATTAAAAACAATATATTTATGTATGTAATGTATTTATTTAATTTATTTTTTGTGACAACATTATGGTCCATTGGTTAATTATATTAGTAATTGAAAAAATTGTTAATTATATTAGTACTTAAACAGTAATAGGGATTTTGTCCTCTGTTTCCAATCAGAGGGCCATCCATATTTGATTCTGGCTGTTTTCTTGCGCCAGTTGAATCAAGGCCAGAACCGAGGCAGCCGCAACCTTCTCCAGTAGGAGGCTGTTGCGGCTGCCTCGGTTCTGTTCTGTTCTGTTAGGTTTGTATGTATATAGCATGTAACAATCAACTCGCTGATCCGAATGATTTTGCTCGTTATTAAAGGCATTTTAGTGTTTACAATAGGTAACTTACTAAATCCAATCTTGTGAAAAAATCTTGTGAATTTGATATTTTTTTATACCGTTAAAGTAAAACATTAAGAGCCTATCAGATCGTAAGAGGTGATTTTTTACGTGGAAGAGCAATGCTGGAGCTATATTATCGTTCTAACACGAATGGGTCTGCTTGACCGGGTAAGGACCACGCTCTCATAGAAAACCAGCGTAAAATAGCAGCTCAATGCTGCTGTGTTTCGTGACTGTTGAGCACCGTAGAGCTTTTTCACGGGAAACGAGGCATTCCGTCTTAGTTCTCAGAGGAGACGACGCATTAGAATTTTTATTCTTAATCGAAGGTAGATGTCTATGGGCCACAAAATCCACTTCAGGTGGACTGTGTGCTCGTTTTTCACCTTCCTACTAATATTATAAACGTGAAAGTTTGTGAGTACGTATGGACATTTGTTACTCTTTCACGCAAAAAACTACTGAATTGATTTTAATGAAACTTTACAATTATATAGCTTATTCATCAAAATAACAAATAAGCTATAATGCATAAAGATATTGTGTAAATTAACCAAAATATATCGATAAATGTTAAGGGAATCGGAAAAAATCTGTCATCTGTGAGCTATTTTAAAGTAAGGTGCAAAAACTGTAAGAGTTACACGAATATAATATATGGTGGAAAATTTCTCTTAAATAGTTTTACAAAATAGTCCGCGACCTATATATCTATATTTTATGTGTAAGCCAAGGACCTAACTTAGGCTACTTTTATTCTAGGGTTCCAAAATAACACCACGCGGGCGAAGCCGCGAGGAACAGCTGGTTAATTTATAAAATAATATTATGGGGACTGCCAGAAAAATCTGATTGTTTCTTAAAGATGGCTGCATGTCATCTCGTTTACATCAGATGCAAATATGACAAAGGGCAGCAGCGTCCAAGGTGTAACACGTATATTACTGGGATCGTTAATCCGCCTCCTAAACGTGACGACTGAGCCAAACTTCGCTCTGTGAGGTAATCTATGGGGTAGGCCTATGTTCGGCGGTGGACTTTTGTGTGCTTGTAGCCCTGTAAGCCTTATTTAAGCTTGTACATACATTACTATCATCATTATATCCCTTCATAAGTCCAGTGCAATACGAAGGCCTGTCCTAAGGACTGCCAGAAATCACGGCCCAGAGCGACCTGCATCAATCATTTTTCTAGATGTTTCCCCAGTTCCTCATACCATCTACGGGACCACCCAACACTAAGTTTACCGGTATTAGGCTCAAGAAACTTTCTTCCTCATTAATTGTTAGTTATTCGGGTTATGTGATTTTTCATACGTATAGATTTCGCTTGTTATACTTAATAACTTGTCGCGGTAAAGTTTAATTCAGCCAGGGGTATACACTCAAAAGTTATATAACTAAAGGTTAATTCCAACAAAATTAGCTAACATTTTAACTATGTTTTAGCAAACTGGCAACCTGGTCCGTTTATTATCAATGGGCACCTATCTGCTGAACATGACCTTTCAAGTATTTCTATATTGCTACCAAGGGAATCAACTGTCCGAAGAGGTAAGCTGTAATACTTATACTAGTATCATAGCTCGTGGTTTACATCCGGCTCGAAGGACCAATGCCGAAATAGTGAACTGATTGGACTGATACCGCGAGTGATGATTAAGAGAAAGGTTTTGTATACTATAAATGTAGGAAAACCTATATTATTTTGTGTCTTTAATAAATATTACAAGAAACCATTAAAAGGGGGAGTGGAATGTTGCCACTTTTACTATTTACTTATACATTTAATGTTGCCAACAATAATAACAATATAAATCTGGTTTAAAGTCCAGAAGATAGTAAGTAAATATTGCAGCCTGTACAATTTTGATACTGTACATGCTTTTTTTAGAGGATAGGGTGATAAACAAGCACACAGGCCACCTGATTGTAAGTGGTTGCTGTGGCCCATAGACATCTACATTTGTCCTCAATAAAGAATCAAAATGCAGATGCGTTGTCGCCCGTGAGGATTAAGATAAAATGCCTCTTTTCCAGTAAAATGGGTCTCCGGTTTTTTACATGCAAAGACAGCAGTGCCAAGCTGCCATTTTACGCTGGTATTATGGGAGAGCGTGGTCCTTTCCCGGTGAAGCCGATCCATTCGTGCTACAACTATAATATAGCTACGGCATGGCTCTACCACGTATAAATGCTCGTGTAGAAAACCAAATACACAATTAACAAGACGCATCATGAAAAAAAGTAAGAAAAATTTCTATACATACCCGTCTCACGTGGTAAGGACGGGTTATCTCGGACTCGCACTGACAGGGCTACGCTTTTACACTTATCCGTGGATCCTCCAGTGCCGGCAGCTCCATAGACATCCTCAGGAGAGGAGAACACAAGGCGCGCCTTCCTCCAAGGCCTCCATCTTTACCCGCGCTACGGAACGCGCTGAGTCCGCCCACGGAGAATAGAAAAATGAGCACTCAGAAGCACCAGCCTTCCTGACACGGATTTGGTCTATGGCTTCGCGGCCGATCAAGGTGCAGCCGTGGATGGTAGGAGAGCAGCGCATCGTAATATCAACACTCCTCTTCCTCCATGCGGCTCCACCATTAACGGTGAGAATAGGGAGAGTGGCGCATCGCCATACCAATACTGCTCTTCCTCCGCAACACCATCACGGCTGCGGCGGGAAGGGGAAGAGGAAACCACTCCCGCTACCGTCCTTTCAACATCCTGTACGAACCAGCCATGCAAAGCAATAAAGTACAAAAAAGCAAGAAATTACAGAGTTCTGCGGTAGCTGCAGCGGCGTACGACTGTCCATGGTATATGTGTGGAGTGCCGCTGCGGCGATCTTTTTTGGTGCTGATGGTACGCTGTCGTCGCGTTGCCCGTCTCACCGCTGGCGGGTTCACCACTCTGTCGCTCGCCTCCTTCATGGCTGTAAGTGTTTATAAGTGAGGAGGAGGAGAGAATTTTAGAAAGAATAGAACTGATTATTATTATATTCTTTTCTATTCCGTCCTAATTTGTTTTGTCCTTCTCTACACTACTCTAATCCAATCGACAATATTCATTTCTATTATATTCCAATCCATTATATTTATATTATATTCTATTGCATTTCGTTCCATTTTATTATCTTCTTTTCTCTTCTTTCCTATTCTATTCATTCAGTTGTGTCTAGTCTAGTGTCTATTCTATGCATTCAGTACCCACCATGCCATAAACACCGCTCCAAATATATAAGACAATTATATAGGAGACTCTGATTTCTGATAATATTAGTGCTGTTAGCCTTTTGGCTCTTATAGCTTCATCGTACTCATAAATGAGAGACCAACCTATCTTTTAACCTATATAATATAACTAATATTAAGTAATCGATAACAAAACTCTAAAAAAAATATCGAAATTTAATGAATCTTTTAATTTTCAGATAATCAAAGCGTCGTACTCTCTGTTCACGTTACTGCAGCAAGTCGAGGAAAAGAAGTAAACGAGCTGTATGAAAATGGCTACAGTACATATTCGTTATTTTAAAAAAAATCGAATAATATTGTCCATATCTTTGGTCCATATCATATGACATTCGTCCAAATGTCCTCTTGTAAGCAGTTGTCAGAAGTCTTTCATTTCATGTGCACGTATATACTATAGGTCAAAAATTAACACTTCTTTCTAATATGTACTTAAATAAATGAAAAACACCTAGGTTTGTAAGGAGCTTTTATTTATTTAGATATCTTGACTATAAACTATTGTTAAAAACAGCATAATTTGTTTTAATAGATACAGCGTGAAAACATGAAATATGCACATAATTTTTTGCACTAATTAATAAATAATCTAGATTTACATGAATCTTAAATCCTTGCACAATATTGTAACTTGCACACTAGTTAGGTTTTGAATTTATACTAATTATTCCCAAACGCCCCAACGTTTGGGAATAATTATGAGAGTGAATTGATGACGATGCGCGCGCACACCGACAGCTAAAAACAACACCATGAAGTTGTTACCATGCACGCGCACACTGACACCTCAAAGCGACAACTTCATGGAGTAACTGTCTGTCAAGTTTTCGTGGGAACTGATAACTATATTTAAGGTAGTTATTTTTAATTATTTTTGTTTTGTAACGCTAAAGAAGTATAACCACTTACGTGCGTACATAAGTACACAAACGTTTTTTTTTGTGTGTGAGTGACAAGTATCAGTGAATCCATCACTTTTATGTAACGATGTATTCTAGTGACCAATTCTTTTAGCTCTGAGGGATCTGAACTTTATGTCTTGATTATTCATGCTACGACGCTACTTTTAACCATCAGGTGAGTCCTGATCAGTCTACCTGTACGATCATGAAAACAATTATGCTGATTCAATTTAATTTCTTAAAGAAGCCTTGACGTAGTGCATCCTGTATAAAAAAATAATTTTCCTTCGATATAGTATAATCTACCATCTTTATATGTACAGATTCATTGGGAAGCCGTAATACCTATAAAATGAAATAGGATAGAATAGAATATATTATGATTGAATGGAGTAGAATTTTATAAAGTAGAAAGAAGCTCGCCAGGCAGACGTTGTTCTGCCCTCTCCGACGACATTTTGTCCTATAAAAAATCCTTTAATTCGTAATAAAAAATATTATATACCCGATATGGGTCATTTATCGGGATAAAAACTATCCTATCTCTCAAGTTGGACCAAACTGAATGCAGTGTGCAAAATTTTATTGAAATCAGTTCAGTTGTTTAGGAGTCCATCGCGGATAAATAACGTGACACGTAATTTTTATATATAAAGATTGCATCTATCGAGCACACCTAGTGTCATTAAATTCATTAAACATATTTATTTATAATATTATTAAATTTTGAGGCACATACTTACTTATGTTTTATAATACAGCATGGATCTTTTAAATTAATTTATTTTTCATAATGTTTTAGTTATTTTTGTATTCTTTCATTTAAATTTGTTACCGTTACCGTTACAGCCTGTTCAAGTCCACTGCTAAACATAGGCCTCCCCCATAGATTGCCTTATAATTGGGATATTTGCCATAGTTGCCACGCTTGGCGGGTGGGTTGGCAACCGTAATATTTTGTTATTTTGTGTTATTTATTTATTTATACTCTTTATTGCGTACAAAATATTACACAAAACCACAAACTTAAATTTATAAATGTATGTACAATAAGGTGGCCTTATCGCTAAACAGCTATCTCTTCCAGTCAAATCTTGGTGAAGGAGATAATTTTCATTTAAATATACAGAATAGAAGTTTTGTGTTGTTATAAGATGCTGCTGCCCATCTCACACCAACGTGGCAATCTGAGGTGTGGATATTCTTACACCATTACACGGTTATAGCATAAACATTGTCCCCTAAGTAGTAATTAATTTAATAAATCACTGAATAATATACTACTAACAATACGAGAGATATGTGAAAGAGTACAGATAGCATTATGATTCGAAATGATACTGCCGCAAGGATTTGTGGTTTATCAAATCTAATGTAATGGCAGAGCCGTTTAGATTCTATGATAATCACAGAGTGCAGACTTCCCAGAGCGTTGGTGTTTTTCGTTATATATATATTATCTTTTAGAGGGTTTTTATAGAGTTTTTTGTTTGTCTTATATAAAATAGCTAATAACTTTATTTTTTCTTAAATCGAACACATAGCCCACAGTAGATCTATCTTAATTTTCTGAGGAATCAACGTATTGATGCATTCCAGTTTATTACAGCGACGTGAGACGTGACATTCATCGAGCGGTAATAAATTCGCTCACAGATAGAAGTAGCTTAAACGAAGGGAAGTTGATACTTCGAAGAGGGGCAAGTTCTGAAGACACGAGTAAAAAAATTAGATATTGAAGCAATTAACCAATGTTCCTGTTTACGATAAGACAAGAGTATGTTTTAGTCTCAGAGTAATTAGTAGTATAGAGGGAATCCTCAAATAAGTACAAAATTCTTGTAATTGAACTATTTATATATAGCTATATTATTCTCACCTTACGTTACGTTTCTCTCGTTACGTGGTAGAGCCATGCTGCAGCTATATTAGTACTATAGTTGTAGCACGAATGGGTCGGCTCGACCGGGGAAGCACCACGCTCTCACAGAATACCAGCGTAAAATAGCAGCTTAACGCTGCTGTGTTTCTTATGGTGAGTGTAGAGAACCGGAGACCATTTTTACTGGAAATGAAGCATTCCATCTTAGTCCTCACGGGTGACAACGCATCTGCATTTTAATTCGTAATGGAGAATAGATGTAGATGTCTATGGGCCACAGTAACCACTTACAACCAGGTGGACTGTGTGGTCGTTTGTCACCCTATCCTATAAAAAAGTAACAAAATTTTAAGTACCTATATTATCAAATAGTTTTAATCTGCTCAATATTACCTGCAAATTCACTTTTTTATGGAATGTTATCCCACTTTCCTTTTGGTAACGAGTGTTACATATTACGCACACTCTTATTATTACTAAAAATAATTCCTATTATGTAACTAAAATCAAACATAAGCAAACCACATAAAATACTTTCTTTTTTAAGTTTAAAAATTCAAAATACAGAGATAGGATTTAAATAATACAACAGATTTTGGCATATTATGTCAATTTTAGTTCTCGGTACGGACAACGAGGGCGCTTCAAATCAGTATAAGCATTTTGTATGGCATAACCAGTCCAGCGTACTTGTATATATAGAGGCCAATCAGTACTTATTTATATCAATGAACGTTAATAAAAACATCATCTGACATCTTACAACAAGACCTATGTATGTTTGATCAGAAAATACTCGGTCGTCGACGACTAGAGCCACTATTCGCTGGATGTGGTCAAGTGAGGGAACTGGCACTGGGGCCGGGGCATGCCTCCAGAGATGAGAACAGTACTCCATGTGAGGGAGAACTTGCGCCTTGTAAACTGTGCTGGCATGAAATACTGTACCGGTCTGCTGAGTACGCCAAGATTTTTAGAGGCCCTATCCTATTAAAAAAAAAAGAAGATAATTATATGTATTAGCTTGTTATAAATATCTTGTTAGAAAGTTGGGTAATTTTACTATTTATCAAAACTAGCACTACACGAAATAATCATGACTGCTTTAATCGCCATCTGTTACTGCAACATTGTACTGTGGAGAGCTACGTATAGTTTTAATATCTACATAACTAAATAATTTATAAAAATCATGCTAGAGGGCACTTTATTCCTGAAGGAATAAAGTGCCATATTCCTATGATTTTTAAACGTTGTTGAGGCACTTCTTTATATAATAAAACGACGACGATGCCGCGCAAATACGAAATAAAGTTACATACTTATCTGAAATAATCTTCAAATCACGCTAACAAAGTGCGCACATAAATAAATTACAGAGTTTTCTTAGTCACATTAAATAAAATCAGTGTTAGATTGTCAAAAATTACGTTCGCGGTTTACAAAACAAAGATTTAATCTTCTTCCCTGCTCGCAGTAGACTAAAGAAGTTACGGAGAATTGACCGTAACTTAGTGCACAATGTATTAGTATCGTAGTGCTCGTCTTGTATTATTATCTAGCAATCTTTGTTGGTCACTTACATTTCTAGGCATGTATATCCATATCATGGCACATAGTCCTCAGCGCCAGCCCCAGCAAGCGTAGCCAGCATCTGCATTGTGCTATCAGAGTCGTGACCAGGGTGCTCACGTTAAGGTTGGCTGCGACGAACAGTGGGAAAACTTGATGTAAATACGTCAGCTCATAAGCCGGCGATTTGCTGGTGTCGTAGGGATACCTTGTTGTAAAAATAAAGATCTGTGAAGTCTTTAGTGTCCTCCAGACTGATTTCAGTCATGGCGGACAGTCTCAATGTAGACTAGCCATCTGTGCACGACATGATTATATTGTACGAGTGTGTGCATAAATATAAGCATTCTCTATAGTTTTACTCATGACTCCAATAATCCGGTGGACAGGGACTAATTTACCCACTATAATTATCTTCTTTGTTTTTTTTTTTAATAGGATAGGGTGACAAACGAGCACACAGTCCACTGTAGATGTCAATGGTTACTGTGACCCATTGACATCTACATCTATCCTCAATAAAGAATCAAAATGCAGATGTATTGTCACCCGTTAGGACTAAGATGGAATGCCTCTTTTCCAGTAAGAAGGGTCTCCGATTCTCTACACTCACCATACGAAACACAGTAGTGTTAAGCTGCTATTTTACGCTGGTAATATGTGAGAGAGTGGTCCTTCCCCGGTCGAGCCGACCCATTTGAGCTACAACCATAATATAGCTGCAGCATGGCTCTACCACGTATAAGTTACCACGTGTAAGTGTGTGAGAGAGTGTTCAGAATATTTTGTCAACAATATGGTTTTTAGATGCAACTGGAGGAACTGGGAAAACCTTTTTGACTAAATTAATATTAGCTTATGTTCGAAATCAGCGTAGCCGACCCATTCGTGCTACAACTATACTACTAATACAGGATGACTCTACCATGTGCAAATACATATTGTCTACACACAGTGCATACATACAAGTCTTTTTTAACCCTTAATACTTTTTTATTTAATTTGGTGTATTGAATAAAACTATTTTTACGGATTTTATCGCGTTTAATTAACTTATTTTATATTCCCGACGTTTCGGTTGCTTTCCAGCAACCGTGGTCACGAGGGACAATTTTTGGTGTAATTCAAAAAAATTCTGGTTACCTACAATAATTTAAATCGATAATACCTAGCAGAAACATAATTACGTATACTTAGCTTTAAACTTTATGTAGTCCATCATATGCCTTGTGTTACAGTCTATCGAAGAGCCTTATACAAACAACAAAATTATTCTGTACCGAGATGCCACCTTATCCATAGCCGATCCTTTCAGTTGTAGATACTTACATATAAAATAAAGTTTATCTCTTACAACGTCCCATATGAAACTCACAGAACAAGACAGAGTAATTGGTTGTCTTACGATGTCACCCCACTGTAAATTCACATAATTTGATGGCACCGTTTGATGATTCCGTAATATATATTTTTCGAATTTATCGTCCAAGTAAACAAAGATCATACAACTTCTTTGCATACAAAATTTTAATTGAGATCATTTCAATAAATGTGCGCAATTATAACAGTTACACTTAAAAAAAACAGAAACAATTTTTAGCCAATTGAAACTTTTTCTAGCATCTTCTAACTGAAAATCAGCAGTTGATAGTGAAGGCACGACTTCGTAAATGCGTGGCGCGCCACCAGACAGCGCTGCACGCGGCGGGTCAGTTGCAAGAGTGTTTCTCGGAGCCAACCTTCGCGCAGTTTACGGTGTCACTGGTCATCATATGCGTAACTGCATTTCAGCTTGTTTCAGTACGTGTTGATATCAGTTATATTTTTGGTCATGAACGAAGATATATTACAAATATATAATTTATGTAATATAATCATTTATTTATTTATTTTATTTATTCAGACAACATAAGGGTCGATTGGTGTTTGTGTCCATAAAAAACTTTACGACTATGTTAGTGCTTAACACTAATGGGTTAGTCCTCTGTATGAGCTTTACAATTAGGGGGCCATCCATCTTCCCTGCTATCATGCGCAGGATGGTGTTGCTGCACCCACGGACTCTGGTTAATAGCGCGGCTGTTTTCTTGCGCCAGATTAAATCAAAGCTATCTGTCTGCGCTACAGTAAACATAGCCATGGCACATTGCTATATGTATTGGACTCGCAATGTATGTAACACACAATCCTTTGATCCGGATGATTTTGGTCGTTATTAAAGAGATTTTACTGCTTACAATAGGTAACTTCTTAAATTAAATCTTGTGAAAAAATGTTATTCACATCTGAACGAACTCACACGCGCAACGGTAAAGCGGGGTCTTTGACACTCCAGCCGGCCGGTAAATTGGAAATAAAAATTTATTTAAATTCATTTGATTTTTTTAAGGTTGAGTTTTCTGAAGTAAAGTTATTTCTACACGTTTGAATACTGATTCTGATAACCCACGTAACGGGAACCACAGGGTTTTTGTTACATGTTGATACATAAAGAAATAGGTATTTTTTACATTTATTTAGTGTTGGTTGACGACACTTTGAAGATTTTTTATACCCTTAAAGTAAAACATTAAGAGACTATCAGATCGTAACGAAATGTTGGTGAAAAAGTTAAAAGTGATATCCTTTATACGTCCCACAGCTGGGAACAGGCCTCTCACATCTGAGACGATTATGGCGCTTTTAGTCTGCCGCACTGCTGCAATGAGTATTGTGAACTTCACGTTTCTTTTTAAAGCAAAAGAGTGGCAAACGAGCACATTGTCCAACTTATGGTAAGACAATGCTGTGGCCCATAGATATCTGTATTTATCCTGAATATAACATAACATAACATAAACACTCACGCCTGTCACCCAGAGGGGTAGGCAGAGATTATGGACTTCCATTTGGCATGATCCTGACACACCTCTCTCGCTTCCTCCACATCCATATACCTACGCATACACGCTCGTCGGTTAAAGGTACTCTTGATTTGGCCCATTTTTAATATATCGCCAATTTGGTCGATAAACTTTCGCCTAGGGCGACCCTTCCCGACTATGCCGTTCACCTCTGCAACATAAATTTGCTTTGTCACTCTTTCCTCATTCATTCTTTCTACATGGCCAAACCACCGAAGTATTCCTTTCTTAAGAAAGGAATACTTCGGTGGTAAAGGAATGATATTGTGACCAGGATTAATCCTGGTCACAATATCATCTTGCAAACCACACTCTTCTCTTATTAAACAATTTCTCACTCTGTCATTCAGCTTCATCCCTAACATACTCCTTAATGACCGCATTTCTACAGCATTTATTCTACTCTCATGCTTCTTCTGCCACACCCAACTTTCACTACCATACATTAAAGTAGGTACTAACACAGCATTGTGAATTGCCATACGTGCCTTTTTGGACACATTCTGACTTTTCACAATAGAGTGTAGAGCCCCATTCACTCTATTTCCTGCATTCACTCGTCGTTCTATATCCTTATCATATCTACCATCCCTGCTAAACACACATCCCAAATATACAAACTCATCTACTTGCTCTACCAACTCCCCTTCTATTCTTATTTCACATATCGTTTTATTTTCTTCTCTTTCAAAAACCATAACTTTCGTCTTACTTGCGTTCACTTTCATTCCCTTTTCTTTTAATGTCCTGTTCATTAATGTAACCATCATTTGCAACTCGGCTGCCGACGACGCAAGTATGACTTGATCATCGGCGTACAAAAGGCATTTGACGGTTAACTCACCCATTCTTATCCCGCATTCTTCTACTTTCAAATTTTCCAAACAACTGTCCATAAATAGGTTGAACAACCACGGGGAAGCCACACAGCCCTGTCTGACACCTTTATGGATGTCAAACCAGTCCGAGTAGGCCCCGTTGATCCTGACACAAGCACTAGAGTCCCTATATAGAGACTTCAATGCCTGTATCAGACCAGCGCTCAACCCAAATGAGTTCAGTGTTTGCCATAACACATCCCTGTCCACTCTGTCATAAGCCTTCTCCAAGTCCATGAATGCACAAAAAACTTTTTGGTTTCTGGCCAAAAACTTCTCGGCGATCATGCGCATGGAAAAGACCTGATCCGTACATCCCATAATCCCTTTCTAAATCCCGCTTGCACATCCCAAATTTTTCCGTCAGTTTCTTTCATAACTCTTTCAATTAGTATCTTAGCATACAGTTTTCCCACAATGCTAAGAAGGCTGATACCACGGTAGTTTTTACAGTCCTGCTGTGATCCTTTTCCCTTATATATTGGGACTATCACGGCTTTGCACCAGTCTCCCGGTACCCGCTTGAGTTCCCAACATAAATTAAACAAGGTGTACAGCAGGTCTGCCACCACCCCTTCTCCAGCCCTTAGCATTTCGAGAGATACTCTATCATAACCGGCTGCCTTACCTGCTTTCATACTTTTCATTGCTTTCATTATTTCATCTATACTTATATCTCTATCTATTTCCTCTTCTTTCGGAACTTCTATTTCATTTAATTCAAGCGTCTCATCACTCATAAACACGCTTTCAAAGTATCCCTTCCATCTCCTTAAACTCAAAACTTCGTCATTTAGAATACAGCCATTCTGGTCTCGTATAGCATTCATTCTAGGCTGTTGTGAATGTCCCCTGGTAGTTCTTACGAGTTTCCAGAACATTTTAATGTTTGCCTGGAAGTTATCCGATATTCTTCTATCATTCTTATCCGTTCTTTCTTGCTTTTTCCTTTCAACTACTTCTTTTACTCCCTTATTTAGGTGTCTAAAAACTGCCTTTTTCCTTTCAATATCATCATTCATACTGCTAGAATTACTAGCCTTGGTTGCTAGTAAATCTAGCCATGCTTTCTTATTTGCTTCAACTTCCATCCGTACCTCATCATCCCACCATAACGTGTTATTTTTCCTTTCATTCGTTCTCTTACTTACACCACATACTTCGGTAGCTGCATCCACTAAACCTTTCTTGACATTATACCACACAGTCTCCAAGTCTAAATCATTCATACACAATTCAGCCATACCACTTATATTTTCTCTCAATCTACATTTGAACTTCTCTTTCACACCTTCATCTTGTAACCTCTCTGTTCTTATACGCTGTAACGCTGTGGTAGACACAGATGTCCGATGCCTCCAACGTCTGAAAAGACCATTAATTCGGCATAAGACCAAGTAATGATCCGTCCCTACGTTAGATCCCCGGTAAACCCTTGTATCTACCACCGCGCTCCTCATTCTTTCATCAACAATTATGAAATCTATCATACTTCTATCATCACCTCTTTCCCATGTGAATCTTCTTATGACGAAAGAAAGTGTTCGTCACAACAAGATTCTTTTCCACGCATACGGCGAGAAGGCTTTCACCATTCTCATTTATACTTTCATCACCAAACGTTCCCAATATCCTTTCATAACCAAGCCTCCTCACCCCAACCCTTCCATTAAAATCGCCTAATATCACAATATTTTCATTAACCTTGCATTTCATTAGCACCATCCTTACCAACTCCCAAAACTGCTCTCGGATATAAGTGGGCTTAGACATGTCTGGGGCGTAGACCCCTAAAACAAACAACTTCTTTAAGCCCACTTTCATTCGTATCCATAGCAGTCTCGGGCTTACACATTCATACTCTTTTACACAATGACCCATTCTTTCTGAAAGGATGATACCGACTCCCTGGCATGCCCGCTCGGTCTCGTCTACACCAGAGCAGTACGCGGTATACATGCCATGTGTAGTGGCATCCTTTCCCTTCCGTTTCGTCTCATTCACACATAACACGTCTATTCCTCTATCATACATCATATCGCATACTTCATCCATCTTATCATTCATTCCTCCACATACATTCAATGTAGCCAAACGGGCTTCCGCAATCCACTTTTCGCCCCTCCGGGGGACAGAACGTGACGGGTGGCGAACCTCGTCGCCGGTTTTCCTCCCGGAGATTCTTCGCACCCCTGCCCCATTAAAGGGGCGCCGGGAACTCGGGGCCATTTCGTTAACATTTTGCCTCATGGTGCGAAAGTAAGTTGTGGTATTTTTTACGCCGCTACCACACGGCGAGGAGCCGAGTCAGTTCTTTCGGCTTTGTCGCCTGTTTAGCACCACCCGGGGGACACGTGTAGGGTGGGCCTAGGATTAGGTGGTCGAAGCCTACGGACGCGAGCGACTCATCCCCCGAATCCATATCCTGAATTAAGAATCAAAATGTCAAAATCAACGTTCGCTCGAAGCTTTTTAATTCTTAGACATGCAGTTTTCTTCATGATGTTTTCCTTCGCCGCCGAGTACGTTGTAAATCAGGACTTCGAGAGAAGATCGAAGGAGGGGATTGAACCTGGACCACGCTTTCACAGAATACCAGCGTAAACTAGCAGCTTAATGTTGAGTGTTCAGTACCGTAGACCCTTTTCACGGGAAACGAGGCATTCCATCTTATTCCTCAAGGGAGACTACGCATCTGCATTTTGATTTTTAATCAAGGTTAGATGTTGACTATGTCCATTGGCAATACTATCCACTTAACATCAGGTGGACTATGTGCTCATTTTTCACCCTTATTCTATCAAAAATGGGAAATTAAAAAAAATGTAATTGCCTATAAAAGATGGCTGAATGTCATCTCATTTACATCAGATGTAAAATACGGCGACAAACAGCAGCATCCAAGGTGTAACATGTCTATTTCGACCGTTCATCCGCCTAACAAGCAAGAAGATTGAGACAAATACCGCTCTGTGAGGTAATCTATGGGGTAGGCCTATGTTCGGCGGCGGACTTATATGTGCTTGTAGCTCTGTAAGCCTCATTTAAGCTTGTAAGGCGCAATACGAAGGCCTCCACCAAGGACTGCCACTTATCACGGCCCTGAGTGATCTGCATCCATCGACTCCCTACATGTATCACCGGTTCCTTACACCATCTACGGAGGGACCACCCAAAACTAAGTTTACGGTAACTGGCGAAACTTTCATCATCAATGGTTTTTGGTCATTTTAACTATGTTTTAGCAAACTGGCAACCTGGTCCGTTTATTATCAATGGGCACCTATCTGCTGAACATGACCTTTCAAGTATTTCTATATTGCTACCAAGGGAATCAACTGTCCGAAGAGGTAAGCTGTAATACTTGTACTAGTATCATAGCTCGTGGTTTACATCCGGCTCGAAGGACCAATGCCGAAATAGTGAACTGATTGGACTGATACCGCGAGTGATGATTAAGAGAAAGGTTTTGTATACTATTACGGTAAGAAAACCTATATTATATTGTCTCTTTAATAAATTAAAGGAATCATAGAAAAGGGGGAGTGGAATGTTGCCACTTTTACTATTTCCTCATACATGAAATGTTGCCAACCATGGGTTAAAGTCCACATGATCGTTAGTAAATATTGCAGCCTGTACAGTTTCGATACTGTACATGCTCGTGTAGAAAACAAAATAAACAATTAAAAAGGCGCACCATTAACAACCAACCTATTATATATTTATAAATCATAACTTAATAACATATTATCACGACAGCCCATCAAAAAGTGATTATAAGCCTCCCACATGCTACAAAGTACAGTCCTTTTTTTTACATGAAAAAATCCGTGGCCCCGCCATCGCCGGCAGCTCCATAGCCGCCCCGGTTCGGCAGAGGAGAACACAAGACACGTCTTCCTCCAAAACCTATCACTTTCACCTCCGCAACGGAACGCGCTGAGTCCGGCCACGGAGAGCGTGAAAACGAGCATTCAGTGTGCCTAGTGCGAGTTTTTGTTTTTACGCGTTCGATATCGAGAACGTTAACTACGATTTGTATAGAATAAAATCAGCGCCAACTAGTGGCAATAATCGGAATCACAATTCATTATTAGCTATTTGTTTATGTTTCGGAATTTGATCAAGGTTTCGACAGTTTGTGTTAGTTTTATGAGATTGAGAATTAGCCATTTTATTTTAATGTTAATTATTGAAAGTATTAAATTGAAAGCAAAAAACATGAAGATGTTTTCATTCTAAATGATTTTATGGTGATATTTATGGAGCAGTAAATAGAATTTAGTTACTTAGTGTTAAGTGAACTTATGATACTTACTTATTACTGACTTAATTATTAAATAGTGATGGTAGGAACTTGGATTTATCAAACGCTATTTACACAAAAACTTGAATACTTTCTTAGAAAAGGCGATATCTATCCTTAAATTACCTGTCATTGAGGTGTAACAACGGACTAAAATATGCACAAGCTCTTGCTTCAACACTGGCTTTATAATAGTAGTCATCTATTATTATTAGTTATTAATGCCTTTGTGGCTGCAAACATCCTCCTAACGAAAAAATAACGTCCTGCCTAAATTATATATCGTTCTCACAAAACGAAATAAAATTAACTCTTCATCAATTATTCTCACTCTTCTATCTCACTGTAAAAATTTAGGTGAATACTTTTTCGATAACGACCGCGTAAAGTTTTACGTCTCGAATGATCGAAGTTGCCGCTCCAACCAATCACGTGCGTTAACGTTCTCACTGGCGAATGAGAGTCAATGCTCGATGGTGATTCCAATTATTGCCACTAGTTGGCGCTGATTTTATTCCATACAAATTGTAGTTAACTTTCTCGGTATCGAGTGCGTAAAAACAACAACTAGCACTAGGCACACAGAAGCACCAGACTACCTGTTCCCAGCGGCGGATTTGGTCTATGGATCCCCCGCCGACCAAGGTTCAGCCGTGAATGGTAAGGAGTGCACGCATCGTAATACCGATACTCCTCTCCGTTCACATCACTACTAGCACCGTATTATTGGTGTGGTCAAAGTCGTGGTCTATGGATCCGCCGCCGACTAAGGTTCGGCCGTGGATGGCAAGGAGAGCACGCATCGTAATACCGATACTCCTCTCCCTTCGCATCACTACAAGCACTGTATTAACGGTGTGGCCAAAGTCGCGAAAGATAGAGCGAGGTGGCGTATCGCCTTATTAACACTCCTCCTCCCCCGCAACTCTATCTCGGCTGCGGCGGGAAGGGGTAAAGGACCTCTCTCCTGGTATAATCCATTAACAAGCACATCGGAGCAGCCACCAACTGCTCGTGAAAAGTAATAGAGTAGAATATTCAAAAAGCAAGAAATTACAGAGTTCTGCGGCAGCTGCAGCGGCGTACGAATGTCCATGGTATATGTATGGAGTGGAGTGCCGCTGCGGCGATCTTTCTTGGTGCTGATGGTACGCTGTCGTCGCGTTGCCCGTCTCACCGCTGGCGGGTTCACCACTATCGCTCGCCTCCTTCTTGGCTGTAAGTGTGTATAAGTTAGATTATATTCTATACTATTCCGCCCTAATTTGTTTTGTCCTACTCTACTCTACTCTTCTCTAATCGACTATATTCATTTCTATTATATTCCAATTCATTTTATTTATATTATAATCCGTTGTATTTTGTTCCATTGCATTCCATTCTATTATATTAAATATAAATAAACTTTATTATCTTCTCTTCTCTTCTTTAGTGCATAGAGCATTCAGTGGGAATGAAATGGGAGGCAACCTATCTTTTAACCTATATAATAGAGTACGTGACGCTAATATGGTCATCCGGTTAATAAGGTCACTTTCTTATAACTCAAAAACTACAGCCTAATTTGTATAGATTGCTTTGTGATACGGTAGCTCTTCATCAGTCATTCAAATAATAAAGGGTCAAAATGCCGGCGCTTTATCGACCCCATTTTAACAGTTGACATTATAGTAAGTACGTGAGGGTATTATGGTCACCGTAAGGTTTATCACCCTATAAACCAAAATTAAGAGGAGAGCAGAGACAAAAACACAAAGTCGTATATTGTAACTAATATATCAAGAAAAAAAAAATAGCAAACAAGCCTTGGAAATAATTAGAAACACTTCGAAAAGTCTACATAAAAAAACTAACTACACTACACAATACAAAAATATTTACAATAATATCAACTATCAAAATGGCGTCGATAAAGCAGCGCCTTTTTCACCCTTTATTATTTGATTGACTGATGAAGAGCTATCGTATCACAGAGCGTTCTAAAAGACGCTGTAGTTTTTGAGTTATAAGAAAGTGACCATATTAACCGGATGACTATGTTACCCTCACGTACTATAGTTAGTTTTTTTTTAAGTTGATTTTTCGAAGTGTTGCTAATTATTCCCAAGGCCTGTTTGTTATTTTTTTCTATATTAGTTATAGTATACGACTTTGTGCATTTGTCTCTGTCCTCATCCTAGTTTTGGTTTTATAAGGCGGCAAAGCTTAAGGTGACCATATTACCCTCACGTACCTTATTAGTAATATTAAGTAATCGATAACAAAACTTTAAAAAAAATATCGTAATTTCTTGATTTTTTTTTTATTTCCAGATAATCAAAGCATCGTACTCTCTGTTCACATTACTGCAGCAAGTCGAGGAAAAGAAGTAAACGAGCTGTATGAAAATGGTTACAGTAAACATTCGTTATTTTAAAAAATCGAATAATATTGTCCATATCTTTGGTACATATGTTATAACATCCGTCAAAATGTTCTCTGGCAAGTAGTTGTCGGAAGTCTTTAATTTCATGTGTACTTATATACTATAATCTATACTCATACTTATAAACTATAATTTCATGTGTACAACTTATATACTATAGGTCAAAAATTATTGTGTATTTTTATATATATTATTATGTATTTAAATAAATGAAAAACACCTAGGTTTGTAAGGAGCTTTTATTTATTTAAATATCTTGACTATAAACTATTGTTAAAAACAGCATAATTTATTTTAATAGATACAGCGTGAAAACATGAAATATGCACATAATTTTTTATTTGACTAAATATGAATTACTCGTAATAATCTAGATTCACATGAATCTTAAATCCTTGCACAACATTTGAACACCAAGAATTCTAGCTAGGTTATTTATTTTTGTGTGCGAGTATTAGGGATTCGATCATTAGCATGTTGTAACAATGCGTTCAAGAGTTAATTCAATGTGTAAAAAAAATTCAAGTGGTAGAGCCATGTTGCAGCTATATTAGTAGAATAGTTTAAGCACGAATGGGTCGGCTCGACCGGGAAAAGACCACGCTCTCATAGAATACCGGCGTAAAATAGCAATGTTACTGCTATGTTTCGTATGATGAGTGTAAAGAACCGGAGACCCTTTTTACTGAAAAAGAGGCATTCCATCTTAGTCCTTACGGGTGATAATGCACCTACATTTGGTTTCGTAAACGAGGATAGATGTAGATGTCTATGGGTCACAGCAACCACTTACCATCAGGTGGACTGTGTGCTCGTTTGTCACACGATCCTTTAAAAAAATTTAAGACTGAACCTACTTTCACTGACAATGTATATGAAACTCAGATAAGCAAAGAAATATACAGAAGATATTACGAACGTTTCAACACATTCACACACACATCTTCCTTCTTTCTTTCTTTATCAGGTTGTAAAATTCCACTGATAGGTGCACACATATGCACCTAAAATAATGTTTTGGTTGCCGCCTAATAGCAGCGCTTGCAGTGTTGTGTTCCGGTCTGAGGGGTATAGAGAGTCAGTTTAATAACAGGCTCATCATCATCATCATCATCATCATTACAGCCCTTCACAAGTCCACTGCTGAACATAGGCCTCCCCCAAAGAATGCCACAAAGCACGGTCCTGAGCCACCTGCATCCATCGACTTCCTGCATGTCTTACCAGGTCGTCACTCCATCTCGTGGGGGGACGCCCTACACTTCGCCTACCGGTACGAGGCTGCCACTGGAGAACCTTTCTTCCCCATCGGTTGTCGGTTCTTCGAGCTATATGGCCGGCCCACTGCCACTTCAGCTTACTAATCCGTTGGGCTATGTCGGTTACTCTGGTTCTACTGCGGATATCCTCATTCCTAAGTTTATCACGCAGAGAAACTCCGAGCATAGCCCTCTCCATAGCTCGCTGAGCGACCTTGAGCTTCCTCATACGGCCAGCAGTGAAGGACCACGTCTCAGTTCCATAAGTCATCACTGGCAACACGCACTGGTTGTACAATTTCGTTTTCAGGTTTTGAGGTATGTCTGACGAGAAGATGTGTCGTAGCTTCCCGAACGCTGCCCAGCCGAGTTGAATCCGTCGATTGACCTCTCGGTCGAAGTTGGACTTACCTAGTCGGACTATTTGTCCCAGGTAAACATACTCGTCAACAACTTCGAGCTTAGTGCTCCCAACAACTACCGGCATAGGTGTGACATGGACATTGAACATGATCTTTGTTTTGTCCATGTTCATCTTAAGACCTATCCGTTGGGAAACACTATCGAGGTCATTGAGCATAGTGCTTAGGTCCTCCAGCGATTCTGCCATAAGGACTATATCGTCGGCAAATCGAAGGTGAGTGATGTACTCGCCATTGATGTTGATACCGTATCCTTTCCTTGAAAACGTCTTCCAATGCAGCGGTGAAGAGTTTCGGGGATATGACGTCACCCTGTCTTACACCTCTCTGCAATTGGATAGGTTTCGTACTCTGGTTCTGTACTCGGATAGCCATCGTAGCCCTACTGTACAAGCACTTCAACACTTCGATATACCGACAGTCAACTTGGCACCGCTGAAGGGACTGCAGCACCGCCCAAATTTCGACGGAATCAAAGGCTTTCTCATAGTCCACATACGCCAGACATAGTGGCAAATTGTACTCTTCGGACTTCTGTACAATTTGCCGAAGGGTATGTATGTGGTCTATGGTGCTAAAGCCCTTTCGGAAACCGGCTTGTTCGGGAGGCTGGAAGTCGTCAAGTCTGCGCGCGAGACGATTCGTAATGACTCTCGAAAACAGCACGTAGACGCGGCTCAGAAGGGAAATCGGTCTGTAGTTCTTCAAGAGAGCGTTGTCACCTTTCTTGAAGAACAAGACCACCGCACTTCTGCTCCACGCCTCCGGTGTAATGCCACCATGGAATGGAATGGAATTAAAGAGCTTCTGAAGGACTTCAAGTACCGGTCTTCCACCCGCTTTCAGAAGCTCCGCTGTAATTCCATCCTCGCCTGGGGCCTTACCGTTTTTAAGGTGCTGGAGAGCCATTCTAATCTCGCTCAGACTGACGTCCGGGATATCTTGGGAATAGTATCGGATGAGACTCGCTCTTGGATCGTTACTCACACTTGCGTGTGGCTCCAACGATGATGTGTACAGCTGCCCTTAGAACCTCTCAATCTCACTAAAAATCTCAGGTGTCCCGGAAACGATGCTGCCACATTCTGTCTTCAGCTTTGACAAGTGGCTCTTTCTAGCAGACAGATCTCTGGCAAAGACTTTGGAGCCTTGGTTCCACTCGATCGCTTCTTCAATACGAGCTGTATTGAAGTTGCGTAAGTCCCGCCGCATGCATTTGGAGATCTGTCTGTTCAGATGCCTGTATGCTGTCAAGTCTGTTGAAGAATGTAGCTTCATCTCCCGTCTAACAGCCATAAGATTAAGAGTGTGATCGGAGAGTTTTTGTGTTCTTCTGCGGCGGGTCTTACAGAACTTAGCTCCGACCGCATGGACAGTTTTCACGAGCTTGTCATTCATATCGTCCACTTCATTGCAGTCTTCTAGGCACTGAAAACGGTTTTGTAACTCGAGCTGAAAGGTTTCGGGACTTTGGAACAGAGCACGAGGGGGACGGAGCGTTGACTTCATTAGACGAGACCTCTCCAACTTAACGTTTAGGTTCAGTGTGCCTCTAACCATTCGGTGATCGCTACCAGTTTTCACCCTTGCGATCACGGAGACATCACTGAACAGTTGTCGTCTGGTCGTCATAATGAAGTCAATCTCATTTTTTGTCGAACCGTCGGGGCTCGACCAGGTCCACTTCCTGTGGGGCCGCTTCTGGAAGAAAGAGTTCATCATAAAGAGTCCCTCTTTCTCCATGAAGTCGGCCAGCTGCTGGCCCCTTGGGTTCCGTTGCCCTATTCCAAATTTCCCTACTTTCAGCTCACCGTTCTCTCTTGTGCCTAGTTTTGCATTGAAGTGCCCCATTAACACCGTATATTGGGTTTTGGAGGAATGCATGGCTCTAGAGATATCCTCATACATTTCCTCCACCTCCCCATCGGGGTGTGCCGAGGTTGGTGCGTAAACCTGTATGACCTTCAGCGAATACCGTTTGGTGATTCTGAGTATAAGGTACGCAACCCTCCTCGACACACTCCCGATCTTTACAACGTTGTTAACGAGAGACTTGTGGACGATAAATCCGACACCTCCTTGGGACAGATGGTCGCCCTCCCCCCCGAACGGGTTCCCGCCTTGTCGTGGCGGGGGGGCTTAGTAGCCGTGGCTTGGTCAACCGCGGTGAACGAAGAGGAACCCCTTGGCTGGCCCGTGGTGTAGGGCCGGCCCGAGGTGGCCACTCCGAGTGGGCTTGGGAAGCCCACTTCGGATGTGTGTCGGTGGGATGCTGCGAGAGGTGTGTCCGCTCCATCTATCGCTGCAGCCGAGGTGGAGTCGCGGAGGAGGAGGCGTGCTGGTATGGCGATGCGCCACTCGCCCTATCCTCCGCGACTCAGACGGGGCCGCACCGTTAAATGATGCGGTGGTGGTGGGGCTGCGGGGGGAGAGGAGTGTCGGTATTGCGAGGCGCCGCTCTCCCTACCCTCCGCAGCCGAATCTTGGTTGGCGGCGGAGCCATAGATCAGATCCGCCGCTGGGGCCAGGAAGACCGGTGCTTCTGAGTGCTGGTTTTTCCTGGCCCCATGGCCTTCGCGCATCGGACTCGGGGGCGTCTGTTGCGCATTGCAAATTGGAGGCCGAGGAGGAGGGCGCGCCATGTGTTCTGGTGCGCCTTACCTGAGAGGGAGATGGGGGAGGAGTAGTCCTCTCCCGAGGAGGGGCCGCCATGGAGTGGCCAGCGCAGGTGGGGCCGCGGAAGTGTGCGAAAGCGTTCCCGTGGCCCTGCCAATATGCGACGAGGTTGGAACACCATGGGGTTTTAGTCGGTGCGAGTCCGACATAACCCGTCCTTGCCCCCGCGAGGCGGGTATGCGTAGGCATTTCCCCATGTAAAAAAAAAAAAAAAAAAGATGGTCGCCCTCCCGGTGATAGAGCAAGTTGCCGGATTCGAGGATTACCGTGTCCTCCCCCTCTCTTCGGACTTCGGATAATCCTATAATATGCCAGCGCAACTTGTCTATCTCTTCTTCCAGCTCCACGATCTTCTCGTCAGTCCTCAGGGTGCGTGCGTTGTACGTTGCCAGGTCGAGTCGTCTAAGGTGGCAACCGAACCTCCACCTGAGATTCTTAGCACCCCACAGGCTGTGAGGTATTAATCAGGCGCATTGTAAGTAAACGAACTTACAATCCACCTGTTGCTAAATGACTACTGGCTATGGACACTGCTACCAATTTTAAAACAAAGAAGGTTACAGACGCGTTGCACTTCTAAAGATAAAGTTGGAATGCCTCAGATTGTAATTATTATGCTCACTCTGTACATCCTATTCAACCTGTTATCTCTACACTCGCACTTCTATTTGGTGGCAGAAGTAGGTGAGAAGTAAAATACTTTTTGAGAAAATATTTTTTTATTTATCACTGTTTCGGAAAATACGTCTATCCCAGAAAATGGTTACTCTGGGTTTTATGCTGGAAGAAACAGCGAAAAACTTTTTTATATATAAAAGTTTACAATTATGTACAAAAAATAGAAACAGTTTGGTAGAGATTAACGCATTTCAGTTATTTTCATATATGTATTCCCTTTTATGCGGTTTTTGTTTCAAATTCTTTAAACACTTTTTGTATTATTGTGTAGAATAGTGAACTATTACAAGTACATCCTATAAAAGTCTACTGATGAGTATAGGTCTTCCCCATAGATTGCCTCATAGGCGGGATATTTGTCATAGTTGCCACGCTGGGCGGGTGGGTTGGCAACAGCATTTTTTATTATTTTGTGTTGTCATCAGGAAGATGCTGCTGCCCATCTCATACCAACGTGGCGATATGGGGGGTAAAAGTGATTATTCCCATTTAATAAATCACTAAATAATAAACTACTAACCATGTTACAGAGAATTGAGATACTTTTACAAAGAGCATAATGTGTATGGGCGAATTTTTGTTTAAATGGTTATGTGGGAAACGTGTTACTGGCACATGTATTAAAACAGTGGATTTAAATTATGAGAACTGCGCATACTTGAAAGCAATTCTTTGAAAATGTTTAAAAGCAAAACACGACACGGTTCTATACGAAATAACAATAGTGGACTGGAACTGACGATTATTATGTAAATAGTATGAAGCACAACATTTCGTGTTTTTTTTTTAAATAAAAGTAACCCAATATTTATCTAACTGCACCAACTAATGTGAGTGTGTTTGTCATTATAGCCACGCTTGGTTTGGCTTGCAATCTCAGCTTTCAATTATCAGGTTGTAATCAAGAGGATAATGCAGTAGTAGAACCGGAGTAATCAACATAGTCCAGCGGGTCAGAAAGCGAAAGTGATAAAAGTGATAGTTTAGTTTCTGTGATGTTAGTGCTGTTAGCCTACACGGCTCTTACAGCTTTTGGCTATCGGACTTATAAATCTCTAAACAATTTTTAATTTTTTACTGTTTAATGTTACTTCGAAAAAATTTAATTTATTTTTAAATATTATTAGTATTTACTCCATAGAGTATTGCCCAAACATATCTTTAAATATTTTAAAATTATTGACGCTAAGGAAACGGTAGAATTTTGGATGATTTCCGTTAAAGTTATTGCATCTATGATATATACGAGCGTCAAATCTGGTGTGTTCTTGCTTTTGATTTAATGAAACATAGTAATGCCGTACCTTTATTTAATGGTAGTACAATAGACCCCGTCGGTGTTAGACCAATTTCTGTACTACCAACATTTAGTAAATTAGATCAGAGGTTAAGTTTTTTTAATATAAATATATTGTTTCATAAAAATTAATTTGGTTTTACAAAGGGGTCGCTGGACAACTGACGCCGGAGTTGAGCTTATTAAACTTCTTTTTATATACGGAGGATGCTTTGGGTTTATTTTGGGACCTTTCCAAGGCCTTTGACGGTGTTCACCATGAGATATTAATCAGGAAGCTATAGTACTATGGTGTCAAGAATACAGCGCTTAAACCTATTATTTTGTATTTAAGTAATAGGACACAGAAAGTTATTATCAATGGTAAAAGTTCTTCCGGGTCACCTTTACTAATTGGTGTCCCTCAAGGCTCAATTATTGGCCCATTCCTATTTCTAGTCTATATTAATGACTTACCTTCTCTTGTAGGTGATAATCATAATAAAATATTATTTGCTGATAACACTTCCTTGATTTTTAAACTTAAATGTCAACCATTTAAATGTGACAAAGTGAATAATGCATGCATTAACGTTGTTAATCTACATTTTAACAGCAATAAAACTAATGTATTAAATTTACAACACAAAATCTGAATACTAATATATTTTTAAATGGGGAAGAACTGAGCCGTATTGAATCCATGGTTTTTAATAGCATCACTCTCGACGCAATGTTTTAATGGGCCCCATATATCCAAACCAGCAAGCAGACTAGGCTCTGCAGCTTATGCTCTAAAAAGATTAGAGGTCTCACTAGTATAAGAGTTAGATAGATTAGTTTATTTCAGTTACTTCCATAGCATAATGTCTTATGGGATTTTGCAGAAGTGGACCATAAGACGTGGTAGAGCCACGCTATAGCTATATTATGGTTGTATCTCAAATGGGGCAGCTCGATCGGTGTAGGACCACTCTCTCACAGAATACCAGTGCAAAGTAGCAGTTTAATCCTGCTGTGTTTCATACCATGAGTGTAAAAACCGGAGATCCTTTTTATTGGAAACGAGGCATTCCATCTTAGTCCTTAGAAGTGACAAATTTTGATTCTAAATTGAGGAAAAATATAGATTTTAATGGGCCACAGCATCCACTTACCATCAGGTGGACTGCGTGCTCGTTTGTTATCCTTATTATATAAAAAAAACTATTTTTAATAGAATAAGGAACTATTTTTACGTTAAGTAACTATTTTTTATAGAACCGCGAGAACTTCTTAGGGAATAATTTAAAGAAATAAATACATTAAATTTGACCTCAGTATATTTACGAAAAAAAAAACCTATATGTTCACAAAAACAAAAGTAGTTTTAGTAAAAGTGATTTTACTACACTCTGTAACACTCTGTGAACACTAGGAACACAAGCTAGTGATACCAGTTTCTCTACTCCACAGAGTCAGTAATTCATTATTTTGGGAATGTATACGTTATTACAACATAGACCCAGAAAATATACAAGGTCTCTATATTACCAAGTTTAAATATTTTACTAAACAAAAACTATATAAAAGGGTTACTAAACCCCTGGGAATGAGGTGGTAGCTTCTAAGCTGTTTCTAAAATAAATTTTGTAAATAGTTTGTATAACATTTCATATTGTACAATTTACTAAAAAAGTCCCGTTGGGTTACTTGCTAGTTTTTCCCAGGACAGAGGTTCTTTTCCGAACCAGTGGTAAAGTAAAAAATTACTTTCAATAAGAATTACATGTAATCTATATTAAATAAAAATTATTCTAAACTATTATATTCTATTCTATTCTTAGTCCTGAAATGTGACAACGCATCTGTAGCTTTCTTTGTTTGTAGTCGATTTAAGGTGTCCAAGACCTGCAATAGCCACATACCATTGGTTAGTGTACCATGCTGGTACGGATTGTGGGCGTTCTTGCCACTTCAATTTCATAAAAAAAACTTAGTCTTTGTTATAAAATGTTTAGGATGCCTGTCTAACACTCTACGTTAATGTATAACAGTATCAAAGGAGTTTTGGCGAGAACTTGTCCACCGGCGGATTGTCGCTCCTGAATTATTATTTAAATAATGGTTTGAAGTGGATTACGTTAAGTAAAATTAGTGCGATTTCTGTGCATGTGAAATATTAGTAGAAACGGTGAAACAAGTACTCCTAAGGTGAAGTGAAACTTAGGTAATTGAGTCTGCTTTGACGCCATGAGATACTGTCGTCGTCGACTGTCTACTTACAATTCGTAATGTGACGCACCAAGATATTGTGAAGAAGTTTTTAAATTAATTATTATAAAGATAATGTCATATTACTTGCCATTGGCTGTGGGATGTAACTCCCATATTTGTCGGTAATAATGTCTTTCTGACCGATTTTCGGTCACGGCGGTACATTTTCAACGGAGACTAGCGTAGAGTGTAGCTGTGCTTGCAGCTGCACTCTCTACTATTTCACTCTCGTAGTACGATGGGACGTTACACGACCGGAGTGAGATCAAGCGCAGAACCACCGACTTTAAATGCTTTGCGAGGCACGTGGGAGAAACACTGCCGACTTTTTTTTACGTAGTAGAGCCATCCTGCAGCTATATTAGTAGTATAGTTGTAGCACGAATGGGTCGGCTCGACCGGGGAAGGACCACGCTCTCACAGAATACCAGCGTAAAATAGCAGCTAAACGCTGCTGTGTTTCGTATGGTGAGTGTAGAGAACCGGAGACCCTTTTTACTGGAAATGAGACATTCTATCTTAGTCCTCACCGGTGATAACGCATCTGCATTTTGATTTGTAATAGAGGATAGATGTAGATGTCTATGGGCCACAGCAACCACTTACCATCAGGTGGACTGTGTGCTCGTTTGTCACCCTTATCTTATAAAAAAAATACTTCCTGACTCCGGGCGGCTACTGGGAATTTCTTGACGGAAAAACCTAATGACTGATTTTAGCCCGAAACGGGAAATCTAGGACCTCATGAACAGCAATCACGTTTACGACTAAAAATAACTAATATACTAACTAATATAACTACTAATAATACCAAAGAGTCATCAGCTTGTCGATTGGTGATCCAATATGCTATAAAGTTGTTATGATATGATATTTAAGGAAACGACAGCTTGATGTAATTGCCTGTTATCAGCTGTTCGATGAATAATTGACAAATTGAAAAATCTAATTTGACAAAATTAAATACAGATAGGTGCAGTATAAACATAAAATAGCATCACCCATGATATTTTCTTCCGCTTTCAAGATATCTCTTATCCTTCCTATTTATAAGAATGGAGATAGAGACCGAGTTAATAAGTACTAACCAGTATCTACTTGACCATCCATGTCTTAAATTCGTCAAAAATCATGTATTTCCGATTAAACTGTTTTCTCAAAGAAAACCCTTTTTTCCATGGCACATTTCGGATTCTATTCATTACCAACAACAGATGCGATCCATGAACTTATAAACTATATTTAAAAAAACCTTGATAGTAATAAAAAGTGTATGGCAATTTTTCTAGATCTAGCCAGGCATTTGACACGGTTTCTATCTCAAATCTTGCTAAGAAACTCGAAAAGTTTAGTGTTCGAGTTGGAGATCCATCAGTACTAAAAGAAAAGTAAGCATTGCTATATGTAAAATTAAAAATCATTCGCGATTCGCAAAAAGTCTTTAATTTTTCTGGGATGTTATCTATGTAATAAACTTAATAAAAGTTTAAATCCCTTCTCACAAACAAAAAAAAACTCTTGTAAAATAAATGTCTTCAAATGGTTGAAGATGATAGATTACGATAATACAGAAAGATTATTAAGTATAAATATATATATATATATATATATATATATATATATTACAGTTTTTTTTCCTTTTTGAAATATGTATGTTTCACCGCACACTGGCAAAATTACAATTGTCCTAGTCCATTACTAAAGAAATAAGGATTATAGTTTTAACGGTAAGACTACTGAGAAATTATCTTCCCAATTCAAAATTCGGAGCAACGCGAAACTCGAACGATTTTGTTCACGTACTGTTACGTCATACACACACCCTTTGCCACACATTCAAGAAATGCACCGTATCAAATAAGACGATATCATAATAGATAAAAAATTGAAGTATACAATAAATCGGAATGTAATTGATAACGTACGAATAATGTGTTACTGTACTGGTCAGTGCCCTTAGTCTCGATCATCTTTTTCTCTTCATTCTTTATTACTCGTAGTACTCGAAAGACCAGTGTTAAATGCCCCTTCCCTGAATGGGCCTCTCCGTTGTAGGTAGATTAGATACATCTGCACGCTTGATGGTTAGTGATCACAATAACGACGTCTCATACATTTGACGTTGCTTCCGTCACCGGTCATAATTTAACTCAGACGTAAACGAGATGATTATACTGCCAACTATCAAGTCTCGTAGAGTCTCTTAGAGCTGCTAACAACATCCACATTTAATGGGATTTCTTTACTTTATTAAAAATAATATCTCTATGCAACGTGTCCCGAAACTCAACGTCAAGCAGGCACGGGGCGACAGGGGCGAGGTGTCATACCAGCCCCGGGAAATATAAAAAATATCCATAATAATTAGCACAGTTGTAACTGACAAATTTATGAAAATGAGGAAAATCGACACTAAATCATATCATTAGGTATTGTGACCACAAGTTTCTCAATTCTACAGTTATTTTTTCACTAACGTGATCTTAAATAAACGTGATATTAATCGCAGTCACAAATAAAGCAAAAATAGGTTGCTAGGTTAGTTAAAATCAACGCATCTTTGTCTTCTTTATTTGAAAGTGACCATTACGTGTTCTGTAAGTTCGTTTTTCTAATCAGTTTTATAAAAAAAAAAAACTTCCTATGAATTTGATGACATGGAGAAAAAACTGAAAACGGACACAGCCATCGAATCATACAAATATTTTCTCTCGTAACATGCGTTCTGACTTGACGAAAGGTACACAAGACGCTTCTTTCACTGTGATCATTCCTTCATGATCCATTATTGAATAACATTGAATGTTGACGATATGATATTATATAATTTATGTTTAAAAGTTAGATTATACAAAAATAGTTAGTCCTCTAGTGTTGCTGTGCCCTTGCAGGGCGTCACATGTATACCTATCAAATGTAACATCTGAAATTTGTAATGTGTCATGCAATAAACAATTTGAATTTGAATTATTAAAGTGTTAAGGATGACAAACATGCACATAGTCCACATAATGGTAGTTGCAGTTAAATATCAGAATGCAGATGCGTTGTCACCTCTGAGTAATTAGATGAAAAGACATATTTTAGTTTTGCGAATTTGAGGCAGTTATTTTTTTTTATGGAAATGGATGTAATTTTCTTTGCCTCATTTAATCGCATTTTGTAACGGTATCGATAGACAAGAAAAATTAAGCTCTAACGCCGCCATTATATGACTAAAATGTTTTTTTTATAAAAAAACTAAATATATTATAAATAATTTCATTTATGATTTCATTCATGGTAATCTATTAAAGATAACGATAAATTCTTACATGAATCATCCAAGTATATCATATTTTGTATTGTTTAACAGACGTATTTAATCACAGTTATTTGTATGTATTATATATTGTAGGTATATAAAATATAATATACATATTTACAAATATGTATAGTAAATTCATATATTACATTCCATCCATCCATTACAGTCTATAAAAAAACCACGGCTGAACATGGCCGCATAGATTGCCTCATAGGGGGAATTTTGTCATAGTTGACACGATTGGTGAGCGGTTCCTCCACCGCAGTTTTTTATTAGTATTTTGAGTTATCTTCAGGAAGATGCTGCTGCCCATCACCTGTTTCAATTTCCCTCTGTCCCCACGGAACAGTATGGTGTAGTGGATATTCTTACACCGCCAGTATACGGTTAATTAAATAAATTTGTATTTATGTATGTATATGTTATATTAGTTTTTTACGTGGTAGAGCCACGTTGCAGCTATGTTATGGTTGTGCCACGAATGGGTCGGCTTGATCAGGGAAGGACCACGCTCTCACAGAATACCAGCGTAAAATAGCAGCTTCATGCTGCTGTGTTTCGTATCGTGAGTGTAGAGAACCGGAGACCCTTTTTACTGGAAACGCGTCATTCCGTCTTAGTCGTCAGGGGTGACAACCCATCTGTATGTTGGTTCTTGTTCGGGGATAAATGTAGATGTCTATGGGCCACAGCATCCACTTACCATCAGGTGGATTGTGTGCTCGTTTGTCACCCTTGTTCAAAATGAGTATTGTTTATTTATCGTGCGTCGACAGTATAATTTTGTTTAATTGTTTTAATTAACTTTTTTATTTTTATTTTAAACTACACTACTACACCCCCGTCAAACTCTCACCACTCCATGGGTTGAATGGTAGAGAATGCCTTTTAGTCCGCCCTTTGTATTATTTTTTAACTAGGGAATGTTATAAAGATTAAATAAATAAATTTCTTTCAAGAATTTCCGGTATTATGTGCGTACCATAACCACTCGAGTAAAGAAACCGTACCGTACAATAACGTCATTATTTTGCATAATATGTAAAGATCTATATTTACTTAAAGCGGGCAAATAATTTCTAACAACGAGAGCACGAATCGAAGGCGTGTACAAAAACGTCACAACGTAGTGCGATTTTATTGGCGAGTTTCAATTGATAAAGTTATGTACACAACGATACAATATATTTTATAAATTTTTATTTTACTCACAAAAAATAAACAATTACTGTCTCTGTCCTCTGTTTAATGGTAACGGCTCATTTCATATTAGCTCTCAGGAGCTTGCAAAGCATCTGCATTTTAATTCTTAATCGAGGATAGATGCAGTTGTCGATGAGTCACAGCATCCACTTATCATGAAGCGGACTGTATGCTCGTTTTTCACCGTTACTTTTGTAAGAAATATCCTTTATTCTAAATATGTACGTAATTGAAATGAACACTTATACCTACAATAGGCGGACTTATCGCTTAAAAGTGATTTTTTCCAGATAACGTTAAACGCAAAGAACTGTATTTATAAAGGAATAAAGAAGCGTGATTGATTGCACACCTTGAATTAAAAAGCTAAAATGATTCAACTATTTAAAATGACAAACAAACAGCTGTAACAGAAAATTATTTAACTCCCTGAGTATGTTTGACATTTACTTTAGTATATTGCTAGTTGGTGTTGTTGTCATATACGCGATTTCTGATCATATGGTCCCGGGTTCTCAAAACCTTACCGGGCCACCTGGTCCCGGGAGCCCGGAACGGCTTCGCGAATTCTTATTTGGGTCCAAATCAGGTGTTGGACTCTTCTGTCAAGAATTTCTCAATAGCAGCCCGTAACCAGTATGCCTCAGAAAAAACGTAAAGCCGTACTGCGCCTGATCTCTTTCCGCTCGTGTCGGGTTGCCGTCCTAACAAAGAATAACATTGAAAGAACAGAGAGTGAGCTTGTAGGCATACACTGGTGCTCTATTAGCCTGTTCTCCGTAAAGAACTAGCCTCCATCGTGAAAGACCGCCGTGACCGAAATTCGGTCTGGTGCAATATTTTGCGAGTTGAATAAATTTGGAAGAGGAACGAAGAGTAAGAAATGTATTTTGAATGACATTATTTTCAATGATCTGCAAAAATTTTAAGTCACTAAACTAATCAGTGGTATAACAAAAACGGCAACTAGCATTAAAGCATGTTATTACGTATTTTGATAAAAACAAAATCGAATGACTCGTGCAAATCTGCCGCAGTTGTACTTTCACATCCGCGTTGGATGAGTGTGTAGTGATCCGCGTTTTTGTCAAATTTGTTTAAAATGTGCAATTTGTGCAATTATACACGCTTTTAGGTCAGTGTATTGCTTAGCCAGCTGTCTGAGTAAGTTTTAAAATAGCGCCATCTATGCGAAGTACTTAACAAGTGCAGTGTTAGTTACGTAATAAAAATGTAGAGAACCGGAAACGTTATTTACTGGAACGACGCATTCTATCTTAGTAGAAGTAACAACGCTGTATTTTGATTCTTATTAGAGGATAGTTGTATGAGTACATGGACGACAGCATCCACTTATGTTCAGGTGGACTGTGTGCTCATTTGTTACCTTCAAACTATAAAGAAACACCCTCTTACCTATTTCTGCCGCCTATTGTTTAGAGAGACTAATTTATTTTATGGCATTCTTTTTTCACAGTCACAGTCACACATTCACACTGAGTACTTGAAATGTTTCACAGTCACACTGAGTACTTGAAATGTCAAGTACTCAGTGTGACGACGATTAGTGATTAGTAGCCTGCATTGTTATAAGTTGGTAGCAGGTGTCTATGGGCTGCAGCAGCAACGGATTACTATCAAAGAGACTGTAAGATTGTTTGTAACTTCAGTTTTGGAAAAGAAAAACATTGGGACAATAGGCTAGTTTCCATTGACAATATTCACAATCGGTTTATGATTCGAGTAGGCAAATATATTCTTATTTAATTTTTTATTATTTTTCGAAAGTTCAAAAAGGAGGCAAATTTTTATTTACAAAAAAATACTCTGTCAAAATTAAAATTATTTATCGTGCTATCCTTAACTGTGTGAACCAATCCTTATAATATAGTATGAGTATTTAGATAAGTAAATTCTATAAAAACATAGATTATGATATAGATATAGATTTGTACGGAAGAAGAAGACGATGATCCGAAGATTGTTGTGCTTGGCTGTAGTTGCTTGGGCTTCAGCAGAGAAGTCATGTTACTGGAACGCTCTTTGTCCGTACCCAATGTACTCAACCATTACCCCGTATGATACAATACGGGGAGATATCAGGGATTATCCGGATCCAGAGGGTAAGAGTTTTATTATTTACCTATCAAGTCGTCAATGCATGAACTGTATAGAAGACGTTACAACAGAGGTTGCGGTCCTCCGTACAGTTTTATAATATGTTGTTACAAGTATGCATCGTTTTAAGCATGCAATAAAAAACTTTATTAAATTAAGTTTGTACAAAAAGGTTATTATAATATTAAGGAATTTATGGATGATAATAACCACTGGTAATGCGGTGATCTCGACAAAGCTATTTCTAATTTTTTTTGTGTTGATGAACTTACATAATTGTAAGTTATGCTGGTTCTTTCTAGGACAGAGGTTTTCTTTCGAACCAGTGGCAAATTAAGCAAAAGAGTGACTTTCAATAAGATTTTTATTGATTTCGATTAAAAAAGTTCTGTTTCAACGGCCTTACAATATTGTTTCGCAGTATATTTTGTGTATCTTGTAATATGTGATTATCATTGAAATGTCAATAAATATAAGAATAATTTTAGCCCTTTTTATTTTTGCAGAGCTGGAATACCTCTGCATCATAAAATTCAATTTTCACATTAAACAATTTATTTTTTTGATTTTGCAACCGTTGCCCAATTTAGATTTATATTTATTAAAATTTAAATAAGTTGAATAAAATTAAATAAGATCCGATAAACTAGTATTAACTATTTAATGTACATTATTCGCGGAAATACAAGAAATTATTACCTTAATGCATAGTGATCATTCGAACTCTTTGCTACTTCTATTTCATACAAATCTTAGAAATCTAGATTTAGCCTTGCTATCTTCGTGTTTCTCGACCATGGTGGACGTTTTTAGTAAATATGGCGGAGGATACTTACGGCATTTTGTACCTCTTTTCATAGAGGTAAAATTGACAAACAAGCACACAGTCTATTTGATACTGTGGTCCAAAGACATATAGATATATCCTTGGATTCTTGACTAAGAATCCTCCTATGCCTCCGCCTCCCCCAAGAAACACCTCAAAAAGCGGTCCTAAACCATACTCATCCATAGACTTACCGCATGTCTTATTAAGTCATCACTCCATCTAAACGAAGCTAAAACTTAAGAAAATTTCTTCCCGGAATGTCGGTTCTTCTATATTGTTACTGATATTTCGAATTTAATTGTATCCATCACTCAAGCATTATTGTTGATTCAGGTTGTCAGGCGATAAGTATGTGGTCGCTACACAGGCACGGTAACCGCAACCCCACCTCCAGGGTCACAACCGACATCAAAGCCGTCGCTGGCTTAAAGGATGTGATCATTCAGAGCTTTGCGAGGGGCAGAAGTCGGATGTGCTCGCAGGTAACTAATTTATTCAGCTGTTAACACCGAGTTGTTAACTTTATTATTATTATTATTTATAATATGTTGCTTTATTAATATAATGCTTATGTAAGGACTAGTCCACGACAGTATTCAAATGCCTTACTATTTGGTTTACTGTTTTGGTTTGTCACTCCATCTTGTTGGGTGCCGCCCCACACTTTCCTTACCGGTACGAGATACCACTCGATAAAATTTCTTCCCCATCGGCTCTCAACTCTTCGAGCTATATGGCCGGCCTGTTGTCACTTCAACTTACTACTGGTTCTGTTCATTACAAAGCCACACAGAGAAACATATACATAGGCTTGTTTTTATAGAATAAAACGTAAGTGACTGCTATGGCCGTAGATACATACATATATCCTTGAAATGAATCAAAATGCCTTGTCACCCTGAGGATTAAGATGAAATGCTTCGTTCACAGTAAAAAGGGTCTCCGGTGCGGAACACTTACCATACGAAAGTAGTACTGAGATGCCATTTTACACTTCTGCTCTTTGAAAGCGTGGTCGTGCCCCAGTTAAGCCGACCCATTCGTGTTACAACCATAATGCAGCTGCAGCATGGCTCTACCACGTATGAACAGTATATTATAATTATTTCAGGATATTGAAGAATTAAAAAAATGGAAGTGGAACGAAACACTTGAAGAATCACAAGCGTTCCTTACAGGAACAGGTTATGAAGAACTATATGATATAGGTAAACGACTTAGAGAAAAATACCGTGAACTGCTGCGAGGATCTGTCGATAAATACTACTTTAGAAGCACCAACGAACAGCGTACCGTTGCCAGTGGAATGGCGTTTGTTCATGGTCTTGCGGAAGGAACCGATTTGAACCTCACCGTTGACGGACCTTGGGAAAGAGATGATGTCATTCGTGTAAGTGTTAGATGTAGTGTAGATGTTTAGTGTATCTATTGGTTTAGTGAACTTAGAGTACCTGTTCAAAATGCTACGGGTTCAGAAAAACTAAAACGTGATTAAGTTTTTATAAAAAAAGACTCAGTAGTTTTTTTTTAAGAAAAATTGAACTAACAATTAGTAAAGAAATGGATATTTGACAGTAGTTTTTTAATTAATTGATATTACCTTACAGCCATATGAAAATTGCGACAAATATCAAGTGGAAGTTAAAGGTGGCCAGAAACTGGTGGAGGAACTGGACGCATACTTCCGCACAGATGAATTCCAGATGGTGAGTCTGTTTACCAAGTGATGTCACCTCCATCAAACATTGTTATCATTAGAGACCGTTATAAGTGATCGCTTACTGGTAATTTCATAGTACGCGAGCAATTTAAGCAATTTACAGACACGCATTGGAGCAGTGTGGACTAAGGCCGATGTGCAAAAACAGTCACAAGTTTTATCGCAAACTTCACAATTTGTATAAATAGTATGGTCTCGACTAAGTGCTTATTTATCTGAGAGAGGCTCTGACTCTTCAAACTTGGTAATACACAATTTAATTTATAAACAATATTAAAATAGTAAAGAAACAGCTTTTATACCTCACATTGGCAACTGTAGTTTATCATTTTGAATTGTAATCAGGAAGATGTTGCTTTCCAACTTCTGTTTCTTTTCCCTCTGTCTCCTCTTACAATACTCTCGGGATAAAATGTAGTACTAGAAGTGGAGAAAGTTAATTTCTATAACATTATAATATAAAAAAGTAAAGTAAGGTTAGAACCTAAGTACGGCCTCACAGCACTGCTGAAAACAGGGTCTAAAAATAAATAGTGGCAAAAAGTTCTCATTACAATCCTAGGGGGTCGAAATGGCCAAAATACAAATAATTTAAAATTCTTATTTCGGCTATAACTCCTCTTCCTTGGGAGGTTCTTACACAGTCTTTACTTCCCGCACCCACTTGTTTATTAGTTAGTAGTACTTAATATTTAGAAGTCAATATTCAGTAGTGAGTATTTAGTATAAAAACTCTTTTAAATTGCAATGCCACTATGGGTCATCACTTGATTATGTATATGGTACAAGTGGTGTAAGTATATTTCTTGTGACATGAATGTTATAATTAAAGAATAATTAAATTTTTTACGTGGTAGAGCTATGCTGCAGCTATATTAGTATTATAGTTGTAGCACGAATAGGTCGGCTCGACCGAGGAAGGACCACACTCGCACAGAATACCAGCGTAAAATGGCAGCTTGACACTGCTGTGTTTCGTATGCTGAGTGTTGAGAACCGGAGACCCTTTTTACTGGAAAAGAGGTATTCCATCTTAGTTCTCAGGGTTAACTACGCATCTGCATTTTGATTATTAATTGAGCATAAATGTAGATTTCTATAAGTCACAGCAACCACTTAACATCAGGTGGGCTGTGTGCTCGTTTTTCACCCTATACTATAAAAAAAAATTAAAAAATAAAAATCTAATGCCAACCACAGGTCAAGAATAATGTCCAGGAGCGCCTAGGCATAGAGACCCAGTTGTCGCCGGAAGACATATACTCGTTGTATGAGATCTGTCGCTTCTACCGTTCCTGGACTCCCACCAAGCAGTCGCCTTGGTGCTCCGTCTTCTCAGACCAGGATCTTGTTGTTTTAGAGTACAGGGATGACGTACGCCATTACTATCGTAATGGATACGGTTCTTGGGTAAGATTTTTATACTAAATATTTATTATTACGTGAAAACTTTTAACCTCTTTTTAAGCATATGGCACCCGGAGGAGTGCAGAAAGCTAAAATTTATACATTATAAGTATTACAAATGCGCTAAATAAAACATACATTGTTTACGTTCATATGGACAATGTCAAACACATAATTTTGTAAAAAAAAACCTTAAACGGTTCATATACATAATTATTTAATTACTACGGTATTTTTGTGGATAACAGATTTAAATTGTAATTTTTATTTCATGGTCTGTGCCGTCGGCTTGACCATAGTGAGATAACACTTACTGTATCTAGCCATATATTACCCACACATTCAAATGAATGCTTGCGTTCGTCTAGGTAGCGCCGTCGTGGGCTCGTGGGCGCTTCTCCCTCCGCGGGAGGCGGGGCGGTGAAGCGACGGCGCCCGCATTCTCAATACGCTTTATAATTCTATGGCTTTTTCTATCCATGTGAATACACGTACCTACGTCATTTTAATAAATAAAAATATTAACGACGCGTGTCGTTCGAGACTATTTGTTAAAGTATAATATTTAGTCGAATCGTTGTTGTTGCTGTGTGAATATTGTGTGTGTGTAATAAAAATTCTACCTTAATGGTAAGTTTGCTTCAATATTTATAATAAATACTATTTGTTTCTAGTGTTCTCCTCTCGTAACTTTGTAAGTAGTAGATTTAAGTGTATCTACGTAATTATTTCTGAAATCTCCATACGACAATCACGTCTGTGGGATTGTTACACCTGTATTTGGGTGCCTACTTACATAATTTAATGTTACGAGAGGTATGACTTATGTTTTTTGCCTTATACTGGGTAACTTCTTCAAACCAGTTTTACGGCTCAAGGCAACAGCCATACGGCCCGATTTGAGGAGCCTAACGGCTCGTTTCGAGGGGACTCACGGCTCAATTTGAGCGGCCCGACGGCCCGATTTTAGCGGACTTACGGCTCGATTTAAGCAGCTAGACGGCTCATTTTAAGTACAAATGTGGCTTGTTTCGAGCAGACAATTGAATAACTTCTTTTATTTTTTGTCGCAGATGGCAGTCGCAAAAGAGTCAGTGACATTAGAGTCTCTCTTGGAATGGGAACCTGATAGTTCGGAAGACGGGGAGATATTAGAGAGAGGGAAAAGGTTGGCAGAATTGTATCTAACTGATGGATGGTGCCAGTGGAAAGTCGTTACTCATTCTAGAGCGGAGCTATTGGGTGAAGTTTTTGATTCCCAGATCTTAAACAAAATTAGATTCAGTCTGCCTACGGTGGAGCTTGCTAGAGCTTTTTGTCCAGATTGTACCTCGCTTCAGGAAAAAGTATATAAAGACATCAAAATTAAAATGCTTGAATGCTATGAAATATTGGTCCACCGTCCATCGGTGCTAGAATAAGAGGCTCTGCTGTACAAAATGAATTAATCGTAGCCTCACTTACTGAACTCAAGCCTCTCTTGCTAAGTCGAAAAGACGCTTCAAAAGAGCTTGCTGACAGCGACGATGCTGATGAGTTATCGACAGTTCGTTCTTCATCATCTAAGTCAAAGAAGCTGTCAAGATTGGACAAGTTGGAACAAGAGTTCGGTGATATGAAGGACATGTTTTCCAACTTTATGAAACGATTTGAACCCATCTCCGATAATGAGTCCGAGCCAGAAGAATCCTACGCTTCTTCTGAAGATGAGCTTCAAAACAGTCAGTTCTTACATAAGTCGGAGACTGTTAAATGGAAGGGGCCAGATCTACGATTATAAGAGGAAGAAGATGACGATCGTGACTTTATTTCGCAAACAAAGAAACAAGAACCAACAATGCCTACGCCAAAACCTCATATTGAGTCACAAGGTAATCAGTGCCTAAGATTAGGAGAATTATCCTATAACCAGATCCGGTACGCTGAAGTGCAAAAGAAATCGCAAGCATTTCCAGTGTTCCGTGCTTTAAAGCTGAATCCTGCCCTTATGAAGATTAATAATTCCAGCGCTTCTCTGGAATCTCTAACAAAACAGGAAGCTTCCTTTGGTACGATACTGCATGGCTTACTATTACAGAGAGAGGCACTCACCAGTGTTGTAAAAGACCTTTCAAACAAACATCCTTCCCTGAAGCAGGATCTCAAAGAGTCACTTTACGGCACGAATTCAGCTTTCAAATGTGTTTCCGATGATGTAATGCAGTATGTTTGTGGTCGCAAAGTCGAGGCAATAGAGCAAAGAAGAAATGCCTTATTACCGCAAGATGTCTATCTTTCAACTTTATTGAATGATATTCCGCCATCTTCAACACACCTTTTCGATGAGAATAAATTTTCAGAGCTCTTAAAACAACCCTCGTTTCAAGGATTTTTTCGTGGTTCCACCACATCATATTCCTCATTTAAGCCCAAATTTCAACCAAAAGAAACTTAAAGTTTTGAACAACGAAAAAGAGTCCATAAATCGTCCAGGACGACTTTCAAACCCCGCTCACAGCAGTTTAAAGGTTCTAAAATGGAATCCTGGAAGCCTTGCTTCGCTTTGGGGCTCTCTTAGAATTATCTAAGAGAGCCCCAAAGCGAAGTTTTAATGCTCGCTCCAAGGATAAACCCTCATTCTACAACGAGTCCAGTTCTAAAAAACCAAGACAATCCTGACTTGCAGGATTTCAAAGGGGGGAGACTGAGAAAATTCGTGAACGTCTGGCAAAAAATGGGGGCACCTCCGGGGATTCTGAAAATAATAGAGGGATATTCTATCCCCTTCGTGGTAAAACCTCCTTTTAACCCTCTGACAGGAGTTTACCTAGAGAAGTTTGCTTCCAGGGGACTGGACGCAGAGATAGAGGTCATGATTTCTCAGAACATTTTGGAACCCTGTCTTTCACCCCTAGGATACCTATCCAAGCTGTTTCCAGTTTTAAAACCAGACAGCAGTTTTCGTCCTATTATAAACCTTCGAGGGTTAAACAGGTTTCTACGACCAAGGAAATTCCGTCTCCTAAATCATTTTCGAGTGCCAGAATTTCTCCAAGAAGGGAACTACCTCTCGAAAATAGATATTTCCCAGGCGTATTTTCACTTACCAATAAAACTGCAACACAGAAAGTTCTTGGCAATATTTCATCGTCACAGGATACTTCAGTTCAGTTGCCTACCTTTCGACCTAGCGACAGCTCCCATTACATTTGCAAGAGTGTCAAACTGGCTGGCAGGCCAGCTCAGAGAGATAGGAATAAGACTAATAGTTTACCTCGACGACTTTCTCTTGGCCAATCAACACCCGAACGAATTAGAGAAAGATATCCAATTCACAGTTAGGTTTTTGCAGGATCTCGGATGGATATTAAATATGAAAAAATCTCTGAATCCACCAACTCGTTGCCTAGAATACTTGGGATTAATGTGGGATACTCAGAACAACAAATCATTTTTACCCGACAGAAAGATCGTGTTTTTAAAGAAGGATCTAGAGCAAATAACAAGTTCGGGAACCTGGAGTTGGGTCAGCGGAAAAAGACTTGTCAGAAAGTTAGCTTTTGCATCTTTCACAGTTTCTCTAGGAAGACTACATTCGAGACATCTGCAACGTGCAGCAAGAAACTTACTCCAACATCAAAAGAACCACAAACATCTTATCCCGCCGAAAGCACTCCAGGAATGCTTTTGGTGGTTGGAAAACCTTCAGAAAGATCGACCAATCTTCGTCAGCCTCGAAACGATATTTGTGACAATAGATGCTTCGGACACGGGTTGGTGTGCCCAGGTCAACAAAAGACTTTTGGAAGACCAATCAAACTCTGTGGCATATTAATCGCAAGGAGCTATACGCAATTTATCTAGCAGTACTTTTGACGCTAACTCAATTAAGGGGGAAACGCGTAGTAATTCAATCGGACAACAAAACAGCGGTTTCCTACATACGGAATCAAGGTGGAACCAAATCCGTTCTACTGACAGAACTAGTGTCAAAGATTCTGGAATTCGCCTACGAGAACGAAATCGAAATTTTTGCTTACTACATACCGGGAGTCTTCAACGAGATGGCAGACAGCTTTTCTCGTCAGAAGCACGTGGCGGATTGGCATCTCTTGAACAAAGTGACGGACCTACTATTCAAGAAATGGGGAACTCCTCAGGTCGACCTCTTTGCCACTGCCTTCTCGAAAGTTGTACCGATTTATGTATCTCGAGACAGAGGTGCTCTTTTTATAGATGCTTTCAGCAGAATCTGGGACTTCGATCTAGCTTGGATTTTCCCACCGCCAGGACTGATGCCTCGTGTGCTGGCACACTTGAACAAAGCAAGGGGTACTTACATCCTAGTTGCGCCAAGATGGGAACGAGTTTTTTGGAGGGCGGATATGAGACGAAGAGCACTGGACCATCCGATTTGCATTCGAAATTTACAGCATCATCTATCGGACGCGACACAGAACTTTCCTCTCCCGGACGCGCGAAATCTACGCTTGGAGGCCTGGTTGATACGGGGTGGTCAGAAATCACATCTTCATGGGCCCAAGAAGACGTTGAATTACTCAAAGGATCTTGGAGAAATTCTTCTTTAAAAACGTACGCCGCATCATGGAAAGCTTGGGTAACGAGATGTAATAAAATGAACCTGGATCCGAAGAAACCTGATTCAGCTGATGTAGCTCAATATCTTAGTTTTTTACATAGAGTAAAACACTTCGCACCTAGAACAATAAAATTACACAAATCTGTTATAGCTACTATGGCTGATCCCTTAAGAAGGGAAGAAATTTCCAGTCACCCTTTGGTGAAACATATTATTCGAGAAATAGAGAATTCTCATCCTTCATCGTCGAAGAAATGTATCTGGGATGTCGAACAGCTGATTGCTTGGATGAAAACCTCAGTTATTAATAAGATAGTCTATTTGAAGTATCCCGCTATGTGGCACTGATTCTTTTGCTGGCGTATCTTACTCTTCTAAGGATTGATGATGATCATCTAAAGCTGAGTGAGGGTTCCGTTACCATTTGGCCTGTATATGGTTCAAAAACAGATAAGATTAATCATCGATAATTAGGTTGGCATTTATCTAAAGGTTCGATTAAGTCTCTAGATCCCATATATTGGACGAAAAGACTGATTGATTTGTCAGCCTCTAGAAGACAGGCAAGAAACAAATTGACATCTTTGTTTGTATCTACACGCGGAATTGTAAAGTCTGCAACTAGAGCCACAATTGCAGGATGGGTAAAATCTGTATTAAAGCATCTTGGTATTGATTTTTCGCCTGGAAGTATAAGATCTGCCGTAGCCTCCTCAAGACAGGAGGATAATGTTCCTTTAGATATAATCATTAAAAATGGAAATTGGAAATCTGATAAAAATGTATTTAAGTTCTACTTTAAAGAGATAATTAAAAAGACATGGTGCTCATCCAGTTAATGACTTAGTTTGTTCTAATTTTAAAGCTATCTTTTTAGATAGATAGATTATATTGTATGATAGATTAGATTATTTTTAGATTAGATACATTTTTAATAAAAAACACAGTTGATTTACATACACGTTCATTTTATTTTAAAACTATATATTATTCACAGTACGCTAATCCTGCGTCGTCAGAAACTAAAAACCTCTCATTATGGTTAAGCCGACGGCACAGACCATGAAATAAGGAACGTTTTGCCCCCAAAGGGAAGAAAACGATATATTTCATGTCTTGCCTAGGCTTGACCAGCTCTTGACAAGCTCTTGACGACTAGTGAGAGGTACTGAGAACGCGGGCGCCGTCGCTTCACCGCCCCGCCTCCCGCGGACAGAGAAGCGCCCAAGACGGCGCTACCTAGACGAACGCAAGCATTTATATGAATGTATGGGTAATATATGGATAGATACAGTAAGTGTTATATCATTATGGTTAAGCCTAGGCAAGACATGAAATATATCGTTTTCTTCCCTTTGGGGGGAAAACGTTCCTTATTACAACTGTTTGTTGTCCTTAATAAAACAAAAAAAAAAAAACAAAAAAAAATTTACAGTTCAACTGGTATTTCGTTTCCAAAAATGGGTTTTCATGCACTTCGTTAACTGCAAAACGGCTCGTAAAAAAACGAGTGCTTAAATATAGAAACCCGGCGATAAAATGCACTAAAGGACTGACTTATCAGTCCTTAAGTGCATTTTATACTGATGCTCTCTAAAGCAAATCGCACTTATACTTCTATAGTCATCTCTGTGATGCTTCATTATTTATTCTCTTGCCAGCAATTTTTTTTAATTGCAGGTTAATGTAAATCTAGGTGGCCCTGTCCTAAAGGATCTGTATGAAAACTTCGAGGCCGCAGTTAATGGCAGTGGGAGGAACGTAGTCTCTTACTTCACACACGACACTATGTTGGAAATGACTTTCTGTGCTTTGGGTTTATTTAAAGACGACGCTCCAATCAGAGGAATTGAGAGGAATCCTGATAGACTTTGGAAGACCAGCTTCATATCGTCTTTCTCCGTCAACTTAATTGCTGTTTTGAACAGGTAAAATTAGACTTTTTAAGTATTATGTTTTTAAGTACTTGTTTTTACTGGAGAGCGTACTTGTATACAAAATGGGGTCCCACATATGTGCAATAAATGAAACCACATATTTGTCATCGCCTTTGCTGACGATATAGAAAAAATGAACGTAATCGATCCAGTAATTAATCGGCGTCCATAAACAAGCGACACGAGGCACGCGGCGTTCTTCAAAGGCAACGGCGCAAGTGCGCGCGCGCCTTTGTCGTAGAGTAGGACACCTATAAAACTGAACGCACATTTGTCCGCGCAGTATGCGTCGTACGCACCGTACGCGCCGAATTTTACTGATGGCCTCGCACATTTGCACGTACGTACTGTCCGCGCCGTACACAAATCTTTTGCATTGCCAACAACTCTTGCAGTTTTTTCCAACTACTGGTGTGAAACGGTACATTAGATAGATTAGATTGAAGACATTTATCGCTCGGAATCACTATGGAAAAAAATATAGTAATAGCCTGCTTATTGGCAGAGGAAGAAGAAAACAAAATTTGAAGAAAAAGAAGATTCTGAGAGATTTTAAGACTTGTTATATGGTGATGAACGATTTTTTAGATATTTGCATTTAACATACAAGAAATTTCAGGATATGTTACATATATTAAAACCATATCTTTCTATAAAAAACTCAAGATTTACAAGGCCAATTGAACCAGAAGAAAGACTTGTTGTATGTTTGAGGTAAGTATTTTTATTGATAAATAAAATAAAATAATAAAATCAGGTATAATTGGGTTTTTGAATTAAAATGCACTATCAGTTTGTTTTAATGTACCTATTTATATAATTTATCACTAAGTAATCATTTCACTACGTTTATCGTAATTTCAATTTCGTTGGAGTATTTTTCTGCCAACCTCTAACCGCAGTGTACACGTAACACTGAAAAAAATAATTCGAAACAAAAGTCGAAACTACCTGTTTAGTTGAAAATCCACTAAGTTGGCAACATTAGACAACTCCTCGCCATCAGCATTCGTCCTTCGATATCGTATACCTACCGCATTTTATAAAATTCGGCACGTACGATGCGGGTGTAATGTGCGAGGTTTCATATGATTTCATACAACGAATTTTAAAATTCCGCGCGTACGGTGCGTATGGCGCGTATGGCGCGAACAAATGTGCGTTCAGCTTTATCGACCATTAGCTTCTTTCAAAGGGAGCAATAATCGATAAACAATAAAAACATGTTTAGCTTTAAACGCTTAGGGCATGGTTTTTTTTAGAATTATCGTGTTGTCATGATAATTCTAAAAATACTACGACCTAAGTATTTAAAACTAAACTTTAAAGCTTTTTGTTTAAGTGTGTTCTTGTAGATTTAGAGATAATATGTTATTTTGACATGATAAAAACCCATAAAAACAACCAATTAAAAAAATCATACATACTTACCCGTTTCCCAGGAAGTCACAAATCGGTAGTTTCGTAAGTTCAATTGTACAAAAATAAAGTTTTTTTTTTTACAATGAATAACTTGTCGATTGTTATCAAATCAAAATTACTTGTATTCAAATGTAGTAGGTAAGTAAGAAAAGTATCGATAAACGATAATTGTGGCCACAAAATTACTTTTATTATTTTCGCCATTTTGTAATTTCGAAGTTTGGCTTTCAGTTCACCGCAATTCTTCCAGAATACAGGTGGGTTTCGCTGCTTACGCGCATTGCTTCAACTGATTTATTTTTCGTAAGATAAATACAATTAGTCAAATACTTTTTTTACGGTGAAATAGGCACTTATTGGTTAATTGACTTTGTGTGTGTAAATAGTGTTTTTAAGTACGTTTATTTTTATTATTTTTTTACTGTGATATTGACACTACTTGACTTTTGTGTGTACGTGTTGGCGGCGGAAAATGCCAAGACAACAGCATTTTTATAGTGCGGCAGAGTATACAGACATGGTTTTATTGTATTCCAAAATTCAGCGTTAACTCTGCGTACTTGTCGTTAGAGATACGGCACAACTCGCGTCTGCCCTACTAGCGTCCGGACAATTCTAAGTGATGTCCAAAGAATCAGGTAATATCAGCACATAGTGCTCAACACTCATGAAGGAGTTGGTCCGCATCACTTTCCCCCCTCGTTCAAACAACGAGTCTTAGACCATTTCGATCGGAATCCAACCTGCAGCCTTAGAAAAGCTGGGCGTGTGCTTAGAGTGAGGCATAGAACAATACACCGAGTGCTGAAAAGGAACAAACTACTTCCTTATAAATATGCTAAGGTGCAGGCGCTGCTGCCCTCTGATATGCCGATTAGAGAGTCTTACTGCCACTGGATACTGGAAAAAATGTGTCAAGACCAACGTTTCCTATCAAATGTGTTTTGGACAAATGAAAGCACGTTTACTCAAAACGGCATATGGAACCGACAAACCGTGCATCACTGGAGCCATACGAATCCCCATTTATTTAGGGAATCAGCTCATCAATATCGATTTTCCATTAATGTTTGTGCAGGCATTCACGGAGATCAAATTATCGGCCCTATTTTTATTGACGGAAACCTGAATGCACAGAAGTTTCTCAATATTCTTAACGGCCCAATAACAGAATATTTAGAAGGATTATCTGTGACAGCTTACCAGAGGGTATGCTTCCAGTTAGATGGAGCTTCTACACACCCTGTACTCCTCGCGAGACAGCAGCTTAACACCATGTTTGGCGAACAATGGATAGGGCGCTATGGCCCTCGCACGTGGCCAGCTCGATCGCCCTTCCTCACTCATCTAGACTTCTTTTTATGGGGCTTTATTAAAAATGAGGTGTACTCAAAGATCTCCGAAACCGAAGATGAACTGCGCAATCGTATTGTTGCCGCCTTTGACAAATTAAAAGCCCTGTCTCGGGATCCTGAACGAAATTTGTTGAGCAGGCTTCAGGACAAAATTATGCGGCGATGTAACTAATGCATTCAAGAACGTGGCGGACATTTTGAAAATTTTAAAATTTAGGGTTCCATTAAATTTTGCAACTACATAATATGCAATAATATTTATTTCGTTCAGTTTTATTTTCGCGAAATAATAAAGTGGCGGTAAAAATACCTAAACAGTTTAGTGAGTAAGTTTTTATTTCGTCGTTTTATACGTGGTAGAGCCATCTGCAGCTATATTATGGTTGTAGCACGAATGGGTCGGCTTGACCGGGGAAGGTCCACGCTCTCACAGAAAACCAGCGTAAAAGAGCAGCTTAACGCTACTGTGTTTCGTATGGTGAGTGTAGAGAACCGGAGACCCTTTTTACTGGCAAAGATGCATTCCATCTTAGTCCTTACGGGTAACAACGCATCTGCATCTTGAGTCTTTATTGAGGATAGATGTAGATGTCTATGGGTCACAGTAACCACTTACCATCAGGTGGACTGTGTGCTCGTATGTCACCCGATCCTATAAAAAAAAAACATTGTTAAACGAACCAAAGGCCGGGCCGACAATAACGCTTCCTGCCGCCATCCGCCATGACACCCGCGTGCGACGTTGCCACTCTTCCAAGGGGTCAAGGTACATAGTCTAAACCAAAGACGTATTAAAAAGATAGACAGGTTACACACTAACATTATTTTATTTTAAAGTGGCGCAGGTAGTACTATATCTATGTACAGTTATTTATTATGACACGATGCGCTAACAAAAAGAGACAAATTATAGAGCATACCTATCGTTAGAAAAAGATGAATATACATCATTAGTTGCGTATTGATTGCTGCCGAGCGCTCATTGGCGCGAGCGCGTGACTACCGGTATGGAAATGAACACACTAGCTAGCGTCAAAGTTTACTCTAGCGGTTAGTGTTGAAATAATAAAACCAATTATGAACAAAATATCTATATTCAAAATATTTGTGAGATGTTTTTCTTGTCTCTAACAGTTGCCGTGTGATTTGTGCACCACTTAAAAACACAGGGAGGCATTTTTGTCCACGAATAACTAGAAGATTTACGTGCTGTAGCGAAGGTATAGCCGCGACGCGAATGCGTGCCCGACTGAATGCGAGTCGGGCAATTACCTTACTTTCGTATTGCCATTTTAGAGCGAGTATGATGTATCTATACCATCGATCACTAATAAAAATATTAGTGATCGATGATCTATACCTTTAAAAACATCTTAGGTCTAAACAGAGTGTTTACTTTTACTGAATTTATTTTAATATTTTTTTTTGAAAATTTTACTTTTTTATTTTCCGGGTTTTAATTTAATATTTCATTTTTCTACACTTCTATGGACTAGTATTAATTGTGGTTTCATTTATTGCATATAATGTGGATTCCTTACTGGTATATAGAGGTCAGTGCTGGAGAGTCTTCATTCTTCATCCATCTATTACAACCTACTTAACTCCACTGCTGAACATAGGCCTCCCTCGATAGTTGCCACGCATGGCAGGCGGGTTTGTTACCGTTACCGTTATTTTTTAAAATTAGAATTAAGTTGTTATCACGAGGATGCTACAGCCCATTTCCCGTTTCAGTTTCTCTCTGTCGCCTCATACGATATCCACGGGATAGTCTTAAGCCGTAACCACACGGATAACTGTCCCTGTCTTCTTCTTCACCAGTCGGTAAAAGTCCGTCTCTCTCGTTGTAGGGGAAATTTACCTTGATCGCACTTGGCAGACGGATTGAGAATCGCAGTTCGCAGTACATTTTGCACCTTTGACGTCGCCCCACGTTCCCAGTCTGGATCTTTACGTTTAATGTAAACGAGATCGCTGTAAACTTTTAATAACAAGTATAAATCGACTACCAAGGATAACAAAAAATGATTTCCACTTTTTAGCTTCAGAAGCAATGATAATGAAATTATTTTATTGCTTTTAGTTCATTTAAGCCGTTTTTTAACTTTTTATCAAATGTTTAATTTTTTATTCCTAAATTTATAAGACACGCACTAGACAATTCTCATTCATATCATTGTTTCTTATCAAAACTAATGATAAAAGTGACTACGCACGCGACTTCCGCACTGGGCTTATAGCTTATGTTTATAATGTTTTAGATAAACTATCTTATATTTATCCGCCTTTGTATACCGTACTACTATGTACCGCATTATTACAAAACGTTATTAATAGTCTTGGGATCAACCTATGGTTTAAGAGGAGTCTTTGCCATGAAAGAAGCTCCCTACCCGTGGCACCAATTCATCAGTCTTCGTGAAGTTGACAGTTACTGTCAATATCCATGCTTTTCATTTTAGTTCGTAAATTTTAAAATTAAAACAAAGATACGCATGTTCAATCATATTCTATTATTTTTTATTCTTTCTTTTAAAAAACGTTACCCCCACACTAGGATTTTCTCCTGTATTGCAGAGGCAGTTTACAAATACACATTTCACAAGGACAAACATTCAGAACCGGAACAATTATTTGTAGGCCATACAAATACTTGTTCCATGCGGGATTCGAACCCGCAGCCCCTAGCGCAGCAACTCATTGCTAAGCCACTGCGCCACGGAGCCGTCAAATTATAAAAAATTATATCAGTCATAAAAAATTACACAACAATAAATGTGCGATGAAGCTAATAAGATGTTAGAAGCAGGATGTGGATTCAAAGATGCTACAATTCAATACCAGAATATTTTTATATTTCCAGTTGTCATGAATCAGGATCTCAAACGTACCGCGTCCAGTTTTTCATCAACGAACGGGAAACGGAGCTATGTCCCACTACTGGCTGCACTTGGAGGCAGTTCCAGGATAACTTCCACAAGTTCACAACAACGAATTTGGATTTCTGCAGCATGGACAACTCTGTTGTCAGTGGGCCGGAAACTAACTCGGCTACTCGTGCTAAATTGGTAACAATTTGCTTAATGGCAATGGAAATATTATTTTATTTATTAAAATAGCGCGTACAATAAAATTAGTTAAGTAAAACTCGTTATACTGTGTTTATTTGGTACGTTGTAGCCCTGTTTGGCATTTTTATAGAATTAGGATGACAAACGAGTAGACCTGATGGTAAGTGGATGCTGTGACCAATATACATATACATGTCTTCGAGTAAGAATCATTGCAGATGCTTTGCCACACTTAAGAATTAAGATGGAATGCCTCTTTTACAATGCATGTCTCTGGTTATCTACACTCACCGTGCGACAACACGTACTTACTTACTTTTTAACAGTGGTAGAGCCACGCGGCAGCTTTTGCTGTCGCACGGATGGGCCGGCTCGAACCGGGGTGGTACCACGACCTCACAGAATACCAGTGTGAAATAGAGGTTTACCTCTGCGTTTCGCTTGGTGAGTGCAGGTGGCCGGAGGCCCTTTTTACTGGAAATTAGGCATTCCATCTTAGTCCTTACGGGTGACAACGCATCTGCATTTTGATTCGCAAACGAGGATAGATGTAGATGTCTATGGGCCGCAGCAACCACTTACCATCAGGTGGACTGTGTGCTCGTTTGTCACCCTTATCCTATAAAAAAAAAAAACTTACCCGTTCGAGCCGAACAATTAATGGGACAACCATAATATAGCATGGCTCTACCACGTAAACAAATTCATCCAAATACTGTTCTGATGTGCATAACACTCTTGCATGGGTTTAGATTTAAAATTATTAACTAAAGATTCTTAGTTGATAGATTAACAGTTGATACGCCAAGCATATAAAAATATAAAATGAGATAAAATCCGAAAAATTATCTATTTCCTCTAAATATGAAGTGTTTGTTTTTTTGTTTTAAATAAAATTGTAGGTGTAAACCAATTTGCAGTCCACCTGATGGTTCGTGCCTACTGCACTAAACCTGCAACGATCTTTAAATAAAGAGGGCTACTGATGCGTTCTCACTCCTGAGGACCAAGATGATATGTGTAATTATATGTCTGTAATTATGCTGCCTCTTACGCTCCTCATACCGGAACATAGCAGTGCACCAAAGACATTTAAGTAGTTGTAGTAATAGACCGGACATCAGTAGCAAAATTGTCGTCTGTAACTTATGTCCTATAGGATACATCTCCGATTTTTGTCATTTAGTATTAGTGACATCGCCAAAAAGTCAAGACGCATTCGTTTCATATATTTATAAAATATTTTTAAAGAAAATATGCCCGGTTGTGCATTAAGATATTGTAAGTCACGATATGGAGCAAAAAATGAATGTGATTTCGGTTTATTATCGTAAATATAACATATATTTACCGAATAATCTTTAAATTTTATTATTTCTAGTAGATTGTTCTAGAACATTTATTTTTATTGTATTAAGCGCCCTCTGTTGTCCAGTAAACGTCACTAACACATCTAAATAGTTACCAATTTCAAAATTAGCGATTGACGACGTTTATCGCTTGGAATTATCGATAAAAATATACAGGATGCCGATTTAATCCTTTACAATATTTAAGGAGGTGAAATAGTCAACGATACTGTACCCATACCAACAAAAATGAGTAGCATATACCAACTATGCTAAGTACCCTACTTTATGTGGAGCAAGGGTGGGAAATTTCTTTTTAGGGGTGCTGATGATATTTTCTGTGTTGCTTATGAGCATTCTGAGGATACTTGGTGTCTTGATGTTAAGCAATACAGCAAGTCTTCTCTTTTACATACCAGGCTTCATTGTCTGGTGGTTTTACACCGGGTTTCATTGTCTGGTGGTTTTCAAGGACAAAGCCATTATAGATTCTCGCTTACAGTGATAGGAGAGGGCAATAGATTTCTTACATTAAAAACAATTTATACTGTTAAAGATATTAGATGCAAGAAGCCTGAGTTATAAGATACGGTAAAAACTTAAAATAACAATTTTTATTGACGTGGGTAATATCTTTAAGTACTGCAGCTGATGAAACGTAAAAAATCATGAAATGGCTTTTAATTTCAGTGTTTTCCTAAAATATTTTAGATTTGAAGTGTATTTTTGTAATAAAAACGAATTTAAAAACATAGAGGTGCTCTCCTATTGGATTTGGCGTTTCTCGAAGTTTCTTTAACGCCGACCGATGAATCCTATGCTATTATTATAGCATCTAATGAACCGAGTAACGTCATACCACCAAGGTGGCAACCAAAGTGACTGCTTTATGAATTGATTAATAGTTATTGGAAATTAAATATTTTATTTCATGACACTAAAGGGGCGTAAAAAGTTAATATGATATTTTTCGTTGTGTGAAAACAATCATGTATATTCCCTATTATTATATCGAAAAGCATTTCAAACTTAGTAATCTTCAACAATATTATCGATACTTTGTATTTTATTACGAAACGGTAACATTCCTTAAACGAGGTTATATTTATTAGCGTCACCTACCGGGGAATAGCTAAAATGTTGTCATAATAAATGCTTAGTGTTGTTTTGCTATTTTTAGCTAGAGGGTGCCACACGCGCACTAGCTAAAAGTTTTTGTATATAAATGTTCCCAATGTCCGCTCTATAGTATACCTAAATATATAAATCTCTTTACAGTGCACGCACTACTATTTGACGGTAGAAATAGGTAGGTATATAGAATAAGATCATGGTACCTAGATAGACGAAATTCTAGGCTGAAAAGAGTCCAACCTCCTAACCACCTGGTAGCGTTTGCGTAAACATTAAAAACTTGGATTAACAACGTGGTAGAGCCATGCTGCAGCTATATTAATAATATAGTTGTAGCACGAATGGGTCGGCTCGACCGGGGAAGGACCACGCTCTCACAGAATACCAGCGTAAAATAGCAGCATAACTCTGCTGTGTTTCGTAAGGTGAGTGTAGAGAACCGGAGACCCTTTTTTACTGCAAACGAGGCATTCCATCTTAGTCCTCACGGGTGACAACGCATCTGCATTTTGATTCGTAATCAAGGATAGATGCAGATGTCTATGGGCCACAGCAACCACTTACCATCAGGTGGACTGTGTGCTTGCTTGTCACTCTATCCTATATAAAAAAAAAACATATGGATAACAATTTTAAAATTTTCTTTCAAATGCAGGCCCACGAAGACTGAGCTATCCAGTGATCTTCTGCTCGCAAGTCTCAACAAGGTCGGGTTTAAGAAAATACTACATTAACATCACAGATTACATGACAGTTATTGATAGGTTTATAAATTATAGATAACAAGGTGTTTATCTTTTCTTGTTAACTACACAGAATAGAATAGAATGGTGTCTAGTAGTGAACAGAAAAGAATAAAATACAAATTAGAATCTTTATTTACCAATAAATGGAGGAAACAAGAATAAACAAGAACATTTAAAATTGAATGGAAGTACGATTGGCGGATCGGTTGAAGAAAGAAGTACTTGAGCTATTAACGAAATAAAATTTATATAATTATAGTGTAGTAGTGTAGTGTGATCAATTTATCTATTTCTAGTGATCCTCAAAAAGAAATCGATACATGAGTAGTATTAACAATATTTGAGTACTCGATAGTTTTTATTACGATACTAGTAGGTATCGATACTTTGTGAGTTACTCGATACTTTCAAGTATGATTATGACTTCAGTAAATGAAAAATAAACCCTTAAATAACGATTTATTAAAAACCGGTTGTGATTATGAACCGTAAAACTTTTAATATCACATCACTAATTTTAGCGAGTATTTCCGAGGAATTCCCAGGCAGCAAACCAAACTGCAATGTGTGGACATCTTTTACGTTTTCATATATAATACGTAATAATAAGTAGGAGTAAGTATAGAGGATCGAGGGGGAGCAACACGAAAGAGCAAAAGATAAATTGGACTATACTTTGCGAATCCTCTTGCCCCTCTAAAATCTGACATCTTCCTGGCGTAGGAAGATATGAAGATAATAAAATATAAAGATAATGAAGGAAAATATGAAGATAATTTCTAAAGCTCTTTGTAATGCCCAGAAAGTATCTGATTGTGCCAGGAACATCAGTGCCTTCAGAACGATTGTTCTCAGAGGCTGGAGCGCTAATATCTAAAGCTCGAAATGGTCTCACTGATGAAAATTATTATAATTTTTTTCTAATTGTTCAGAAAAAGACTGGTTAATTAATCTCTACAAATAAATAAAATTGAAGTATCTGTTTGTAATGTCAAAATTACAGCTTTTTACTAAATGCGTATGAAAGTATATACGGTACTAATAACAAAAATACAATTTTTAAATGTTTTGTCTGTCTGTCTGTCTGTTCGTCTGTCTGTCTGTTTGTTCCGGCTAATCTCCGAAACGCCTGGACCGATTTTGACGGGATTTTCACTGGCTGATAGCTGATGTCACAAGGAGTAACTTAGGCTACTTTTATTTTAGAAAAATAATTAGGGTTCCGCACAAAAAAATTAAAAAAAAACACGCGGGCGAAGTCGCGGGGAACAGCTAGTTTAAAATAAAATTACCAAAGCTAACATAATGTTCTGTCCAGAAACCGGGAAAAAGTAAATGAAACTACGAATGAGGCAGCTTTAAAAAAGGGAATTTTGTGATACCAGAATGAAGGATTAGTGAACATGGTACATCCATTATTGTTAAAAAAATGTTACTCCAAACTCACTGGAAGAAGAACAGTAAAACTTTGTTTTTAGGGATGCGCAATTGCACAACTGTGCGCTGTTCCTCAGATCCATCAACTGATATGAAAACAAAAATATTTTTTTTTATAGAATAAAGATGACAAGCGAGTACACAGTGCACCTAACTCACAGCTATATGGGTGACCCATAGACATCTACATCTATCCTCGATTATGAATAAAGATGCAGATGCGTTGTCACCCTTGAGGACTAAGATGGAATGCCTCGTTTGTAATAAACACTTAAAACTAATTATTTGGCATGTTTATTTTAATACGTTAAAAATTTAAAGAGTGCTCGATATGAACTAGCATCGATACTTTTAAACTATACTTTTACTAGAATAGAATAGATATTGATACTTTCCAAATTTTGTCTCTTTCTAAGAAAAAAAAAAGAGCCTTGACAGACGGACAGACAAACAACAGTGATCCTATAAGAATTTCCTTTTATCCTTTGTGACACGAAACGATATGCTACTAGTTGGTTAATTATGATTTTTTTATTTATTGTTATATATTTAGATAATAGATAAATCATTTATTTATTTAATGATTTCTTATATTTACGTGAAGACTACACATTAAATGAATGAATACAGTATGTTCCTTATTTATTTTTTATCTATTTATTTTAAAGGACATCCTGCAGTAGTTAAAATAGATTTATTGCTTTCTATCTTTGAATTACATATTATGCTTATTGAACTACAGATTACAGGTTGTCACAACATTATTAAATTGAATGAAAGAAGAAGAAAAAGTACAAAAATTAAAGAGAAGGACCAATAAAATAACAGAAATAAATAAAATACATAACAGAAGTGCATCACCCAGTCAGAATAATTTTTCTTTTATAATTATGTAACACCTTACATAATTATAAAAGAAAATTATTCGTTAAAAATGTCGAGATCTGTGTTATCAGTTGATTTTATCTTATAGGTAGGTGTCAAACGGGAAACTTGCGAATATTTTCCTAGATTACTTTTATGTTTATGTACTTTAAATATTCCGATTTCATGACGAGGTAGCCGTGTGGGTACCTTTATGGAAAATGTTTTAAGCAGATTTGGGCAGTCGACAGCATTATGAAATAGTTTATATAAGAATGCCATATCTAGCAGTGATCGTTTTAATTCTAAGTATTGTATATTAAAAATCTTAAAACTTTATATTATTAGTTAAGACATTTTTTGTGTTTGGACCACATAACTAGGCTGTTAAGATCTTCCTGCAACAGTTCTTCATCATTTTTTGTGCTAATAGCTCGAGATAATTTTAAATTATCAGCATATAAGAGATGTAATATCATTTGTGAAGAGAGTAAAAAATAATGGCTCCAGATGTTGTGATCCTTGTGGTACTCCTGATAAGGCTTACAGCCTGAATAAGATTTAATACCATTCAATACAACTTGAAGTGTTCGTGCCTCTAGGTATGATTTACATCAAATAAAAAAGTATTTCGTTATATTAAATAACTTCAGTTTACGCAACAGGGTTTGGTGGTTGACACTATCGAAGGCATCTGCAAAATAAGTGTATATGCTGTCAATTTGCCAGCCATTAGATAGAATACTGTTTCTGCTAGTATTATTTTTATTTATTAGAGTTGTATTAGTAGATCGTATTGTTTTTATACGTCGTAGAGCCATGCTGCAGCTATATTAGTAGTATAGTTATAGCACGAATGGCTCTGCTCGACTAGGTAAGGACCACGCTCTCACAGAATACCAGCATAAAATAACAGATTAACACTGTTGTGTTTCGTGTGGTGAGTGTAGAGAACCGGAGACCCGTTTTACTGGAAAAGAGGCATTCCATTTTAGTCTTCACAGGTGACAATTTATTTTGATTATTTATTGGGGATAGATGTAGATCTCTATGGGTCACGGCAACCACTTACCATCAGGTGGACTGTGTGCTGGTTTGTCACCTTATCCTATAAAGAAACGAAATCATGTTGATTGGTATTAATAACCGGCTTGATAGGATTATACAGGTGAAGATATACTAGTACCTCTAAAGGTCTTCGACAGAGTCGAAAGGGTTGAGATTGGTCGATAATTACATATAAGTTCTTTATTGCCATCTTTTAAAATAGAAAAATCCTTGCTTCTTTCCATTTTGAGGGAAATATGCCAGTTGTCAAAGAAGTGTTGAAAATGGTAGAAAGTGGTTCAGCTAAGGAACGTGCACATTTATTAAAAAATAGTGGTGGGATGTTCTCCGGTCCCTTTCCCTTAGTAGAGATAAGTCTTTTTAATTTTTAACTATTGCTTTATGCGTTATATGGAAGTTCTCCATTTCTGATAGTACAGTGGGAGTTGGTATTTGTGAGTGGTGGTCAGCGCCGTCACATTTACGTAAATTAAAGAAAAGTTTTTAGCGAATAAATCGCAAATTTCTTTTGTGTTGTGTGCTTTCTCGTTGCCAAGCGTCATAATAGGAGGAAATGAACAAGTATTTTTTGCATGTGTTTAATATGCACCTAGATATATTAAGGGTTTACTGATATTGCCTCTTCAATGGTTGTAACATATTTTATATAGCACCTATATAATATATTATTATACGTTTCACATTTTTTCTTATGTATTGAAATTCAATTTGGTCAAGGGAATTGTTAATGTTTTTAAATTTGGTATGGTTTTTACATTTCAGTTTTACTAAACGAATTAAGCTAGGAGAAAACCACACTGAATTGTTTGAATTACATTAACGTGGCTTGGGTACATAATCATTTATTATTTTTTCTAGTATGGTGTAAAACTTTTGTAACATTATATTTAAGTTGCTGAGAGAGTTCAATTCATCTACCTAGTTTATCTGATCGAGAGATTTTATAATGACGTCATAATCTGCTTGTTTATTTCGTTGTAAAAGTTTAATTCGCTTTTTGATACGTTTTTCGCACAGTGCATAGCTATTATTCTTAAAAAGTGTTCAAGCGGAGTGTGTAATACATCTATATCATGGACAGGATAGCGAATTTTATTGACTGATATTATTTCATGATCACACGAAATTAGGTCAAAATGTTTATATTTGGAGTTAGTTATTGGGTTAAGCTGTTTTTAATTGTTAAGTACCAAAAACCGATGAAGCTTGATTTAAAGTTGCATGTTTCAAAGGTAGAAGTGTGTAAATAAGATTGAATTCGACAGTGAGAACGTTAACGCACGTGATTGGTTGTTTCAAGTATTTTGCGAGTGCGAGATCCAATTTTGATCGTTCGATACGTAACATAAACAAACTTTACGCCGTCGATATCGAAAAAGTTTTCACCTAAAATTTGACAGTGAGAAAGCATAGTGAGAAGGATTGTTGAAGGCTTCGTTTTATTTCGTTTTGTGTGAACAATATTTAATTATGGCAGGACGTTTTTATTTCGCATGGAGGATGTTTGCAACCGCTAAGGCACAAGATGACCGCAATTATAACGCCGATGTTGAATCAAGAGTTCGTGCATCTTTCAACCCTTTGTTACACCTCACGGGGAGGCAATTTAAAGATAGGTATCGCATTTCCAAGAAAGTGTTAAAGTTTTTGTGTAAAGAGCTAAGGAGTTTGACAAATCTTAGCTCCTCTCAACGCGTTTCCTTGGAACATAAAGTACGTATCGATCATTAAAGTATTCATATTTTTGCAACTCAAGTTTAAAACAAGTGCAAGTTTAAATATAAGTTTGTTCTCTGCAGGTGCTCACTGCTCTATTCTTTTTTGCAACTGGATCTTACCAAAGGCCAGTTGGGATTGCAAAGCACATGTCTCAAAAAATGTGCAGTGTGTACATAGAAGAAGTTACCCAGGCGCTGACACACAAAAATATAATAAATAAATATATTCGGTTCCCTGACACTCCAGCTGCTCGACAAGCAGTTAGTCAACGGTAATAAATATATGCTTATTTTTAAACAACCTTATGCATATTATTCATTAGATTCGGTAAATATTTATTTTAAAATTCAGTTTTTACAGAAAATATGGAATTCCTGGAGTGGTTGGTTGTATTGATGGAAGTCATTTTAAAATAGTTGTTCCACCAAAAGAAGAGGAACATTTGTATTATAGTCGTAAGCACTACCATTCACTTAATGTTCAAATGGTAAATCTTAAGTTTTTTTCTTATTTTATTATTCATTGGTTAAAAAGGGGTAGAAAATAAACAAAATGTCTTCTTTTCAGGTATGTGATGATGAATATCGAATTTTAAATGTGAATTCCAAGTTTGGAGGTGCAAATCATGATTCCTTTATATGGGAAAACAGTGATTTAAACACATACATACAATCTTTGCACCAAAATGGAGAAATTGTCTGGCTTTTAGGTAATATATCCAGGGTATAACTTATTGGGATGTTTTGATTTATATGAAGTATTTTTAAGTAAAACATTACTAAATAATTTCTATCTATATTATTGAAAATAACATATATATTTTAATTCTAGGAGATTCTGGATATCCCCAACGCCCATGGCTTATGACACCATTTTTAGACGCTGAGTCCAATAATTATAATGATAAGCACATGAGAGCTCGAGTTGTTATTGAAAACACATTTTCAAGGTTGAAAAATCGGTGGAGATGTCTGCACAAGGATAGAGTTTTGCATTACAAGCCTGTAAAATGTGCACACATTATTTTAGCATGCTCTGTGTTACATAATATAGTTATTAATTTTGGTGTTGAGGATACAGAGGAAAATATAGGTAGGTATCTTAATTTTAAATTGAATTACTATAATATATTAAGCTAACTTATTAATTATGAATTATTTTTAGGTCTGCAATTTGAAAGGACAATGGAATCTGATCAAATAACTTACACAGAAAGAGAAGCTACCTCTGATTTAATTAGAGGTAGAATATTAAGAGATCAATTAGCAAGAAGGGTACTATAGGGATTAAATATGTTAAGTACAATTAAATATTTTTGTACTGGCAACATGATATATACCGTAAAACCTGCCAACATTGGCCACATTTTGCACTTAATCAACTTTAAATCAAAAAAACTGTTAGTAAAGTATTAGTTTTTCATATTTGTTTAACACCAGAAACCTCAACTGTTGATGTTAATTCACGGAAATTGCGAAAATTAGGACAGTTTCTTACCTAAAAATATATTTTTTTAGTCGGCCAAAATTACATCAGCTTTCTGTCAACATTAGCCACTGCTTATAACTCTTGAATTATAGTCTCAATGCCGTTTACTTTAAGAACTATGACAGGAAACTGGCTAAAGAAGACGTGTAAAAGGCAATAATCACAAAAAGTTAAATATTTTGGCTTACAGCGAGGTGGCCAAAGATACCCGAAACTTTTTTTAAATTTCCATACAAAACAGTTTTAGACTCAGGGTTGTCAATTTTTTTAATTAATATATATTGGTTGAGTGTTTTACAAAAAAAAACATGTTTTTAATCAATCGCATTTTATTATATGAGATTTATTTGGTACAATATTAGCATATAAAATATGGCACTTTTACTAAGCAAGTAGACAACAACATAGACTATCAAATTATATCAAGTATTAAATGATTATGAGTAAGTACTTAAATTACTATCACATATTTGTGAGATCAAAATTCTTAAAAAAAGATTCATTTTTCAATTTAGTAATCTCAAGACTACTTAATCATCACGTTGAGGTGAAATTTTAAAATTCTCAAATTTATAAATAAAAATATATATAACAATAGGTACCAAGCTTAGTGTTTATTTAGAACCTACGTACCTACTGAAAACAAAAAATAATAAATGAAAAACATAGATACTTTAGGAACTTTAGGAAATGAGCGTGTAAATGACACATTCTAGTAAATACCAAAGAAATACAGCAATATACTTTTTGTGATAACACAAGACATAATATCAAATTCTTAAAAGTACACAGAATCCTTATCACACATTAATGCATATTCTTCAGGACTTTCATTGAATTGTAAAAGTTCTATAATTTTAACAATGTTACTTTCTGGTACGGCTATATCTCGATCCAAGAGCTTAGGTTTAATAAATTTAATATCATCTGAATCCTTTGTTTTTATGCATTTGTAATAAGATATATTAAAAGTTTTGGAATTGTCATTAACACTTTCAATTAATCCTACATAGTACTTCCAGTTATTTGACTGATAGTATCTTACCAACACTTTTTCTCCTAATTCATAATACTCTTTTTTCTTTGAATTCTTGTCAATTTGATGTATATCTTCTTTTATTATTTGTTTATCCATATTTATAGATTCATCAATATTTGTAGACTCTTCCATACTTATTTCAAAATTTGAAACATCACTAAGTGCTTCAATTATGTCAGAATCACTATGGGTGCTAATGCAATCTTCCTCAGTAGTTGTAGAACTATCTAGAGATTTTCTTGGTCTCTTAACTGGTTTTACGTTTTCCTTTTTGACGGTTTTTCTCAAACGACGTTTTTTCTTCCTTTTTTTACTGTTAGTTTTCTCTCTGCTATTTGCAGAACAACTCACAATATCCCTAATATCCTCATTATCGTCACTACTTAAAACACCATGAACGTTAATATTAAAAGCAATATTATCTATTTTTCTTACCTTACCACCCGAATTTTCAGTATGTGGTTTTTCTATGATAATATTGCGTTCTGAAGGAAAAGTTTGTGATAAAATGTTGAAGCTTGTATCAATTTCTTTAAAGTATTTAGTTTTAGTTTTTGCAATAGGCTTAGTCTTATATTTTGGTAAAATGATGTCGGATAGAATATTTATCTTTTTGGGCTTGTCTTGGTCTTTTATCGAAATCACGGGTAAATCAGTTTCAAATACTAAATCAGTGTTTTTTGTGGCTTCCATGAGACCCGTTTTTTCGTTTAAAATATAACTAATGTCATAATTGTAATTTTTATTAAAATTCTCGAGTGAGGCAGCAGTATCTACCTTCGTGAGTGTCGTAGTATTCTTGGATGACTTGACTTTGCCTCGTACATTCGATTTTGAGAGTTGGGAAGTCAGCAGTAAATCATCGACTGTTACTGATTTTCCAGGTACAGTCATAACTTTCTTGTTTCTTTTTGTTATCATAGGATTTGGCTGCCTGATCTGCTTTAAGTAGTCTAGCAATGCATTGTCAATCCCATATGATGCCACATCTTCTTGATACTCTGGTACACGCTTCAGTACTTCTCTTGGGTTGAATGGGTAGATCCCAGTTGCTCTGAATCCGCTTTTGATATTTTTAGATGAATATATTTCAACTTGATCAACTAAAGAATGTAAAAGTTTTGGGAAATGATTCTTATTCAGAGTAGTTTGGTTGGGATTTTCCATTTTGTACTTGAGTAATATTGCTCGCCACACTTTTTTAAGTGGTGCAAAAAAAGCAACGTCAAGGGGTTGTGTTATGTGTGTCGAGCTAGATGGAATGAAAACAAACTGAATATTGTGACACTCACATAATTCGATAACACTCACATTTAAGTGGCTTGATAAATTATCGCATATAACGACTTTTTTACTAGGTAAAGACTTTGCCCAATCCATAATAATTGTGTTAAAGTAATCTTCAAAAACAAAAGAATCAAACCACCCAGATCTTGTGCAGTTATACCTAGTACCACGCGGTCCGCCCTGTATCCATTCAGAATATAAATTCTCTGCCTTATAGACAACGTAAATAGGTAGCAAGCTCCCGTTCGCTGTAACTGAGAACATCAGCGAAATGGCTCCTTTAGTTGAATTGAGCACTCGCTCGGGATATTTTACTCCTCGCCTAAATATACATTTTGAAGATCCTGGATCATCTGTTAAATTTGTTTCGTCAAAATTGAGTATATTTGATGGAGCAACATCTTTCAAAGTCTCTTCTAAATTTCTAAAATATTCCATGAACTCATCAACCCCTTTCTCAGCTCTATTTTTTTTAATATTCTGCGTGCTACGAACTGACAAATCTAATGAATGTCTTGACAAAAAATTATCAAGCCATGCTTTTCCAGGAGGTCCTCCGTTAAATACATCCTCGCGGCCATTCTTTTTCAAGTATTCAAACACGACGAGGCGAAGATCCAATTTACTAAGTGGGCATCCGAATTCCCCAGCAGCAATTAAAACTTTAATAAATTTGGCTTCTTCGTCATCAGATAATCGCGTTGGACATCCGACAGACTTTGTATGAGACTTGTTTACTTTATTTAATATTGTCTGTTTAGGAATTGCGAATTGTCGCGCCGCCTCTCTTGCTGATATCTGTTTTTTTCTAACAAGATCTACAGCTATTTCAAGCATTTCATTTGAATAATTTTTATATTGCCGGGCACCAAGGCGTCTGCGACTTTTTCTTGCTTTTTTTCTTGATTTTGGCTTAGATGTATCCATTCTGTAAATATATATGGACATAAATAATAAGCAAATATACATATTTTAAACTGTATTCTAGGTATTATACCAAAACTAATTGTAAAACTAAGTTATAAGCAAAAAGTACCATCAACTCATGAGTAGGTAGGTACCGAATTTTAAAATTATCAGTGGGCAGCCCTAGTATTGTTTTTCTGTGGCCAAAGTTAACGGCACATGTTTGCTACAAGTGATTGTAACATTGGCCATTTGAATTACTGATTAATAGAGGATTCATATTGATTTGAGATGTATACCATATTAAAACCAAGATTTCACTTAATAACATATCAAAAATTCCACTCACCTGGATCATTTTTCAAGCGCGAAAAAGCTTTATACTCGAGGAACAATTTGGGACCACCGGCAGAGACTCCTATTTGACAACTGTTGACAGCCAACTGAGTGAACTTAGTAACCGAACGTATGATTGGTATTGCCAGAAATATATTCTATTTTCCATAATATGTTGTAAAATGTTGCTATATGAGATATATTTTCTACTACAGCAAATTTTTGTTATTTTTGTCAAGTGGCCAATGTTAGAATTAAAAACCAAAGTTGGCGGGTTTTACGGTACTCTCTGGTAAGCTGGGATGGCTGGAATCTCTTGTGTTTTAGTGTTCTGCGATGTACCTAATTAAAACAGAATAAACGAGCATCTTGAAGAAATAACTAATGGTTTATTTGCAAAGTCCTAACAGGTTATGGGCCCAGTGCTCATAATTCTATTTTAGGCGAAGATCAAAGAGATAGTTTTTGGTGCGAGCGAGGAGTCAGCGCAATCGGTGTGCAACGTGTTTTGGTCAACAACACAAGGCTGTGTTGTTGTTGAAAGCGGCGTCTGAAGGAGGTCGTGTGGAGTGCAATCGAGGCAAATCACGGCATCAGATTTCCACGTGGTATAGTTGCTAAATGTCGGAGACAGACCCTAGCATCATGGCGGTGGTGGCGCCAAACTCGGTCATCATACTGGAGGGCCAGCGCAACTGGAGCGTGTGGAAATTCCAAGTGACAGTGGTAAATCTTAAGTTTTTTTATTTTATTATTCATTGGTTAAAAAGGGGTAAAAAATAAACAAAATGTCTTCTTTTCAGGTATGTGATGATGAATATAGAATTTTAAATTTGAATTCCAAGTTTGCAGGTGCAAATCGTGATTCCTTTATAAGGGGAAAACAGTGGTTTAAACACATACATGCAATCTTTGCACCAAAATGGAGAAATTGTCTGGCTTTTAGGTAATATATCTAGAGTATAACTTATTGGGATGTTTTGAGTTAAGTATATGAAGTATTTTTAAGTAAAACATTACTAAATAATTTCTATCTATATTATTGAAAATAACATGTATATTTTAACTCTAGGAGATTCTGGATATCCCTACCGCCTGTGGCTTATGACACCATTTTTAGACGCTGAGTCCAATAATTATAATGAAAAGCACATGAGAGCTCGAGTTGTTATTAAAAACACATTTTCAAGGTTGAAAAATCGATGGAGATGTCTGCACAAGGATAGAGTTTTGCATTACAAGCCCGTAAAATGTGCACACATTATTTTAGCATGCTCTGTGTTACATAATATAATTATTAATTTTGGTGTTGAGGATACAGAGGAAAATATAGGTAGGTATCTTAATTTTAAATTGAATTACTATAATATCAAAAGGTTTCAGAGTGTATTATGAGATCAGACGAGAGGTCCATACCCAAAGGGATGTAGTATTTTTGGAAGGCAAGAGAGGTGGAGGAATGGAAATGTGACTAGGAGGTGATGGAGGAAATGGTTTTGCTGGACATGTTATCTGAGAACAAAGTAGTAGAGCAACATGAGGAAAGTGAAGAAGAGTTCCATGACACAAATACGGATGAAGACCAAGGGGAAGAACAGGATACTTTTAGAATTTTTGTATCTGTAGCTACAAAACTAACTTTGAATATTAGTCAAATGGATGTTTGCGGGGCTTTTTTAAATGCTAAGCTTGATGAGGAGTTATATTTGTCACTGCCAGAGGAAACTGAGGTAAAATTTGTAAAACTAAATAAATCAATCTATGGTTTGAAAAGGTCTCCCAAATATTGGAATGAAACATTTAATAATGTAATGTTATCTATGGATTATAAACAGTTCGATAAGGGCTATTGTTTGTATTCTAAATGTGAAGGGAAAAATAAAACATCCTTATTGTTGTATGTGGACGATATACTGTATTTTGGAAACAACAAACTTGAGCAGAGTAAACTAAGAAACACGCTATGTCAAACATTTAAAGTAAACCAAGATTTAGATTCAGGGGTCACGAATTTCACAAAAGGACTACATAAGAAACATTTTGTCAGAATATAATATGTCAGATTGCAAAACATTGTCATTAACTATTGATAAAGATTTTAATTTTCATATTCTAAAGAGGGAAAAGTCAGTGTTCTAATTGAAAATAAATGTAGAAGATTGATAGGAAGCTTGATGTATGCGGCAATGGGCACTAGGCCAGACATATGTGCAGTTGTTAATATTCTAAGTCGGTATCAGAATTGTGCATCCACACTTTTGTTTAAACTATTGTTAAACATTTTGAGATATTTAAAGGGCACACGTGATTTATGTCTTATATACTATAGAGATTCTAATGTTGATGAGGTTTTAGGCTATGTTGATAGTAACTGGGGTGGTTGTAATGATCGTAAGTCAACAACAGGCTGTATTTTTAAAGATTTTGGAAGTTCTGTAATGTAAATTTCAAAAAAACAGCAGACTGTTTCCTTGTCCTCTACAGAGGCTGAATTTATTGCCCTGTGTTCAGTAAGCAGTGAAGCTTGTTGGCTAAAAGATGTTTTGTACATTTTTGGGTTCCAGACTAATATAGTAATTTTTGAAGACAACCAGTCCACTATCAAGATGGCACAGATGGCCACTGGTAATTCTAGAGTAAAACACTTAGAAATAAAGCTTTCATTTGTAAAAGAAAAGTTGGATAAAAATATTATAGAATTGAGATATATAACAGTGACCAACTCGCAGACATATTAACCAAAGCTTTGGGGGAACTTTGTTTAGAAAATTAAGGGATAGGTTGTTTGGTAAATAAGAAGTCTTATTGTTATTAAAAATATTTTATTGAGGGGAGATGTTAAGTAACAAAATAATTGTAAGTCCTAACAAAATAAATAAATTTGAATAAGCTTTCTTTTATTTATAACCAGCCTTACAAACTTCATTTAATTAATAGTAACATAATATAGGTAACAAGAATATTGTTTATTTACAGAACAAACTTTTTTATTTAATATAGATTATAAATAATACTTATTGAAAGTCACTCTTTTGTTTAATAACCACTGGTTCAAAAGAAAAACCTCTGTCCTGGGAAGAACCAGCAAGAAACCCAGAGGGACTTTTTTTTTAAATAACAGCTTACAATCATGTATGTTACACAAATAACCACACAAAACAAATTAGAAATAGCTTGGTAGCGATCACCTCATTCTCAAGGGTTATTATCATCCATAAATTCCAGGTCAAATTTTGTATGTTTTCTGGGATTTTGTTGTAAAAGCGTATATATTGCCCCAAGAATGAATTACGGACTTGGTGGAGTCGAGTAATTGGTACTACTAGCTTGTGTCTGTTCCTATTATTTACAGAATGAATATCACTTATTTTTATATAACTACTTTTATTTTTAAAATACTACGTACTTTTAATAGAAAAAAATTGACTAATCTTTACAATACTTATTAACTACTTTATCTAACATATCTATAGCTCTTAATCCTAATGCTTGCCACTCTCTCTGAGACTGAAGTTCCAACTCCCTGATTCTATTTCGCTCCCTTCTCAAGTCCATGTAGTCTTGGTGTTGCTGTCTTTTAAAGTTTCTCCAGTGTTCTACGGCTTGGAGAAACTGTCGTGCTGGCCTCACTCGTCTTCGAGGTGATCTTCGAGTACGAATTGGTCTTGCACGGCAAGGTGTAGTTTGCCCCGACAAAGCAGGCCCTGGTTGACTATCTTGGACTTGAGATGAGAGCATAGTTGGAGAGAGTGTGCCCGTATCTGTAATAATTTCTGTAATGTTAATATGTTATCAAATTTATTTAAAATTATCACCTTCATGAATAATTAAAGTTCTATCTTACTTTCCATTTGTACCTCCACAAATGAAATAACCGGAGATGTCACAGTATTTGCTGGGGCAACATGAGGTTGTGTTGATGGCCCTGGGTCGTTCCATGGCTGAGAACCTAAAATATGAAAAATATAAATGAAATTTGCAACAAAATCAATATAGTAGTTGTGTACAATAAACAAAAAGACAGACAAGTTAGCTTTTAAATTTATAAAATTAATTAATTTTTATCTAAAAGTAAGATTTATTCATATTTAACCACTTGAGTGTACATTGAGTGGCTCATGTATATTTTATTACTTTTAATTTATTCAGAGAAAGAAAACACACACACACAATAATTGGTTTAGTGGTTCAATGGGCTGCTGCCAAGCAAGAATTTTTGGGTTTGATTCCCAGAACAAACTCAGTACTAGCTTGAAGATTTTATACTGTCTAATAAGTAAGTTATATATTACTTTGAACTTCCTCTGCAAAGGCAAGAGATGGTGAAGATATAGCCCTCGGCAGTGTTGGTGGCAGTTGTGGGGAAATATTTTCCTGAGCCGGTTTTGAAGTACCTAAAATTTAAAAAAAACATTGTTAATATAATATAATATGTACTCTTAATCATTTGTTAATAATATGCTACTTACATTCTACTGATTGAGGTGGTTGTGGAGTTGGTATTCCTTGTTCAAGGTTCACTGAGGGATTAGCCTGAACATAAGTCCCCTGAAAGAAAATACAATTTATGAGATATATAACCTACTAGCAGGTGGTTTAATTTAAGTTAAAGTTGTAACCTTTGACAGCCCAGCCTCTTCAACTGCCAAGCCCGTAGCTACTTGTAAACCAATCAAATTTAGGACTCTTTGTTCTAAGTCTGTTAATTTGACATGTGTAGCAGGCCCACCACCAGTACCTCTAGCTGCTTTATGTAGACGAGCAGCCTTTTTTTTAATATTATTTTTATAATCACTCCAAACCTTAAAGCGAGCAGAGAAGCAAATGTTTCACAAAATTAGAGAACCACAACCCAGTTTAAACCAAAATAGGTAAAAATAAATAATCATTTAGACGTACCGTATATATATATATATATATGTGTGTGTTTATCTATATGTATGTATATATGTATATATTTATTTATTTATGTTTATTAATTTTATAATATTATATAATTCATATATTTATATAAATCGTGTTTAATTATAAGTTTTTGTCCTCAGTTTCATTTTATATTGCACGTTGCACCTATCCGTCAAAATATATTACATTGTTCCCTATTACGTTCGGTTTGTCAGGTAGAAATCGCTTAAAGCGATATGACCACCGTTTGTAGTTCTTAAGTTATTCCGTAATTGTAACACTTTGTATAAATGCAATAAAGAGTTATCTACCTTTTTCCATTTCTCAGTACTTTTTGTATCACCACTACCATCACTATTCAAAATTTGACCTAACTCCTCCCAGTTTTTTATACAAGCCATCCTACCTCTAGCATTATTCGATGGTTTGCTGAGATCTCCATGCCTAAAACCAATAAACTTAGTTGTTATAACATATACAACAACATATTAATATGTTCCCTAAACACTAAATAAATTAAATTCAACTTACTGCTCCATATATGTCACCATCAAAGCGAATTGGGACGAACTAGTCTTCATATTTTTTTACTTATAATTATTAGTATAATTTAATAATTTCAATTAATAAATAAATCGTAAGTTCACAACAAACAAACAGTCAAAGTATATGAAAGATGCTATAATAACCACAACTTTGATAGACAGCTTCTAATATTAAGACGACTAAGTAAATATGTCATCCTAAACTTGGTTAGTTTATTTCACGATGCTCACGTGTTACCAACATAAGAGAAGGAACTAACGCGATTCACGGTGAGTAAACGCGAATCGAAAGGTTAGCTTCGATTGTAACACACACTCGCTTGTCTTCACTTGTCGATAGGTATGACGTTAACTCGGTTAACGCGATGGTGAAGTCATTCGAATTATTTTGTGGAACTCGCACTAGGCACACCGTTGGGCTATGTCGATCACTCTAGTTCTACTGCGGATATCCTCATTTCTGAGTTTATCACGCAGAGAAACTCCGAGCATAGCCCTCTCCATAGCTCGCTGCTCGCTGAGCGACCTTGAGCTACCTCATCCGGCCAGCAGTGAAGGACCACGTCTCAGTTCCGTATGTCATCACTGGCAACACGCACTGGGTGTACAGTCTCGTTTTCAAGTTTTGAGGTATACCTGACGAGAAGATGTGCCGTAATTTCCCGAACGCTGCCCAACCGAGTTGAATCCGTCGATTGACCTCTCGGTCGAAGTTGGACTTACCTAGTCGGACTATTTGTCCCAGGTAAACATACTCGTCAACAACTTCGAGCTTAGTGTTCCCAACAACAACCGGCATAGGTGTGACATGGACATTAAACATGATCTTTGTTTTGTCCATGTTCATCTTAAGACCTATCCGTTGGGAAACACTATTGAGGTCATTGAGCATAGTGCTTAGGTCCTCCAGCGATTCTGCCATAAAGACTATATCGTCGGCAAATCGAAGGTGAGTGATGTACTCGCCATTGATGTTGATACCGTATCCTTTCCAGTCCAGAAGCTTGAAAACATCTTCCAATGCAGCGGTAAAGAGTTTCGGGGATATGACGTCACCCTGTCTTACACCTCTCTGCAATTGGATAGGTTTCGTACTCTGGTTCTGTACTCGGATAGCCATCGTAGCCCTACTGTACAAGCACTTCAATACTTCGATATACCGACAGTCAACTTGGCATCGCTGAAGGGACTGCAGCACCGCCCAAATTTTGACGGAATCAAAGGCTTTCTCATAGTCCACATACGCCAGACATAGTGGCAAATTGTACTCCTCGGACTTCTGCACAATTTGCCGAAGGGTATGTATGTGGTCTATGGTGCTAAAGCCCTTTCGGAAACCGGCTTGTTCGGGAGGCTGGAAGTCGTCAAGTCTGCGCGCGAGATGATTCGTAATGACTCTCGAAAACAGCACGTAGACGCGGCTCAGAAGGGAAATCTGTCTGTAGTTCTTCAAGAGAGCGTTGTCGCCTTTCTTGAAGAACAAGACCACCGCACTTCTGCTCCACGCCTTCGGTGTAATGCCACCATGGAGGACGGAATTAAAGAGCTTCTGAAGGACTTCAAGTACCGGTTTTCCACCCGCTTTCAGAAGCTCCGCTGTAATTCCATCCTCGCCTGGGGCCTTGCCGTTTTTAAGGTGCTGGAGAGCCATTCTAATCTCGCTCAGACTGACGTCCGGGATATCATCGGAATAATGTCGGATAAGACTCGCTCTTGGATCGTTACTCACACTTGCGTGCGGCTCCAACGATGACGTGTACAGCTGCCCATAGAACCTCTCAATCTCACTCAAAATCTCAGGTGCCCCGGAAACGATGCTGCCACATTCTGTCTTCAGCTTTGACAGTTGGCGCTTTCTGGCAGACAGATCTCTGGCAAAGACTTTGGAGCCTTGGTTCTGCTCGATCGCTTCTTCAATACGAGCTGTATTGAATTTGCGTAAGTCCCGCCGCATGCATTTGGAGATCTGTCTGTTCAGTTGCCTGTATGCTGTTAAATCTGTTGAAGAATGTAGCTTCATCTCCCGTCTAACAGCCATGAGATTAAGAGTGTGATCGGAGAGTTTTTGTGTTCTTCTGCGGCGGGTCTTGCAGAACTTAGCTCCGACCGCATGGACAGTTTCCACGAGCTTGTAATTCAAATCGTTCACTTCATTGCAGTCTTCTAGGCACTGAAAACGGTTTTGTAACTCGAGCTGAAAGGTTTCGGGACCTTGGATTAGAGCACGAGGGGGACGGAGCGTTGACTTCATTAGACGAGACCTCTCCAACTTAACGTTTAGGTTCAGTGTGCCTCTAACCATTCGGTGATCGCTGCCGGTTTTCACCCTAGCGATCACTGAGATATCACTGAACAGTTGTCGTCTGGTCGTCATAATGAAGTCAATCTCATTTTTTGTCGAACCGTCGGGGCTCGACCAGGTCCACTTCCTGTGGGGCCGCTTCTGGAAGAAAGAGTTCATCATAAAGAGTCCCTCTTTCTCCATGAAGTCAGCCAACTGCTGGCCCCTTGGGTTCCGTTGCCCTATTCCAAATTTCCCTACTTTCAGCTCACCGTTCTCTCTTGTGCCTAGTTTTGCATTGAAGTCTCCCATTAACACCGTATATTGGGTTTTGGAGGAATGCATGGCTCTAGAGATATCCTCATACATTTCCTCCACCTCCTGATCGGGGTGTGCCGAAGTTGGTGCGTAAACCTGTATGACCTTCAGCGAATACCGTTTGGTGATTCTGAGTATAAGGTACGCAACCCTCGTCGACACACTCTCAATCTTTACAACGTTGTTAACGAGAGACTTGTGGACGATAAATCCGACACCTCCTTGGGACAGATGGTCGCCCTCCCGGTAATAGAGCAAGTTGCCGGATTCGAGGATTACCGTGTCCTCCCCCTCTCTTCGGACTTCAGATAATCCTATAATATGCCAGCGTAACTTGTCTATCTCTTCTTCCAGCTCCACAATCTTCTCGTCAGTCCTCAGGGTTAGTGCGTTGTATGTTGCCAGGTCGAGTCGTCGTAGGTGGCAACCGAACCTTGTTCGGCCACCGGAGATTCTTAGCACCCCCTGCCCCGCCGTTACCATGGTCGCCAACGTAGCCAGGAATAGCGGGGCCGCCGGGGACTGGGGGCCGTTTATTATTGTCATTGCTCATGGGGGGTATATTGCCATAGTTGCCACGCTTGGCGAGCGGGTTGGCAACCGCAGTTTTTTTATTGTTATTTTGGCTCTTATCAGGAAGATGCTGCTGCCCATCTCCTGCCTGCATTTTTATTTACTTCACCTTTTTTTCTCAATATAGACGTAAAGGCGCCATTACGAAATGTGTGGTTTGTCATGGGTATCGTTGGACGATGCTCTTCACCTATAATATTTAGAATTTTTGTGAATATTTAATACCACCTACACAGATGATTATTGTTTTTTTTACCGACTTCAAAAAGGAGCCGGTACTCAATTCGACTGTATGTTTTTTTATGTGTGTTACCTCATAACTGGGTGGTAACTCATATTTTTACTGGGTGAACTGATTTCGATGATTCTTATTTTATTTGAAAGCTGGTGTTTCACATGTGGTTTCGTATATATTTGGTCAAGGTCTGATCAATAGTTTTTGAGTTATTCTTAATAATTTATATTGAAGTCTGTTGTATAAAATTTTTAATTTTTAATTATTATAATGTGTAATCAATTTTAAAAGTAAGTAATCCGTTTTACTTTTATAGGCTATAACGTAAAGAAATATATTTGTACACCACAGTGTGGTAGAATACACGATACATACTGTAAATTTTACTAACACCTAACTCATTGTATTCACAAATAAATAAATTAATTTGAATGAGTTTGAATTTGATACTGTCCACGATATTCCGCTCAGATTAAAATCTCCGCACATAATCGTAGGCTGGCAAGGGTTTTGAAGGACTTTGATAGTGTAACGAATTTTGTTAGTTTTTGGTAGAGGTAGAGTTACTGCACACAATCTTAACTTCTACTCAATGCATTTTTTGTTTGAAGAAATATTGATGGTTATCCAAATATCTTCGCACTCACTTTCGAAGTTATGCTCACGCTTAGATACATGCTTTTTTGAAACCGCTACTAATACCCCACCACCTGTGTTTTTGTTATTTTTAAGAGTAGAACTTTTACGGCCTTTTACGGTTATTATAAGCAACGCTTGAATTTAACCAGGTTTCTGTGAATAATAATAATGTGCTCTAGACCGAATTTCGGTCACGGCGGCCAGTCTCAACGGAGACTAGCCATCGGTGCAGTATAGGATTATAGTGCCCAAGTGCGTGCGCAAGCACAGGTGCACTAGGTACCTGTGCTTGGTACTAGGTACATAGTTCGATGGGACGGTAAAAAATACCGGAGAGAGATCAAGCGCAGGACCAACGGCTTTACGTGCTTTCCGAGGCACGGGGGTGAGACACCGCCAACTTTCTGACTTTTTATTTTTGTTATTTCCTGATGGAATAACTCAATAACTGTTTTTTTGGCCCGACTCGGGATTCGAACCCGGCACCTCTGATCAGAAGTCACACTACTACAACCATTAGACCAACGAGTCAACAAAAAGATGTCGTAATGACTATTAAGTATTGGTTGACGCACCTCCGTTATTTTGGATCTAACGGCTCTCTCATTTTGATAGTAGCATCTGATAGATGTTGACATATAACTTAAAAATAAAGATATAAAAAATATTAAATATGGATGTAATAAAAATAATTAAATTAAAAAAATGAAATGCGAATAATTTGCAAACAACTAAGAAAAACAAAAACACGCTATTGAGTTATGTTCACCAGTACATCGGAGTTGCGGATAAATTTGTATTCTGAGTCTGGAGTTTTCCGAATGTACACCAGTACACCCTTTTTTTATAGAATAAGGGTGACAAACGAGCACACAGTCCACCGGATGGTGTGTGGTGGTGGTGGAGTGGTTGCCGTGGCCCATAGAAATCTGCATCTACCTTCGTTTGCAAATTAAAATGCAGATGCGTTGTCACCCCTAAGGAATAAGACGGAATGGCTCGTTTCCATTAAAAAGGGTCTCCGGTTCTCTACACTCACTATACGAAACACAGCAGCATTTAGCTGCTATTTTACGCTGAGAGCATGTTCCAGATTCTGCTACAACCGTAATATTGCTGCGGTGTGGCCCTAACAAGTAAATATTTTTCATACTATTTGTATTATTGTCAGTTACACAAGTAATTCCGCGCTGTTCACTCTTATTAATTTATTTATATCAGTGTCGTGTTTTGCTTTGTTTTATAGGATAGCGTGACAAACGAGCACACAGTTCACCTGATGGTAAGTGGTTGCTGTAGCCTATAGACATCTACATTTATCCTCAATAAAGAATCAAAATGCAGATGCGTCGTCACACGTGAGGCATAAGATGGAATGTCTCTTTCCAGTAAATTGGGTCTCCAGTTCTCTACACTCACAATACGAAACACAGCAGTGTCAAGCTGCCATTTTACGCTGGTATTCTGTGAGAGCGTGTTCCTTCCCCGGTCGAGCCGACCCATTCGTGCTACTAATATTATACTATTTATGTAGCAGCATCATGGCTCTACCACGTATAAACGAAAATATTTATACGTGGTAGAGCCATTAAATGTTATTTCATCATTTCTTTGATAACATCCTGATAATTAAAAACTGCGGTTGCCAAACCGTCTGCCAAGCGTGACTGCAATGGTGAACATACCCCACATGAGTGTGAGCAGTTAAATATGTAAAAATTAAATAATGTTGTCTGTTCCTGGTTTTTGTTATAGGATAAGGGTAACAAAGGAGCGCACAGTCCATCTAATGGTAAGTCGATGCTGTGGCCTATTGACATGTACTTTTATCCTCGATTAAGAATCAAAATGCAGATGCGTTGTCACCCCTAAGGATCAAGGTGGAATGCCTTGTTTTCTTTAAAAAGGGTGTCCGGTTCTCTACACTCACCATACGAAACAGCAGCATTAAACTGCTATTTTACGTTACGAGCGTGTTCCAGACCCCGATCAGACCGACCCATTCTTGCTACAACCATAATATAGCTGCAGCGTGGCTCTACAAAGTAAATATTTTTATTTATTTTATTTATTTATTTATCCTTTATTTGCACAACAAGTACAAAAAGGCGAACTTAATGCAACAGGGCATTCTCTACCAGTCTAACTCCAGGCTAAGCAGAGAAGATATTGTGGGTGCAAAGTGCAAACAGCTAAGTAAATAATATTCATGTCTACATTATACATACAGTATATATATACTAGCTGACCAGGCAGACCTTGTTCTGCCCTTTCCAAAAAAAAAACTACTGAAATTAGCAATAAAAAAATTTTGGATCACTTATCGGTATAAAAGCTCTCCTATCTCTCAAGTTGGACAAAACTGCACAGAGTGTACAAACAATGTGACACGTAATTTTTATATATAAAGATAAATACATAAATTCAAATATATACTTAATACTAATTATATATATACATAATTAAATATAGCAGTTTCTGCTTCAAACTCCAATAGCAAATGTAAAAATAAAATGGAAATCCACACACTACTCTTGCAACGTTAGATAGTGATTCCAGAGCAAGCGTTTGAACGATGCCTTGCTCGTGGCTGCGCGTACACTGCCCGGTAACTCGTTCCATAATCTTACCGCATGAGAAGTAAAAGATTTGTGTAAAAAGCTAGTGTGACAGAGGGGAACATGGAGGTTAGATTTTTCCGTAGAACGGAGACAACGATTATGGGTATCACCTTGATACTGAAATTTGCATTTCAGATATTCAGGGACAAACGGATCGTGTAAAACTGAAAATAATGTGCACAGTATTCTAAAATATCTGCGATAGCGAAGAGGTAGCCATTTAAGCTGAGAACTATAAGAGAAAATGTGGTCGTATTTACGTAAACCGAAAATACTATTAATTTTTCATACTATTCACATAATTGTCAGTAATTGCTGCAAAAAACCGATACAGTATCCACTCACGACGGCAGTTGATGCCGAAAGAGTGAGTGAGGCAGTCTATTTAGTAAAATAAATTAATACAAGGCTGTTAAAACACCGAAAATTTCGAAAATTCGCAGCCGTAAAAACTTAATTATAACTAACCAAAAAAAAATTAAACTGCCATTTACATTCCATGGCTTCCCACATCATAGATGAAGAGATTAAAAAATAGATTGATTTTATAGGATATAGGAGAGGGGGCAAACGAGCATGCGGCTCACCTGATGGTAAGTGACTACCGCCGCCCATGAACAACTGCAACACCAGGGGAATCGCAGATGCGTTGCCGGCCTTTTAAAAAAGAGTACGCTCTTTTCTTGAAGGTCCCTAAGTCGTATTGGTCCGGAAAAATCGCTGATGGTAATCGATTCCACAAGGAGGTCGTGCGAGGAAGAAAACATCTTCTAAATCGCACAGTGGTGGACCACCAATCATCCAGATGGTGTGGATGGTATCGGGAGTTCTGCCGCGATGTGCGTTCGTGAAATTTGGCGGCTGGGATTAATCCGAACAATTAGAGCACTCCCCATGGTAGATGCGAAAGAAAATGCAAAGGGATGCAACATCTCTTCGCAGTGCCAATGAATCGAGCCGATCGGAAAGAGCTCGGTCGTCGACGATTAGAATAAAACAATTGATTTAAACAATTGATATTTTCAAAAGCTATCGTGTTTACCACTCCATGCGGACTTAATAAATCTGCACCATAAGCCACTAAAACCACTTTTTACATAAAAATAGTAATTAATCGATTTAAAAAAATATTAATAATTTCAACAATCATTTATCTTTCTGAAAATGTGCTTTTATATCATTTATATGTTCAATGTGATTGTTTGATACGATTTTATGCGACAAAACGTTGGAATCTTGATTTTTAGGCGCTAGTAGAACCATGCAATAGGGATCACACTGAAACGACACATCACTCCTACAAATTTTCACTGATTACACTATTGTCACAGTTTAAAGTTACCTCTTTAAATTGTGCTATTGTGCTCATTTTCGGAAGGAAATAGCTAAAAGTCGGTGTTTGCTCTGTGAGCAATATTAATCGCTGAGCTAGGAGCCTAGCTAGGTAGGTAGGAGTTTGTTAAACTACAACACACATTGAGATTTTAAAATTATGTTACTTTTTCTAAGACATTATGTTGTATCTCCATTAATGAATGAATTTACCGGTGTGATTGGAGAAATAAGTAAATGCTTCATCTATCTTATCCATTTAAATAAATATCAATAAAATAAAAAACCATAATTAAGTAACTAGCAGCATATCGTTGCTGTTGATTTAGGTGGTGCTGTTAGGGTTTCGTATTACAAAGGATAAAATGAAATCCTTGTAGATCACTGTTGTCTGTCTGTCCGTCTGTCAATGCTCTTTCTCTTAGGAATAGGCAAAATTTGGAAAGTATCGATACTTATTAGTTACTAAGTATCGTATCAAATAGATACCGGTAAAAGTATCGATTAAAGTATTGATACTAGTTCATATCGAGCACTCTTTAAATTTTTTAACGTATTTAAATAAACATGCCAAATAATTAGTTTTAAGTGTTTATTACAAATTAACAGAACACAATCATCAATTAATCAGTCTTTTCCTGAACCAATGATACCATTTCGAGCTTTAGATATTTCTCCAGCCTTTGAGAACAATCGTTCTGAAGACATTGATGTTCCTGGCACGACCAGATATTTTCTGGCCTAACCTTTAGAACTATTGCATTCATATCTTCCTACGCTAGGAAGATTTCAAGTATTAGAAGGAAAACTGGATTCGCAAGGTACATCCCCATTTCGTATATTTCTCTTTCATGTTGCTTCTGCTCGAACCTTACTATTACTGATTGTTAAAGTTAAAGTTATTTAAATGTATGAAATCGTAAAATTATCCACACATTGCACCGTTTTGGTTTACTGACTGGGAATTCCCCGGACGTTCTCTCTAAAGACCAGCGATGTAGTGTGAATAAGTTTAACAGTTCATAATCATAACCGCTTTTTTAATAAATTGTAATTAAATGTTTTTTTTTTTTAATTACTGAATTCATAATCATACTTGAAAAGTACCTCAAAAAGTATCGATACCAACTAGTATCGTAATAAAAACTATCGAGTACTCAAATATTGTTGATAATACTCCTGTATCGATTCTTTTTGGGCATCACTAGGAATAGATAAATTGTCTACACTACACTACTACATTATAATTAAATAAATATTATTTCGTTAATAGCTCAAGTACTTCTTTCTTCAACCGATCCGCCAATGGTACTTCCATTCAATTTGAAATGTTCTGTTTATTCTTGTTTCCTCCATTTATTGGTAAATAAAGAATCTAATTTGTATTTTATTCTTTTCTGTTCACTACTAGACACCATTCTATTCTATTCTGTGTAGTTAACAAGAAAAGGTAAATACCTTGTTATCTATAATTTATAAAACCTATCAATAACTGTCATGTACTCTGTGATGTTAATGTAGTATTTTCTTAAACCCGACCTTGTTGAGACTTGCGAGCAGAAGATCACTGGATAGCTCAATCTTCGTGGGCCTGCATTTGAAAGAAAATTTTATAATTGTTATCCATATGTTTTTAATGTTTACGTAAACACTACCAGGTAGTTTACTAGAAGGCAGGACTCTTTTTAGTCTAGAATTTCGTCTATCTAAGTATCATTGCTTGAAAATTTAAATAATAGAAGGTATCCTCTGAGATTTAACAAGAAAAGTTCAACAATCAAAACCAGTAAAATGCGGAAAAGTATTTTTTGCCTATCCGTACCTATCTATAATAAGATACCTAATGATATAAAGAAAATAAATAATAAACTAAGCTTCAAAAATCATTAAAAACGTTAATAATTAATTAATCTTACTATTCTATTAATTAATATTTTAACGACAAAAAATAATTAATTGTTCTGGTATACATAATATTATAATATTTGTATTTGCTCAGTCGTCGTGGGCCTGCATTTGAAGAAAAAAAAAATCAAATTTTTATCCATATACTTTTAATGTTTACGCAAACACTACCAGGTGGTTAGGAGGTTGGACTCTTTTCAGCCTAGAATTTCGTCTATCTAGGTACTATGATCTTATTCTATATACCTATTTCTGCTGTCAAATATTAGTGCGTACACTGCTATGTTCCCGTCTGAGGGGCATAAGAGGCAGCATAATTACAGACTGTAACACATATCATCTTGGTCCTCAGGAGTGAGAACGCATCAGTAGCCCTCTTTATTTAAAGATGGTTGGAGGTGTAGTGCAGTAGCTACTACCATCAAATGGACTGTAAATTTCTTCAACACTTCAATTATATAAAAAAAACACTGATAATTAAAAGAAAAAAGGTAAGTTTTCGGATTTTTTTTCATTTTATATATTTATATTCGGGGCGTATCAACTGTTTTGCAACACCTACTGTCTCTTTAGGGAGGGAGAAATGGGGTTATCAACCGAATTTCCCCGTTACTATACCGGATTTTTAATCCTCAATCTACCGTAGACCACAGATCCTTGCAAAAGACCATTTTCCTACTAAGGATACATTCATTCCAATAGAAATGATGGCCGAGTGCTGCCCAAAGCTTACGAATCTATAATTAACAATTTTAAACCCATGTATACCACAAGAGTGTTTATTCACAGAAACATTGAATATTTATTCAATGCACAAAATTACTGATGTATTTGGATGAGTTTATGTACGTGGAAGAGTCATGCTATAATATGGTTGTAGCATGAATTGATCGGCTCGACTAGGCTCAACCACGCTCTTAATGAATACGAGCGTGAAAAAGCAGCTATGTTTCGGAAGGTGAATGTAGACAACCGGAGACCCTTTTTAGTGGAAACGAGTATTCTATCTTTGTCTTTAGGGGTGACAACGCATCTGAATTTTGAATCTTAATCGATGATAAATGTACATGTCTATGGGCCAAAACATCCACTTAGTTTCAAGTGGACTGTGTGCCCGTTTGTGACCCTTATTCTATAGAAAGAAATAGAGCTAGTTCGCAATAAATAAACACAGCATAATACGTTTTACTTAACTAATTTTATTGTACGCGTTATTTTAATAAATAAAAGAATATTTCAATTGCCGTTACGCAAATTTTTACCATTTCAGCAAGAGTAGCCGCCTTAGTTTCTGGATCATTGACAATAGAGTTGTCTATACTGCAGAAATCCAAATTTGTAGTTGTGAACTTGTGAAAGTAATCCTGGAACTGCCTCCAAGTGCAGCCAGTGGTGGGACACAGCTCCGTTTCCCGTTCGTTAATGAAGAACTGGACGCGGTACGTTTGGGATCCCGATTCTTGACAACTGAAAATACAAAATAAATTTACCACACTTAATATTAAACAGGTTAATACTAGTGTGCTTTTAAATGGGGAGGACCTGGGTCTTGTTGAATCCACTGCTTTTCTCGGTATTACAGTTGACGTGAAGCTTCAATGGGGCCCTCATATATCTAAATACAAAAAATATAAAAACAAATCCATAAAGCAGGTGACAAAAAAGAAGTTAATAACTATATACCTATTGCTCTTATCCCAATATTAGCTAAAATATTTGAAAAAGCCATGCATACTAGACTCAATAGTTTCCTAGATAAATATAAAATAGTACGGGAGGAACAAAACGGTTTTCAAAAAGAAAAATCAACAACACTAGCTGCTTACATACTAATTCAGCACATAGCGGAAAACATTGACAAAGGTATGAAAGTTACTGGTGTCTTTTTCGATATGAGTAAAGCATTCGATTTTGTAGATCATAAGGTTTTGCTTAGTAAAATTCAAAAATATGGCATAAGAGGGTTTGCATTACAGTGGATAAAATCCTATTTAAATAACAGAACCCAATGCGTTCAAATAGCTAGAATAAATTAATTTAATGAACGAGTCACACATAACTCTAACTTTCAACCCACCACAAAAGGTGTGCCACAGGGTACAATTCTTGGTCCTTTACTTTTTATTTTGTATATTAATGACCTTCCATTGGCAATCGATCAACATTGTACTCTATATGCCGACGATATATCAGTTATAATAACAGGTAAAGAAAAGCCTTTAGATTATGAACTCAAAGTTAACAGTACTGTCACATCTATAGTAAATTGGCTCGAAAGTAATAATTTATGTCCGAATCTACTTAAAACTAAATATATCACATTTTGTACAAACCGCGCAAATATTCCTACAATGAAAATAATGAGTCATAGCAAAGAAATTGAAAAGGTTGGACCAGCACTGTAGTTGGGTAATTCACATAAATTTAATGTGTGACAAGTTGAATAAATTCGTTTATGCGCTCAGAAGACTTAGTAACTTAAAAAGTAAAGAAGCCGCTATCACAGCATATCATGGATATGTAGCGTCGGTGTTACGGTATGGGCTTTTGATTTGGGGCAATTCAAGTATTTTTAAGAGAGCATTTCTAATGCAAAAGAAATGTATAAGGGCAATCTGTGGATGTGGACCTTTCGATTCTTGTAGACCACTCTTTAAGCAGTTAAAAATTATGACTCTGTGTTCCATGTACGTGTATGAAATCGGAACTTTCGTAAAAAAATATTCACATTTATTTCAGAGGTGTGTTGATAATACAGATAAAAAATTCCCACACAGAGACGTAACAAGATTAAATTTTAGATTATGTAAAACTGCCTTTTTCCAGAAAAATTGTCCCATTATGTGCATAAGTATATAATAAACTTCCTGTTGAAATTCGAGAACTTCCATTAAAACAATTTCAAAAGAAACTAAAACAATATCTCATCCAAAATTATTTTTATACTCTAGATGATTTTTATTGTTATAAACCAAAATGATAAGTATTTTATAAGATATTTCGTGTAAAATTGACTAAATAAATGTATATAAAATTAATAACTATTGACATGTATACTTGATTATTTTTTTTTTTTTTTTGATTTGATACTCGTATAATATGAATTTTTAATTTAGGACTTTTTCAACTTTTTTTTATTAATTATTGATATCCGTGTTATGTGTCTTAAGAGTTTTTAATCTTGAATTTATCATAAAATTATAATTAAGCATATTTTTTTAATAGAATCATGTACATTTAAAAAAATATGTATTTGCATGCCACTAGCGAAATATGCTTGTACTATCTTTAATTATAATGTCTGCAACCACCATATTTCCGGAAAATAAATTATTATTATTATTATTATAAACTAGCTAGCAAACTTAGTTCTGCAGCATATGCTGTAAAAAAGATAAGGGTAAAAGATATATGTGCTGAAATAGCTAGATTAGTTTATTTTAGTTATTTCCGTAGCATAATGTCATATGGAATTTTGCTATAGGGTAATGCGCCTGACATTGAAACTATCTTTGTTTTGCAAAAGAGAACCATGAGAGCAATTTATAACTTAGGTTCGAAGGAATCCCTTAGAGAAATTTAAAGAAATAAATATATTACTTTGGCCTCTCAACATATTTACGAGAATTTAATGTATGTACATAAAAAGCCAAAATAATTTTATTAAATATAGTGATGTACATTCTGTAAATATTACGAACAAGCACAAGTTAGTTATACCAGTTACTCCAATCCAAAGAGATAGTAATCCCTTCATGGAGCAATGTATACGCTTTTACAACAAAGTCCCAGAAAATATGCAGACATTATCCATCAAAAGGTTTAAAACATACGCCACACATTAATTAAGCAAAAATTGTCTAGTAAGGGTTATTATACTACTAAGGAATACATGACTGCATAACAATTGTATAAAATAATATATTGTAAATTGTGCTTTTCAAAAAAAGTCCCGCTGGGTGTCTTGCTGGTTCTTCCCAGGGCAGAGGTTTTTTGCGAACGAGTGGTAAAAGTTAAAAATAATTTTTAATAATATAATAATAATAATAATTTATTTGATACAGGCAACACGCATCCATTACAAAATTAAAATTAAATTTATTTTTTACATTATACCTTAAATTTTAATTATAATTATTGGCTAATTAATGATATTATTACATATTATTATTAAGATTTTAATAAATTTGAACATCTACTAAAAATTTCACTACATGCATAAATATTACAAAATAATTTTGATGAGATTATTCTGCGACCCTAAAACAAAGTTCTAAATCGCGCGATACGGTGACGGATCAACGCATCCAAACCAACGACATGGGCCTCTGCGAACATCTGGGACGCGCTACAGTATCGTGGCTGACGGAACAACACGCGGAACGAATCATTATACTGCACCTTCAGCCTGCGATATTCCTCTTTAGTGTAATTCGTCCACAGCTGAGGAGTGTAAAGTGGCTGACAGTAAACTGAAAACAACGCCAGTTTTGAAATATAAGAACACCTTTGAAAGCGTCTAGGTATCATGTTGGCGCGCACTGACAAGGAACGACGCTCGCGGTCCATATCGGAACCATCACACAGATCCTGAGTAACAATATGACCCAGGTATTTAAACGTCGTTACCCACTCCAATTGTGAATCACACAAATACAATGGGGGGATATGAGGTTGAACCCTACCACTCTTAAATAGCAAATAAACAGACTTGTTGGTGTTGTACAATAGGTTATGATCCATCGCATATCTCTCACATATCTGGAGTAATGCACGCAGCGCACCAATCGAGGGACTCAGCAGCACCATATCATCAGCATAACTCAAGTTATTAAAGCATTCAGAACCAATGTGGCAACCCAGTCTGGTGCTTCTAAGCTCCTCGATCAGCTGATCAACATACAGATTAAAAAGCATAGGCCATGTTAGCCCTGCCTGCCTCACGCCGCATTGTAGGAGAAATTCCTCAGAGTATGCCACTTTACTACATTAATTTGCCTACTATACCATGCGATCAATATGTTAATACATAATGACGGCACTCCCGCATCACGTAACTTCCTCCAAAGTAAGAGTATATCATAACTGACTCTGTCAAAAGCCCTACTTAAGTCCAAGAAACATGCATAAATATTTGTTTTCAGCTTATTATAATAACTAACGGTTTGCTTTAAAGTAAAAATTGCCGCATCCGTAGAACTATCTTTTTTAAATCCAAATTGAGCATCGCTAATTTGTATATATTTGGAAATAACGCCTAATAATATGGTGTCAAACAGTTTAGCACAAGTTGTAGCTATGGATATCGGTCTATAATTACCACTGTCGGTCAAACTACTCGATTTACATTTAAAAACAGGACTTACGAGTATTACCGTTTTTAGCATTTCTACCGATAAGTAAGCATGTTTTATACAAGCATTGAAAAATACAGATAGGAACGCAATTACCCATGGTCCTCCAAACCGAAGATGTTCCTGCTCATTACACCGAAAATTTCGGTATTCCTCAGCCGAAAAAAGTTAATTATAACTAAATAAATCAAAATTAAACTGCCATTTATATTCCATGACTTCCCACGTTATAGATGAAGAGATTAAAAAATAGATTGAGTTAAACAATTGATATTTTCAAAAGTTATCGTGATTAACCCTCCATGCGGACTTGCAAGTTTACACGATAAGCCACTAAAACCAATTTTTTATGTAAAAATAGCAATTAATGGATAAAAAAATTGTATCTAAAACATTATAAATATACGCTATAAGCCCAGTGCGCAAGTCACACGTAGTCAATTTTATCATTAGTTTTGAAAAGAACCCATGACCTGCGATGAGAATTACATGGTGCGTGTAATTTTCATGCCTTATAAATTTAGGAATCAAAAATTAAACATTTGATATAAAGTTAAAAACGGATTTAAAGAACTTAAAAAATAAAATTATTTCGTTATCATAGCTTCTGCACCTAAAAAATGGAAATAAAATTTTTGTTGTCCATTGAAGTCGGTTTATACTTGTTAATAAAACTTTAATTTTTTTTGACCTTTTAATTGGAATAAGGAATAGTACAAGTTTAAATATACCTAGAATGCCGCCCAAGCAGTTACATTTTAAATTTCATTTCTATTCCTATTTTCCACCGTTGGGGGTGCAATTGTATAAATATTATAAGATATGCTTTTTAAAAAAAGTACTGCTGGGTTTCTTGCTGGTTCTTCCCAGGACAGAGGTTTTTTCCAAACCAGTGGTAAAAGTTAAATACCGGCCAAGTGTGAGTCGGACTCGCGCACCGAGGGTTCCGAACAAATCCGTAGGTATATAAGTTTAAAATTATTAAAAATATTTGTATTATATTATGTAACTAAAAATTTATGCTTTTCGCAATTCTTCCTTTATCTGTGCTATAATACGTTGCTTCGTACCAAATTTTAAGATTCTGAGATCACGGGAAGTACCCTGTAGGTTTTGATTCCCTTGCGAATGTCGAAAATTTGCGGCATAAACGGCTGTATCTTTTGATTGCGTTGGCTTAGAAGTTTGATTTTTTCACAGCTCTAAGGGACAGCAGATTTGAGTATTTGACATGAATTTCAGCTTGATACCTCCACGCGTTCCTGAGAAAAAGGGTCTTGACAGACAGACAGACAGACGGACAACAAAGTGATCCTATAAGTGTTCCGTATTTTCCTTTTGAGGTACGGAACCCTAAAAAAGACTTTCAATAATAATTACATGTAATCAGAATTGAATATCTTTTCACCAGCTCTACCTTTCACCAAACATTCACTTACCTTCGAGTAAACTAAGACCGGTACTCACAGACAATGTCGAGTTTAAATTCAAAGTTCACTTTGCCAATTTTTGTAACACTTATCATCTATATTATCTATACTTATCATCATCATTTTCATCATCGTCAAGTTCAAAGTTCACATTATAGCCTTCATCATCATTATAGCCCATCACAGTTCCACTGGTCTCTCCCAAGAAATGCCCCAAAGTATAGGTTTGCATTTCTTGTCAGGTCGGCAATCCATTTAGTAGAAGGCCGCGCTACACTTCGCTTATCAGTACGATGCTGATGACTCAAAAAACCTTGCTTACTTAATCCTTTTAAAAGGCCGGCAACGCACCTGCAATTCCTCTGGTGTTGTAGTTGTTCATGGTCGGCGGTTGATACATACCAACAAGTAAGTCGCATTCTCGTTTGACCCATCTTATATAAAAAAATTCTTCCCCATCGGTTCTTCTAGCAATATAGGCAGTCCATTGCCACATCAGCTTACTAATCCATTGCGCTATGTCTGTTATGTCTGTTAATATTTTTCTCGCAAAGAATCTCCGAGCATAGTCCACTCAATAGCTCGCTGAGCGACCTTGAGCTTCCTCTTATTTCGTTGTTTGAGTCTAAACTTGAGATTTCTTTGATTACTGACCAAAAGGTTTCTTTATCTTCCTTTTTCATAAGATAAGATAATTTTATCATCTTTAAGGTTGTTTCCTCGTTTTGTATAATTTTTTTTTTTAATTATTGTGGTTGTAACAGGTAGCGGTTGGCTCGACTGGGGAATGACCACACTCTTAGTGAACACCAACGTAAAATACGAACTTAACCCTGCTCTATTTCGTGTGTAAGTGCAGAGGATCGTTTACAAGCCATTTTTACTGGAAACTGGGATTTCCATCTTAGTTCTCAGTAGTCTCAACCTATCTACATTTTGATTCTTAATCGAGAATAAATGTAAATGTTTGTCACCTTAATTCTATAAAAAATAATCTTACTGCTGTCACCAACGCTGTTTCTTCTGCATATCAATGATATGTTGCAAACTGGTAACATTCATTGCTATGCAGACGATAGCACTGGTGATGCCTTATATACCCGGGACAAACTTGTGTCTGAAGTCGAGTCTTTGTTGAACAAAGTCCCGAATTGGGGGAGACTAAATCTAGTCCAGTTCAATCCCCAGAAGACACAAGTTTGCGCGTTTACCGCTAAATAGAATTCTTTAGTCGTATCTCCTCAGTTTCAAGGCAGTCCCCTTGCAAACTCAGCTAGTATCCGAATCGTCGGCGTCGACATATCGAATAGTGTGCAGTTTCGTGGTCACTTGGAAGGGAAGGCCAAATTGGCCTCTAAAAAGCTTGGCGTGCTCAGCAGAGCGAGACAGTATTTCATGCCGGCACATCGCTTGCATCTTTACAAAGCGCAAGTTCGGCCTCACATGGAATACTGTTCTCATCTCTAGGTCGGGGCGCCCTAGCGCCAGCTCCTTCCACTTGACAGCATCCAGCACAGAGCGGATCGTCGACGATCGAGTTCTTTCTGATCGGCTCGATACACTGGCACTGCGTAAGCGTAGCGTTGAAACAGCCTAAACGTTTTTTTTTTGTAAATTAGCTAAAGTAAATGGTCCGTAAAATTTTCTTACTCTTAGTATGATTATCACTGAACTGGTGAGATAGCCGTATGATGACGGCGTAAAATAATCGATCACCCCTTTTCGTCCGGTGGGTGTCGAAAGGGGCAATTTTGGAAAATTAAAAGAAAAACGTGGGGTGGCGTCAAAGGTGCAAAATGTACTGCGAACTGCGATCCTCAATCCGTCTGCCAAGCGTGACGGTCAAAGGAAATTTTCGCTTCAACGGGAGAGGCCCATGTCCAGTAGACGACTTTTACGGGCTGGTCAAGAAGAACTCAAGAAAATTCAACGTGGTAGAGCCATGCTGCAGCTATATTAATAGTATAGTTGTAGCACGAATGGGTCGGCTCGACCAGGGAAGGACCACGCTCTCACAGAATACCAGCGTAAAATAGAAGCTTAATGCTGCTGTGTTTCGTATGGTGAGTGTAGAGAACCGGAGACCCTTTTTACTGGAAAAGAGGCATTCTATCTTAGTCCTCATGGCTGACAACGCATCTGCATCTTAATTCGCAAGCGAAGATAGATGCAGATGTCTATGGGCCACAGCAACCACTTACCATCAGGTGGACTGTGTGTTTGTCACCCTAATTTTATAAAAAAAAAACTTTAAATCGGTATTAGAATAGTATACACATCCCCAAGTCATCCCGTGGTTGTAGGAAGCGGCGACAGAACGAATTGATTGGAAATGGGCAGTAGCAATTTCTTCATAACAACTTAATTATAATTTAATAAAACGCTGTCACCAACCCGCCTGCCAGGAGTGGCAACTATAGCAATATTCTCTTTATGAGGAAATCTACGAGGGAGGTTTACGTTCAGCAATGGACTTTGATAGGCTGTTATGGATGGAAGAAGAAGAAATTCAGTAAAAACAAGAGAAAAGTCAACTACATTACCGTTACAACCTATTGAGTTCAACCGCTGAACATAGGTCTCCCCCATAAATTGCCTCATCGAGGGGATATTTCAACAAGAAAACATTTAAAAATATTTTTATAGCCTTGCCTATTCAAAACAGCAATTAAGTTGACGGAGAAAGACGATATGAAGCTGGTCTTCCAAAGTCTATCAGGATTCCTCTCAGCTCCTCTGATTGGAGCGTCGTCTTTAAATAAACCCAAAGCACAGAAAGTCATTTCCAACATAGTGTCGTGTGTGAAGTAAGAGACTACGTTCCTCCCACTGCCATTAACTGCGGCCTCGAAGTTTTCATACAGATCCTTTAGGACAGGGCCACCTAGATTTAAATTAACCTGCAATTAAAAAATAAATTAAATGACAAGATAATAAATAATGAAGCATCACTGAGATGACTATATATTTGTACAATTTGCTTTAGAGAGTATCAGTATAAAATGCACTTAAGAACTGATAACATAAGTCAGTTTTATCACCGGCTTTCTATATTTAAAAACGCGTTTTAAGAGCAATTTTTCAGTAAACGAAGTGTATGAAAACACATTTTTTTTAAAACAAAATACCATTTCACCTCTTGAAAAAGGGTAAAAACAAAATTATGGTTTTTATATTGGCAATATGAACGTATGTATGTTATAATTAATGCATTTGTAACACATAGCTTTCTGCTCTCTTTCTCAATATAATATTTGACTACTCGTATATCAATTCTCATATTCCTCCGTCACGCAATATGCTTAAAAAGTACAAAACGGTACAAAGTTTTCTTTTCACGTAATAATAAATATTTAGAATAAAAATGGGGGACGAGTCGCTCGCGTCCATAGGCTTCGACCAGCTAATCTTAGGCTTACCCTATACGTGTCCCCCGGGCGGTGCTAAACGAGCGACAAAGCCGAAAGGACAAACTTGGGTCCTCGGCGTGTGGTAGCGGGGTAAAATGTACAGGAAAATGATGCCACTACTCATAGAAAGTATACCGCTTACTTTTCTGGTCTAGAGAAGACCGAGCGCGCATGCCAGGGAGTCGGTATCATCCTTTCAGAAAGGTAGGGTCAATGTGTGAAAGAGTATGAATGTGTAAGCCCGAGACTACTATGGATACGAATGAAAGTGGGCTTAAAGAAGTTGTTTGTTCTAGGGGTCTTCGCCTCAGATATGTCTAAGTCCACTCATATCCGAGAGTAGTTTGGGAGATGGTAAGAAGTTAAAGAGGATGTTAAGGTGTTAATGAAATGTAAGGGAAATGAAAATATTGTTATTTTTTTTTTGAGGTTTTAATGGATGGGGTGAATAGGCTTGATTATGAAAGAATATTGGGAATATCTCGTAATGAAAGTATAAATGAGAATGGTGAAAGCCTCCTCACTGTATGTGTGGAAAATAATCTTTTTGTGGCGAACACTTTCTTTCTTCATAAGAAGAATGAGGAGCGCAGTGGTAGATACAAGGGTTTACCGGGGTTCCAATGTAGGGACGGATCATTACTTGGTCTAATGCCGAATTAATGGTCTATTCAGACGTTGGCAGCATCATACATCTGTCCTACCAATGCGTTACAGCGTACAATAACAGAGAAGTTACAAGATGAAGGTTTGAAAGAGAAGTACCGCCTGCAACTTTACAAGGCGCAGGTTCGGCCTCACATGGAATACTGTTCCCATCTCTGGGCAGGGGCTCCCCAGTGCCAGCTCCTTCCACTTGACCGCATCCAGGGCAGAGCGGCTCGAATCGTCGACGACCGAGCCCTTTGCGATCGGCTCAATTCATTGGCACTGCGAAGAGATGTTGCATCCCTTTGCGTTTTCTTTCGCATCTACCATGGGGAGTGCTCTCAGGAATTGTTCGGATTAATCCCAGCCGCCAAATTTCACGAACGCACATCGCGGCAGAACTCCCGATACCATCCACACCATCTGGATGATTGGCGGTCCACTACTGTGCGATTTAGAAGATGTTTTCTTTCTCGCACGACTTCCTTGTGGAATCGATTACCATCAGCGATTTTTCCGGACCGATACGACTTAGGGACCTTCAAGAAAAGAGCGTACTCCTTTTTAAAAGGCCGGCAACGCATCTGTAATTCCCTCCCTGGTGTTGCAGTTGTTCATGGGCGGCGGTAGTCACTTACCATCAGGTGAGCCGCATGCTCGTTTGCCCCCTCTCCTATAAAAATAAATAAAATAAAAAAAGTACAAATGTAGAATGAGAGAAAATATAAGTGGTTTCGATGAACTGTGTATGAACGATTTATACTTGAAGTATGTGTGGCATAATGTTAAGAAAGGTTAAGTGAATGCAGCTACTAAAATATGTGGTGTAAGTAAGAGAAAGAATGAAAGGAAAAATAATACGTTATGGTGGGATCATGAGGTACGGATGAAAGTTGAAGAAAAGAAGAGAGCATGGCTAAATTTACTAGCAACCAATGCTGGTAATTCCTGCGATATGAATGAAGATATTGAAAGAAAAAAAGGCAGTATTTAGGCGTCTTAATAAAAAAGTAAAAGATGTAGTTGAAAGGAAAAAGCAGGAAAGAACAGATAAGAATGATAGAATAACATCGGATAACTTCTAGGCAAACATTAAAATTTTTTGGAAAATCGGAAGAACTGCCTATTCAAAACAGCCTAGCATTAATGCAATACGAGACCAGAACAGCTGTATGCTGAATGCGTATATTTGAAGCGTCAGTAGCATAATGGCGGACCGTGAACTTAAAAGGTCGTAGGTTCGAATCCGCCATTCGACTACTGTCGTGAACCACTTCTAACACAAGCATTTTAAGCGTACCAGAAGTGATTAAAGGGAATATTAGTAATATTTAATAGCGTTACTAGTATTTAAAAAAATAATGGGGAAGTTTCCAGTTTAAAAAGATGGAAGGAATACTTTGAAAGCATGTATACGAGTGAGAATACGTTTGAATTAAATGAAATATAAATTCCGGAAGAAGAGGAAAGGGATAGAGATATAAGTATAGATAAAATAATGAAACACATGTAGGCAGCCGGCAGAGGGAGTGGTGGTAGGCCTGCCGTATGCCTTATTTGGCAACTGAAGTGTTATATTCCCAATATATAAGAGAAACGGGTCACAGCAAGACTGTAAAAACTACCGTGGTATCAGCCTTCTTAGCATTGTGGGAAAACTGTATGCTATGGTACTAATTGAGTTATGAAAGAAACTGATGGAAAAATTTTGAAATGGATTGGGGTGTACGGATCAAGTGTTTTCCATGTGCATGATCGCGGAAAAGTTCTTGGCCAAAAACTGAAAAGTTTTTTGTGCGTTCATGGACTTGAAATAGGCTTCTGAGAGAGTGGACAAGCATGGGTTATGACAAACACGGAACTCATTTGGGTTGAGCGCTAGTTTGATACTAGTGCTTGTGTCAGGATCAAATGAGCCTACTGCGAGTGGTTTGGCGTCTATAAAGTCAGACAGGGCTGTGTAGCTTCCCCGTGGCTGTTCAACCGACAGTTGTTTGGAAAATCTGAAAGTTGAAAAATGCGGGATAAGAATGGGTGGGTTAACCGTTAAATGCCTTTTGTATGCTGATGATCAAGTCATATGTGCGTCGTTGGCGGCCGAGTTGCAAATGATGGTTACATTAATATACAGGTCATTAAAAGAAAGGGGAATGAAAGTGAACGCAAGTAAAACGAAAGTAATGGTTTTTGAAAGAGAAGAAAGTAAAACGATATGTGAAATAAGAGTAGAAGGGAAGTTCGATCGAGCAAGTAGTTTGTGTATTTGGGGTGTGGATTTAGCAGGGAGGGTAGATATGATAAGGATATAGAACGACGTTCACTACGCAGGAAACAGAGTAAATGGGGCTCTATACTCTATTGTGGAAAGTCTGAATTTGTCATAAAAGACACGTATAGAAATTCACATTACTGTGCTAGTCCCTACTTTGATCCTACTTTAATATATGGTAGTGAAAGTTGGGTGTGGCAGAAGAAGCACTCGAGTAGAAGAAATGCGGTCATTAAGAAGTATGTTACGGCTAAATCTGAATGACAGGGTGAGAAGTTGTGTGATAAGAGAAAAGTGTGGCTTGCAATGATGTTGTGACCAGGATTAAGAATACAATGCTTCAGTGGTTTGGTCACGTAGAAACTATAAATTAGGCAAAGTGACAAAGCAAATTTATGTTGCAAAATTGAATAGAGTAGGGTAGGGACGCCCTAGGCGAAAGTTTATCGACCAAATTGGCGATATATTAAAAACAGTCCAAATTAAGTATACCTTTGACCAACATGCATGTATACGTAGGTATATGGATGTGAAGGGGCGAAAGAGGTGTGTCAGGATCGTGCCAAATGGAAGTGTTTAGTCTCTGCCTACCCCTCTGAGTGACAGGCGTGAGTGTTTATGTATTACATATGTATATAAAAACTTACCCAAGAGCCATATCCATTACGGTAGTAGTGGCGTACGTCATCCCTGTACTCTAAAACAACAAGATCCTGGTCTGAGAAGACGGAGCACCAAGGCGACTGCTTGGTGGGAGTCCAGGAACGGTAGAAGCGACAGATTTCATACAACGAGTATATGTCTTTCGGCGACAACTGGGTCTCTATGCCTAGGCGCTCCTGGACATTATTCTTGACCTGTGGTTGGCAATAGATTTTTCTTTTTTGATTATTTAATTATAATTTGCATGTCACAAGAAATATACTTACACCACTTGTACCATATAATCAAGTGACGCCCCATAGTGGCATTGCAATTTAAAAGAGTTTTTATACTAAATATTAACTACTGAATATTAACTTCTAAATATTAACTACTACTAACTGCATATTTAAGCATTAAATATATAGAGTTTAAATGAAGGCAAAATAACTCAATATCTAAAAAGTACCGTAATACGTTCCGTGGGTGTCGCAATAGGCGACTATAGAAAAGCTTGTCATAGTTCAGAAGACCCTGATTTCAGCAGTGCAGTATGGTCGTACTTAGGTTGTAACCTTACTTTACTTTTTATATTATAATGCTATAGAAAATAACTTTCTTCACTTCTATTGCTTCATTTTATCACGAGAGTGCCGTGTAGTGGCGGTTAAGAATATCCACTACCCCATATCTTCCCGTGGGTGTCGTAAAAGGCGACAAAGGGAAACAGGCAGGAGATGGGCAGCAGCATCTTCCTGGTAACGGCAAAAATACAATAAAAAACTGCGGTTGCCAACCCGGTCGCCAAGCGCGGCAACTATGGCAATATACCCCCCATGATGAAAGTTACGAAGAGACGGCCCCCAGTCCCCGGCGGCCCCGCTATTCCTGGCTACGGTGGCGACCATGGTAACGGCGGGGCAGGGGGTGCTAAGAATCTCCGGTGGAGGTTCGGTTGCCACCTACGACGACTCGACCTGGCAACATACAACGCACGCACCCTGAGGACTGACGAGAAGATTGTGGAGCTGGAAGAAGAGATAGACAAGTTACGCTGGCATATTATAGGATCATCCGAAGTCCGAAGCGAGGGGGAGGACACGGTAATCCTTAAATCCGGCAACTTGCTCTATTACCGGGAGGGCGACCATCTGTCCCAAGGAGGTGTCGGATTTATCGTCCACAAGTCTCTCGTTAACAACGTTGTAAAGATTGGGAGTGTGTCGACGAGGGTTGTGTACCTTATACTCAGAATCACCAAACGGTATTCGCTGAAGGTCATACAGGTTTACGCACCAACCTCGGCACACCCCGATCAGGAGGTGGAGGAAATGTATGAGGATATCTCTAGAGCCATGCATTCCTCCAAAACCCAATATACGGTGTTAACTTCAATGCAAAACTAGGCACAAGAGAGAACGGTGAGCTGAAAGTGGGGAAATTCGGAATAGGGCAACGGAACCCAAGGGGCCAGCAGCTGGCCGACTTCATGGAGAAAGAGGGACTCTTTATGATGAACTCTTTCTTCCAGAAGCGGCCCCACAGGAAGTGGACCTGGTCGAGGCCCGACGGTTCGACAAAAAATGAGATTGTTGAAAAAACTGTTGTCTGGTCGTCATAATGATCGTCACCCTCGCTATGACAGAGATGTCTCTGTCATAGCGAGGGTGAAAATCGGCAGCGATCACTGAATGGTGAGAGGCACACTGAACCTAAACATTAAGTTAATATTTAGGTTCAAGGTTTTAGGTATTAGGTTAATAGGTAGGATATTTATCAAAGTAATAATTTTATCTCCATTGTGTCAACTTATATTTCTCATTATGAACCATCATATATATCACCCACATCCTAGTGCTCTTTGTTGCATCCACCAATTTAGATCATCATTACTTTACACCAGTAACAAAAAAATTACTGCTTTATCTATACACTCGTACTATTGCAAATCCACTCCTTATTTTAATATTAACTATCAACCATTAATCATTTTACACTACACATATTTTCAAAATTACCACTCCATCAGCTTAATCAGCAATATTAGTATAAGCAACATCTTTATTAGTGGTAGAAATCTTAAGCCTAAATTTACTTCTCGACTATACCCCAACTTATTGGATAGAAATGGCTAATTTACTTGAATTTCAAGCTGATATAGACAATGTCAGCATTGCAGAATCTTTGTCAATAAACCCAGAAGAATGTATTGCTAAATTAAACAGCCTTAGCTCTTGTTTGAAAATTATTACTCTTAATATCCGAAGTATTCACAAAAACTTACCCGAATTTGAAGTCCTTCTCTCTAGACTGGGATTTGAATGTGATTTTATAATTCTTACGGAAAGTTGGATATCTTACTTAAGACCTCCCCCTCAACTCAAAAACTACAATCTTCACTATTCTAAACGATGCAATAATCAAAACGATGGTATAGTTGTGTATGCAAAAGTTGGGCTTCTATGTTCTGTCGAAGAACCAGACTTTTTAGATGCAAATTGCTTAGTAATAAAAGTTGGGCAAAATACAGCAATTATTGCATTATACAGATCCCCTTCGTTCTGTTCAACGGATAATTTTTTAGTGTCATTAGAGTCCACTATATCTGCGCTCTATAAGGTTGAAAATATAACCATTATAGGAGACATCAACATAGATATAAAATTAAACACAGATGATAAGCATGCAGCTTCTTATTTGAACTTGACTGCTGAGCTGGGATTGCTTCCAGCTCATTTTTTACTAACTCGTAATAATAATTGCCTTGACCATATTGTTCTAAAAACAAAGCGAAAATCCAAAGTTTTTGTCCTCAACTCGTATATAACTGATCATAAACCTGTTCTCTTAGCAATGTATAACAAACTTCCTATTGATAAGTCCCAGAAAGTATCGTCCAAAACCGATTGGAAGTCTGTTACTGCTTGTATCAGTCAATTTGATTTCACACAAATAGTTTCTTGTGATGATCCTAACTTGTCTGCAAAGCTATTCATAACAAGTATATCAAAAATCATAGCTGATAATACACACAATAACAACGTTTCCAGTCGCAAAAGGGTTCTAAAATCATGGATTACTCCGGGTGTAATAAAATGTATCCAGACCAGAGACAAAATGCATTCCGCGGTTAAAAAACATCCTTATAACAATACCTTAAAAATATCTTATGTTCGTTATAAAAATTACTGTAATAACTTGTTAAAAAATCTTAAAATTGTCTTTGAACAGTCGGAACTGAGGTCAGCCTCAAGAGATCCTAAAAATACTTGGAAAATTATACGACGACTAGCAAACCTAGATGATATAAAAATTACTTCTAACGACCTTTTAAAATTGCGCACGTCCCCTCTAGAATCAATAGAAGAAGTTAATGTTTTCTTTGCTACTATCGGTAGTCAGCTTGCAACTAAAATCCAATCCAATCCAATCCATAGTTCGGACGACGATACTGATTATCAACCTCTCTGTCCATTACACTCATTTGTACTTCTACCAACCAATGACGCTGAAGTGGCCTCTATTATTCGAAACCTGAAAAATGATTCCGCCCCTGGTTGGGATAATATTTCCACAAAATTGCTTAAAATTACAGAAAATGTGATCGTCCCGCCTCTAGCAAAAATATTTAACTTATCGATGGATACTGGAGTTTTTCCAAATGTTTTTAAAATTTCGACCATTCATCCTATTCACAAAGGGGGAGACAAAAATGATATTAACAATTACCGACCGATCTCAATTTTACCGGTAGTATCGAAAGTATTTGAGAGGATAATGTGCAATAGGCTTATTAGATATTTGGAAAAAAATAATTTATTATCTGAAGCCCAATACGGATTTAGGGCTGGCAGATCGACGGAAGATGCTGTGTCTAATTTAACTAATTACGTCGTAAATCATCTAGATGGTAAACGCAAATGTTTGGGTATCTTCCTAGACCTTAAAAAAGCTTTTGATACAGTTTCCATACCCAAGCTGATAAATAAAATGGAAAACATTGGGATACGTGGTAAGGCTTTAGATCTTTTTTCAGACTACTTACAAAATAGGGTTCAAAGGGTTAAAATTGATAATTACTATAGTTCGGACGCCTCGATAACATATGGTATTCCGCAGGGGAGTGTCTTGGGTCCGAGTCTCTTTTTGATCTACATCAACGATCTATGCCAGTTACATCTTAATAATGGAAAAGTGTTCGCTTTTGCTGATGACACAGCATTCGTTTTTCACGGAGAGACTTGGGATGTTGTACGAAAGACTGTGGAGATAGAATTTTGTCGGGTGATTCGATGGCTTAGACAAAATCTTTTGACAATCAATCTTCAAAAAACTAAATTCCTTCCCTTTTCAATTAGAGGAGACCCAATAGTTAATAGTATTAATTTTATCAGGGCTCATGAATGTGGAAATAACAATAATAACACATGTTCATGTATCTCTATTGAAAAAGTATCTATATTTAAATACCTAGGTATTTATCTGGACTCGAAACTCAACTGGCAACATCATATTAATACAGTATCAGCACGCATTCGCAAATTAGTTTGGGTTTTTAATAAATTACGACGGATTTCAGATATAACTCTTTTAAAAACAGCATACTTTACCTTATGCCAATCTATACTCACTTATTGCAACACAGTGTGGGGAGGAGCCTCTAAAAGTATAATTATCCCACTAGAAAGAGCTCAAAGATCGATCATCAAGGTAATGACCTATAAATCATTTCGGTTCCCTACTAAATATCTCTACTCTGACTGTCAATTATTAACAGTTCGTCAACTTTTTGTATTAAGTAGTATTCTCAGGCAACATAAATCTACTTTTTTTGATCCAAAACTTTATAAAATAAAAAGAAGAGCTCATAATATATGTCCTGTTTCTAAATTTAACACTGCTTTCTCTCATCATTTTCTATGCTTCCTAGGCCCACATCTGTACAACAAATTACACAGAGAACTGGACATTTTTCCACTGAATTATTACTTGTGTAAAAAAAAGGTACACGCCTGGTTATTGTCACTAGATTACGATCAGACCGAAAATTTGTTGACGTCAGTAAAATAACCAAAATAAGAAAATTAAATTCTGTAATTCTGATTTGTGTTACTTAATATATTCCATTAGACATACACATCTACACTTTCAAAACATCAAATAAAAACTCTTAACCACCTGCCAATCACGTTGTCCCTCATACATAACTCACGTTTAACAAATAAGATTTAACAAATTTTATCCATTACCCATTGTTTTTGTTATATTTTTTACAATATAGACTTGAGTGTATTTTTCCAAATTCTGTTTGTTTCTGACTGTGTTAATTATTCTTGCTTAAGTTTGGTTGTAAATGTATTATGTACCAATGACTACTATTACAATATGGAAGGTCTGGATCCCTGTAAGACAGGTTTACCTAGTACAGGGTTCACAGAGCATAGATTGTGTTATGTAATACCTACTCCTTAAATAAATAAAAAAAAATAAGTTGGAGAGCTCACGTCTAATTAAGCAAACGCTCCGTCCCCCTAGTGCTCTAATCCAAAGTCCCGAAACCTTTCAGCTCGAGTTACAAAACCGTTTTCAGTGCCTAGAAGACTGCAATGAAGTGGACGATTTGAATGACAAGCTCGTGGAAACTGTCCATGCGGTCGGAGCTAAGTTCTGCAAGACCCGCCGCAGAAGAACACAAAAACTCTCCGATCACACTCTTAACCTCATGGCTGTTAGACGGGAGATGAAGCTACATTCTTCAACAGATTTGACAGCATACAGGCAACTGAACAGACAGATCTCCAAATGCATGCAGCGGGACTTACGCAACTTCAATACAGCTCGTATTGAAGAAGCGATCGAGCGGAACCAAGGCTCCAAAGTCTTTGCCAGAGATCTGTCTGCCAGAAAGAGCCAACTGTCAAAGCTGAAGACCGAATGTGGCAGCATCGTTTCCGGGGCACCTGAGATTTTGAGTGAGATTGAGAGGTTCTATGGACAGCTGTACACGTCATCGTTGGAACCGCACGCAAGTGTGAGTAACGATCCAAGAGCGAGTCTTATCCGACATTATTCCGATGATATCCCGGACGTCAGTCTGAGCAAGATTAGAATGGCTCTCCAGCACCTTAAAAACGGCAAGGCCCCAGGCGAGGATGGAATTACAGCGAAGCTTCTGAAAACGGGTGGAAAACCGGTACTTGAAGTCCTTTAGAAGCTCTTTAATTCCGTCCTCCATGGTGGCATTACACCGGAGGCGTGGAGCAGAAGTGCGGTGGTCTTGTTCTTCAAGAAAGGTGACAACGCTCTCTTGAAGAACTACAGACCAATTTCCCTTCTGAGCTGCATCTACGTGCTGTTTTCAAGAGTCAATACGAATAGTCTCGCGCGCAGACTTGACGACTTCCAGCCTTCCGAAAAAGCCGGTTTCCGAAAAGGCTTTAGCACCATAGACCACATACATACCCTTCGGCAAATTGTACAGAAGTCCGAGGAGTACAATTTGCCAATATGTCTGGCGTATGTGGACTATGAGAAAGCCTTTGATTCCGTCGAAATTTGGGCGGTGCTGCAGTCCCTTCAGCGATGCCAAGTTGACTGTCGGTATATCGAAGTGTTGAAGTGCTTGTACAGTAGGGCTATGATGGCTATCCGAGTACAGAACCAGAGTACGAAACCTATCCGATTGCAGAGAGGTGTAAGACAGGGTGACGTCATATCCCCGAAACTCTTTACCGCTGCATTGGAAGATGTTTTCAAGCTTCTGGACTGGAAAGGATACGGTATCAACATCAATGGCGAGTACATCACTCACCTTCGATTTGCCGACGATATAGTCCTTATGGCAGAATCGCTGGAGGACCTAAGCACTATGCTCAATGACCTCAGTAGTGTTTCCCAACGGATAGGTCTTAAGATGAACATGGACAAAACAAAGATCATGTTTAATGTCCATGTCACACCTATGCCGGTAGTTGTTGGGAACACTAAGCTCGAAGTTGTTGACGAGTATGTTTACCTGGGACAAATAGTCCGACTAGGTAAGTCCAACTTCGACCGAGAGGTCAATCGACGGATTCAACTCGGTTGGGCAGCGTTCGGGAAATTACGGCACATCTTCTCGTCAGGTATACCTCAAAACTTGAAAACGAGACTGTACACCCAGTGCATGTTGCCAGTGATGACATACGGAACTGAGACGTGGTCCTTCACTGCTGGCCAGATGAGGAAGCTCAAGGTCGCTCAGCGAGCTATGGAGAGGGCTATGCTCGGAGTTTCTCTGCGTGATAAATTCAGAAATGAGGATATCCGCAGTAGAACCAGAGTGACCGACATAGCCCAACGGATTAGTAAGCTAAAGTGGCAATGGGCCGGCCATATAGCTCGAAGAACCGACAACCGATGGGGAAGAAAGGTTCTCGAGTGGCAGCCTCGTACCGGCAGGCGAAGTGTAGGGCGTCCCCCCACTAGATCGAGTGACGACCTGGTAAGATATGCAGGAAGTCGATGGATGCTGGTGGCTCAGGACCGTGCTTTGTGGCATTCTATGGGGGAGGCCTATGTTCAGCAGTGGACTTTTTGAAGGGCTGTAATGATGATGATAATGATCCCGAGAGTATTGTAAGAGGAGACAGAGGGAAATTAGACAGGAGGTGGAAAGCAACATCTTCCTGATTACAACTCAAAATAATGATAAACTACGGCTGCCAACCCCGCCTGCCAAGCGTGGTAACTATGGAAAATATTCAAATAATTAAAGTAAAAACTTAATATTATACCTCACACTGCTGAGCACCGGCCTCCCATCATTTCTAAGAAAGTAATGAATGCAAGATTGTCTCCAAATACCGACCTAAGTACTCCTTAACCTTCTTAGGACTGAGAGGAGGCCATTGCTCAATGTGAGGTACAAAAGCTGTTTCTTTACTATTTTAATTTTGTTTAAAATGAAATTGTGTATTACCAAGTCTGAAGAGTCAGAGTCTATATAGACAAATTAAGCACTAAACCTAGACCATACTATTTACACAAATATTTATATTTTGAAGTTTGAGATAAAACTTGTGATTATCTTTGAATAACGGCCTTAGTCCACACTGCTCCAATCCGTGTCTGTGTAATTCATATATCCCAGAAATATGTGGCGGCGCTGTCGTCGCGCTACAATCGAAACACATCGAATCCTTAATCGCGCTATCAAAATTCCGAAGTAAAAAGCAGTATATATATAGAATAACTCCGAACGTTGAACTTGTACCAGTCGGAGCGTTGGCCGCTCCCCAGGCTGAACACCTTACCACCCACAAGCCGGCCACAGTGAGTTTGGGAGCAAATGGAAGAGGTACTTGAAGTTGATGACAAAAGCTTCTCATTTTATTTTATAACATGCATATTTCCTCACGATGTTTTCTTCACTGAGCACCGACTGAGCACGTGGTAAATCAGTACTTAAATTGCTCGCGTACTGTGAAATTTCCAGCAAGCGCTTAGACTTATAACGGTCTCTAATGATGATAATGATTGATGGAGGTGACATCACTAGGTAAAAAGACTCACCATCTGGAATTCATCTGTGCGGAAGTATGCGTCCAGTTCATCCAGCAGTTTCTGGCCACCATTAACTTCCACTTGATATTTGTCGCAATGTTCATATGGCTGTTCATATGGAATTATAAAAATATATGATACTAATTACTATACCTACTACCTACTTACATACCTAACTACTTACTTAGATTGTGTTTTGTACATAACATGCTAACTTAAACTTAATTATTTAGCATCAAGTCAAACCTCCGTGGTTTATAGATGTTAATTAAACCTGTATCTGTATGATTGTTTTCATCTGATAAATAAATAAAAAAAAGTTGTTAGTTGAATTTTCTTAAAAAAACTATTGAGTCAAATTTTATAAAAATTGAAACATTTTTTTAGTTTTTCTGAATTAGAATTCGAACCTGTAGCATTGTAAACAGGAACTCTAAGTTCAATTAACCAATAGATATACTAAACTTATAATATCTTTATCTACTACACTACATCTAACACTTACATTAATGATATCATCTCTTTCCCAAGGTCTGTCAACGGTGAGATTCAAATCGGTCCCTTCCGCAAGACCATGAACAAACGCCATTCCACTGGCAATGGTACGCTGTTCGTTGGTGCTTCTAAAGTAGTATTTATCGACAGATCCTCGCAGCAGTTCACGGTATTTTTCTCTAAGTCGTTTACCTATATCATATAGTTCTTCATAACCTGTTCCTGTAAGGAACGCTTGTGATTCTTCAAGTGTATCGTTCCACTTCCATTTTTTTAATTCTTCAATATCCTGAAATAAGTATAAAAAACTGTTCATACGTGGTAGAGCCTTGCTGCAGCTATATTATGGTTGTAACACGAATGGGTCGGCTTGACCGGGGCACGACCACGCCTTCTTAGAATATCCGTGTAAAAAAGCAGCTTAACGCTGCTGTGCTTCGTACGGCGAGTGTTGCGAATCGAAGAACCTTTTTACGGAAACGACTGGACTATATGCTCGTCTGTCACCATTATTCTATAAAAAACAAGCTGTGTAGAACGACACAAGAGGTCTATTATCATATCATACAGTAGATGTCGTAATAGGCGACTGAGGAAAACTGAAACAGCAGATAATTTATACGTGGTAGAGCCATGCTGCAGCTATATTGGTAGTATAGTTGTAGCACGAATGGGTGAGCTCGACCGGGGAAGGGCCACTCTCTCATAGAATACCAGCGTAAAAAAGCAGCTTAACGCTTCTGTGTTTTGTATGGTTAGTGTAGAGAACCGGAGACCCTTTTTACTGGAAATGAGGCATTCCATCTTAGTCCTCCACGGGTGACAGCGCATCTGCATTTTAGTTTGTAATAGAGGATAGATGTAGATGTCTATGGGCCGCAGCAACCACTTACCATCAGGTGGAATGTGTGCTCGTTTGCCATCCTTATCCTATACAAAAGATGGCAGCAATTTCCTGATAGCAGCTCAGGATAATAAATAACTGCGGTTGCCAACGCGGCTACCACGCTTGGATGCTTGTCTCTGACGGAATTTATGGCGGAAGCCTATATTTATCAGTGGACTTTTATAGAAAGAATTACTTTTCATATTTGAGAGCCACTAGTGCACATGCTCATGTCACGTATACGTTACAACTTGAAAACAAGAGTATATAACCAGTTCGTGTTCCAGTGATGACTGATGACAAATAGATCTGAGGAGTAGTGGTTCTCTGTTGACCGTGTGAGGAAGATCCAGGTCACTCAGCGAGCTGTGGAGAGGGCTATGCTCTATGTTTCTCTGTGTGGCTTTGTAATGAAGAGAGCCAGCGGTAAGCTGAAAGACAACAGGCCGGCCATATATCTCGAAGAACCGAGAGCCGATGGGGAAGAAATTTTGTTGAGTCGTACCTCGTACCGGTAAGAGAAGTGTAGGGCGGAACCCAACAAGGTGGAGTGACAAACTACAACAATAACAAAAAGTCGTGGATTCGAATCCAACACTAGAATACTGTCATTATATTAATAAAGCAATATATTATAAATTATAATAATTATAAAGTTAACAGCTCGTTTTCAACGGCTGAATATAATAGTTACCTGCGAGCACATCTGACTTCCGCCCCTCCCAAAGCTCTGAATGATCTCATCTTTTAAGTCAGCGACTGCTTTGATGTCGGTTGTAACGCTGGAGCTGGGGTTGCGGTTACCGTGCCTGTGTAGCGACCACACACTTATCGCCTGACAACCTGAATCAACAATAATGCTTGAGTGATGGATACAATTAAATTCGCAATAGAGCTAAAGTCACTGACATAGCCCAACGGACTAGTAAGCTGTCCGTTAGGCTATGTCTCATATATCAATTGTTACTACTTATTAGACTTTTTAGAAGAACCGACATTCGGGATAGAAAGTTTTCTTAGTTTTAAATTCCTATCGACAAGCGAAGCCTAGGGCAGCCCCTAACTAGATGGAGTGATGACGTAATAAGACATGCGGTAAGTTTATGGATTAATATGTTTTGGGACCGTTTTTGGAGCCTTTCTTGGCAGAGGCGAAGGAAGATTCTCAGTCAAGTATTGAAGGATACATCTATATGTCTTTGAACCACAATATCAAAAGCCTCGTGATGCACAGGTATTCCGGATGTCTGAGACCAGGCTTAAATTGCAAAGAAATTAGAATTATCCTCATATTATTGACATTTAATGTTAATCACATAACACAACATACATAAAATATACTGTGAAACTAAGGCCATTAAACGATGCATGCTTGAAATAACCTATAAAACTGTATGGAGCAATGCGACGTCCGATGTGACATCTTCAATACAGTTGATGCATTGACGACCTGATAAATAGCATAACTCTTACCCTCTGGATTCGGATAATCCCTGATATCTCCCCGTATTGTATCATACGGGGTAATGGTTGAGTACATTCGGTACGGACAAAGAGCGTTCCAGTAACATGACTTCTCTGCTGAAGCCCAAGCAACTACAGCCAAGCACAACAGTCTTCGGATCATCGTCTTCTTCTTCCGTACAAATCTATATCCATATCATAATCTATGTTTATACTTATCTAAATACTCATACCATTATTATAATATTGGTTCACAGAGTTAAGATCTAAATCATTTTAATTGTGACCGAGTATTTTTTGTAAAATAAAACTATTTATTATTTTGTTTGGAAGTATTTGAAACAGCGAGTATGAGAAATATTAAAAAAATAAAATAAGAATATATTTCTCTACTCGAAACATAAAACCTATTGTGAACATTGTCAATGGAAGCTAATCAAATTTTGGGAACGTCGAAAGGAGTTGAATTTAGTTTATAAACTAAAAAACAATTAGATTACTACGTCCCACCGATTTGGAGGTGGCTATAATCTATACAAATAAATAAAATTGAAGTGTCTGTTTGTAATGTCAAAATTACAACTTTTTACTAAATGGATATGAAAGTACATATAATATGGTACTAATAACATAAATACAATTTTTAAAGTTTTTGTCTGTCTGTCTGTCTGTCTGCTTGTTTGTTCCGGCTAATCTCCGAAACGGCTAGACCGACTTTGACAGGATTTTCATTGGCAGATAGCTGATATCACAAGAAGTAACTTAGGCTACTTTTATTTTAGAAAAAGAATTAGGGTACCGCGCAAACATATTAAAACCCCAAATAACACGCGGGCGAAGTCGCGGGGAACAGCTAGTAATAAATAATTTTCAGAGTCCGTTCGTGCGCAGACATTGGACTCATCAACTACGTACTAGGACCTTATATAAAAATGCTGAGGCATTAGTTTTATTGCTTAGTCTGAATAATACAATATTATATGTTTTAATATTTTAGTCTAAAACTAGCTGTTCCCCGCGACTTGGCCCGCGCGTAATTTATTACGATTGGATTTCAAAGATTTTAATTTTTTACGCAGAACCCTAATTGTTTTTCTACAATAAAAGTATCCTAAGTTACTTCTTATAACATCAACTATGTGCACGTGAAAGTCCGGTCAAAATCAGTCCAGCCGTTTCGGAGATTAGCCAGAAAAAACAGACAGACAGACAAAAATTTTAAAAATCGTGTTTTTGTTATATGTACCGTATATACTTTCATATGCATATAGTAAAAAGCAGTTATTTCGACATTACAAACAGACTACAATTTTATTTATTTGTATAGATAAAGGGACGGGGTGTATCCATAACTAGGTAGCATATAGTCCCAATTTTTTTCTTTTCTAAAACTGAAGTTACAAGCAATCTTACAGTCTCCGTGATAGTAAATCCGTGGCTGCTGCAGCCCATGGACACCTGCTACCAAATTATAACAATGCAGGCTACTAATGCGCTGTCACCCTGAGGACTAAAATAGAATGCCATAAAATAGATTCGAATCTCTAAACATTAGGCGGCAGAGATAGGTAACAGGGTGTTTCTTTATAGAATAAAGGTAACAAATCAGTACACAGTTCACCTAAACATAAGTGAATGCTATGGCCTATATACACATACAACTATCCTCTAATAAGAATCAAAACACAAATGCGTTGTCACTTCTGAAAAGTAAGATAGAATGCGTCGTTCCAGTAAATAGCGTTTCCGGTTCTCTACACTGACCATACAAAACACAGCACGGTATTAAGCTGCTATTTAATGTATTTATTTTGTGAGAGCATGGTCCTTCCCAGGTCGAGCTGACTTATTCGTGCTACAACAATATTATAGCTACAGCATTGCTCTTATAAGTGTAAAAATAATCTTCTAGGTGCACATACCCAGAGGGATTCGTAGGTAGAAAAAGAGTCATACCTACCACCTCAAAATCCAAACAAAGTGAAGAAAGAAGTGATTTTTTTTTAATTTTGTAATAAATATTTTTAATATACCACGTTTTATATATATTTATAATCCTACGTTGTCATCCGATTCTAGGCTATGTTCAAAATTCCCTCCTCTTGCTAATCGGGAAGTGCTCGAAATTTGAGTTGCAAGATTCCACCCGAAACGACAGACAAACAAGAAGGTGACGTAAAATCACGATTCAAGATTTCTTTAACATGATAGTTCATATAGCAAAAAAAACTTGTCTTTTATTATTTTTATTACATAACTAACACTACATTTGTCAAATACTTCGCATAGATGGCGCTATTTTAAAACTTACTCAGACACAGTACACAATTATTCACTTAGCTGGCTAAGCAATACACTGATATAATAGCGTGTATATTTAATTACACAAATTTTGAACAAATTTGATACAAACAGCTCACTACACACTCTTCCAATGCGGATGTGAAATTAAAACTACGGCAGATTTGTACGAGTCATTCGACTTGTCTTACATATTTTTTATCAAAATACGTAATAACACGCTTTAAGGCCAGTTACCGGTTTTGTTGTATCACAGATCAGCTTAATCATCAAATTTTTGCAGGTCATTGAGATTAATGTCAATCAAAACATATTTATTTACTTTTCTTTCCTCTTGCAAATTTATTCAACTCTCAAAATATTGCACCCACAAAATGTCAAATATAATAATAATGCCCTTACGGCGGTCTGTAACAATAGGGACTAGCCACCTGCTCTTGATAGAATTAAAGTTCACCAGTGTATGCGTAAATACAAGTGCACTCTCTATTCTTTCATTCTCATAGTCCATTGGAACGGCAACCCACACTACCGGGAACAGATCAGGTGAGTTATCAACAGGTTTACGTTTTTTCTGAGGCATAGGTGGGAAACATCACCAACACCCTGATTTCAGGCTTCTACTGAGAAATTCATCAAAATCCCGCAAATAACAAATCCTCCTCTCTCGCACATATTATTTGTAAATATTTTAACAAAAAGCTAAAACTTTTCGACTTTAGGGCAAGAAAGTGTCCATCGCATTGCCCCCAATGCGTGACGGACTCAACATACCTTCGAAATATAATTTCTTTATTTTACAAATATGACGGATTCCTCACGACATTTTCCTTCACAGCAGAGCACGTGATTTATCAGTACTTAAAATTGCAATTAACATTTTCATTGTTGCAGGCGGGAATTGAACCCGAGTTGCACGCGATTTGTTAAATTTACAACGAACGCTTAGCCCGTGAGCTACCATGGCTCATTTTAACAAAAAATAAACAATAATAGTTTTTTTTTGTTTTTTATTGCATCGTTGTGTACATAACTTTATCAATTAAAACTCGCCAGTAAAATCGCACATACGTAGTGACGTCAGTGTACACGCCTTCGATTCGTGGTCTCGCCGTTAGAAATATATTGCCCGCTTTTAATAAATATAGATCTATTAACATATTATGCAAAGTAATGACGTTATAGTACGTTCATAATGCCGAGAATTCTTGAGTGATATTAATTTATTTATTCTTTATTTATTAGTCCAAAATGAATCGACGCATGAGTACCGAAAACTATTAAACCGCAATTTTAATTTTTATGCGATTCTCTTCAAATTGTCCTACTGATGATATAAATGCATGTCGCCATGGGGCAACTCGGTGTGTAATTATTTAACACGTTTATTTTTATACGTTAAAAATTTAAAGAGTGCCTGATATCAAATAGAATATACTTTTTAATATATACTTTTTTTTTTGAAAAAATAATGTCATATTAGATACAATCAAAAATATTAAATAAACTGGACTGTTGTTGATAACGTCAGTGTAGTTAGCCTCTCTCTCTATCCATTTTTTCTCCTTTTTTAGTAGTACTTGAAAGATTACTGCTGAATACTGAACGGGCCTCTACAAACAGTTGTAAGGAACACCACATCTGCACGCTTGCCGGTTAATGATCACAGTATCGACACCTTTGACGTAGCTTCACATTACCGGTCTGAATAATTTAACTCTATGAGACATGAGATCTTTGGCTTCCTCCATAGCTACCACATAGGTTATGCATTTTCTTTACTTCAACGACAAAATCCATTCCACACGAAAAATATTCGCAAAAAATTGACAGCACGATTCTGAGTCCATCAACTGAATTTAGTCTATCTATAATATAGATTCTATTTCTATGAATTCACTTAAGAATTCTCCGTACAACACCATTATTATATTTAACATACAAAGAGTTTTATTTATTCAAAGCAGGCAAATAATTTCAAAGAACAGCGAGGGCACGAATCGTAGGCGTTTACACGTCACAACGTATTTGCGTTTTTATTGGCTAATTTTAATAGATAAAGGTATGTACATAACGCTACATATTATATTTCATCAATTGTGTGTTTTTGAACCTCCGACGCAAACAGGGGGGTGTATATGTTTAACGTGTGTATCTTTGTATCTATGTATTTGTATATCTGTGTGACTGCATGGCTGCGTAGCTCACAAACGGATGAACCAATTTAGATTTGGTTGTTTATTGTGTGTAAGGTGACTTGATTGAGAGTGTTGTTAGCTATGGTTCAAGAAAATCTTTTAAGTCGTTTGAAGATCATAAGCTCTTTTTGTTTCGGGTTTTTTTTTATTTTTACAATCTAGATAGCGTATTTGAAACTCAAAATTGTCTTGTAAAGAACGCCCAAATGGCGAACAAACTATAGCGTTTGTCATGGAAACGCCATCTCAGTTTGTTCATACATTTGTCTACCACAAAAGTATCTAGAAATTCTATTTCGATACGTCTTTCTTGTGTTTCAGACGGCAACGTAATGTAACAGGAATTCTAAATTGTTACATGTTAATATGCGTTGAAAACCTTCCCATTCAGTATGCTCAAGCATTCGCTAAAGCTACGTCTATAAAACATCAATTATAGGCGGAAGGATTTTAATACTTAATGCATGATTTGTAGAAAGAAGTATCAATTTATATAACACCGGGCTACCTTACATGTCGGCTTACCGGTACGAGGCTGCCACTTTATAACCTTTCTTCACCATCGCTTGTTGGTTCTTCGAGCTATAAGAACATTGCTATTTCTGCTTGCTAATTATTTCTGGCTTATTTAGTTATTGTCGATTTAGGTTGTCAGGCCATAAGTGTATGGTCACTACACAGGCACGGAAACCGAAATCCTGGTTCCAGCATCATAAACAAGATCAAAGGAATTGCTGGATTAAACGATAAAATCATTCAGAGTTTTAATAGTGGCAGAAGTCAACTGTGCTCGCAGGTTTCTAATCTTTTTATCTTTACTTTGACGGTTCCGTGTCGCAGTAGCTTAGCAATGAGTTGCAGCGCAGAGGGCCGAATCCCACACGGAACATTTATTGGTATGGCCCACAAATAATTGTTCCGGGTCTAGATGTTTGTCATTGTGAATTTTATGTATGTCAACTGTACCTTAAACCGACGAGCATGTATGCGTAGGTATATGGATGTGGAGGAAGCGAGAGACGAGTCTCTGCCTACCCCTCTGGGTGACAGGCGTGAGTGTATATGTATATAACTGCCCCCACGATACGGTAGAAAATTCTAGTTTAAAAAAAGATATGTTTAAATATATAAGAGTTGTTGCGTCTGACAGTGATTGTATAATGTCTAGAGGTTACTCAAAACAATAAATATATTTTGTTAAGGCCTTAACAGTGGTTGAAATGCCTAAATCTTGGTTATTTAAGTAAGATGGTGCACGGCTGTGCTAGGATCTGATTGGCAACATTTTAGTCAAGTTGTTAATGAAATAAAATTTTGTGAACCAAAAAGTATCGTGGCGGCACTGTCGTCGCGCTACAAGCAAAACGCATCGAAGCCTAAATCACGCTAACAAAGTTCTCAAGTATTGCCGTATATATAGATAAGCTCCAAACTATCACGTGGAGCATGGAGCCAATATAGCCAATATAGCCAAATAGAACCAATCACAAGAACAAATGCTCATTACAACTTCAAGTCAATTTGGCTGTGGAAGGAATCAGGATTGGTGTGATCTTCCCCTTTTGCGCTGTGGTCAAGTTATTGATAGATGTTATATTTAAACTGTATAAAGTCCGGAGTGATTACTTGTTGTAGCACTCCTTTCCTGTGTAGTAGTCCATCTGGTTAGGTACAGCCTGCTTATTTATTTCTGCCCCAAAAAAGCAAACTGCTGCTGCTAGCTGTAAAGAACCACCTATTAAATTCTCTCTATATATGTGTCATCACTGGCAACACGTACTGGTTGTACCTCTTGTTTTTTTTTTATATTTTCTACTAAACCAGCGCTTATCTAGGATCTCATCTGATGGTAACTGGTGATGTAGCCTAAGATGGTGAAGCGCACTGACTTAACAAAAGCCTATTCACTCTTACCTTGAAGACACCCACACTGTAATCGGATGGAAAGACAGATGCTGGCAACTTATTCCACTCCTTTGCTGTACGCATGATGAACGACGTAGCGGACCGTTTGGTTCGAATGCGTGGTAAGTCAATAACGAAAGGGTGAAGAATGGCCGAACGTCAAGTTGTCAGATAGTGGAAGGGAGAGGGAGGAAATAAATTATGCAATTCCTGCGCACATTCTCTGAAATGCATCCTGTAGAAAACCGAAGGGCTGGCTACTTTGCATCTGTGTTCGTGGCTGGTAAGATTGGTTTTAACCGAATTCGGGTCACCAATAAGCCTCTTAGCACGCCTTTCCATTGAGTCCAAAGCTGCTAGGTGGCATTTTGCAGCACCAGCCCATATATGGCAGCAATACTCCATGCACGACCGGACTTGCGCTTTATATAAAGTAAGCAGCTGTCCCGGCGTGAAATATCACCGCACCTTTGCAAGGACTCCCAGCTTCCTTGCAGCTGCTTAGGCCTTGGACTCAATGAACCGCCCGAAGTTCAGATTTGAGGAAATCTCAAACCCTAACAACTGAAGGCAGTCGGTATATTCCAGTGATACATTTCGGAAGAAGGAGCCAAGGTAAGCTGGCTACTTTTTGCAGTGAAGAGACACGCTTGTGTTTTGGAGGCGTTGAATTTCACAAGATTGGCATCGCCCCATTTGGAGACTGCCTGTAGTGTGAGATTCACACGCTCCACCATAGCTTCTCTTTCGGACTGGATTTGATCCCGACTGGCCCGAGGACTTGGTTGGTATCTCTCCACAACTGTGCTATCGTCTGCATACCCATAGATACCGGGCATAAACAGATCATTAATATGCAGCAGGAAGTGAGTTGCGGAGAGAACGGACCCCTGAGGAACACCGGCGTTAGTCACCATAGAATCGGATGAGCAGCCATCGATGATGATCCGGAGAGACCGTTCACTCAAAAAGTCCTTTAATTTAATCAGACCAGGGGATAAGCCGTATGCTGGAAGCTTACCCAAAAGGCTAGTGTGCCAAACTCTGTCAAAGGCCTTCGAGACATCAAGGGAAACAGCAAGTGCTTCCCCACTGTTCTCAAGTGCCTCGTCGCATACGTGCGTGGCATACGCTGAAAGCTCCCCAGCTGACCGATTTCGGCGAAACCCATTTGCCGGTCACTAAGGAGGTCATTCTGTTCTAGGTATGTCATAAAGCGGGCGTTCAATATACGCTCCATAATCTTGCAGAGTATGGAGGTAATTGAGATTAGCCGATAATTGGCAGGGTCGGCACGGCTGCCTTTTTTTGGGACAAGCTGTACGTGGGCTAGTTTCCAGGATTTTGGTACAGTCTACAAAAGTCAACCGCCAAATATAGGCCTCCTTCATAGGGAGGATATCCTGCCATAGTTGTCACGCTTGGCAGGTGGACTAGCAAAAGCAGTTTATTTTTGTTTTCTCTGTATTTCTGCCGCTCATCTCCTGTTGCCTCTCACGAAAATAAAAACGCTAGGCCTAACACTTGCCAAACACTTGATCATTGCGTAGTCACGCCATTTTAAATAAGGGTGTGGTCCTCGGTGGCGTGATTCTACCGCGTTTTATAATTAACACTTATTAAATTTAGAAGCTTGGCGTTATTTTCTGGACGGGCAACGAGCCAAATATGTCATTTGGAATGCGCTAATGAGTTTTAAATGGGGCGTTACAGTAAATTAAATTCACGGCTTAGTTGTATTAGGTCATGTAAGCTAATAATGGCTATTTAGTTCGCAGCCGTGTAATGGCGGTGTAAGAATATCAACCAGACCATAGCGATACGTGGGTGTCGTAAGAGGCGACAGGGGGAAACATCCCAGGAGATGCCTGTGTCTTCTTTATAATAACTAGAAAATGATAAGCTGCGGTTGCTAACCTGTCTGCCGAGCGCCGAAACTATGGCAAATAGTTAAATGTATTAATAGTATTCTAATATAATAATATAATAATTTACTTTTTCGTACTCTTTTCATTCAATATATTATATGATATTACGAGTATATATAATCTTCAGTTATCTTTTTTTATATGTATTTTCATATTTATAATTTTATTTTGTACGCCCCCTCTATTTTTAACTGTTGTTTGCATTAGTTCTCTTAGTTAAGGTTATCTGGGAGAGATCACTTTCAGAGTGATAAGACCGCCTGTTGTACAATTCTACTTTCGATTTAACTGTACTCGTTATTTTGTATTTTGGTGTACAATAAAGAGGAAATAAATAAATAAAATATATATAAATGGTATAATTTTAAATTAAAAATTTGGACAACCGACTTCAATATAAATTATTAAGAATAACTCAAAAACATGGTCATATTGGTCATACCTTGATCAAACTTATATGGGACCACATGAGAAGCACCAGCTTTCAAATAAAAAAAGAATCATCGAAATCGGTTCATCCAGAAAAAAGTTATGAGGTAACACACATAAAAAAAACATACGGTCGAGTTGAGTACAGTCTCCTTTTTGAAGGCGGTAGAAAGTAGGGGAGATCTCCATGAGGTATATATATATATATATATATATATATATATAAGAGACCTATGTTCATACATTTTTTTTTGATTTTTGATAGGATGTAATAAATTAAGAAATGAATTTAGTTTGTAATATGATGCACGAATTTGGTTAGAAAATTTAAAAATAAAATCAGTGATTCCACTTCATATTAACGACAGAGATTAGCGATGTCTTCATCAGTATTACCAACAAACTACGATGTAATGGCTACATATATTTTAGATAACGCCTCACTAATAAAGCAAAATATAGGCGCAGTAAAAGAACAAAAATAGTGGAACTATATTTCCGAATTATACATAGTACATAAGAAAGACTGGATTAATCAGTTGTACACCTTAATTACAACTAGTATGGATGGTACAGCATTTATTTCATTCAATTGTAAATCTTTCAAAAGGTCAATGGACTGTGTCAGATCAATGAGTCAAAGAGCTGATATTATTGCACTTAAGGAGACATGGTTGTTACCCCATGAAATTTAGAAACTGAGCAATGTAATTAAAGCTTTCGGATACTACGGCAAGTCAGTGGTTGATCATCAGCTGGACTACTGCGAGAAAGACCATATGGTGGGGTGGCTCTTTTACGGAATAGCTCGAAATTTGTGTGTGTGTCTGTGCGCGAGTGGCGGTATAGTTCCAATTAAACTTTGCGTTATGAGTCGTTCAATGCAGATTTTCTCAATTTATCTGCCTTCTAATTCATATGAAAATTTTGTAGAGCATATAGAATGTTTAGGTGAAATGCCTGCTAGAGTGCAAAACAACATTGAATCTGTGTTTGTTTTAGGAGATTTTAATGAACATCCAGGGGATCTTTTTTGTAAAGAACTGATAAATTTTTGTAACGACCAAAACTAGGACAGCATAAATTTAAAAAATTTAGGTCATAGCTCTAACACATACACATATATTAGTAAAATTAATGGCAGTCGACGCTGGCTCGACCACTGTTTGCTCACTGAGGCCGCCCGTAGTTTTGTTACTGACGTTAAGGTGCATTATGATGTATTATGGTCAGACTATTTTCCATTAGAAATTCAGTGCAATATTATAACTTTGACACAGTTCACGGGGCTGCTGCAGGCCTCTTTATACAAAGTAATCTGGGGGAACGTGATGAGTAACAAATTAAAATCTACACTAAAGTTTGTAACGAAAAATTAAATTTAATTGACTTTCCCTATGTGCTAGAGAAGTGTTGTGATTCAACTTGTAAGGATGTGAAGATTAGTTTTAACAATAGTCGGGGGGGGGGGGGGGGTTGTAAGAGGGGTGGTCGACCCATTGCTGGCTGGAATAAATATGTACGTCACACTCACTAGGACGCACAAAAAATTATGACTTGAGTATGGTACGGACGATCCTCATTGGGTTCTATTTATGATGATATGTATAGGTCTAGGAAACATTTTAAGGAATAATTAAATTTCTTTCAAAAAAAATTAATATTTTAGCTACTTAACACAAAGATAAAGAATTCGGAAGCTTCTGGAAACACACCAGGAAATTAAGTCCGAAGCCTGGTGAGCGTTGAGGGTATTCAAGACCTCAGAGATATAGCTAACTTGTTTAGTTCTCATTTTAGGGTGCAGTGCAGTCGGTGCTAAATGCACGGGGTGCTGATGTTGAGGTCGTCGTATCCGGTGTGCCAAAACATGTGACAGCTAAAGAGGTTGAACAGTTATTTACTTACTTACTTACTTATCTTCACGCACAATCCCTGACGGGGTAGCCAGAGAGAACAGATCGCCAAGTGTCACGATCCTTACATATCTCTTTCGCTTCTTTCAGATTCATTATCTTCTTCATACATGCACGTCTAGGTATCCGAGTACTCTTGACCCTACCCTCTTCGAGCAATTTGCTCACATGGTCTTCGAAAGTTAGTCTCGGTCTACCTCGACACCTTTTAATATTAACTTTCGCGCTATATATTTTCTTCACCATTCGGTCTTCACTCATTCGCTCAACGTGCCCAAACCACCGAAGCACGCCCTTATCAATTTTTGTGATAAGGTCATCTTTCAAACCTGCCATATTGCGAATCTCTTCGTTTCGCTTTCGGTCGGCCATAGTAACGCCGCACATTTTACGAAGAGATCGCATCTCCACTGCATTCAACTTACTTTTATGCTTCTTCTGGCATACCCAGGTTTCGCTGCCATATAACAAAGTCGGTACCAACACTGCGTTATGTATTGCAAGGCGTGCACTCTTCGCTACGCCTTGCCTTTTGACTAACGCAGTCAGGGCACCATTGACTTTGTTCCCGGCAGCGACACGCCTGTCCACATCTAAATCACATCTTCCATCCCGGCTAAAAGCACTCCCCAAGTATACAATTTCATTTACCTGTTCTAGACATTCCTGATTTACCCATATTTCACACTTCGTTCTCTCTTCGTCCCTTTCAAATACCAGAACCTTAGTTTTATTAGCATTCAAACGGAGACCTTTAATTTCACATTCCTCTTTCATACACGTGACTAATGCCTGCAGTTCTGCCTCTGATGGTGCAATAAGCACTGCATCATCAGCATACAGCAGACAATTTACTTTTATGTCACCCAATTTCACATCCAAACAGCTATCTTTCAGCTTTTGTAAACAGCTGTCGAGATACAGTATGAACAGCCAGGAAGACATGACACAACCCTGTTTTACGCCCGTTTGGACGCTAAACATGGGTGACAAGTCATGCCCTACCCGCACACAGGCTTTACAGTCACAGTAAAGAGACTGCACAGCCCTTAGCAATCGGCCATCCACACCATACCCCGGCAACAGTTCCCACATTTTCTTCCTTACATCCTTATCAAATGCTTTCTCAAGATCCACAAAAGCACAGAAAATCTTCTGGTTAACAGCCAGAAGCTTTTCCGTGATCATACGGAGAGAAAACATTTGATCCGTGCATCCTCTTCCAGGTCTAAATCCGCATTGTGCCTCCCATAGAAATCTTTCCGATTTCTCTTGCATCCTACGTGTCAAAACCTTCGAGTAAACTTTACTTGCTAAACTGGTCAAGCTGATCGCCCGATAGCACCCGCAGTCAAAATGTGAACCTTTACCTTTATATAAAGGCACAATGACTGCGGATCGCCAATCATCCGGGACATCCCCCGTCCGCCAGCACAAATTGCACAGCAGATGAAAGCTGTCCCAGACGCGAGGCCCACCATACTTGACCATTTCAGCAGTAACTCTGTCTAGTCCCGCAGCCTTACCACATTTCAAACTTCGAATCGCACGTTCAATCTCTTTCATACTGATGACCTCAGTGTCATCGAGGTCCGGGTCTGGCGTACCAGTCACGGCGTCATCCCCGGATCCCTCACTAAGATCATCACACGCATACATTTCTCTATAAAATTCGCTCCATCGCTGCATGACGTCCGATTTTTCTGAGAGGACGTCATTAGTTCTCGAAAGCACTTTGTTCATTCTTAAGGCCATCGCACCACTTCGGGTCCTTCCAACCTCTTTCCAGAAGAGTTTGGAGTTCTCCTTAAAGTTGTGCGACAACCTTTCATCCGCTTCCATTCTACACCTTTCACGCACTTCCTCAATCAATGCTTTCGTGTGAACTTTCTGCAGCTTATATCTTTCTTTCATCTTCTCTCTCATATCCTTATCATTACTAGAGGCCATCCATCTTCATCTAGTCTAACCATGCTTTCTTCTTCTTCTTTACAGCTTCTTTCACTTCATCATTCCACCATGCATCTCTTCTTTTACTACTGCCTCTTTTTATTGTTCCACACACTTCTTCTGCTGCACTTACCATTCCATCCCTAAGGTTCTGCCATGTTTTTCTACACATTCGTTTCTGCCATCGATGGTGTCAAGCTTTTCGGCTACCCTCGCATGATATTTGTCCCTAGTATCCGCTTCCTGAAGCTTCCAGCTTCGGATGCGACAGACCGACTGTGGTTCTGTCACTGTCGTCCGGTAGCGCCAACCCGCGAACAGACCCCTAAATCTAGTAATCACTAGATAGTGATCCGTTCCCAGGTCAGCACCCCTGAACACTCGCGTATCCATAACCTGTTTTCGCAGTCGGTCATCCACCAGGAACAAATCGATCATACTTCTCTCATTCTTTCTTTCTCTAGTATACATATGGATTTTCTTGTGATTAAACATAGTGTTTGTCACAAGAAGACCCTTTTCCTTGCATACCGCCAGTATAAGCTTGCCAGCATCATTAACCCTTTTATCGCCAAACTTTCCAAGTACCGACTCGTACCCTGGTCGAGCGGTACCAACCCATCCATTCAAATCACCACATACAACAATCCTTTCGTTTCCCCTAGCCAAATCTAGAACTTCTCTTACATTCTCCCAAAACTCCTCCAGCTCAGCCCTGGACGACGAAGCCACCGGCGCATAAACAGCCAAAAGGAATAACTTCGTCAGTCCCAATTTAAAGCGAACCCAGAGAAGTCTTGAGTTCACAAACTTATATTCAGTCATAACATCGACCAACCGAGAAGACAGCAGCACCCCCACTCCCTGGCAGGCGTTCTCGCTCTCCGGGACTCCGGACCATAGAGCTAACGCCCCGCCAGGGAGTTCTTCAGTACCACTGCCCTTCCGTTTGGTCTCCGACATACACACGACATCTAATTCTCTTTCTTTCATTATTTCGATCAACTCATTCGTCTTATCTCTTATGCCTCCTCTAACATTCCACGTGCCAACTCTGCACTCCGTCCTCCACCTTCCGCCGTGTCGGGCTGTGCGTGACGGGTGGCGGTCCCCATCGCCGCTTTGCGCGCTGCATTCCACACCAACGGGGACGAGCTGGTGTGCGTCGCCTTGGGGGGACGTCCTAACCCTCGTTGACATGGGTGCGCAGCAGAATTGCAGCCCTGAAAAGGGCTGGCAGGGGTCGCGACGAGCACGCTTCTACAATGACCCCCTACAGTAACAGTTATTTAAAAGTATGAAAACAGACAAGTCACCGGGTCATGATGGCCTCGGCATTGAGCACTTCGTGTATGCTGGGCTGCACTTCCCAAGGCTGCTAGGCTTGCTTTTTACTTTCTGAATCAGACACATGAATGTCTGATGCAGAAAGTAAAAAGTATGTACTTGCCAGCAGAGTTGATGAGATCGGTCATATTTTTAAAAATTGGTATGTATGGCCACCAAAATAACCAGTTCAAATATCAGATCAGCTTTCTGATGCTTACGGGCTGGAGTTTGGGGTGAGGCAGAGCGGCTTAGCAGCGCCAGTGTCGGCTGTTTCATTGATGGTCACTGTGTAAACAGCATCAGTTATTTAAACTAGAATTAATGTTTTCCCAGAAATGTAACATAATTTTTAAGATCTCTTTTTTGCTACTAACAATATGGACAAACGTCTGAAATAAATCTTTTTTTTATAATAAGTAATATAGGCAAATGGTGAAGAAAAATTAATTTAAAAAATCTCAAACCTTTATTATACTATATTTATCTTTTAAATTGAAATGCGTCGTGATGCATTATTTTAACTGATTTTACTCCTACGCACACATTCTTAAGGGTTGTAAAAACGTTGTGAATTGAATTGCACACAGAGGAGCGTGCGTACGCATAGTTCCCATAAATCACATTCAATTTAGGATAATTTCAACTAAAAGTTTCAACCTTATTTACTCGTATTTTCAAAAACTGCAATAACAGTATACCATTATTTATATATTTGACCTTAAGTTTAAAATAAGGCTACTCTTTGAAAAAAAAACCCTGTAGTAAGTTAGATATACAGGGACGTTTTTTTGAGTGACATACAAGCGAACAGCCCGCCTAGTACCACCTGTAGCTACTACAGTTTGCGGCCAATTGCAATTACTTTCAACATCGAAAACCACAGATGCGTTTTCACCCTTGTGGACTACAATGAAATTTTTACCAGCATGTCATTATGTGGGTCTCTTACCAATCAAAATATAAAAATGGGTGTAAATTGAAATAGTTTGGAAAATCCAAAAGGGCAAGCCTCATGACCGTCTTTATTTTATTCATCAAAATTTCATTTCATTTTCATGAAAAAAATAAATATCTTTTAAACGTCTATGAGTCTAATAACAACCAGCAATAGGGATCATTCTGAGGATAAATGGAAAATTATTCAGAAAGCTTTATTTCATTTCGTTGCTTATATTTTTCTGAAAGGTGAAGACAATCGGACAGACACAGACTAACTGACAGCCGTACTAATAATTTTTTAACTAAATTTTTCACCAGCTCCCATCTGAAGTGGGTTCTCCAAACCCTCTCGGAGTGGCTTCCTCAGGCCGCCCTTCACCTTGGGCCAGCCAGATAGGTTCCTATGACAACAGAGTGTGAGTTGTCTAGAGTTGGTGATTCCGTAGAATCCAAACGTGGTCCCTCAGAACTGGCCGTATGGGAAATCTCAAAATAACTCACGTGGTAGAGTCATGCTGCAGCTATATTAGTAGTATACTTGTTGCACGAATGGGTCGTCTTGACCGGGGAAGGACCACGCTCTCACAGAATATTAGCGTAAAATAGCAGCTTAAAACTGCTGTGTTTCGTATGGTGAGTGTAGAGAACTGGAGACCTTTTTTACTGGAAAAGAGGCATTCCATCTTTGTCCTCACGGGTGACAACGTATCTGCATTTTGATTCGCAAACGAGGATAGAAGTAGATGTATATGGACCACAGCAACCACTTACCATCAGGTGGACCGTATGCTCGTTTATCACCCTATCCTATAAAAAATCTCAGGGAATATTGGAAGTGAGAGAATGTCGCGTGGGAGTGAGGATATTTTGCGGAATGAAATTCGTAACAAGGATATCCGCAAAAGACTAAAAGTAACTGGCATAGCCCAGCGGATCAATAGTAGAGTGGCAATAGGCTGACCGGTTGTCTTTAAGATCCAAAACCGACGCGGAAGAAGGCTTCTTGAGTGACAGCATCGTACTGGCAAGCACAGGGATAGTTGGCGTGACGACCTGATAAAACATGCTGGTAGTTGATGGATCCATGTGTTTCTGAACCGAACTATGAAGCACTATGGAGTGGGCAATGATCAGCAGTAAACTTTTGATTTGTAATAATGATTAAAACTGAGCTCAGATGAATGGCTTTGCTGCTAAAATAATAATTTGTGGCGTTTATTTGAAATTAAGTTTTATGCCATAAAGCCATACCGTTACAGTCTATTAAAGTCCACTGCTGAACATAAGCCACCTCCTTAGATTGCCTCATAGGGCAATGTTTGCTGTAGTTGCCACGCTTGGCAAGCTGGTTAGTAACTGCAGTTTTTAATTTTTAGTCGTTATTAGGAAGACGCTGCTGTCCATCTCCTGATTTGTTTTCCTCTGTCGTCTCTTACGACACCGATGGGATGATATGGGGTAGTGAATATTCTTACGCCTCTACTACACGCTATGCTACACGGTAGGGCCATGCTGCAGCTATATTATAGTTGTAGCACGAATGGGTTGGCACGACCGGTAAGGACCACGCACCACCACAGAATACCAGCGTAAAATAACAGCTTAATGCTACTTGTGTTTCGTACGAACAGGAGACAAATCTGCATTTTGGTTCTTAATCGAGAATAGATGTAGATATCTATGGGCTCATATGTGACCTTTATTCTATAAAAGTATTTGTAATAAGATTAGGCTTTTGCGCACTAAGCAAAGCCAAATAGTCGTTTTAATATTTAATTTTTACTGCATTATTGTATTTATGTACGATATTCAATCAATATTTTCGTATCGTCATCGACAAAATTTTATGGAAATATGAACAGCGCCCACTAGCGGACGTAAATGGAACCATGTTTTGTAATACAAAGGTCTCTCGATTGTGATACGAATTCAATACGATAGAAAACTCATGTTTAGTGGGTTGATTAAAAATAAAAATCCAAGGTAATATTTTATGACAACGATATCGCTTTATTGGACGTCAAAGACGGCAGAGGAGGGGGGCGCGTGCGTAGCCGGTGCGGGGGTGGTGGGCGTGTCTCTGTGGTCGCGGAACTGCGCTCGCGCACTCCTCCTCCATACTCTCATACGATACATACTCCACGGTAATAAATTATCATAAATAATAAATATCAACAAATTATAAAATAGCCTCCCAAAAAAAGGTAAGACTCTAATGTATAAGTTTTTGGCGTTACAAAAAGGTATTGATATATTACAGTTTCTCGTTTCACGCTCTCGTAACACAATTTTAACTATGTATAACAATTTTAGTTACATTTCAACGAAAAATCTGTACAGTCCGTATTTTTTTTTGAGTTGTTTGGAACGTTTAGAACTCTTCGGGCGCCAGATCGAACCTTGGTGGGAAGGTGCCGAAACCGTCGAGGCCGGGGCGCGAACGTTGGGGCTGGAAACAAAAAAGTCAATAAGAAAATGTCAAATAAGGAAACAGGACATGCAGGACACATGCCACGTGCCTTAGGAATCAACTCATAACCCATTACAAGTATAATGAATACAGGACGGTGAGTGCAACGTAATGTTGCAACTCAGAGTATGCATTACTCAGTTTATTGGAGGAAAGTCAATTCATGTTATTAACAAAAATGGAACGCGGATCCTTTATGAATTTATGGCACCAAATTATTAAGTCACGATAGGAATTATTATGTACTACAAGCGAGAAAACTTATTTTTCATAATCATCCGCGTCATATATATTTAAGAAAAAAATTAATAAGAATAGCCTAAATATGTCATATATTTGGGATCAGTTTTATTTCTCTCCTGTAGTAACATCGGTTTGGGGTATGCACGATCTAATTACTACAATGTTTAGCCTCTCTGGTCACTTACATTGAACTCCTGTGTTGATCTATGGACGCCCTTTAACGGACGCCTGAACAAGATAATTTAAATTTACTGCTTTACATTGGCAGATACATTGAATATAATTTTTTCTAAAATAACTATACACCACTAAAATTTAATTACAAAAAGAATTAAATATAATTTGTTTATTATTGTGGTTTATTATTCATTATTGTTTTATTTAAAAAAAAAAACGACTAAATTTATTGTCACAATCCAAAAAAAACTGTATTAATTTTATTAGATTGTGTTTTAAATCAAGTACTACTGCTTTTTAACGTATTGTCAGTAAAATTCATTCGCGCTTGCAAATTTGTATTTTTCTGCCGACTTCCAAAAAGGAGCCGGTACTCAATTCGACTGTATGTTTTTTTTTTTTCGTTTTTTTTTTATGTGTGTTACCTCAGAACTTTTTTCTGGGTGAACCGATTTCGATGATTCTTTTTTTATTTGAAAGCTGGTACTTCTCGTGTGGTCCCATATGAATTTGATCAAGGTCAGACCAATAGTTTTTAAGTTATTCTTAAATAACTTATATTGAAGTCGGCTGTACAAAATTTTTAATTTTAAATAATTTAATATTTTATTTTAAATTTTGTAATTTATTCTATGCTCTATTTCAGATACTGAATATGCCCTTTAAATTTATTTGATAATTCAAAGTAGTGGTGTATAATATTATAAACTACATCTTAATCTAGAGTGTCGTAAGACGGAAAGAAATCCCAGCAGACTAAGATCGCAAGAGGACTAAGATGGAATATCTGATAGCCTGTAATAATACTGGATCTCTATCCCCTTTAGACCTGAATACAGCAGGCAAGTGCTACTAATTGGCGACCGAAAGAATGCAGCCTAGGTAGGAAAGAAGTGTTACCAACTAGTAAGCAAGAGTTTATCAGATATTAAGTACCCGTACCCACCACAGGAAGCACTGTAAAAGGCTAAATGCGGCTGGAACTGCGTGGCTAGTCCGCCTGCGAAGGACCATTTACAGCAGCGCACTATTTACGGCTTGATGACGAAAGTAAGTAGGAGGGTATTGTTATTTATTGGAGTACAAATATGCTCCCAATTTTGAATATGATACATTAACTCAATAATAATAATAAAGTGTAAAATACACTTTTAATATAAAAAGATAAACTCACCGCCGGGCTGACTCCTCTCGCAGTAGATCCTGCGCGTCCCTTGCCACGGAATTTGCTGATAGCCTGTTCAGCGAGGTCTGCCCTTTCCTCGGCCTCTTCCAACTCCTGTTGAGCTTTGCGGAATTTAGCCAAGTTGAGAGCGGCGATTTCTTCTGCCTCCTCGATCTGCCTCTTGTAAGTCTTGATCTTCTGTTGCAGTTTGTCAACGAGGTCTTGCATACGCTCGTGGTTCTTGCGGTCTTCCTCAGCCTGGAAGGAGAGCTCCTTGATACGCCTCTCACTCTTGCGAAGGTTCTTTTGTGCGTCAGCGTGTCTCCTCTGTTCACCGTCCAGTTCGTTCTCGAGTTCTCGGACCCTCTGTTCGAGTTTCTGGATGGCCTTCTTGCCTCCTTTGAGTGCGTTAGCCTCAGCCTCATCCAACCTGACCTGCAGCTCCTTGATCTGTTGTTCAAGTGCCTTGCGGAGTTTCTCTTGAGTTTGAGCGTGTTCTTGTTCAGCACGAAGTTCATCGGCGAGCCTTGCAGCATCAACCATAGCTTTCTTAGCCTTCTCCTCAGAGTTCTTTGCCTCGTTAAGGAGCTCATCCAGGTCAGAGTGCAGGGTTTGAAGTTCGGACTCGAGTTTCCTCTTAGCGGCAGAGAGGGAAGCGCTCTGGGCAGACAGTTCGTTAAGCTGTTCGTGAGCATCGCCGAGTTCTTGTTCTGCCTGGCGACGAGCGCGATCGGCCTGTTCCAGGAGTGTTCTGGACTCTTCGAGCTCGTTTTGCAGAGCGTTAGCACGACGCTCAGAGATGCCAAGTTGTTCACGGGCATCATCACGAGCACGCTGTTCTTCTTCAAGAGCGGTCTGCAGATCCTTGATCTGTTGTTGGTAGCGCTTAATGTTCTTCTGTGCTTCAGCATTAGCTTTGTTGGCGTGGTCAAGGGCGATTTCAAGTTCGTTGATGTCAGCCTCGAGCTTCTTCTTCATGCGCAGGGCCTCAGCCTTGCCCTTTGCCTCAGCTTCGAGGGAAGCTTGCATGGAGTCAAGGGCACGTTGGTGGTTCTTGCGGGTGTTTTCGAATTCTTCTTCCTTCTCCTGGATCCTCCTGTCAATCTCCTGTCTGACCTGAGAGAGTTCGAGCTGAGCACGCAGGACCTTGTTCTCCTCTTGTTCGAGTGCGGCCTCAGCCTCTTCAAGAGCAGCCTGGAGTTCGTCTTTTTCGGCTTCCAGACGCTTCCTTGCCTTCTCGATTTCGTGAATGTTGCGGCCACCTTCGCCAATCTGGTCGAGCAAGTCCTTGACTTCATCAGCGAGGTTCTTGTTCTCGCGACGGACGGCCTCAAGCTGCTCTTGTCCTTCCTCGTAGGCACCCTTGAGACGGAACAACTCAGTAGAGTAGTTGCGGCATTCCTTCTGGCTGGCATCGAGTTCGGCAGCAAGGTCGTCAACCTTGAGTTTCCATTCACCGATGATCTTGTCGAAGGCCTTCTGTTTCTTCTCAGCGGCGTTAGCGATGGCAGTAGCACGGTCAACCTCGAGTTGCAAGTCCTCGACTTCGGTGGCAAGGCGCTGCTTGGTCTTCTCGAGGGCAACGACCTTCTGGTTGAGGGATTCGATTGTCTCCTCGGCCTCCGCAAGGCGAGCCTGGAGCTTGCGCTTGGCCTCTTCGAGTTCTTCGGAGCGGGCAACACCTTCGGACTCGTATTTGGAGCGCCATAACTGAGCCTCAGCGTTAGCCTTGGAAAGCTGTCTCTGCAAATCAGCCTTGCCTTCGGCTTCCTCTTCAACTTGCTCACGGATGTTGTCCAAGTCGTGTTCCAAGTTGCGGAACTTGCCAAGTAGAGTAGCGCGTTCCTGTTAAGAAAGAAATGAATGAAATACCAATTAATTTATTGAAATGTAGAATTCGTGCTTGTAAAAATTACAAACATAATTATTAAAATAATACAAATTTTTAAGATTGTACTTGCAAACGTATAATTCTTTTTAATTTCATAATACTTTATTTCATAATACATACCCTGGCCTCCTCGTCGGCGAGCCTCTTAGTGTCTTCAAGCTGGGTGGTGAGCGACACCTTGATCTTGGATAGCTGCGACACCTGTGACTCAGCCTCCTCCAACTGGCGGAGAAGGTCGGAGTTCTCAATAGACAACTTCTTCTTGGCGGCATCCAGGTCGTTGAGGGTGCGGTTAGCCTCATCAGCCTTGTTCTGGACTTCGTTGAGCTGGTGTTGAAGTTGCTTGACGATCTTCTCTTGGGCAGCCTATTAGAATTCAAGTATTAGTAAGGATAAATCGTTTTCTCGATTCGTTTTATATATTATTTATAGTAACTCGTATGCTCTAAAAGAATGCTTGAATGTAATATTTAAGTGGTTAATAAAAACAATATTATTTATATACTATAATACTTTGTTATGTTTGTGTAAATTTCAAGACATATAACACTTCACATTTGTAAATAGTTTAACGTTGAATCATGCAATCCATTTCTGAAAGAGTTTGTTTATGTTTAATTTTGTTAGATCGCAAAACAAGTTAGTCCATAGCGGTTTTAGCTCCATGCTGTAGTTCTAACAGATAAACTTGGTTAAAAGTTAATGGGTATTATTTGTTTTGTGATTTGATGGAAGTGTTTACATATGTTCTGTTTGATATAATTTTAGTTTTCGAAAAAAGCTGCGAAGCGGTATCCAGATTCTGCTGTAGCCAACAATTTTATCCTTTCATCTTTTTGTACCTTTTCGTTGGCCAAGTGGTCGAGACCCGCACGAAGGTCATTAACTTCGCTAAAGTATTGAGAGCGCTCTTTCTCAGCCCTGAATAGATGGAGGAATACAATAAAAAAATGAGTATATTTTTATAGCACTGGAGTCGCTGATCCTAGAAGTGGAACAAATATTGTCATGTTTGAGGTGGTGTAGTGATGATTTTGGGTCTTACTAGGAGACACCATGCAAGATTCAACCCAGGCGGTATCCATGCCATTATGGGCGACATGTTACCTTATCCCTAGCGACTTGATCGATAGCCGCACGCGTGTTGTTAAGCTCGTTGTAGCAAGAAGCACGGTCATGTTCAGCCCTGAATTTTGATAAATCAATGAACATTTAGACCGTATTAAGATTTTTAAAAGTATTGTAGGAAAAAATTTAAATTTCTTTTAGATTTACAGCTTCATCATTGATTGTAGTACTATAATTGCTTTCAAATCCTTCATACGATGATAAACACGATCCTTAAAATTCTCCAATCTTTCCCCGTTCAATATTTTCGAATTCAGTTTTATTTTAACATAAATAGAACTTTGTATAAATATTTAAAGTAATGCACAGCTTTTTGATAAAATTTTAGATATCTTAATAAATTTAATTTAAAAGAAAAATACTTAGTACAAAAAATATTGTTATCCACTTACTTAGCTTTAAGCTTGTTGAGCTGGTCGAGTTGCTCACCCATCTCAGCAACAGCATCATTGTGCTTCTTGCGAAGGTTGGCAAGGGTAGCCTCGTGCTGGATGTTAGCTTCCTCGAGGTCACGACGCAACTTGCTGAGCTCAGCCTCACGCTTCTTGTTGAGCTCGATCTGAGCAGATGTGGCACCACCAGCCTCCTCCAAACGCTCACCAAGCTCCTCGAGCTCACGAGCGAGGTCGGCACGCTGTTTCTCAGCCTTAGCACGAGCCTGGCGTTCGGATTCGACTTCCTCTTCCAGCTCTTCGATACGGGCCTGCAGTTCCTTGATCTGTTTCTGGAGCTTGCTGACCAGTGATTGTTCGTCTTCGAGCTTGGCAGTAAGAGAGGAAATTTCCTTGTCCTTGCGCTGGATTGTTTGTTCGAGCTCCTTCTTGTTGCGCTCAAGATCTGTAACAGCTTCTTGAGTAAGCTTGAGGTCACCCTCAACCTTCCTCCTCTGCTTCTCAACATCAGCGCGCAGTTTCTTTTCGCGTTCCAAAGAGTCCTCGAGCTCGTCAAGGGTCTGCTCAAGCTTCTGCTTAACCTTGTTGAGGTGGTTGACCTTGTCTTCAGCAGCTTGAAGCTCCTCAGCAGTCTTCTGGTTCGTCTCACCCTGCATTTTCTTCTCCTTGTTCAACTTGTTGATGAGCTCATCCTGGTGGGCGATTTCATCATTCAAGTTGCGGATCTGGTGGTCCTTAGTGGCCTTGTCTTGTTCAGACTTCTGGACGGACAGCTCGAGATCCTCAATGTCCTTCTTGAGGCCAGAGACTTCCTGCTCCAATTTCTTCTTGGCTTGGAAGAGTTGGTTGCGGGCATCCTCTTCTTGAGTAAGGCGATCTTGGGTATCCTATAGAAATAATGATTATCTTTTATAATATTTTTCGATTAAGATTTTTTAACTGTGTGCTAGGCATTTTATCAAATCTTTCATTTAAAGTTTGCAAAGTGCTTGGAAAAGCTGTTGATGAGATGAGAACATTAAATTTATTTCAAAATATCTGCTTTATGTCTACCAGCAATGTTTATAAGCAATAAAATTTGCTATAAATCGTGCACACTGCAGGCGTTAAATATATTTTTAAAGATTTCAAATCTATTTCTTTTTATAACAAACTTGTGTTTACTTAAAGAATCACGTCATTTAAACATGTGGTAAGTTGATTCGTAAGTCAAGTTACTTATTTCAATTTTAATAGATAGTCTTTTAAATTTAATTGTATTTATACTTTAACGTGTTTTTTAATTTATACTTTTTAATAAGGTAGTTTTTAAAGAAAGTATTCATGAAATATTACTAACGTAAAAACCCTAGCATTACTTACCCTAAGTTGGTTTTCGAGGTCGGCCTTTTGCGCCTGGAGCTTGTTAGCACGCTCCTGAATTTCAGATAGCGAGCCCTTCTCTCCCTCGAGTGTAGCCAACAGAGCAGTCTTCTCCTCAAGCAACTTAGCATTGAGGGCCTCGACCTCCTTACGGAGTTTCTCTTCCTTCTCGAAGGCTTCCTGGGCCTTCTGTGCTTTCTCCTCCAGTTTCTGCAAACGTACGTCAATTGAATTTACTCCATCCCATACTGCCACGTGAACTTGGGCCATCGTTCAATCAATCAGTCACACCATAAACTTAAACTAGGAATGTAATATTGTTCGAGTCGTTCGTTGGATAAGGAATGGTGGTGCGCGCGCCGCCGACCGCTCCACTACTGAAGATCGCTGGAGTTTTCCAGCAGGCACGATATTCGCCCCCGCATGCGATACATTGAGCATGGATTAAGCGCGCGGCAACGGGTGGGGGGCGGAATCCAGAAATGGATACGGCAGGTGCGGTGTCACGTAACCACCAGGTGGGCGCGGTCGAATCTATTTACGTTTACCTGATTCACGTGTGCTAAAAATGTTGGAATTTAATAGGTCAGAGTGTATAATCATATTCATACGACAGTGCCAACAGGTGCTTACCGCCATTTCATCCTCGATACGAGTGACGTTGAGGAGAGGCTTGACCTTCTGCCACAGTTTCCACCAGGGCCAGGTGCGGAGCTGCAAGTACTTGCGCAAGTTGCGTTGGACAACTTGGAGCGCAATCCTGATTTAAAAAATAAAACAATAAAAATTTAGCATCACCTAAATTTCTAGAAACATTTTCCCAAACATAGGCCTGTAAGTGAACCTACCTTTGTTCCTGCAGTTTCTTGTACTCTTTACGAGACAAGTAACCACGGATGTAGGCCTGCATCCATGATACAATCTTGCCCAACCTGTCATCACGCAGCTCTTCCATCTGACCCAGGACACCAGCGCGGAAGAATACCTGCTCATACAATAATTGTGTTACAATATTGTTGTGTTTGGTGAATAAGATGTTACAATAATGTACATTACCAAAAGTACACAGCTGAACATACGCCTCCCTCATAATTTGCCCCATAAGCGAGTATTTGCTATAGATGCCACACTCAGCAATCGGTTTGAGTGCAGTTTTTTTGTCAATTTGTAATCAGGAAGATGCTGTTCTCCATCTTCTGTTTTATTTCCCTCTGTCACCACTTACGACTTTATGATATGGGGTTGTGGACCTTCTTACGCCAAATATATTACATTTAAAATAATTATAAATGTTATTTGCAATTGACAATAATAACGCATGTTAGTTAAAGCAGAAAATGATTATTTTAAAATAAGGTACATTAAGGAAGTATGAAGAGACAGGGTGGACTACAGACATTAGGTGAATGTGCAAAATTACGATAAGAATCATGCATACCACATTTTACGAGCACGACATTCTACCTTAGTCTTTCCAAGTCTGTAAGACTCCGAATCCAAGCCGGTATGTTCGAGAATTTTCATAGTGGCTTTCTCTGCTGTAATTGGCTCTTTGATGAAGCTCGGGCACAGAATTTTGTATCTGCGTTTGAGGAGCACACAAAATATGAAAAACTAGGACGTACATGATTATGAAGATGATGGAAAACAAACGAGCCTATGTAGCGAGGGCTCTAAAATGAAAGCGACCTTGGTTTCTAAGGTTTAAGGATCATTGTGACACTGTCAGTTTGTGTCTCAATTGGTATGTAAGGAAGGAAATGGCAATCAATCGGGTGTTCGCGAACCGATGATATCAAACTTTTTAACTACTAAAACGGTCTATGACATGCCTTTGTGTGACCAAGACGGTACGATTCGGGATCCAAACCCGTGGCGTCCAGGATCACTTGAGCGATTTTCTTAGGATCGGTTTCCTTGTCTGCAGCTTGAGGGGCCAGGATCTTGTAACTACATTTTCAAAATATACACGCATACGATCAGCTAATGTCATACAATATCTATGAAAAAATTTAATATGTCTGGTGTATAATTGAGGGTAGCAAACATCAACATGATTCATATATTCATGTGTCAGAATTATAAAGGTATCAGGTACCTTGCACTTTGTCCCATATCTTGATGTATTCCAATTCTACAAGTGCAGATAATACTTAAAGTTTTAAATAAATATGTGAGAAAACATCAAACAGTGGAGAATCTACTCATTTCACTCTATTTTTTAGAGTTTTGTGCATTTTTTTAACCATGCTTGTTCAAATCTACCATACTTAATCCAGTCCTATAATCAGTCTTGCCTTGGTATGACCAATACGATAGCTGTCAGGGTCAAGCTCAATAGACTCGAAACACTTCTTGGCGGCTATTTTAGGATCACTTTCTGCAGCCATGATGGCGGGCGCAAGAATCATGTAACTGTTCATAATAATATATTATTATATAAAAATATCGAATGAGAAAGCGTTGCTAATATAAATCGATGAGTCGATACCACCGTAGGTGTGGACTTTATGATTCACCGTTCACATTTTGAAACGATTTCATAAACAGCTGCTTACAGCTATGCATATACTATATTTAAATTACGTCAGACGTGAACTGCAGTACCAGAATAAAACTGTTCCATCAGTAAGAATGTTCCAGAGCTAAAAAAAATTGTTACCACTTGCCAACAGTAATCCAGTTATTAAAATAAATATAGACATATGATACAAAAATAAAATAGCTCGAAAGCTCATAAATATATGACGGTTGAATAAAGCAGAAATAAATTTATTGGATATTTCATGATATAAAATAATCGAAATCTTACCGAAGCTTGAAGTCAGGGTAAACCATCCTGTTGGGGAAACCTTTACGGCAAATACGGATGCCTTCAAGCACACCGTTACAGGTGAGCTGGTGCATCACAAGGTGGGAGTCGATGAGACCTATTTAATGGAGATAAAAAGGTTAGTATCATCTCGTACCTAAAAGAATATAAACAATAATCTCCACTTGATTTTACTTAATTAATAACTTTAAAGAAAATGTCAGTGAAACGCGTTCATTAACATCTCTGTGCTTAATGCAAATTTTAGTTGGAATCTTTATGATAGAATCTTAAGACGCACTTAATAGAAACATAAAACAGATTTATATCGCCATCTTGACATTAATTTGAATCTCAAGCTTTGAATCATAGAATTTAAAAAAATCTAGTGCGGCATGCTGTCTTTATATTTTAAGTATTCTAAATATAACATACTAGTTTCATAAATGTTTTTCGTGTCTGAAATCTAAATAATTTTGTAGAAGACTGAAAAAAACTGAGAGTTTGATGTGTTTTCAAATGGAAATAGCTTAAAAACATTTAAGACGCTAAAGTTGAATTTTCACTTACCAGCCTGTTTCAATTCATTAGGAATGATACAACGCACGAAGTGAGGTTGGGTTGACCTCAGCGTTGTCATCAGGTTGTTAAGTTGTTCCTGTAAGAATATAGTCATTAAGTGTGACACGTTACACACAAATGTTTCATTAGTAAAAAGCGTTAAAATTATGCATTGTAATTCTATGATAAACTCTACTATTGCAATTTTTTGGTCAGCAATAATAATTTTCAACATATAAGCAACACCCAATGAGATGACAGTAACAACAAGAAGTATTTTAATGATAAAATGAACACTGATTAGCTCACAAAAAAAAAAACAAAATAAAAAATCATGTCAATACGTACACACATATAACACATAAATAGCTCAAATCGGCTGTAGAAGTACCCCAAATATCGGTAAGTGACAATTTAACTAAAAGTATTCTCATTTTAATATTGTATTTCGTATAGACACACGCTGTTGTTTTGTGTGTTTTTTTGCGATTTATTATGATAATAAAACACTGAACATATTATATAAAAGTGATACAGGAGGTAGTAAGTGCCTCGTTGACAGTTAATGATATTGCAACAATTTTCAATTATGCCCTTCAAGAAAGCTTCAAATAATGTAGATCTACATCCAGGTAGTATTCTACATCATTAGGATGATTAAAACCAAAATCAAGTATGAAAAAGCATAAACTCATAGGTACCCTGTATGCGGAGGAGACAGTTGCGAAACCACCACCCTTCTTACCGCGACCGCCTATGGACGTACACGTATAAGCAAAAATTAGTAAAAAAGGACAGACACAAGAACGTCACAGGAACTAAACAGTGGATAGTAAGACTCGTTGACAATACATCTGCGAGACACTGGAGAACATGAGCTGTGCTGTAAAACATACATAGACGAGGACAAGTGATTAATGTGAAAGCATGGAGGGCCAGCTTCCGGATGCATCACCGTCCATCTTGATATTTTAGAAAAAATATAAATGTACCGCGGCAATGACGATGCATGCAGAAGAAGCTAACCCTAAGCATATTGTAGACGAGAACAGTGAAGCTACAATGAAGACAGAAGCAAATCTCGAACGTTGTATTCAAGTTTACCCTGTAGAGTGATGACACAGTCTGGAAGGCAGAACCCTTGGCGCGCTTGCCTCCAGCGCCTAATTTGTTTAAAAAAAATCAGAAATAAGGTAATGTGAAAATGTAAAGAATTTATTGTGTGAATGAATTGTGTTTTTAAATGAAGTACCAAGCTTGTTGAAGTATACTTAAAGCTTGATCAATTTTGTCAATAGCTTAGATGGTGATGTGAACAGTGATGATGAACAATGAAAGGCAAATGAGAGTACGAAATGATGTAGTTTGGAATTTGAATGTATGTTCACAGAAGTATTTTACAGCTCACGTCACGTACCCTCTTCTGCAGCATTTTAGATTATAACAGATTTTAATACAGTCATGTCAGAATTAAAATAAATCTTCGTGAATGCTTAAAAAAATATTACTTATTATGAGCTAAATAATCATATAGTATAAGTTCAATAAAGTAATAATAAGAATGAAACGTACCCTTGCCACCACCACCAGCACCGCCATCACCAGACTGACCAGGATGGTCAGCAAAGATCTCAACCAACAGTTTGTTAGCGCCCTTCTTGAACTGGTCGACGACGGTGTCGTTAAGAGGGTCCTTGTTCTTCTCAAGCCAACCGGTGATGTTGTAACCGACCTATTCCACGAGGTGGAAAATACAATATATATCAGTCAGTAAAAAAACGAGGATGTTATTACTCTCATGTATTTCTTATATTTTTTTTTATAATTACAAGGAATAACAAAAATCCCGGATTTCAAAAAAAAAAGCCATGAAATTTAAAATTATGCTAAATAAATTAAAGGCATTAATAATATTTTGTTGAAAGTAATTACTCGTACAATGAAGTTATTGCAAGTATCGCTTGCTTATTATATCGCTGCAATTTTTACTCCTATCGGAGTACAATTTTTATAACAAGATTTTGGTGTTAGATAAAGTTTTTAAATATAAATAAAAGGTTTACTTACATTTCCGGCGTAATGGCCGATGGCGAAGTGAGCGGGCTGGCAACCAGGCTTGGGGGGTTTAGGTTTCAGGTAAGGGGCAGATTTACCCAAGTGGTTGTTGTTCAACTTCTCAACGAAGGTTTGGTCAGTGGCTTTGGGGAACATAGACTCTTCCTCAAGAATGGAGAGGATACCCATAGGCTGAAATCGAACCGAGGAGATTAGACATTGATATTTTTAATGTATAAACATTTTGATACCGACTACAATAACGATTTTTTTCTGTTTTTTTTTAATATAAAAATGTATATATAAGTTTATAAAAATTAGAACGTAAAATCGATAGATTTTAAACTACAAGAAATATACAATAAACATCAATATTTACTAATTGTACAACAGGTAATATTTAAATTTACATCAATTTGTGTATATATCAAGAGATGTTATGTGTTAAAATGCAGGCAGCATGCAAATATTGAAACCTGTGTTGTGGCATCAAAATAATACAGCGTGTGTAAATTATTAATTATTGTTTCTTGTGCTCTGTGGCAAAAAAATAGCGTACGTGTGTGTGTAATTTGCTAAAAAAAATCATTATTGGGAAATCAAAGAAAAAAAAACTATACTGCATTTATATTAAATCTATGGTAGCCGTTATTTTAATTATTTTTAATGTTAAATGCATAAAATTACAAAATTGCTCTTTTAGCAGCAGCTTTTCTGATTTTAATATTGTTCGTGCTTTAGTAAAAATTATTAATTATTAAGAAAAGCCTAAAGAATACTTTTTAAGTATCTTACTGCCGTTGAAAGCCTAATTTTTAACCGCTTGCGATGTTTCCACAGCCAGTAATATTTACGCATTTACGTGTTTGTTTTATAAACTTAGCTAATATTTCCCGCTAATTGGGTCCTACTGGCCCAAGCTATGGTTCAAACGCTTCTAATACCTTTTCTATCAAATCAATTGTTGGTTGAAGGTCCATACCAAAATCTATAAAGATCCATTGGATACCTTCTCTTTCGTATTCCTCTTGTTCTAAGATGAACATGAAGTTATTAAAGTACTGTTGCAATTTTTCGTTCGTAAAATTAACACACAGCTGATTAAAGCCGTTCATCTGGACCGTAGATACATGTAAAAATAATCCAAATTGGCAAATCCGATTATGAGTGGAGTGTGGATCGTATGATTCGATGTAATGTATGTGTATCTGAGTTGTAACAGGGGACGATATAACAAAAAAACACACACACACACATGAGTAACATTTCACAAATAAAACAGTGAGCATATAGCGTCCCTAGATCCCACGAGTGAAATCTTTAGAATTTGTATTTTATGTTAATTTAGTTAAATTTTATATGAACGTTTTTTGCTAACTTAATTTATTATTTTATTATTGATAAAATTAAATATTTTAAAGACTTCACTCGGTGGCTATGGCGAAATGCAAGCGTTCATTGTGCGTTGCCGCCATATACCTTTTCAATTAGGTCTATACAATTTTGAAGGTCCATGCCAAAATCAATAAAAGTCCATTCGATGCCTTCGCGCTGGTACTCTTCTTGCTCCAGTACGAACATGTGATGGTTAAAAAACTGCTGGAGTTTCTCGTTGGTGAAATTAATGCAGAGTTGTTCAAAACCGTTGAACTGCAGGTAGACAATTAATAAGGAATGTTAGGGGTTTTACGATGTAAGATACAACAAGTACGGATCGCATTCCGCATTTGGTTGAATCTTAAAACGTTACAATAGGAGTAGTGAAGGACGAAGGAGTCGCGTCTATCCCCATAGACTTGCGAGTTTTACAAATGATACAACCAGGAGCCGCGTCTATCTCAATAGACTTGGCGAGAGGTATAAAACTAATTCCCGCCTTCAGTTGTCCATCAACGACGACGGGCCAAACGATGGGCGCATGGCCTATTACCTTCTCGATAAGATCGATACAAGCTAGCAAGTCCATTCCGAAATCGATGAAGGCCCAATTGATACCCTCCCTCTTGTACTCTTCTTGTTCCAGCACGAACATGTGGTGGTTAAAGAATTGCTGGAGCTTTTCGTTTGTGAAGTTAATGCAGAGTTGCTCGAAACCGTTGTACTTTTATAAAAAAATACGAAACCCAGATAAATGGATAGGAAAAAACTGTTAAGACAAGTTATATACTATAAACATTAAGCTACATATAATAATTAGTCAGCGGGGTATTGAGAGATAGCTTGTAAAAAAACATTGATAGCGCTGTTGAGGCTCTGCCCAGGCCAGGGTTGCGTAGACCCTATATACCTTTTCAATAAGGTCAATGCAGGCCACTAAGTCCATTCCAAAGTCAATGAACTCCCAATGAATTCCCTCTCTTGTATACTCTTCTTGCTCCAAAACAAACATGTGGTGGTTGAAGAATTGTTGCAGTTTCTCGTTTGTGAAGTTAATACAAAGTTGTTCGAACCCATTGAACTAGAGAAGTAAATTAACATTAATATCAAAGTAGTGAAAATTAAATGACTGTTTGTTCCCGAGGCTGGTTATGATGTCTTCCAAAAAAACCCAAACTTATTCGTGATAATCATATTCAAGTGTCGTAAGTCTACTGATCAGAATTTATCTCATGAAAAGCGAAATAGCCTCTGTAGAGAAAATTACAAAGACGATTTATGCACATTAGATCCGAAACACAAATACATTACATAGCACTTGTGCTTTCTACGTCTGGGATTCGAACCCAGGTGTGAGTTATATGAGTTGCGCATTTTCTATAATTTTAATAAACCACAGACTGATTCTGAAAATAAAATATTATTTTAATTATTAATAGAAAGTCCATTTATATCTTTGTCTAAAAATAAGCCCTTCGAAAAATTGGTAATTTTACGAAAAGGCTTATCTCTTCTAACTTATACTCACGTCGAAGATCTCGAAACCAGCAATATCCAGTACACCAATGAAGTGCTGTCTCTTCTGTTTGGTGTCAAGAGTCTCGTTACATTTCTTGACGAGCCACTTGAACAGACGGTCGAAGACACCCTTACAAAGAGCACCGACGGAGTTGGTGACCTGGTCCTTGTTACGACCTTGGGTCACGAACTCGTTTCCGACCTTGATGCGGGGCTTCAACAAGTTCTTGTACAAGTCCTGGCAGTCGACACCAAGGAGCTTGGCAACTTTTTCACCATCCTGAAGGAAAACACAAATTAGGAGCGTTGTTAGTACGATCATTTAGTTTTTTATATATATGATTAATGGACTGTGTAATTTAAATTTTTCTGTATATAAAGCAGTATAATATATCTTATTATAAATTATCTTGTTGCTCGAAATTTGGTAACTTCTAAAATTTTTTTTTCATTAAAAATTTAATAATTTGAATAATTACCTCGGTTCCGTCAGCCTCAGCCTGTTCTTCACGACCCCTCTGCTTGAACTTCATGCAACCCATGTGCATGACGGCGGCGGTGATCTTGTATACATTGTCCTTTTCTTCTTGGGTGAAGCCCAGAATGTCGAAGGCTTGCTACAACGGTTCACACATTACGTATTAACATTTTACCCTGAATTTAACCTAGTTTAAGTTGTAAATGTTTCAAAATATGAAAAATAAATAGACCATAAAAATAAAATCTGAAGATAAACATAATGAGGTATTTAATTTAAATGTAATAATAAAATTAATTATACAATATGTATACAATAATATTGTAGGAAATAGCATACAAAATAGATATAATAAAGTAATTATAAATTTGTAACACGTGTTATAGAAAAAAACAATGAAACTTAATGCTGTATTAGTAAGTTCGCTAACCATTAATAAAAAGCGTTAAGGTAGGTTTGGTCGTAGAAGCAGATATATTGAACTAGGTGCACAGGATTAAAAAAGTGCTATGGTGTGTGGGGAGCGGGCATTATATGTTATTATAATACCCCCTTTTGACGTGCATACAGACTAATATTGTGGAATTTTTGACCATCGGACAAGCTGATTTTCCATTACAGTCGGTACTAATGGTCTAGGCTAACTAATCTACTAATAAAATACATCCTTCCAACATATTCAATGAGCGTCTCGTGGCTTATCGGACCAAAGGATACTCGAAATATTTACTAAATCGTATACGAGTAATATATTCACTTACATCGGTCAATACACATTCTTCACCGTCATCGACGTTCGGAATGGTAATCTTACCCTGAGCGACGTTATTGTAATCATATATGTTGTCTGATAACATACACATTTCTGTTGATAAAAATCAAACAATTTAGTAAAATTTTTAAAACAATTTCTTGAACTATGCCGATACATCCCTAACGCTTAACCTGACGTGTTTGTTTCTGTGTGTTATTAATTTTGGAAGTGCTTATGCTGGGTTTATGATAAAAATCATATTTTTGGGGGTCAAACCTGTGCAATAAGCATATTTGAACTTTTGCAGGGAGCGAGCATATTATGTGAATGTCAGAAATTTTGTAAAAGCTGGACCATAATATACGAATAAGTGAATCGAGACGCACGCTCCATGCGTAGATTCACGACTTACGACCGTCTTATCTAACTCTTCTGCGTCGTTGACTCCTGGTATCCGAGTCTTGCCCTGACTTATGAGGGGATAGTCCCCGATGCGGTTGCTTAGCATCGCTTTTTCTGGAAACACCAAATCATCTGACATACACATACATGCAAGGACTGAATTTTGGCTCAGTCGTAAGCAAAGCAAGCGAAAAGAAGTCAAGAAGTAGAAGGAAAGATTTTCGCATAGTTCAATGTGATGAGCCAGTAGTCTTATTCTGGACTCACGTCAGTAAGCTTCATTTCCTCGCCGTCATCAACGCCAGGGATAACAGTCTTGCCTTGAGATACGATGTGGTAATCCATGACGTTGTTCGATAATAAGCAGATCTCTACAAAATGACACCATTTACAGTCATGTTTGGTATTTGGTGTGCCAAAACAAGGGGTAACTTAGGAATATACATGCTTATGTTTTTGGTAAAACCATACTACAACATCTCAAGCCAGTTCTTAGTAGAGATGCGAGCGCCGTGTGTCGGTTACATGCGACTCAACGGCTGGAAAGGGTAAAAAACTTTGTTACTCTCTAAGAGCCCTTCAAGCCAGTTGAAGGCTAACTTACGTCGGTCAAAGTACATTCCTCTCCATCATCTACGTTCGGGATGGTAGTTTTTCCTTGTGATATGATGTAATAGTCATATACGTCGTTTGACAGCAAACACATCTCTAAATATCGAAACTCAAATTAATTATCAAGGGAACTAAACAATCTATTGGTGTGTGCAGTTTGGTTACGTGGGAGTTTGTACAGTGTAGTAAAAATATTCGATATTTTGAACAGCAAAAAAAAAAAACAGTTTGTAATTTTTTTAGATAAAACAAATTGTACTTTTACATAAAATTATGTCGGCATCTATAATTTAAATTCAAAATACTAATAAAAAGAGAACAATATAAAACAATCAAATCTAAGATCCAAGTTATAATATCGAATTTAACATGTTTTATATTTTATTTGGATGTCAATTATTACTGATCATTTATATTTTGATTTTTAATTATAACAATACTGTGTAGAATGTGAAGTGTGCTTACGTACCCTTAAGTCCAGGAACGGAGCCAGACATCATCTGGTAGAAGATGTGGTAAGAACGCTCCAGGGCTTGCTGGGAGATGACACGAGCCTTCTCAAGCAGATCTAGCAAACAGATACAATAGGTCAAGAAACATTTTCGGCAACGCCATCGTGCGCGATTGAAATAGTGAAGAACTTACAGGTCTCAATATCAGCACCAGCCAGTTTACCAGAGGGTCCGAAGTGGATACGGATGAATTTACCCTGGGGAAGGAATTAAACAGTTTTTACAATCAAACAAATGAATTGCTGCAAGCTAATCTGTTTCAATTGCATCAACAAATTAAATTACATTAGTTACACGAACGTATTTTACATGATTAATTTTCTAGTTTGACATTTTAAGGGAACTAAGAAATAATGAAATCAATAATATAATAGTAATTGAATTGTTAAATATATTAAGACTATTTTCTCTCTATACAAAAAGACACTTACGAATCGGGAAGAGTTGTCGTTACGGACGGTCTTGGCGTTACCGAAGGCTTCAAGTACAGGGTTAGTTTGGACGACCTGGTCTTCCAGGGATCCCTTCTTCTCCTGAGACGGGTCCTTCTTTTGTGACGCACCGACGGTGGCGAAGTACGCAATTACCTTCTTCGTGTTCTCAGTCTTTCCGGCACCAGACTCACCGCTGTTGAATTTAAAATTTGTTAACGATGTTTTTCTACGTCGTAGAGCCACACTGTAGCTACATTATGCATGTAGGCCGGGGAAGGACCACGCTCTTACAGAATACCAGCGTAAATTAACGGTTTAGTGCTATTGTGTTTCGTATGGTGAGTGTAGAGAACTGTAGACTCTTTTTACTGAAAAAGAAGCATTCCATCATAAACCTCAGGGGTGACAACGAATCTGCAACGAGATAGTAGTAGATGTCTATGGACCACAGTATCCACTTACTATTAGGTAAACTGTGCTCGTTTGTCACCCTTTTTCTATAGAAAATCAAGACCTTTATCAGATTGAGCTTTTTAGCCGACTTCAAAAAAAGAGGTTCTCAATTCGACCGTATGTTCTTTTGTACTTGTGTTACGCAATATCATCGTTATTGTAAACCCGATTTGATGTTTCTTCTATTGAAGATTATACTTCATTCATTAAAAAGGTTTCTTAATTTGGAGAAAAAAAAATGACCCTTAAGAATGGGAAAATCGGGGATGAAGTTTTTAACCGACTTCAAAAAGGAGGAGGTTCTCAATTCGAGTATATGTTGTTTTTTAGGTATGTTACGCGATATCTTCGCAGATTGTGAACCAATTTTGATTATTATTTTTTTATTAAATAGGTAATAATTCAAGGGTGGTCCCATATGAATCAACCCCCAAGGGTAGCAAATAAATAACTTATTTTTTAGCAAATTGAAAACGGTTTTTACTTTCTGTTAAAAGTTATTATTAATGTAACATTTGAAATGACATTCTAGATATTAACTTGAGCTTATTATGTTCCTTAGTTCTCTCAAAAGGGTCGAAAAGTTACCTGGTACTCAAAAGAATAAAGTAATTTTCACATATTGGCTTTTGAGGTCAGTGTTTTATTTCTACACTCTTAACACCACCTCAGAATTAAATCAAATTAATTTTACGGATTCTATCGCATTTAATTTAACTTTTTAATTCCCGCTGTTTCGGGTGCTTTATAGCACCCGAAATCTCAGTCACCTCAGTCGACCATAAGTTGACTGTGACTGAGGTTTTCGACGTCCCGATGTGATAGTTAGCCCGGCTACCTTCAGTTTTTTAATACTAATTTTTGGTTCGATCTACACAGCTTACAGTATTTTGAAGTCTTGCAGTATATTGCTAAATTTTCACATGAATAAATACAGTGTTGGTGCATTTTATGTATACTCTTAAATAATTTTCTTCTTCTGATTCTACTCGAAACAGTTTACTGCTGGGGTCTAACTCTTTACTATAATAAATAGAAATTACCGTCAATATGACTTTTGGCAGACGAATCGGTGTTCTTAAAATTTCATTGGTATGCTAATTTATAGGTTATAATTGATTATAGGTTAAGCTAAAATACATGATAGCAATAGCAACGATTTTTCCAGTAAAAGTAAAATTTAAAATTTTTCTTTTTTGTGAACATTGCTTATAATTTAAGGAACATCTGTTGCGTCAATTAAAATGTAAGCAGATTATAATTTTACACGCTATTTCTAAAAGTTCTTATAATGATAATATATAATTAAAATTACGTTAAGCAATAAACTTACGTAATCAACATAGATTGATTCTCGTGGTTGGTCAACATGTTGACGTAAGCGCCATCGGAAATGGCGAAAATGTGTGGTGGCACCTCCGAGCGACGCTTGCCTCGGTACAGCTTGGCGCATCGGGTCGTGTACACGGGGTATCTCTTGTAGGGGTTGATGGCCACACAGAAGAGACCCGAGTATGTCTGTTAATTATTATACAATTAGTACATGTGATAGTTTGACTGTGACATTCAAATGATTGGAAAGTTTGACGCTATAACAGAAAGATGGGCAATGAAACCATTAACAAATACAACTTTACGTGTCTGTCTACTCAACGGGTTTAATGGCAGAAAATATCGACAGACATTAATTTCGCCCTTATTTATAAGGTGTAACAGTAAATATATATATATATATATATATATATATATATATATATATATATATATATGTTGCTGTCATTCCGTACAGCAACAGTTTGAAATAGGGACCGAATTCAACTTCTTACAAATTCTCCTGTGGGTTTATTATTGAAATTTTTAAAAAAACATTTTCAAATTTAACACATTGAGGAATACTGTGCTTTTATTCTATATATATTACAATTATAAAAGAGAATGCAACTTGTTGCAGTTTTCTATTGAATGAATAACTTAGACCTTAGATCAAAGGTGGGATTTTAGTATTTTTTCCCCCTTCTGCAAAATTTTACCGCGACAAATATGGCCATTTTTCTGTTAGAGTTTCGAAAAAGAAACTATGAGTGTAAATGCAATGCAAGAATAATACATAAATGTTTCATAATTAACATGTTCTAATTACATTCGAGCATATTTTCGAATGTTGCAGTGATAAAAGAATACATTTAAAATATACAATAAAAATACACTTCAAATTAAGCACACCAGCACAGGGAGAGTATTGTATCGATACTTTGACTCACTGCGCCTTAAAGAAATTTGAATAACAGTAGTATTCACGATTAACATTATATTTAAATTAAACAACTGATCTTATCTATTGTTGCTTTTGTCTTACTGTTTTAAAAAAAAAGAGAATAGGAATTTAAAACATCGTGAAGAATACTGTCGTAAAAAAAAATGGCATCGTCATTCAACATAGTAGGTCATACGATTCTATGTTTGGAAATTGTTTGACGATAATTTCAGTGCATTGGACTGCAATTATCACTGAAGAGAACAGATTAACACAACACTTAAAATTCTAAACTTAAAATAGTTAAGTGTCTCCAGACGTCGTCGTGTCCTTTTCACCGACTTGTCCTGTGTAAAAGGGTTCAAGTTCGGTTCTGGATTTGAGAATAGAAGGAAAGGGAAATAAGGTTGAAGCGACCTAGACAAAATTTAATTTCTTTAAAATAATTTTAAAGACCTTAGAGAATATTAAAATTAATTTTCAATTTCTTTTACTGTATTTCAATGTTATATTTTTTCTTTAAATACCAAGTGTCGTAAATTTATCCTTAAAAAATCTTGACGTAGTTATTAAAAATCTCAAAAGGTCATGTATATTTTAAAAGTCAAAGGCTACTAAAAATAATTCATACTTTGCAAAACAAAAGCTTGATTGAAATTATTTCTAATATGTTTCAAAATATAAAGTCAGAGTCAAAGATTTGATAAAATCAATCAGTAAAAGTGATAAATTCGAAACAAAAGACTGCTTTAATTGTTAATCCTCGGTCGCTTTCAAAAAAAGGTTGTATATCGAGATAGGTAAAGTAGAGATGGGTCATGCACGGTGCACACTTGAACGCTGCAACTCTTTTCCTGTTTCCTGACTTACGTAAATAAGCTTATGGTAATATCTCTGCTTCAAGTTATACAAAACCGAAGCGTCGTTGAGGTATGTCAAGTTGGACATATCCTCGCATTTCTCGTACTTAGGCGGGTTGACTTGAGCTACAACATCCTTCTTGAAGTCTTTGGTCTGCGGGAGAGATATTTTGATTAGTATTACAATAAGGGTAAAGGCGCCTTTCGCGCCTACTTACATAGATTAGTTTCGCATAGTATCGTTGTCGGAGATTGTGAAGCACAGCTGCCTCGTTAAGATAAGTCAAGTCAGCCATGTCCTCGACTTTCTCGAATTTCGGCGGGTTTACTTGTGCAATTAGATCCTTTTTAATTGTCCTTTCCTGCTCATTCAACAAATTTATTTAGTGTGTTTATAAACAAGAGTGTAGAGGAACAATCCGTAGAATTTTCATATTGATAAATAGGATATTCCATTTTTTTATTTTATCCCTAGATAGAGTCACGGTTATCAAATTTTTCATTCATTTATTTCATTAAGTAATTATCAATACTTAAGTACTGTTATTTAATTAATATTAAAAATAAAAGAATACTATCTTTAAATTTAAAATTTAACATGTACATACTATTTTTGGAACAAATAAGTTTTTAATTAAATCTCTTTATCAAAGATTACAATTTGTCACTGGAATAGTTTATCATAATTACCTCGCCTCCGGGAAGGCTGACGGTCACCAGGTCGCCCTTGGTGGCCTTAATTTCACCTTGCACGAAGCCCTCCTTCTCGTCAGGTACCCAGCAAGCTTTTTTACCATCGTAGGGCTTGCTTTGGTCGATACGTTTCTGTTCCAATGAGACGAACAGGTATGGGGTTGGATCGGGGTCCTCGCCCTCTTGTACAATTGGCTTCGGCATTTTCGGAGGGCTAACGAGACTTTTGGGCTAGTCGAGACACGAGAACACAGCCCTGGAGCCGTCCTGTGAAGCACAACACGCGTTACTGGACTGACTTCTTCCGCAATAGCGTAGCAAACCCCGTGCGTCTATTTGTAGCGGTAACTCGAGTAGCGGCCGATTTGGGAACAGTGCCAGCGCCGACGCCGTTTGCGCAATGCCCGACTTTTAGGCGCTCGTTTTTATTAGCTATCCCGATCGGCCCTTCGCGGATGTTACGTCACGGGAGTGCGAGGCTGGAGCGACGCCAGCGGATTCACCCGGTAGTGCGTCGTTGCTTATTGTCTTTTATGGCAATGGGTAGTATGATTCGAATTCCAATTGTCCTTCCGCCTCGATCGGTCTGTATGTTCTTAATGAGTATTAATGTTTGACTGTACCACTGGTATTATATGTGTTTCATGTATGTTGTTAATTATATTATATTCCAGGCGGAACGACAATCAATTTGAATCATGAACGTATAAATTAACAGTGAACACACTTAGCGCGTAACTACCATCACCATCAAACAATAAACAAACGGTATCCACTGGAGAGACCACTTGCACAAAATCCAAATCCAATTGGCAAATCAGCTGGCGCGTCCTTGCGACGTCACAGTCCTGACACACTCGCGATGACACTACAACACTAGCGCACGGGGCATGCACGTGCGTGCCTACTTACGTTTGAAGCCGTTCTGACCGGCGGCGGGGCGCTCCGTTGCTTTTTATACCGGCAACACGACACCGCAGCGCCCGATCACCCCATTTTAGGCGGATGCTGGCCTGGGCGGCAGCTACGCTTTCAGACGAGGTTGATTTTCATTTCTCACTTGAGCGGGAGCGTGTGCGGCCGTGGTAGCGTGTTAAATTTTTCGACGAATGCCGATTTCTATGCATTTTAGTATGTATTTGTCAGTGTTTATTAAAAAAAAATCATATTTAAAACGTTTATAATGGTAATTGTAACTGTATGGATTAATTTTTACTATGAGAATTTGTGATGTTTTGTAAATTATAAGCGGTAAAATTTTAAAACGGTCGAAATGATCGTAAATTTTACCATTGTGTCTTATAAGCACGTAAGACACAAATTGCTATTTGTAACATGAGATTTAATTAATATTAAACTATTAAAACATTATATATTAGCATAAATAGAGCTGAAGCCTTACTTTATCAAATGTTTTATAAACATACATATAATTATGAACATACATGTCACCAAATTATTTAAGCTGTCGTCATCGGTAGTCTGCCATACGGGGCTACTGAAGCTTAAATCCCCGAAAGGTATCTTCGTCGTATGTAAAAAGATTGATGATTAAGGCAAACCTCTCTTTTCTAAAGAGAGATGGAGAAGATTGGTGAGGGCCGTGAATAGACTAAGGACTTAACGTCGAGAACGTGACTACTTGACTCCTGGCGTCATAATATAATGGGCAGAATTCATAAACATATACATTTTCTTTCCAGGTGTCATGGAATTTATATCTAGTATTGCCTGTGGTTGAAGTTAGACCAAATGTGAGGAAACAAGGCTAAGAATTTGTCCATACAATTTTTTTTTGTAATAAATTATCGTGCAGGGAAGGCATAGGGATGCAATCATACAGCCGTAAATATGATTAAAATGTTATCATTTAATTTATAAAAGCACTTTACTTTTACACACTACTACACTTAAAATCATGTTTACTTTATTTTACCTGCCTTAACGTTTGAATACACACATGATTATTATTTGTAGACACATCTATGGCTCGGTATCTTTCGAATTATTTAAGTTTAGTGCATCTCATTTTATATACTAACATATGGTCTCTTTGCTTACCCATTCGATGATTACGTGACGTATATAATATATGTAAATATATATAATATATGTAAAATGTACCACAATTTTAGATGTTTAAGTATTAATATAGTGGTAATGAAGCGTATTCCCTTACAATATATAGGTATATATAGTAGAACTACTTATAGATATTTTTACGTGGTAGAGCCATGCTGCGGCTATATTACTGGTATGGTTGTAGCACGAATGGGTCGGCTGAACCGGGGAAGGACCACGCTCTCACAGATTACCAGCGTCAAATAGCAGCTTAACACTGCTGTGTTTCGTATGGTGAGTGTAGAGAACCGGAGACCCTTTTTACTGGAAACGAGGCATTTCATCTTAGTACTCACGGGTGATAACGCATCTGCATTTTGATTCGTCATCGAGGATAGATGTAGTGGTCTATGGGCCGCAACAACCACTTACCACAACACAGCAGCGTTAAGCTGCTATTTTACGCTGATATTCTGTGAGAGCGTGGTTCTTCCCCGGTCGAGCCGACCCATTCGTGCTACAACTATACCACAAATATAGCTGCAGCATGGATCTTCATCGTTCATGATCATTACAGCCCTTCACAAGTCCACTGCTGAACATAAGTCTCCTCCAAGGAATACTACAAAGCACGGTCCTGAGCCACCTGCATCCATCGACTTCCTGCATATCTTACCAGGTCGTCACTCCATCTAGTGGGGCGACGCCCTACACTTCGTCCGCCGGTACGAGGCCGCCACTCGAGAATTTTTTTTCAATACATACCCCCCATGGATCTACCATGTTAATATATAAATATATACTTCATCATCATCATCATCATTACAGCCCTTCACAAGTCCACTGCTGAACATAGGCCTCCCCCAAAGAATGCCACAAAGGACGGTACTGAGCCACCTGCATCCATCGACTTCCTGCATGTCTTACCAGGTCGTCACTCCATCTCGTGGGGGGACGCCCTACACTTCGCCTACCGGTACGAGGCTGCCACTCGAGAACCTTTCTTCCCCATCGGTTGTCGGTTCTTCGAGCTATATGGCCGGCCCATTGCCACTTCAGCTTACTAATCCGTTGGGCTATGTCGGTTACTCTGGTTCTACTGCGGATATCCTCATTCCTAAGTTTATCACGCAGAGAAACTCCGAGCATAGCCCTCTCCATAGCTCGCTGAGCGACCTTGAGCTTCCTCATCCGGCCAGCAGTGAAGGACCACGTTTCAGTTCCGTATGTCATCACTGGCAACACGCACTGGGTGTACAGTCTTGTTTTCAAGGTTTGAGGTATACCTGACGAGAAGATGTGCCGTAATTTCCCGAACGCTCCCCAACCGAGTTGAATCCGTCGATTGACCTCTCGGTCGAAGTTGGATTTACCTAGTCGGACTATTTGTCCCAGGTAAACATACTCGTCAACAACTTCGAGCTTAGTGTTACCAACAACTACCGGCATAGGTGTGACATGGACATTAAACATGATCTTAGTTTTGTCCATGTTCATCTTAAGACCTATCCGTTGGGAAACACTATTGAGGTCATTGAGCATAGTGCTTAGGTCCTCCAGCGATTCTGCCATAAGTACTATATCGTCGGCAAATCGAAGGTGAGTGATGTACTCGCCATTGATGTTGATACCGTATCCTTTCCAGTCCAGAAGCTTGAAAACGTCTTCCAATGCAGCGGTGAAGAGTTTCGGGGATATGACGTCACCCTGTCTTACACCTCTCTGCAATTGGATAGGTTTCGTACTCTGGTTCTGTACTCGGATAGCCATCGTAGCCCTACTGTACAAGCACTTCAACACTTCGATATACCGACAGTCAACTTGGCACCGCTGAAGGGACTGCAGCACCGCCCAAATTTCGACGGAATCAAAGGCTTTCTCATAGTCTACATACGCCAGACATAGTGGCAAATTGTACTCTTCGGAATTCTGTACAACTTGCCGAAGGGTATGTATGTGGTCTATGGTGCTAAAGCCCTTTCGGAAACCGGCTTGTTCGGGAGGCTGGAAGTCGTCAAGTCTGCGCGCGAGACGATTCGTAATGACTCTCGAAAACAGCACGTAGACGCGGCTCAGAAGGGAAATCGGTCTGTAGTTCTTCAAGAGAGCGTTGTCACCTTTCTTGAAGAACAAAACCACCGCACTTCTGCTCCACGCCTCCGGTGTAATGCCACCATGGAGGACGGAATTAAAGAGCTTCTGAAGGACTTCAAGTACCGGTTTTCCACCCGCTTTCAGAAGCTCCGCTGTAAGTATATACTTACAATCTTAAAATTAATTGTGTATTGTGTAGTAATAGCTTGCGAGCTTTATCTATTTCTAAACTGGAGACTATAATAAAAGCGTGAGGAAGGCCGTGTAGCTTTGAAGCAAATTGACTGAAACGAATCTAATTTTGGAAGAATTTTTCATTGACATTTATTTGTGAAATTATTTTTATCAGTTATAGCCCATGAGCACCGGACACACATATTTTATAGAATAAGGATGACAAATAAGCACAAAGGTGCACAAAGTGGATAATGTAGATTTACATCTTCGATTTAGAATCAAAATAAAATTTAGGACTAAGATGGAATGCCTCGTTTCCAGTAAAAAGGGTCTCCGGTTCTCTACACTCATCATACGAAACACAGCAGCGTTAAGCTGCTATTTTACGCTGGTATTCTGTGAGAACCTGGTCCTTTCCTGTCGAGCTGCCCCATTCGTGCTACAACTATACCAGTACTATACCTGCAGCATGGCTCTACCACGTATAAAAATACCTGTAAGTAATTCTACTATATACACAAATGGTGTCCATTTCTCAAAACAATTTCTCAACACTCACCATACGAAACACAGCAGCATTAAGTTTAGAAGCATTACTAGTATTTTACATGATGTTTCCCCGGTTGTACCAACCCATTCGAGCTACAACATGCATCCGTCCTACACTTCACTCACCGGCACGGGGCTACCACTCCAGCACCTTTCTTCTCTAACGGTTATTGGTACTCCCATTTATATGGCCAGGTTTGCTGGTTTATTTAACTATGCCGGTTATTATGATTTTAATACGGATATGTTCATTTCAAATTCTATCCCGCAGAAAAACTCCAAGTAAAGCTATCTCCATAGTTTTCTGAGAGATCATAAAGTTACTCTTCGTCTGTTCTAATGAGATGCGTTCATTCCATGTGATTCTTATAAGCTATTTATTGTATTTAATACTTTTTTATATTCATGCAAACACTACTCATTGCATAAAACTAATTTTACAGATGTGTGTGATTTAGTTCCGGCAATTAAAGACAAGATAGAGTACGCTCATTCTGCGTACATCGGACCAAAATTAATAATTAAAAGCAGATCCTGGGTGACTATGATGGCCGTCATACACCTTACACTCCCACCGTGGCAATAGTTGATGCAAAGCACTCGAAGCAACGGGAGTTAAAATAAGTTGAATTTAACGGAATAAATCCATAAAAGTTAAATTACAACATTTATTGTATAATTTGTAAATGACAAACAGAGGATACCTACGTTTTTCCGCCGTTTCTTCTCCGTTCTAAGAAACTTCATTTTGAAATTTCAATAAAGAAAACCACAGATACATTATCATCCGTAAGGACTAAGATTTTACCGCATTCCTAAAAGCCTGTAATCATACTTGGTTCTTAAAACACCTAACCGCCACAGTAGGATATTCTCCTATAATGTAGAGGCGGTTTACATACATAAATCGACAAGGAAAACATTCAGACCAGAAACAATTAACATTTCCCTTTTTAATATATCTGAAAATTTAGTTAGCGATTTTTAACCTTTTTTATTGCTAATAAGTCAAAAGTGATCTCGTAGTGTGCTGAAAGTGGGCATTATTTAAGCGAAGATTTTCAGTAATTACCACATTAGGCAGGTGGGTTGACGACCGCTGTACCAAACGTTTTGCATGTAAATGCTGCTTTCTGTCTGGATTTCTAAGGTTAGGCAATTTTTTTTTTCAAATCTAACAAAGATACATTCATTAGATACATACACTCGTGCGATAATATTAGAAATAAGCAGTGCCAGACACAGGGACAATCATAAATCAATCTGGAATTTTAACTGCTGCATAATTAAAAAAAAATAGGCAAAAACAACCTCCCCTTTTTACCTTCTCAGATAGACTCACAGTCAGGAAAGGACTTATTGGGAATTCACATTAAGTCCGCCTTTTTGTACTTTTACAAATCCCGTAGATGCATTAAAAGACAATTATCACAGAGCGTACTGAAATCGTTATTCTATAACAGGGACATTAACCCTAATATGATTAGGGTATAGAGCCATGCTGCAACTATATTAATAGTATAGTTGTAGCACGAATGGGTCGGCTAGACCGGGGAAGGACCACGCTCTCACAGAATACCAGCGTAAAATAGTAGCTTAACGCTGCTGTGTTTCGTATGGTGAATGTAGAGAACCCGAGACCCTTTTTACTGGAAACGAGGCATTCCATCTTAATCCTCACGGGTGACAACGCATCTGCATTTTGATTCTTAATCGAAGATAGATGTAGATGTTTATGGGCCACAGCAACCACTTACCATCAGGTGGACTGTGTGCTCGTTTGTCACCCTTATCCTATAAAAAAAAATATCCCTGTTATAGCAGAGGACCATATAGTTAGTTTTAATAGGCTGGTGCTACTAAATAAAAATAAAACATTCGAAAATGATTATATGTTTTAGATTGGTTAACAAGTATTAATAATGGCCTCCAGACCGAATTTTTTTCACGGCGGCCATTTTCAACGGAGGCTAACCGGAAAGGCTAACTGATATGATTATAGTGCCACAAAGCACAGATTTTTTTTTGGAACGAAGTTCTTTATCGGACGGTACGGATTTGGCGGATGGGCGCTAAGCGACTAGAAGTGTTAGATTTTTCCGTCACGACCCCTTCTGACGTAGTGTAGACGGCTTTGGCGGCTATAAGGAAGCGAGATGGAATAATATCCATCTCCCTCGCACTTTTTCTTATCTTGTCATGAAAGAAATATTATTTTATTTTAAACAACGCTTCATTTTAATAGACACTAGTAATTCATTTATTTTTATTTTTTAATCAATAACTTAATTTTAATCAATAAATTAATAAACATCGTTCCAACCGAGTGTTCCACGACACTTAGCATGTTTTTTTTTTATAGAAGAGGGGGCAAACGAGCTTGCGGCTCACCTCACCTCACTACCACTACCCCACAATGCACTCTCTATTCCCTCACTCTCATATTCGGGAGGGGCGATAGCCTGACACGATCGCAGAGAGCAGGCGCAGCGTTACGTGCTTTCCGAGGTACGGTGGTGTAACACCGCTAACTTTCAGACTCCGCGCTGCTACATAGAATTTCTTGTCGGAAAAACTCAATAACTTGTTTTAACATAATCCGGGATTGGAACCAGAGACCTCATAATTATCTGTCGCGTTTACGATCACTAGACTAAAGAGGCAGAGTGTTAACTTGTGTTGGGTACCGTGTAACGGGGTAAGCTTCAAATTGCATCAATTGATTAGAAAACATACTTTAGTTACTAATGGATCTACTCTATATACGTCCCACCGCTGGGCACAGGCCTCCCCTTATTTCTGAGGGGTTGCCCTACGCAAGAAAATATCCGCCGCGCTGCCCCAATGCGTGTTTCTTATTTCTCAGACATGCAGGTTTCCTCATAATATTTTCCTTCACCACCGAGCACGTGTTAAATCAGCACTTAAAATTGCAATTAACAATTTCATTGGTGCCGGCGGGGATCGAACCCGGGTTGCTCGCGTACTATGAAATTTACTAAAAGAAAGAAAAAAAATTAAAAACCGACTTGAAAGAAATAAATAGAATATAATCATAGAAATAAGTTCATGAGTTAAATAATTATTCACCCATGTGTCTTGCAGATGCGTCTGCAAATTAAGGAATTTGTCAAGGATCCCATTATTAGATCTTGATCAGATTTGTATGGAACCGCTGAGAATTTATCGCTGAAAATACATTAAAAAAATTCCGATGAATTAAAAATCTCTACTTTTTTGAAGTCTTTTCATTGCTTTTAATTTCCTTTTTTTTAAAAAAAAACCAATGAAAGGACTTCAATAAAAGGAGAAATTTTCAACTCCTCGAAATATTTTTAAATCTAATTTATAGAAACAGGCGTTACTTTGCGTAAACTCACTCACTTAGTTGTCAGTCACCGCAGAATCTATTTCACCTGAGGATGCCTGTGTAGAGGCGAGACACGTGTCATATTATCGATGGTGGTTTGTCTTTCCTAGTGTAGCGGTGTTGGCAGTAGTGGTGGTGGGAGTAGTGGTGCTGGGATTAGTGGTGACGGGGATAATGCATGCAATTGAGGTACGGCGGAAGGTGGTCTTCAAATTAGGTAAGACCATCATTTAATTTCATTACGCGCATTAACTTTTTACAACTTTAATATTTTTTCATCCTTTGAAAAAGAGTATGTTACGAACTTTCGTGTTTCTCCGCTTAGGTTTCGTCATTGTCTACCGGCAGTAGAATAAAAATTATGTTTTCCAAACAAATTCTTCATTCCATAACCCGAAAATGATTAAATATTTCATATAATTTAACTAGTTAAGCCTACCTTTTACAAAATCCATATCAAATGCAACGGATTTAAGCCATGTCATAACAAGTCAAATGTTATTAAATTTTATCGTCTTCATAAATACCATTCGCAAATATACTCAACATGCATACTGGCTGAAAGCCGCAAAGAAATAAACAAAAAAAAAAATATTAAAGTCGAAAAAAATATAGTGTGACATATAAAACGTTAGAATTAATTTTAAAATTTATAGAGCTCTAAATATGTCAGTCTGTTTTCTATTATTTATAATTCAAATAATGTTTAATTAGACATTTTTATATTTTGAAATATTGCAGCACACACTGTGCACAAATTGTGCAGGCAAATGTTTTTGTAATAAGTTTCCGTTTATACCGTATCGTGATTAGTTTTGTGTGTTCTTTATATATATAACGTCTATCTATATAAGAATCCATTTCTATACGGATAAGAATCGGTGAAAAATTCTAGACCGCTTTTTGAATCAAAGTCCGCGCGCTGAACAAATAATTTTAGCCAAATGTTAGCGCTTAGCGGTTTCACTTATTTTTTTTAATAAAATAGGGGTTACAAACGAGCACACAGTCCCACCTGATGGTAAGTGGATACTGTGGCCCATAGACATCTACACTTATTTTCGAATAAGAATTAAAATGCAGATGCGTTGCCAGCCCTGGGGACTACGATGGAATGCCTCGGTTTCCAGCAAAGAGCGTCTCCGGTTCTCTACACTCACGAAATACAGCATCATTAAGCTATTTAACTCTGGTATTCTGTAAGAGCGTGGTCCTTCCCCGGCCGAGCCGACCCATTCGTACTACAAACATAATGTATCTGCACTACCAAGTTTTTATTAACTCACTTTCGTGTATGGCTGAATTTAGCAAATTAATTTAAACTAATTTCGTAATAGCTAAGAAACGGAAAACAATGTAAGAAAATAAAAAAGAAACGTGGTATATATACATTTTAATACATAATTTTAAAATTTCATATTTGTCTCATACATGCAAGTGTCCTTAGGAAGTTTTGTTCACCGCCGAGCAAGTGGTATCTCACCTTTTTGTCGACGAGAGCTTATTCCCTGAACTTCGACAGCTCTTCATAAATAAGATGGCATAATGCGTTCCACATACATAGAGAATGGGACTGCATTTGTGACTAACTTCATAATGGCGACCAAGTAAACGTAGCATTAACACGAATATTAAACAAGATTTTGTTAAAATAAATGCAAAAGTGATTTATTAAAATATGATTGTCCAATCAGTTAAAATTTATAAAATTAAATTTTCAAAGTATATAATATATATTATATTTATACCTATTACATAATTAATCTTAGTTAATAAACGTAACCGTATAAAGTTAAAAGATTGTTATTGAATTTTATTTATACTTTTCTAATAAACATATTTATGATAAAATTTATTATAATTTTTTATCACCTTTCATTTATTATTCTTTTTTATTTTAACTATCGATCCGCCCCGTCATCGCGCGGGTGATTTCTATGTGATTTTGGGTCCAATTTTGAATCTACTCCATCCAGGGATCCACTCAAATACACATAAAAAATTTCATCAGAATTGATCGAGTTAGTTACCGAGTTTTAGCGAGACTAACGGACAGCAATTGATTTTTATATGATATTCTCCAAACCGAATGAGAGCTAATAATTTTTTGCTCACCAGATGTCGCCAGTTGACACTAAGGTAAAGTTTTTTGTTACACAATGTAATTTAATTGATAAGTTATTTTTAATCAAAGTTTATCAGTTTCTAGAGTATTATATTAATATACAAAACAATGCGTCAGTGGTTTGCTCTTTAACTTTTTGCATATTTATAACTTTTTTTTAATTATTCTACTTTTATGAATATATGTGGTTTGGTTTATTTATTTTTAATGTTATTAATATAAAATATAGCTAATAGTACAAAAACAAACAATAACTTTTACATTTTCCGAACAAATTAACTTCCCCGCTGTGAAATCTCTCAAATATTATTATACCTCACTTTCTAGTGGCGCTGCTCTGGTGGTAGAATAAGTGGATGCCCTCATTTCGGTCACGGTGGTCAACCTCAACGGAGACTAGCCATCGGCGGAGGACAGGAGAATATTGCTCAACTATATGCGCAAGCACAGGTGCACTCACTATTCCCTCACTCTCATAGACCGAAGATACGATAAACCGACCGACCGCAGAGAGATCAGGCGCAGCACCAATGGACAATAAATAAATTTGCATGTCTCCATTAGGGACTTAGTATGTATACATAATATTTAACAATATCTTATGTAACATACATACTAAAAAGCAAATAAATAAATAAATAAATAAACGGCTTTACGTGATTTCCCGAGTCACGGGGATGAGATACCAGCGATGGCAGCTTTCTGACGCCAAGCAGCTACTGAGAATTTCATGACGGAAAAATTCAAAAACTGATTTTTTGGCCCGACCCGGGATTCGAACCCGCGACCCCATGATTAGCAGTCGCGTTTACAACCACTAGACCAACGAGGCAGTCAGATTTAAATATAATGATTATAAGAACCATTTTTGATACCTCCATGATTTTTGCACACTGTACTGTGTTAAAAATTTCAACTTGTTGAGCAATGCTTTCATTCTCATTTGAAAAGCAACGTAATTTTTATCAAAAATTATACCTTTGCATGTTAAAATGATTGTAAATTTTAACAATTTCATAGCACTAAACATCGAAACACATAATATAGATAAATGAATGAGATAACTTTTTCATCCTTAGACTTTAAAATGCCTATAATGATGATGAAGGTTGTAAATTCGTCAGTAACGACTTTATGTAAATTTATGTAATATTTGTTAATCATTGTTATTTTTTTATATTTTGTCTGTAAAATATCATTGCACAATTAAATTATATAAGTTGTTACTGTCTTCATTAACAAACAATCAGTTTAGGATTAGAAGAAATCTCTTTCAATTTTGCCGCCCTTTGTTTTTTTTTTCGATTTTGACAATGACTTTTAAAATCAGTTGTTGCAGTTTTCTAGCACAAAATCTCCTAATTTTTATTTCGTCTTTTAATAAATAAAATAAAGGCAGTCTTAGACAACAACTAAATTAAATACAATATTCGTCCACGACACATTCATACGAAGGAATGCTCACCTAAAATATGTGTTTATTTTTAGACCACTGAGGCAAAATAATCGTGAGTCACGATATGAACATACCCAAAGATACCAGCTGGAAAGTTTAAATGACGGATGACTAATGGATACGTTATGCATTGTGTTGCCAGATTGATTTTCCTATATGCAAACTGAATTCAACAAAAGAAGCGAAGTTAGCTCATATTTAAAACTTTAGTTTTCCAAGGTTGACAGTAATGTACATTTATGACATTTTTTTTTTGCGCCCAGAAGCAATGAAAAGGGCTACCCTCCGGGAAGCGGTGAAGTGAGGTGGTGAATGCTCTAAGTATACCACGACAACCGGCTGCCGTGGTTATGTAGGACTCACTGCGAAACGTAAGTGCCTACCCAATAAACACCTGTGAGATTGGCATTGGCTTGTGTGACTTTCTACCGAATTGGAAGCAACCCTTTTTAGGGAAAAGGGGGCACAGGTTTCATTTATGACCTTCTGACTGTCCTATATAAAGCCAGAGGCGACAGAAGGAAAATACTTTGAGATGGACAGCACCGTCTTCCTAATAACAGCTAACAAATTACAAAAAACTGCGGTCGCAACCAATCTTCGTCTGAGGAAAGTTCCCATAGAAAGCCCTATGTTCAGCAGTGGATTTTAGATAGGCTTTTGACAGGAAAAAATATTAATCAACATTTTACTTATATCACTAGCTATTCGCCGCGACTAAAAGTATCCCAATTTACTCGTTATAACATTTGCTAACTGTAACTGAGAGTCCCATCCAAATCGGTTCACAGGTTTTTGCTTGATGCGTGTACAGACAGACGTCATGTTTTTTTCCGACTTACTTAACATTTATCGTTATATTTTGGCCAATTTACATAATATATTTATTAATTATAGCTTATTTGTTATTCTGATGTATGAGCTATATAATTGTAAAGTTTTGTTAAAATTCATTTTGTAGATTTTGCGTGAAAGAGTAACAAACATCCATACATCCTCACAAACTTATCCGTTTATAATATTAAGTGAGATAGGATTACAGAAAGATGAAAACCCCTACAATAAATTCTTAGTGGTAAAAGTAAAACATGTCTTTCAATAAGTATTATGTATTGTAATCTATATTGAATAAAAATTATTTTATTCTATTTCTATTAATAATAACCAGTACGTTTTAATATTTTAACTCTAATAATAATGTAATTAATACTTTTCAAGGACTACCTTGATTATTGCATTTATGTTTTGACATTCTCCTGTAAAACTAATAAGGTATGTCTACACCAGTGCGCTTTCCTGTTCATCTTGCGTCTTCCTCTAACGCATGCCTGAGTAACCATAGCCTACTAGCAATCGGGGGGCACAGCAGTGCCCCTGCCAAGTCGAGCGCGAAGCAAACACTGCCGTACCATCCTTTACTGGAAGCATTTCGCCGCATTTTCAGGCCCCTATTTGGGAACCTCCGGATAAGACCAGAACACAGAAATTTTCGTCATTCAGTAAGATATAGACATAGAGACATACTTGACATACTTAAAATCGAAAATTTCAAGTCTGTAGGTCATTTAGTTCCGAAGTTAAGCGAAAGCAAAGTTTCGCATTTATGACTCTCACTCACTCACTCGTGATCATCAGGATAGAACTAGTACTTCCCATAAACTCAGAGAGCTGAAATTTGGTACAGAGTTAGGGTTTAATGGCCATATAAAGTGAAAACTATAAAAACTAGGATAATCGAAGATCTGGAGTACCAGGAGACCCTGATTAGAAAACACAAGAGCCCAACCAAACTGTTAGAAGAGATCGACATACCGCCTTTACAAAAAATATTCAACTTGGTGGACCGATTCATTTGATGTCAAAAATCGAAGGTCTGTAGTATCTGATAAAGAACCCTCAGCTGGTCTCAGATGTATTAGAGATATGGTAATGCCCCCTTCTACTATTGGTACATAAAAAAAAATACGTGTACGGAGAACAATTTCCAATCTATGTGGCGTATGCCTTAATAATTCACAAGAGCCAAGGTCTAAGTCTATAAAATGCTCTCATGGACATTGGCACTTCCATATTCTCTTGTGGCCAAGCCTACGTGCACCTCATAAATGTTTACTTTAAGAGTATAAAAGCTCAAGCTCCAGTGATCACCGAATACAACCGGCTCAGGAGTAAATACCGCGCCGATCTTTCAGAAATTAAACCGTCTAAACCGTCTAAAAGAATAAATAATGAACGCGAATGGGCAATACGAAAAACTGTTGCTACTGTACAAGAATCAGAACCGGAAAAAAAGAAAAGAAAGATTTGTAATAATAAAAAAACTACTCCTAAAAATAAAAAAAATGTGTCAAATAAGAAAACCTAATAAAATAAATCAATATGCCCACGTTTCTACAAAAAGCAGTGAAATCCCACCAAAAACATTCTGTAAAAAACTAGCCAAGTCTCGATGGAGCTGCTTGTTTATCTCTAAAAAGTAATGAAATCTCGACAAAGTCGTGCCAAGTCAAAGGTTCCCTACTGCAATTTCTTTATTATTATAGTTAATGTTGTGTGACTTGGCCGTTGAAGGGTACACAAGGATACAAAACCAGGTGCTACATTGCATACACACCATTGCACCAATTTCGCGGTTCTGGCGACAGATTGGTGCAATGGTGTGTATGCAATGTAGCACCTGGTTTTGTACCCTGTGTACCCTTCAACGGCCAAGTCACACAACATTAACTATAATAATAAAGAAATCGCAGTAAGGAACCTTAGACTTGACACGACTTTGTCTAGATTTCATTACTTTTTAGAGATAAACCAGCAGCTCCAACGAGACGTGGCTAGTTTTTTACAGAATGTTTTTGGTGGGATATTATTTACATATTATATAATATAAAACATGCCAATTCTGAAACCGCTTCGAGATTCTTAACCTTAATTACGATAGAAAACCATCCCATAGTTGGCTATGGGACCCGACTTTTAAGAGGAGCCGGTACTCAATTCGACTGTATGTTTCTTTTTTTATGTGTGTTACCTCATAACTTTTTACTGGGTGAACCGATTTCGATGATTCTTTTTTTATTTGAAAGCTGGTGATTTACTTGCGGTCCCATATAAATATTAATCAAGGTCTGACCAATAGTTTTTGAGTTATTCTTAATAATTTATATTAAATACTTTAAAAAAAAAATTAAATAATTTTTCAACGTGGTAGAGCCATGCTGCAGCTATATTAGTGGTATAGTTGTAGCACGAATGGGTCAGCTCGATCGGGGAAAGACCACGCTCTCACAGAATACCAGCGAAAATAGCAGCTTAACACTGCTGTGTTTCGTATGGTGAATGTAGAGAACCGGAGACCCTTTTTACTGGAAACGAGGCATTCCATCATAGTCCACGCGGGTGACGACGCATCTACATTTTGATACTTTATTGAGGATAAATGTAGATAAATGTCTATGGGTCACAGTTACCACTTACCATCAGGTGGACTGTGTGCTCGTTTGTCACCCTATCCTATAAAATAAAATAAAATATTGAAGTCGGTTGTACAGAATTTTTAATTTTTAATTATTATGTTAACAAAAAGTCACCTTCATTTCACATCAAAATTACGTCAAAATAGGCTGAATGAAGTGAAACACGGAACAATTTCGTTATAGTACAAGATTTTTAGCAAATATTTTAAATGAACCAAATCTCTTACTTGTTACGACAACGGATTCATCAAATTATATCAAAATCCGAAAAAAAAAACAAAGTATGCATTTGATAAATGTAACCATATCATTGATGCAAAGAGAATATAATCACTACGTTTAATTTATGTATTTAAAACTCATTACTATATATTCTATTCTTGACAAAGGTAACGCAATTTTAAGCCTACTTTATGATTTCATAGTTGCCAAAAGTTGGAAATGCTGTTTTTGGAATTAAAAACTTTTTAAGAACAAAAACATAAAATTGATATTTATATATAAAACAGAAATAAAATATCGAATATTAGAAAAAAACGTTTGCATAGAGAACTTTGACAATGAACTTGGTATTTATACAAATTTTGACTTTAGCTAGTAAGTTGTAGCGAAGTACTTTGACCAATCACGCGTCATATTTTTACACATGTAGTAATAAGAGAACCGTCGTCAGATGACCAAAATAGAGTCACGTAAACATTATTATTTTAAGTTTTCGTTGAAACACGATATTTGGCAACACTGAAAACCGCATTCACTAAACCGTACAGACAGCGTTCAAAGCCGGCGTATTAATAAATGGCAGTGTGGCCACTTCAGGCGGTCATGTATGATATGTGTAATAATTTAAAGTGTATGCATTTGAATTTGTTCATAACAAAACGGCTAAAGCTCAGAACATAACACTACTCATAATTTTCAACCAACTTTACAAGAAGGACGAAGTTCTCAATTCGACTGTATTTTTTATGTGTGTTAACTGGGAACTTATTTTAGGTGAACCGATTTTGAAGATTCTTTTTTTATTTGAATGTTGGTACTTCTCATGTAGTCTCATATAAATTTGATCAAGACCAAACCTGACTTCGACTACATTGATGATGTTCTCATTTTATTTATATTGAAGTCTGTTGTACTAAATTTTTAATTTTAACACTTGTAATAACAGTTAAACTGATAAACAAGCACACAGTCCTGATTGTAAGGTGTGTTTTATAGACACCTACATCTATACTCGATAAAGAATCAAATTCCAGATGCGTTGTCACACCTGAGTACTGATATAGATTGCCTCGTTAACTGCCAAAGAGTATCCAGTTTCGTCACACATAATACTAAACACAGTAGCATTATACTGCTATACCATGTTGGTGTTTTAAGCGAGCGTGGTCCTTCCCAGTCGATCCATTTGCAATGTAGCCATACATATGTTTCAGAAATGTTCTACCAAGTATAAAATATAAGCTGTAAAATTAACGCATTTATTTTCATAAAGTTTGTTTCTAGTAATAGCATAAATATATAACACTCATGTCATTTCTTTTAGAATAAGGGTAACAAACGAGCACACAGTCACTTGATTTTAAGTGGGCGATGACGCATAGACATCTACATATATCTTCGAAAAACAATCAAAATGTAACGTCGTTGTCACCCCTGAGGACTAAGCTAAAATGCCTCACTCACCACGCGAAAAACCGCAGCATAATACTGCTATTTTACGCTGATAGTGAATCAACCTATACGTACTGCAACCATAGTATAGCCATAGCTGCATTACTGCATAAGAATATCAAATTAGGTTGTGCGGAGATCAATCTCCAAAACTACCACGTCAACCATATTACATACATAAGGGTCTAATAGTCAGAAGCACTGCTAGCACTAAGATCTAACTTAGCGACCTCAAAGCTAGTAGGAGACTACGTGAACCGTTTAAATGACCAGGGGCTTAAGAATAGGACAAGCCAACAAGCTTGCTCGGGAGGGATCAAATAGTACGAAATTTGGGCCCGAGCCATTTTGTGGAATCTCAAAAAGCTTGACCCGGGTGATCCTTGAAACTCTTTACCAGAAGATACTAATTATAATCTGGTCTGATACATCACGTTTAAAACATACCAAAACTTTAATTCAGCTAAAATTTATTTTTGTACGTGGTAGAGCCATGCTGCAGCTATATTATGGTTGTAGCACGAATGGGTCGGCTCGACCGGGGAAGGACCACACTCTCACAGAAAACCAGCGTAAAATAGCAGCTTAACGCTGCTGTGTCTCGTATGGTGAGTGTAGAGAACCGGAGACCCTTTTTACAGGCAAAGAGGCATTCCATCTCAGTCCTCACGGGTGACAACGCATCTGCATCTTGAGTCTTTATTGAGGATAGATGTAGATGTCTATGGGTCACAGTAGCCACTTACCATCAGGTGGACTGTGTGCTCGTTTGTCACCCGATCCTATAAAAAAAAATTAGGTACAGGTAAATGCGCTTCAGAAACTCGGAGATTTAGAAAGAACTGCGTTTTTTGGCAAGACCCCGATTGGACATTGCTGTTAATAAGTACATGGCTCTCTTGAAGAAGAAACACCTGTGTACATCCTGATTGCAGTCTCTTAATGCGCAAATATAAGGTCGGGGGAAAAGTTTCTTCGTATTTTATACACAAATTCAAGACATTTTTTTTTCAAATATTAATTAAATTTAATTATAATATCTACGTGCCATTGCGTTCTATAGCTGTTACCATCTTGTAGGTAGTGACATAATCCCGTTTCTGTAAAAACTTTGAGATTTTTGATCAAAAAAAATGCGACAAGTAGGTTTGACAGTCCTTTTTTGATACCTAACAGTACCCAAAGAATTCTGAAGAGACCGAAACAGATGAAAATCTGAGGGAGCATGGTCAGAACTATATGGTGGATGCATTAACACTGCTAACCAAGGTCTCTCAATTTTTGCTGAGTGGCTAAAGATGTGTGTGGTCTGGGGTTATAATGATGAAAGCGCACTCCCTTTATGTTGATTAAGTCCGGCCGTTTTTTCTCAATTTCTTTCTTGAGTCTTATTAATTGTTGCCAGTAGAGATCGGAATCGGTTTAGCCTGGCGGTAAAATCTCATAATAAACGATGCCCTTCCAATCTCATCATACACACAGCATCACCTTGTTGTGTGTATTAACACACAACAAGGGGTTTCGCTACAGTCCACCTGACAGTAAGTTCATGACCAGCGATCAATCTTTTCAATAATGGTTCGGTTTCATCACGTTTCAATAGAGCAAATGAGTACATGATTTATTAGGTTTTTATCAGTTAACTCGTGTGTTATCCAAATATCGAGCTTTTTTGTATAGTGTGATCAACCTTCAATTCCTCGTTTATGTCATAACTACTACTCTAACTACTTGTTTTTTTACAAATGACATCGACTTTATCCGTGTGAGGGTGACCACATCGAGCTGCATCTTTGACATCAAAATTCCCGGACTGGAAATGCATGAACTAACTTTGTGCTACTTTTACTGACACTGCATTAGGTCAATAAACGTCACAAATTTTTTTCATAGCTTAAGTCTCATTTTCCCCTTTTTGTAATAAAACTTCAAAATGTATCGAATTTCTTCATTAGATTCACTCATTTTGGCGGAGAGTTGATATTAAAACTAGCCAGATACAAACAGTACAACCAAAGATATTTTTCTTCAATTTTATACAAACAAATAAGAATTAACATTTTCCTAAACCTATTATAACTTTTCTCTAGAAAACTACGCAGTTAAATTCTCACGGCCAAGCAACTTCCTCAATTCGTTTAAGATTACGGTTTAGCAGTGAACTGTAGCCATAGCAGCGATCACAATAGATCTTACTGGTCGCAGTGATACTGGTATTATTAGAACTGCATAGCTGCTCGCACAATTTAAATAAAATGTCAATTTTAAATACATTTGACGAGCTGCCAAAATGAAACTTTCTATAGAAATCATAGAACACGGCAGAACACTAATACTCTCTACCGAGAGATAGAAATTGAATGGTAATAAAAAATAATAGTGATAATAAATAAAGATGTGAATGCCAATAGATGACCTTATAATTTTGAAATCAATAAACACCTTATTTCGTACTTTAAATGTTGTTGAAGCTGTAATCAAAGATCAGTTTAGAAATATTACTATTATTGTAGTTGCTTTTTATCTGTGCTATGTATTTTCCTATTTCCTTGTCGATTATGACAAAGCTAACTATTATACAATGACACTGTCCAGCAGTGAACTTTTACAGGCTAATAAGAATATATCTATACATGGTAGAGCCATGCTGCAGCTATATTAGTAGTATAGTTGTAGCACGAATGGGTCGGCTCGACCGGGGAAGGACCACGCTCTCACAGAATACCAGCGTAAAATAGCAGCTTGACACTGCTGTGTTTCGTATGGTGAGTGTCCCTACCGTTAGGGAAACGGAGACCAATGGTGAGTATTGGTCTCCGTTTCCCTAACCGGAAACCCTTTTTACTGGAAAAGAGACATTCCATCTTAGTCCTCACGAGTGACAACGTATCTGCATTTTGATTTGCAAACGAGGATAAATGTAAATGTCTATGGGCCTTTTTTTTACATCGGGAAATGCCTACGCATACCCGCCTCGCAGGGGCAAGGACGGGTTATGTCGGACTCTCACCGACTAAAACCCCATGGTGTTCCACCCTCGTCGCATATTGGCAGGGCCACGGGAACGCTTTCGTACACTTCCGCGGCCCCACCTGCGCTGGCCGCCCCATGGCGGCCCCTCCTCGGGAGAGGATTATTCCTCCCTCATCTCCTTCTCAAGTAAGGCGCACCAGAACACATGGCGCGCCCTCCTCCTCGGCCTCCAATTTCCAATGCGCAACAGACGCCCCCGTGTCCGTTGCGCGAAGGCCATGGGGCTAGGAAAAACTAGCACTCAGAAGCACCGGCCTTCCTGGCCCCAGCGGCGGATCTGGTCTATGGCTCCGCCGCCAACCGAGATTCGGCTGCGGAGGGTAGGGAGAGCGGCGCCTCGCAATACCGACACTCCTCTCCCCCCGCAGCCCCACCACCACCGCATCATTAACGGTGCGGCCCCGTCAGAGTCGCGGAGGATAGGGCGAATGGCGCATCGCCATACCAACACTCCTCTTACTCCGCGACTCCACCTCGGCTGCAGATATAGGGGTGGGGAGGACACCCCTCTCGCAGCAGGCCACCGACACACATCCGAAGTGGGCTTGCCAAGCCCACTCGGAGTGGTCACCTCGGGCCGGCCCTACACATCGGGCCAGCCAAGGGGATCCTCTTTGTTCACCGCGGTTGAAATGTCTATGGGCCACAGTAACCACTTACCATCAAGTGGACTGTGTGCTCGTTTGTCACCCTATCCTATAAAAAAAGTAGCAGAAACAGAAACAGAATTTTTTATTCAATATAGTTTATAAATAATACTTATTTATAAACTAAAAAAAAAAAATTCAATCACTCTTTTGTTTAATTACCACTCTCGAAAAAACCTCTGTCCTGGGAAGAACCAGCAAGAAACCCAGCGGGTTTTTTAAATAACACCTTCCATTCATGTATGTTACACAATTAACCACACAAAACAAATTAGAAGTAGCTTGGTAGCAATCACCTCATTTGAAGGGTTACTATCATATACTTTGTTTAATAAAGTTTTTGAAGTTTGAACAGTTCAAATTTTGCATATTTTCTGGGATTTTGTTGTAAAAGCGTACGAGTATACATCGCACCAAGAATGAATTACTGACTCGGTGGAGTAGAGTAACTGGTACTACTTACTAGCTTGTGTCTGTTCCTAGTATTTACAGAATGAATATCACTTATTTTTGTATAACTACTTTTAATTTTGTGTACGTACATTACATTTTCATAAATGTATTGATAGGCCAAAGTTAATATATAAATTTTTTGTCGGAGCGACTCGCGGTCATTGTAGAAGCGTGCTCGTCGCGACCCCTGCCAGCCCTTTTCAGGGCTGCAATTCTACTCAGCTGCGCACCCATGTCAACGAGGGTTAGGGCGTCCCCCCAAGGCGACGCACACCAGCTCGTCCCCGTTGGTGTGGAATGCAGCGCGCAAAGCGGCGATGGGAACCGCCACCCGTCACGCACAGCCCGACACGGCGGAAGGTGGAGGACGGAGTGCAGAGTTGGCACGTGGAATGTTAGAGGAGGCATGAGAGACAAGACGAATGAGTTGATCGAAATAATGAAAGAAAGAGAATTAGATGTCGTGTGTATGTCGGAGACCAAACGGAAGGGCAGTGGTACTGAAGAGCTCCCTGGCGGGGCGTTTGCTCTATGGTCCGGAGTCCCGGAGAGCGAGAACGCCTGCCAGGGAGTGGGGGTGCTGCTGTCTTCTCGGTTGGTCGATGTTATGACTGAATATAAGTTTGTGAACTCAAGACTTCTCTGGGTTCGCTTTAAATTGGGACTGACGAAGTTATTCCTTTTGGCTGTTTATGCGCCGGTGGCTTCGTCGTCCAGGGCTGAGCTGGAGGAGTTTTGGGAGAATGTAAGAGAAGTTCTAGATTTGGCTAGGGGAAACGAAAGGATTGTTGTATGTGGTGATTTGAATGGATGGGTTGGTACCGCTCGACCAGGGTACGAGTCGGTACTTGGAAAGTTTGGCGATAAAAGGGTTAATGATGCTGGCCAGCTTATACTGGCGGTATGCAAGGAAAAGGGTCTTCTTGTGACAAACACTATGTTTAATCACAAGAAAATCCATATGTATACTAGAGAAAGAAAGAATGAGAGAAGTATGATCGATTTGTTCCTGGTGGATGACCGACTGCGAAAACAGGTTATGGATACGCGAGTGTTCAGGGGTGCTGACCTGGGAACGGATCACTATCTAGTGATTACTAGATTTAGGGGTCTGTTCGCGGGTTGGCGCTACCGGACGACAGTGACAGAACCACAGTCGGTCTGTCGCATCCGAAGCTGGAAGCTTCAGGAAGCGGATACTAGGGACAAATATCATGCGAGGGTAGCCGAAAAGCTTGACACCATCGATGGCAGAAACGAATGTGTAGAAAGAACATGGCAGAACCTTAGGGATGGAATGCTAAGTGCAGCGGAAGAAGTGTGTGGAACAATAAAAAGAGGCAGTAGTAAAAGAAGAGATGCATGGTGGAATGATGAAGTGAAAGAAGCTGTAAAGAAGAAGAAGAAAGCATGGTTAGACTACTTGGCCTCTAGTAATGATAAGAATATGAGAGAGAAGATGAAAGAAAGATATAAGCTGCAGAAAGTTCACACGAAAGCATTGATTGAGGAAGTGCGTGAAAGGTGTAGAATGGAAGCGGATGAAAGGTTGTCGCACAACTTTAAGGAGAACTCCAAACTCTTCTGGAAAGAGGTTGGAAGGACCCGAAGTGGTGCGACGGCCTTAAGAATGAACAAAGTGCTTTCGAGAACTAATGACGTCCTCTCAGAAAAATCGGACGTCATGCAGCGATGGAGCGAATTTTATAGAGAAATGTATGCGTGTGATGATCTTAGTGAGGGATCCGGGGATGACGCCGTGACTGGCACGCCAGACCCGGACCTCGATGACACTGAGGTCATCAGTATGAAAGAGATTGAACGTGCGATTCGAAGTTTGAAATGTGGTAAGGCTGCGCGACTAGACAGAGTTACTGCTGAAATGGTCAAGTATGGTGGGCCTCGCGTCTGGGACAGCTTTCATCTGCTGTGCAATTTGTGCTGGCGGACGGGGGATGTCCCGGATGATTGGCGATCCGCAGTCATTGTGCCTTTATATAAAGGTAAAGGTTCACATTTTGACTGCGGGTGCTATCGGGCGATCAGCTTGACCAGTTTAGCAAGTAAAGTTTACTCGAAGGTTTTGACACGTAGGATGCAAGAGAAATCGGAAAGATTTCTATGGGAGGCACAATGCGGATTTAGACCTGGAAGAGGATGCACGGATCAAATGTTTTCTCTCCGTATGATCACGGAAAAGCTTCTGGCTGTTAACCAGAAGATTTTCTGTGCTTTTGTGGATCTTGAGAAAGCATTTGATAAGGTTGTAAGGAAGAAAATGTGGGAACTGTTGCCGGGGCATGGTGTGGATGGCCGATTGCTAAGGGCTGTGCAGTCTCTTTACTGTGACTGTAAAGCCTGTGTGCGGGTAGGGCATGACCTGTCACCCATGTTTAGCGTCCAAACGGGCGTAAAACAGGGTTGTGTCATGTCTTCCTGGCTGTTCATACTGTATCTCGACAGCTGTTTACAAAAGCTGAAAGATAGCTGTTTGGGTGTGAAATTGGGTGACATAAAAGTAAATTGTCTGCTGTATGCTGATGATGCAGTGCTTATTGCACCATCAGAGGCAGAACTGCAGGCATTAGTCACGTGTATGAAAGAGGAATGTGAAATTAAAGGTCTCCGTTTGAATGCTAATAAAACTAAGGTTCTGGTATTTGAAAGGGACGAAGAGAGAACGAAGTGTGAAATATGGGTAAATCAGGAATGTCTAGAACAGGTAAATGAAATTGTATACTTGGGGAGTGCTTTTAGCCGGGATGGAAGATGTGATTTAGATGTGGACAGGCGTGTCGCTGCCGGGAACAAAGTCAATGGTGCCCTGACTGCCTTAGTCAAAAGGCAAGGCGTAGCGAAGAGTGCACGCCTTGCAATACATAACGCAGTGTTGGTACCGACTTTGTTATATGGCAGCGAAACCTGGGTATGCCAGAAGAAGCATAAAAGTAAGTTGAATGCAGTGGAGATGCGATCTCTTCGTAAAATGTGCGGCGTTACTATGGCCGACCGAAAGCGAAACGAAGAGATTCGCAATATGGCAGGTTTGAAAGATGACCTTATCACAAAAATTGATAAGGGCGTGCTTCGGTGGTTTGGGCACGATGAGCGAATGAGTGAAGACCGAATGGTGAAGAAAATATATAGCGCGAAAGTTAATATTAAAAGGTGTCGAGGTAGACCGAGACTAACTTTCGAAGACCATGTGAGCAAATTGCTCGAAGAGGGTAGGGTCAAGAGTACTCGGATACCTAGACGTGCATGTATGAAGAAGATAATGAATCTGAAAGAAGCGAAAGAGATATGTAAGGATCGTGACACTTGGCGATCTGTTCTCTCTGGCTACCCCGTCAGGGATTGTGCGTGAAGATAAGCGACTCTAGGTTTTAAATCATAGATTGCTATTATGGCCTTTTTCTATAAAACAAATATAATTTCAGTGAGATTCTGTAAGAGCGTAGTCCTTCCCCAGTCGAGCCAACCTATTCGTGCTACAACTATACCTACTGCTAATATAGCTGAAGCATGGCTCTACTACGTGTTGTCGTGTCTAGTGTTATTCCAAGAAAAATGGTGGTATCAACAAGATTCAGTTCCTCCCCATTTAAAATTATATCAGTATTTAATTGTTTGACATTTAAAGTCATGAATTTCATACATTTCGTTTTAGTGCCATTTAAATGCAAGTTATCAACATTAAACCAATATACTAATTTATATATAGCATTATTTACTTCGTCATATTTAAATAATTGTCGTTTTAATTTGAAAATTAATGAAATGTCATCTGCAAATATTACTATATTATGATTATCCTCTACTATGTAAGGTAAGTCATTAATATATACAAGAAACAGAAAGGGGCCGAGAATTGAGCCTTGAGGCACATCTATTTGTACTAACGACTTGGAAGAGCTCCTACTATTAATGACAACTTTTTGCGTTCTGTTACTTAAATATGAAACAATTAATTTAAGAGCATTAATTCTTACACCGTACTGTCATAGTTTCCTGAGTAATGCTTCATAGTGAACACTATCGAAGGCTTTGTATAGGTCACTGAATATACCCAAAGCATCCTGTGAATGTTTGTTTAAGTAATGATTCGGCGACGGCAGGAGAAGAATTCTGTGAATTAGTGGTTAATATTGAAATATCAGTAAAATATTTCAAAAACCATTGCAACATCCTGATCTGATCCAGTTAATTTGTTGTTAAAACTTAATCGGTAGTTTGAATTGCGAGAGTTGACCTTACCAATTTCTCTATTAATTATATTCCACGTACTTTTTAATTTCATTAGAAGCCGTCTTAATTTTGTTGCTCAAGTGCAAAGACTTGGCTGTGGAGCACACTCCTTTAAATATTTTTGAATATTTTTTAAATATTACCTAAATTAGACGCTAAGGTTATATGACCTTTCATGGTAAACTTCATATAGCCTTTGTCTGTTCTTATGGACTCCTACTGTCACCCACTCATTGAATGTCTTCCGACTGAAGAACGAAGAAAGAGAACAAGAAGGCTAATGTCTGTTATAAAAAAAATACAAGCCAACTATGTTTTTGATAGAGCCAAAATCCTAGCGTAAAATAACAGCTTAATGCTGCTTAGTATGGTAACCGGAGACCCTTTTTACTGGAAACGAGGTATTCCATCTTTGTCATTTGGAACCTAGTTTCTTAATCAAGGATAGATGTAGATGTCTATGGGCCACGTCATTCACTTACTATCAGGCGGACTGTGTGGACGCGCTTGTGATATTTATTCTATAAAAAAGTCATTATCAGACGACCGAGTTGTCCAGTGTTTCAGTTGCGTCTTTGACAACCAACCCCAGAGCTATTATAATATTTATAGAACTCCCGATACCATCCACACCATCTGGATGATTGGCGGTCCACTACTGTGCGATTTAGAAGATGTTTTCTTCCTCGCACGACTTCCTTGTGGAATCGATTACCATCAGCGATTTTTCCGGACCGATACGACTTAGGGACCTTCAAGAAAAGAGCCTACTCCTTTTTAAAAGGCCGGCAACGCATCTGCAATTCCCCTGGTTCCCCTGGTGTTGCAGTTGTTCATGGGCGGCGGTAGTTACTTACCATCAGGTAAGCCGCATGCTCGTTTGCCCCCTCTCCTATAAAAAAAAATATTATCACTGAGGCCGACGCATTTAGCAACTTTATGATGGAACACAGATTTTCTGAACACATAACCTATGTGTTCACAAAGTTAATTTTTATTTCTAAATACTGTGTAATCGTGATTTAAAAATATACTAGAAAATAAAACTAAAACTGCAGTTGCCAACCCACTTATCAAGCGTGGCAACTATGGCAAGTATTCTTCTTATGAGGTAATCTTTGGAGAGGCCTTTCTTCAGCATTAGACATTGATAGGCTGTGATGATGAATAATGATGAGCTGTGCCTGGCGCACACATACTTGCGCTTAGAAAACGTACAAACATTTTTTTTAAACATTTGCGTATCAAACCACGAGAACTTATCAAAGTGTAATTTTAATTGTATTAAAGGTAAATAAACGCATATGGTATAAACGAAAAGAAACAACTATTTTATTGTATATTCATCCATATATCCACTACAGCCAATAATGGTCCAAGAACTACTAAAAGTTGACTCATAGACAGGATTTTATCATGGTTGTTAATTTTCATGTCATGTACTATTAGTTTTGTGTGACCACGAATATTTTTTCTTTCTATTTCTTTCTTTCAGTAACAAATGTAAACCATTTTTTTATTACAAAATATCTTATATATTTTTTTTATAGGATAAGGGTGACAAACGAGCACACAGTCCACCTGATGGTAAGTGGTTGCTGCGGCCCATAGACATCTACATCTATCCTCTGTTACAAATCAAAATGTAGATGCGTTATCACCCGTGAGGACTAAGATGGAATGCCTAATTTCCAGTAAAAAGGGCCTCCGGCCACCTGCACTCACCAAGCGGAACGCAGAGGTAAACCTCTACTTCACGCTAGTTGTCTGTGAGGTCGTGATACTACCCCGGTTCGAGCCGGCCCATTCGTGCGACAGCAAAAGCTGCCGCGTGGCTCTACCACTGTTAAAAATATAGTATACATTTAAAGTTAAAATGAATTCCTCCACTTTTTCATCAGAAGGTAAATAAGAAATATATACCCCAGCAGGGCTAGCATAGGCAGGAGACAATTTTATCGCCAGGGAAAGGAGAAAATGTTTATCTCCTCGCTTAATTTTTTCCACCCTTCAAGCATGGGCACACCGGTGGATATAATATCCACAGTAGATAAAATGGGAGATAGACTTAGACTTAGGTAGATTTTTTGTATGAATATACACTTAAACCCACGTCCAATGAACTAGGATAAAAATGTCCCTTTCAAACGTCAAAAAAGTATAACTTTTTGTCTTTAATTTGGCTCCACGCTACGGACGGGGGATACTCGTATGTCTACTCGTTATGTCAAACGGGGATATACTTCTCCCTCTTGGTAGAGAGTAATTGTGTTCTGTGATTTCTCCCGTTGCCGTGCTTTGGCATGGGGACAAGATAATTTTATCTCTTGTCAGTGGATATCATCGAGGGATAAATTTTTTGTTCCCAGCCCATGCTAGCCGTGCTGATTACAGTATTTTTAAACGATATAATCTATAAAATAGGACCGTATAATCTATAATTATAAACGTACTTTAACATGCTTGTCATTGACAGAATTATTTTAAGAGCTTATGGCTTATAAAGTAAATAAGAAGAAGATAACCTCCGCATAAAACTTTGAATATTTTTTTTATAGGATAGGGTGACAAACGAGCACACAGTCCATCTGATGGTAGGTGGTTGCTGTGGCCCATAGACATCTACATTTATCCTGGTTTGCGAATCAAAATGCAAATGCGTTGTCACCCGTGAGGACTAAGATGGAATGCCTCTTTTCCAGTAAAAAGGGTCTCCGGTTCTCTACACTCACCATACGAAACACAGCAGTGTTAAGCTGCTATTTGCGCTGGTATTCTGTGAGAACGTGGTCCTTCCCCGGTCAAGCCGACCCATTCGTGCTACAACTATAGTACTAATATAGCTGCAGCATGGCTCTACCACGTAAAATATTTTCAATTTATTCCAAATATATGAGGCCACAGATAAAAATACGTAAAACGTTATTATAAAACGATAATATGTAATATTTGTGGACGTTACGACGTTCAAAGCAACACATAAAGAGTACATTTTGCTCTGTATATTAAACTGGACGCGCCGAAAATAAATGCATAAATGTTGCTGCGCTTGTAAAGTCATTGACGTTGACGTAATTACGTCACGCTTAAAATATTAAAAGGTTTATTTTGATCAGTCCATATAAGTCCACTGATGAGTATGGATCCCTACCATAGTTGCCATGCCTGGCGGATGTATTGAACAGTTTTTTTTTTAATAGAATAAGTGACAAACGAGCACACAGTTCACCTGATGTCTCTCGTGGATGCTGACAAATGTGATGTGGACAAATCAAAATGCAGATGCATTTTCACTCTTAAGGACTAAGATGGAATGCCTCGTATCCAGTAAAAGGGTCTCCGGTTCTCAACATTTACCACACAAAACACAGTAGCACGAAGCTGCTATTTCACGCTGGTATTCTGTGAGAGCGTAGTCCCCCGGGGTAGTACTTTCGCGGTTGAGCCGACCCATTCGTTCTAAAATCATAATATAGCTGCAGCATGGCTCTACCACGTTCCAGACGTTTTACAGCTTTAACACCGCTTTTCATTGCTGTTTTACATATTTTACGTATGGAGTAAACGAGATGGATATTCCGCTATCAGGATTCTACCAGAATCCTTTTAGAACTTCCCATTGTCACCTCTTCTGATATCCACGGTACAAAATGAGGTGATGGACTCCCATGTGCTGCCACCACTCGCAAATTTATATAAGTATAGATATTTAATTAAAAATAAATAATTTAAAATAAAAATATAAAACTAAGAATAACTCAAAAACTATTGGTCAGACCTTGATCATATTAGGGACCACAAGTGAAGCACCAGCTTTCAAATAAAAAAAGAATCATCGAAATCGGTTTATCCAGTAAAAAGTTATGAGGTAGCACCCATAAAAAAACATACAGTCGAATTGAGTACCGTCTCCTTTTTGAAGTCGGTAGAATATGAACACGAAACGGATATCTTTGGCAAATTAGCCGCTGCACTCTTTTAATCTCACCGTTTCATAGTATCTTAATAATTTCGACTTGAATGTCAAAACTTGACAGATCACACAGCCCAAACATTCACTTTACCAAGTATCATATTATATTTAATATATGCATAAAAAAATTAACAACCGCAACATACTAGAACTGGCAGCAATAAAACTTTATAGATCAATAAATCGGACAGACAGGTCGATTGACAAGTGCAACGCCATCGTTAGTCCGCGAGCGATTTTTAATCTAGTCGTGCAAAAATAAACGCAGTAGCGCAACAACAAACTTAACAATTGAGAATTCTTGGCAGCGGGCGCTTAACGACAAATTTTTGCTCTATGTCCAACATGGCACAGTCTTCAAACGTCGATACTGATTTTAAATTGGTGTCTGAGAATTCTCTGGACGGTGTGGACCTCTTTACGCTGGGTTGTCTTTTCTAGACTTATTTAATTCTTTGTTTTTGAATATTACAGTTACATACAATTCAAGAGCCAATAGACCACTTGATCTTGAGTGGTTTTCTTCAAACTAAGAAGAAACGAAATAAAATTCTTCTTTATTTTTCGACGTAAGCACAGACTACTAAAAAGTACAAGGTAATAATAATAATAATGTCTCTCTCCAGATCGAATTTCGGTCACAGAGTCTCAACGGGGACTGGTCATCAACGCATGACAGCGTTATTGTGCCTGAGTGTATGCGCTAGCAGAAGTGCACTCTCTATTCCCTGACTCTCATTTTTTATAGAAATGGGGGCAAACGAGCATGCGGCTTACCTGATGGTAAGTGACTACCACCGCCAATGAACAACTGCAACAACAGGGGAATTGCAGATGCGTTGCCGGCGTTTTAGAAAATAGTAAGCTCTTTTCGTAAAGTTCCCTAAGTCGTATCGGTCCGGAAAAATCGCTGGCGGTAAACAAGTCCACAGAGAGGATGTACGAGGAAGAAAACTCCTAGTAAAACGCACAGTGGTTAACCACGAAGTATCCAGATGGTGTGTATGGTATCGTGAGTTTTGACGCGATATGCGTTCGTAAAATTTGGCGGCTGGAATTAATCCAAACAATCCCTCAGACCACTCCCCGTGGTAGATGCGGTCAAGTGGAAGGAGCTGGCACAAGGTTACCCCGGCCCAGAGATAGGAACAGTGAGGTAAAGATAAGAAATGTGAGGCTGAACTTGCGCCATATAAAGTTGCAAGCGGTGTGCCGGTATGAGAAACACTGTCCCGCTCTGCGGAGTATGCCCAGATTTTTAGAGGCCAATTTGGCCTTCCCTTCCAAGTGACCACGAAACTGCACATTATTCGATATGACAATGCCAAGGATTCCGATGCCAGGTGATGCAGCAAGGGGAGTGTCTTAAAACTGGGGAGATAAGACAAAGGGGTTCTTTTTAGCGGTAAACGGCAATCTTCATCCTTGTAACTGGAAAGAAGGCAATCCATCTTAGTCCTCAAGGCTTACAACGCATCTGTATTTTGATACGCAAATGAGGATAGATGTAGATGTCTATGGGCCACAGCAACTACTTACCATCAAGTGGACTGTGTGCTCCCTTGTCACCCTTATGCTATAAAAAAACTTGTGTCTTGTGGGGATTAAAATGCACTAAATTTAGTCGCTCCCAATCCGAGACTTTGTTCAGCAAAGACTCGACTTCAGACACAAGTTTGTTCCGGTACTCGGTGACGTTTTCCCGAGAAATATTGGCACGGCCAGTGTATAGAGCATCACCAGTGCTGTCATCCGCATAGCAATGAATGTGACCAGTATGCAACATATCATTGATATGCAGAAGAAACAGCGTCGGTGATAGCACGCAGCCTTGTGGAACACCAGCGTTAATAGGCTGGAGCATGCACCGTCTACTACGACCTTGATGCTCTAGTCAGCAAGGAAACTGGTGAATATATTCCGATGGGACTTTAATCCAACATGACCGGAGAGGAATCAGGCGCAGGAACGACAGCTTTACGTGCTTTCAGAGACACGAGGTTGAAACGCCGCCAACTTCCTGACTCCGAACTGCTATTCAGAATTTCTTAACAGAGAGAAAACCTCAATAACCGATTTTGGCCCGATTCGGGATTCGAACTCGAGACCTCATGATCAGCGACCACGTTTTACGACTTCTAGACAAACGAGCCATCCTATAATTATACTGCCTTCCTCTTTTTCTCTGCCTTACTTTTCTAACTGAGAACCAGCAGCAGATATACAGTAGCTTGGTGGCAAACAGGTAATACTATGGTACCTGTCTAGAGGGAAACTTATGCAAATAGGAGCTCTACAAACTTGACCTTACAAGTGTAATTGGTACATAGCCAGTTCAAACATCACTACAGCGACTTGACAAGTATGCTATGTTATCAATATTTTTAGTTTTAGAGAAAAACTAAATGTGAAATGAACGCGCATTAACTTTGACATGCGAATGATGAACGAGCCAAAGATATTCAAGAGGATATTCAATTCTTTGAAATAAATATTTATTGTTACAAAATTTAAAATGATTTTATTTTTACATTTACAGACTTATCTTGGATTAATTGCAACTGCATCTAACTAAGCATTTCCTATTTAATCATAAAAGTAAAAAAAAGTTAAAGTTATAGCCTATATACGTTTCACAGGCCTCCTCTCATTTCTGAGAGAGTTTTCGCGCTGCCGGTGTTAGCGGACTTCACATGTCTTCGAGTTTTTTATTTGTTCTTATTTCTAAGACATGCAGATTTTTTTTCAACACCGAGCACGTGGTAAATTAATTTATTATATAATAATTTGCTTTAACACACTTGGCAGGAGAATTGACGATCTCAGTTACAGATACCTCGTACCTTTGACTCGTTTCCACTCAGCGTATTTTACGTCTAGTGTAGACGAGATAGCTATACTGCTTTGTTACTGCAGTGCCGTGAAAGGAAAAGGGATGATCTCCCGCCGAGGAGTCAAGCTAACGGTCCGTGTGGTTGAACAGATGCATGCAAAGTCGTTCGGAAACTTCGATAGCGTGATTTAGGCTTAGATTCGTTTACACTGGTGGCAAGACGACAGCGCCACCATACCGCCATATTTCGAAAGACTTCTTATTTACTCGTATTTTTAAAAACTCATTTGTTATATATTTCAACTTAACTTAATTTGCCTACTCTTTTAAAAATAACCCTGTATATTACTTCAATCATTTCTATATCAAATTATACATCAATTACGTACCTGATAAGAATCTGTGATGCTATCGGAGACGAGTTGGCCACTTGCCAGATTCGGGCTGTTTCGTTATTTTATATACTATGTACATAATATATTCAGTAAGAATTTGTCGCATAATAATGAGTTATTTTTACAATAATAACTATGTCTTCCAGGCCACAATTTCCGTCACGGCTACCAGTCTGAACAGAGACTGCGCAAGACAGGATTATAGTCCACAAGTGCGTGTGCAAGAACAGGTTCACTGTCTATGCCCTCACTCTCATGATCCTATGGAATGGCATTCCTGCAGGTTCGGATCGGAGAGGGACCAAGCGCAGAATCAACGGCTTCACGCGCTTTTCAAGGGACGGGGGTAAAACACCGCTAACTTCTTGACTACTGGGTTGGTACTGGGCATTTCTTGACTGAAAAACTCAATAACTTATTTGTCCCGACCCAATATTCGAACCTAGGTCCGTACGAGTGTAGTGGGCTATAGTCACTCAGGAAAAGTACTCGCCATAAAATTTCACTGTATGCCAGCCAGTCCAGCTCAGTATCCTGATACTGAGCCGGATTCCAATGAGCACCAATGAAATCGTAAATTGAACTTTTAAGTTGTCGTTTGTATTTACCAAGTGCTCGGTGATGAAGGAAAACATCGCAAGGGAAGTTTTCCATATTAGTCCACCTGATTATAAGTAGATGCTGTGGCCCATAGACATCTACATATATCTTCGATTATGAATAAAAATGTTGATGCGTTGTCACCCCTAACCTTAAAAGAATCTTCTGTCCTCTACACTCAACATACGAAACACAGAATCATTAAGCTGCTATTTTATGCTAGTATTCCGAGATGCTTGGTCATAGTCGAGGCGCGTGATTCCTGCTGCAACACATTAAATAATTTAATGAAGAAAATGTCTTTTGTTCATTTAAAACGTCTTCATTTCAGTTTATTTATTTAAATTTTGTAACATGTTAACTGTCCAGCGTATTTATGAACAAAAACGGAAGCCAATATTGAGTTAGCTTGGAAAAATTTTGTGTTTTATATATAGCATATTGGTCTCAGCGATTGATGAAATCCAAGCTGAATTATTTTAAGTTAACTTTTAATTTAATTTTTTTGAACAAATTTCAACCCTATTGACTAAATTTGAGGGGTGAAAAAGTGCTCTCCCTTTGACGGCTGTTATATCGTATTCATATATGAAGATATATGAATACGATCTAAAAAGATGCACCAGTCAACGATTTAATTGCTTCAAAATTAACCCCTGTGACAGCCTAAGAAGAACTTCTCTAGATTCCCTTAAATAAAAATTTTGCTGAAAGGGATACAGGTTGCATCGCCGTAAGATACGCTAGCAGCGTTTACGCAGGCCGCAGTAGAGCTGTCAAAAGCGGACTGGAAAAAGTGTTTCGAACATTGGTTTAGACGAATGAAACTTTATAAATATGTTGGAGTTGAGTTCTTTGAATAAATTTTTTTTGCATGTAGGTTACGCGATATCTTCATCAATTTTTTTATAAGATAAGGGTGAGAAGTGAGCACACAGTCCACCTGATGGTAAGTGTGGTTGCTGTGGTTCATAGAAATCTACATCGTTCCTCGATTACGAATCGTAATGCAGATGCGTTGGCACCCGTGAGGATTAAGATGGATTGTTTCGTTTCCAGTAAAAAGGGTATCCGGTTCCTACACTAACTAAATAAAACACAGCAGTGTTGAGCTGCTATTTTACGCTGGTATTCTGTACTTCCCCGGTCGATCAGACCCATTCGTGCTACAACTATACTACTAATACAGCTGCAGCATGACTCTACCATCTAAAAAAATGTTAACCGATTTTGAAGATTCTTGATTTAATTAAATAGATTATATTTCAAGAGACTATCCACATAAATTTATAGAAAAAATTACACACCTAAGCATGGCAAAATAGGTGGTAAAGTTTTCAATGCAATTATTTAGGCGAATTTGAGATTGTGATGTGATATTCCATATTCCACTCAAAAGGGTAAAAACTAAAATCTGATTTTAAATTACTAAAAAGACTAACATAAAATCACATCCTGAACTCAGGGAAATTAATTCTCACTATGGCTTAGCACCGACTTCAGAATATAAGATTATCATATCGACGGTCTAGAAGACAAACGTGCTAAATGCAAAATTTTGTGGTTTAAACTTTTTAATGCCAAACATTCTAAATGAATAGGCCGTATCTCCTGTACTTATTGGAAAGCCATAATTCCATCTTTTTCAGTCTAAGCCGAACCTGTACATTTGTAATAGGAAACGCGAGGCACGAAACAAAAGAACCGTCGAAAGAATGTTGCTTATCTACCCATGATAGAAATTACAAAATGTATTAAGTAGCTGTACACCACTTTATGTATCAGTATTGAAATTCGCACAAACTTTATGTGTTATATAATGATAGGCAATTGACACCTAAAACCTAAAATTGGTACCTAATTTACATGACAATGTAGATGAAATGTTATAAAAATAAATATATTAATTTAATAAATTTTATTTACATTCTAATAATTACATAATAATTGAAAATCTTATGCTACATACAAATGCACTAAGTGAACGTGAAAATGTATTAAATGAATGTAATTTTTCGTGTTACTGAGAATTTCGTACTTTTTACAATTGAGAACAGTTCTTTAAAATTAATTGTATAACGGATAAATACCCTAACAAATACTAGAATTATAAGATACGTTAGACTGCTCAGCTTTACATACTAACGGGCAAACTTTATAATTTATATAAACTGTTCTCCTGAAAAATTACAATCTCTATAATGAATACATTTGTCTTCTATACCATCGATATTCTTACTAGCTCTTTGAAGTCAGCTGTTACTTTGTTAAAAGTTATTTTTAGTATCGCAATACTTTCATAGTGGCCCACGTAATTCATAAATTTCATAATTCATCTCTACAATGAAGCTAGGTGTCGATTGAGAAAGTATCTACGATAACCCGGTACACGAGAGATTAGCGTGTCGTTTAAAAAATTTAGCGCCACCAACGTCGACTATCGGCAAAGAAACAAGATGCGATCTATATCTGTCGCACGCCCTGCCGGCTATTTCAGCTGTGCTATATTTAGCTTCACAACGATCGCTAGAGCAATGTGGGTCGAGATTCCTTTTCGATAAATACAATGGCGGATGCGTTGCTTGCGACATTTGCGTAATCGCGACAGTTGGAGACGGGTCTACTTTGTCGTGCTGTGAAGTAATGCTCCGATCATGCAGTGTCAGCTTTATCGGCTTGGACATATATATGAAGCTGGTGTATGCGGATAGTAGAATACTAGTGATGATTGATATAGTTTAAATTCACAAATCGTATTTGTGAGGTGTTTTTAAAAGTTCTTTGCAACGACTGGATGAAATATCTGCACACCGCCATTACCGCCACTACCGGCATCCAGATGAACCTTTAAAAACTGATTTATAATATTTAGTCATAAAGATTACTTAGGACCTAACAAAAAGTAGGGAGAATTTTAATTATAAACCCTAAGAGTAATAACTAGTAACCTGTGGTCGAAATTTAACCAATTGTGTGGTGATAACGGATGAGCATTTGTTTACATAACACTTGTAATATTTTCAAATATACGAAAGGCAAAGGGATATTAGCTGATACAGCCAATGACACTCGGTTTCACAGCCGTAATTCGAGATGCAACTGCATTATGGAGCGTTTTCACACTAGAATTCTGCACAATTTCCACTGCTGCAGTAATAATACGCTGCAACAAGGTTCTACCACGTATAAAATATATTTTCAAATTTATATTTTCTTAAACTGAAGTGACAAACGAGCGAAAAGACCTCTTGATGGTAAGCGGTCACTGCAGCCATGGAAACTCGGAGGCCACTTTAAATAAAGAAAGCCACAGATGCGTTATCACCTCTGAGAGCTTAGGTGAAATTCCTCGTAGCCTGATTTCATACTGGCACTTTACACCTTTCAAACAGAAAGAGTGGTACCTACCCGAGGTACTCCTGGGCAGAATAAGCGTCCTATCCTCTAGTCTAGTACTATAGGGCATATATAATCCCCATATCTCGGCTGTTTGAGCTTTGTTTGTTAAAGTATGTACTACGTATGTCATATGCACATTAATTATTTATATACGGTCTTACTCATAAAAATCGATGTCATTTTAAAATAAAGAAATGCTTAAAGTTACTCTCTCTCTCTCTCTCTCTCTCTCTCTTTCAAAAAAGACAATAGAAAGAGATAAAAAGAGACAGGTATAATGACAATAATCGCTTTATTTAAATAAGCTTAATCTTTACTGTAAGTCTCCTAAAGCTAAAGGTTACAATCGGCGGAATTAATGCCTTATGGAATTCTCTACCAGTCAATCCCCGGGCGAATATAGCATTACAAATTATAATTAAAAAATATTCATATAGAACCTTTTTCAAGGACATTTATTCATTTCGCCTTAACTTGAAATACAATGACCGCAATACACGATAATAGACAGAAAAATTCCATAATATCTTTTTCTCTGCCTCTTTAAATTCCTGTTGTATATTGGCCATTTCAAAGCGGCTATATTTCACCGGACTAGTTACATTAGATTTAGTGTTTTTGAGACTAACGACTGTAAGTGGTAGAGCCACGCGGCAGTTTTTGCTGTCGCACGGATGGGCCAGCTCGAACTGGGGTGGTACCACGACCTCACAGAAAACCAGCGTGAAGTAGAGGTAGGTTTACCTCTGCATTTCGCTTGGTGAGTGCAGGTGGCCGGAGGCCCTTTTTACTGGAAATGAGGCATTCCATCTTAGTCCTCACGGGTGACAACGCATCTACATTTTGATTTGTAATAGAGGATAGATGTAGATGTCTATGGGCCGCAGCAACCACTTACCATCAGGTGAACTGTGTGCTCGTTTGTCACCCTTATCCTATAAAAAAATGGTTAAAGGCACCATTAAATATTTCAGAATTTTATATTTTTTATTACATGTGATGAATGTAAACAACTTTTCCTTTTAAAGTTCTGAGACAAATAAACACTTATGGATATCTTACTATTATTTTTGCACTTGGTAGAGCAATGTTGCAGCTATATTAGTAGCATAGTTGTAGTACTAATGGGTCGGCTCGACCGGGTAAGTACCACACTCTCACAGAATACCAGCGTAAAATAGCAGTTTAACACTGCTGTGTATCGTATGGTAAATGTGTAGAACCAGAGACCCTTTTTACTGTAAAAAAGAGGCATTCCGTTTTAGTCCTCACGGGTGACAACGCATCTGCATTTTGATTCGAAAAACGAAGATAAACGTAGATGTCTATGGGCCACAGCAACCTCTTACCATCAGGTGCACTGTGTGCTCGTTTGTCACCCTATCCTATAAAAAATTGTGTTAAAACGTTAATTAAAATTTTGTTGAGACTGAGATTGACGATTACAGTACAAGACATCTCACAACTTGACGCTACAGATCACGGACGCATTGAGTATTTTACGTCTGATATCAACGAAATGGCTATACTGACGTGGTCCACAGCCGCCTCTTACGACACCCTCGGGACGAAGTCGGGTGGTGGGGTTTCTTACGCTGGCACTCACGGCAATCACAAGTTTTATTGATTTCTTATATTTACGCGACACGTTAAAATAGTTATATACACGTTGTATATAACTATTTTTAGGGATTTTATCCAAAAATATAACCCAAAGTTTCAGGTGCCGTAAACCTCCCGGAATTAAAAATAAGTTTTTATATTTTTTATAGAATAAGGGTGACAAACGAGCACACAGTCCACCTAATGATAAGTGGTTGCTGCGGCCCATAAACATCTACATCTATCTTCGATTACGAATCCAAATGCAGATGCGTTGTCACCCGTGAGGACTAAGATGGAATGCCTCGTTTCCAGTAAAGAAGGGTCTCAGGTTCTTTACACTCACCATACGAAACACAGCAGCGTTAAGTTACTATTTTACGCTGGTATTCTGTGGTCCCACCGCGGTCGAGCCGACCCATTCGTGCTACAACTATACTACTAATATAGCTGCAGCATGGCTCTACCACGTAAAGTAAGTAAAATTAAACGTGATAAAATCCATAAAAATAGTTTCATGAATTACAAACTTTTTTCATCTTAAATCTAAAATAAGTTAAATATCTCAAAATAATCATTAGAATATACTTTCATACCCTGAAAACAATTTGTGCAAATTGTTACCGGTAGAGAAAAATAACAATTCTAACAAATCGAGCAAGCATATCATTGCAAATGTCGATATCCCAAAAGTAGGTTTTGTTGATTAAATCCTTTCTGCTTAGCTACGAGCATAATGTGCGATTCTGATTTCCTTAATTGAAACCTTCGATAAATGTATCATTTAAATATTTTTGTAATATGTGACGTTCCAAAAAGTCTATCGCACACCTCTTTAGTACTCTATCATAATTTTGTATGTTTATATTATAATTAATAAAAATTATAAGAAAATAGAGACATGGCTTGTTAACTGCCCGTTAGACAAATGAGTCAGCCCGCGCTAGCTAGCTTCAGAAACCTAATATGCACCTCACAACCGCTGCCTGCCAAGTCTATTCTTATGAACATCTATATATCATCAGTTTATTTTCGACCGCATTCTTTATAGTTATAGATTTCAATTTCAATTGCAGGTCAATTACAGCGCGGGACACAATAATTTGAATCCATTTCAAACGAACTAATGTTTAATTTCGCTTGTCGTGAATTTTTTCAGCGCTACTGTTTTGTGTTAAATAAACATCACCTTTTCGCTCGAAATTATGTGAATGTCACAGAGTTATCTCGATTGTTTTAATCTTAGACCATTTTAATATATGTCAATAAAGTATGAAACACTTATTAAATTTTATAAAGGCCCCGAAACAAAACAAATTTCTAAAAAGTAGAAAAAAAAACATTCATTCTTTGTTTTGTTTACTTACTTACTTACTTACTTATCTTCACGCACAATCCCTGACGGGGTAGCCAGAGAGAACAGATAGCCAAGTGTCACGATCATTACATACCTCTTTCGCTTCTTTCAGATTCATTATCTTCTTCATACATGCACGTCTAGGTATCCGAGTACTTTTGACCCTCCCCTCTTCGAGCAATTTGCTCACATGGTCTTCGAAAGTTAGTCTCGGTCTACCTCGACACCTTTTAATATTAACTTTCGCGCTATACATTTTCTTCACCATTCGGTCTTCACTCATTCGCTCAAGTTTTGTTTACTTAACACATTTATACACTAATTCACCAAAAACGCTACTATATGGTGTACCAAAATTTAATATCGAGTAAAAGTAGCTTCGAATACCTATTATATATACCTATAATTTATACTCATTTTTCTTTGCTCTATCATCTGACCCTAATCACCATCATTCCAAGATGATCACCATCGCATTCCAATTTCAGTGAACCAAAACACTACACCTCTGTAGTAAGTTATTAAGCAGTATAATTGTAATATAATTGACGTAACAAAATACCAAATTTTACATCGATCAGATTTTTTGATAGAATAAGGTGACAAACGAGCACACAACCCACCTGATGGTAGGTGGATGCTGTGGCCCATAGATATCTACATTTATTCTTAATTAAGAATCAAAATACAGATGCGTTGTCACCCCTGAGGACTAAATGATTGCCTCTTTTCCAGTAAAAAGGGTCTCCGGTTCTCTATACTTACTATACGAAACACAGCTGCATGAAACTGATATTTTACTCTGGTATTCTGTGAGACCGTAGTCCTACCCCGGTCGTGCCGACCCATTCGTTTTACAACCATAATATAGCCGCAGCGTGGCTCTACCACGTATAAAAACTATTTACTATGTTCTAGTTGATGAGGGGAAAAGATCTATAGAAATTGCTCTTATCCCCTCATCACCTAGGAAATAGCTGATGATTTTCAAACGGCTGAACGGATTTTCTTGAATCATAGCTAGAAACACTCTCGATCAAGCACCTTTGAAACAAAACAAATCTGAAAGGTTACCGTTTGAACGCTAGACGCTAGATGCAATTTAACAACTTACATCGATTAATTTCTCTGTGTCTCCTCTTACGACATTGACGAGATGATATGCAGCTGTGCATACTCTCACGTCGTCAGTACACGACAACGTCACAACGTCAACTTAGCACGTCTGGATGGTTAACTATTCGCAACTTGATGTGATCTAAAACGCTTCCACAATACAAAATAAACTCCTATTGTAAGAAGTAACGTTTGTTAAAGCCAAGGTTTCATTTCTTACTATTAATTTATCAACTATTTAATAGAGACAGAAACATCTGTACGTGGTAGAGCCACGCTGCAGCTATATTATGGTTGTAGCACGAATGGGTTGGCTTGACCGGGGAAGGACCACACTCACACAGAATAACTGCGTTAAATATTTATGTATTTCATTTTCTTTTCTTGAACTGTACTCCTTTTTTACGAAACAAGGCATTCTATTATAATTTCCAGAGGTGTCAACTTATGTGCTTACTATGACGTGGACTGTGTGCTTATTTGTCACCCTTATTCTATAAAAAAAAAGATGGAGATATGTGTCGTGTAAATATGTAAGACAGAAATAATGTTATCTCTTTCTTGTTTACAATCCGGATGAAAAAGCATCTCAACTCGTTACTTATCAAGATTGGCACACGGCTTGACAACCGAGAGCAGATATATTTAATTGAAGTATATTTACGAGATTTTAAACTCCTTTCTCTTATACTAAATGATAATATACGTCTTACTTAAATAGCCACAGAGGAGGTTATCTATTCGACTGTACTCTTTTTCATGCAATCATTTATGACACCATATCTAGAGAGTGCACTGCTGAATATATACCTCCCCCACAGATTGCTTTATAGGGGGATATTTGCCTTAGCTGCCAGGCTGCCTTCCAAACCATAGTAGTTGTCATAGTTGTCACGTTTGTCAGGGATAATAGCTAGGCAGAATAAGGGTGACTACCGAGCACACAGCCCACCTGATTGTAAGTAGATTCTGTGGCCCATCGTTTGCGAATCAAAATGCAGATGCGTTGCCACCCCTGAGGATCAAGATGGAATGCCTCATTTCCAATAAAAAGGGTATCCGATTCTTTACATTCTACATACGAAATACAGCAGCTTTGAGCTGCTATTTTCCTTCCTTCGTCCTTCCCCGGTCAAGCCGACCCATTTCGCTACAACTATGATATAGCTGACTCCACCACGGCATGGCTCTACCACGTATAAAACTTCTTATTGCTTTGAGTTGTCACATAGATGTTGCTCAACTTAAAACATGGTCAAAGAGTATGGCACGCCACATAACACATTACAACGAGCTGCTGAGCAACCACCATCTACAACCTTGACCATTTTTTTTTATTTGTCAGAATGATGATTTCGCCCGAACACTGCTATACTGCGAAATACCTAAATATTATACTTGGAATATCCTAACCATTTCCCTCTGTTGCCTCTTACGACAAACACTGAATGATTTTGGGTATTTCATTCTTAAACGCTTTTAATTAATAAAACAGTATAGACAATTACGCGGTCACGTTTAGCAGTGTCTAAATAATCTATATACAAATAAATAAAATTGAAGTGTCTGTATGTAATGTCAAAATAACAGCTTTTTACTAAATGCATATGAAAGTATATACGATACTTACAACAAAAACACAATTTTAAAAATCTTTGTCTCTTTGTCTGTTTGTTCCGGCTAATCTCCGAAACGGGTGGACCGATTTTGACGGGACTTTCACTGGCAGATAGCTGATGTTATAAAGCCTAATTTAGGCTAATTTTATTTTAAAAAAAGAGTTATGATTCCGCGCAAAAAAAATCCCAAATAACACGCGGGCGAAGTCGCGTAAATAATAATAAACATTTGCGGCAGTTATATTACACTTGTAAATATTGTAGCGTTATACCGTTAAGGCCTTTCAGAAGTGCACTGCTGAATATATACCTCCCTCGTAGATTACCTCAAATGGCACATTGACATAGTAGTCTCGCTTGGCAGGCGGGTAGGCAAGACATTACCCATCTCCTGGTTTGTTTCCCTCTCTCGCCTCTTAGGATACTCACTATAATATGGAATATTATATTATTTTGTAAATATTAGCCATTTGGCGAGAATATTTACTCCTTGTCGGGCATTAATTGGATTATATTTTTACAATGTCGGAGTCTAACAATAATTGAAATTAAAGTGAAATTTATAAATAAATAAATATTTATTTCGGGCGTTTCTTTTTTTGTTATATTAGGTTAATAGAGAACTTATTACTATGTAAGTATATTTTAGAGATATAATCAACAGAAAAAGATATTAATGAATGTCCTGTTATCCTGTGCTTCCATAAATCACACATTCCCAGCGTTTCAGTATAGGTCTAGATAGGTACCCTCGCGACTTCACCCGCGTGGAATTTACTACATTTTCATGGGTTTTAATTATTTTTCGCAGAACCCTAATTCCTGTTCTGAAATAAAAGTATGCTAAGATACTCCCTATAACATCAGCTATCTGTCGGTGAAAATCCCGTTAAAATCGGTCTAGCCGTTTTGGAGATTAGCCGGAACAAACAGCCAGCCAGACAAAAATTTTAAAAATACTCGTAGTTTTTTTGCTATTAGTACCGTATATACTGTCATATACAATTATTAGAAAGCTGTTATTTTAACATTACAAACAGACACTTCAAGTTTGTTTATTTTTATAGATAGATTTACCGTGAAGTTGTGGTGTTAAGAATATCCACTCCTTCATAATATTTTCTTGATAACGTTGATTTTTGTAATTTGTAATTTTATTTAAATACCAGGTTATTTCAAAGAAAATATTCATGTAACATTGTGACGTATTTGGCACTAAAAACATCTAAAGAATGGAATTCTATTCTGTTAAATATCGTTGTGGATTGACGCTTGTGGATTGGATTGGCATGGTATAAAACTTTGATAATGTACATCTGCGCAGGTTAGCATTATAGTTTCCGAGGTGAAATACACAGGTGTACACTCTCTATTCCCTCACTCTCATAGTCTAATGGGAGAGAGATCAGGCGCAACAGACCAACAGGACTAACAACACCGCCAACTTGACTCCGGGCTGTTACTACTAAGAATCTTAACAGAAAAAAACACAATTACTAATTTTGGCTCGACTCGGGATCTGAACTTCTTGATCAGCAGTCGCACTTGCAACCACTAGACCAACGAGATAGTCAATACGTAATATGTAAATATGAGTAGGACTAAAGAATATCCGGAAAATGGGTTTCTTTTGTGACAATACTTTTTTGAGAGTTATTAATAAACGACGATTTATATGACCAGTATTGTTAGTCAAAATTAGGTCCATATCTTTCTACGTTCGTCCTGTGTGGTAGACACTACATGTTATTCTTATTTATTTTATTTATTTCTTTATTTTCTACCGACTTGAAAAAGGAGCCGGTACTCAATTCAACTGTATGATTTTTTATGTCTCCTCATAACTTTTTTCTGGGTGAGCCGATTTCGATCATTCTTTTTAATTTTTTTTTATTTGAAAGCTGGTGTTTTTTATGTGGTCCCATATAAATTTGATCAAGGTCTGTCCAATAGTTTTTGAGTTATTCTTAATAATTTATATTGAGGTCGGTTACAAAAAATTTTGAATTTTAAATTATCTCTTTAGCATTTTACATGAGATATTAGTAAATATTATGTATTTACTTAGTCTTTAGTAGAGACATATTTGTTTTTTTTTTAATTTATGTTTTATAATAATTAATTATTATTAAATTTAAATAATCTTTTAAACAATTTTTTATTTATTTAAGAGAATTTTCATTATATCATTAATAACAGCCTATCAAAAGTCCACTACTAAACATAAGAATGCCCCATAGATGATCTATTGGAAAATGAGATATGGGGCAATCTAATATATTGGCAATAGTAGCCACGCTTGGCTGGCAAGCCGCCTCTGTTTTTCTTAATGTTGAGTTGTTACCAAAATGCTGTCAAATGCTGCTGCCCATCTACTGTTTCAGTTACCATCTGTCACCTCTTGCAACACCCACGGGACTGTATTGAGCAGTGGATATGCTTACACCGCCACTGCACGGACATATTTAAGTGAATGCTCGGAGGAATTTTCCGATGACATTAAACCTTTGGGCTATACTCAAAGCAAAGATGAAATATAACATGTAATTAAAACCCTGTGGATCCAGTTAAGTGTTTTATCAGAATCAGTATTCAAACGTAAAGAAAAAATGCGTGAGTGTCGTGGAACACTCGGTTGGAACGAAGTTCCTTGCGTAGTATATTATTATTGATAAACGTAGGTATTATATTATTGATTAACAAATACAAATAAATGAATTACTAGCGTCTGTTAAATTGCAGCGTCATTTGAAATAAAATAATATTTCTTTCATGGCAAGATAAGCAAAAGTGCGAGGGAGATGGATATTATTCCATCTCACTTCCTTATTTCGCCGCCAAGGTCTACAATATCACACAAGGGGTAGGGACTAAAAAATTTTACACTTTTTGTCGCCTAGCTTCTATCCGCCAAACACGTACCGTCCGATAAAGAACTTCGTTCCAAAACTTCGTTCCAATAACTTATCTTCAGAAAACTAGACCATAAAAAAATTAAAGTAAAAGTGAATTAAGTAAGTGACGCAAATATTGAGTATTTGAGAGATGACTACATATTTGTGCCATTTGCTGTAGAGACTATTGGTCCGTGGGGTCCCGTGGGCGTGATATTCAGCTCTCTTATCACCAGCAGCTACTGGTCGTCGCTGCTGGTGATAAGATGGCTGGTGCTTTTCTCGCTCAAAGGCTAAGTATAGCGATTCAGCGAGGAAACACAGCCAGCGTTCTTGGCACGATATCGCGGAGTTGGACTTTGTGTTTTTTAATATCATGTGTAACCTTTTTTTAGATTTAATTTTATACTATGTATAAACAATTCAAATGAATAAATTTTAAGTTATTTAAAAAAAGATTTGCAATATATGTGGTCTTATTACATCTGCATTGGCCGAAGAGCAGGAGTGTAGTTAAAGATTCCACTTTACCGACGTGCGTGTTCAGTTAGACAACTTTGAATTATTGTAGTATTTGAAAATGTCTGAAGAACAATCACTTTAACGTAAAGGCTATAACAAACAAGCTCGTGTTAAATAAAACAGCTATGACTCACGGGAAGTGGCGGTTGACACCTCAGACGAATCTATCTGGAGTCGCTCCAGCTTTTGATAGAGAGTAGCCGTCCAGATTTAGCATCGCCTTTAGTGTCACCTGTTGAAAAGCCCACCTAATTCTGTGACGCTGTGTTTAATCGTCTATATTAATCCACTGCAAGTTAAACTGATTTAAGACAGATGCGGTGACTCTCTATTTTATATTAGTAAAAGAATGTAATAAATATATAGCACACAATGGCATCTTCATGTTGCGATTTAATTATAACTTTTTTGCACTTTTTTGGTTTCCAGTGTATGTACGAGTTTATAGACGAAATAATGCCTCGGTGCTGCATTCTTTTATATTCTACACATTTTTGACTTTTTTTAATTATTTCTCTTTTAGGAATATACGTAGTTACGCCACCTACTGTAAGTTTATTGTACTATGCCTATAACCTTTGCGGAAGTGCAAGCAATAAGTTGACAAATTTTTAGCGCAATCTGATGATGATGACGCTATGTCAGTGCATAAAATACGAAGAGACAAACATTATTTTTTATATAAGATTTCTACGTATTTTAAGACATTTTATTTTCAAAGTTTAATTACATTTAATTATAATATAATATATGTGCCATTTTGTTCACATAATGCCTTTGTTGTAGAAATCTTTGGATTTTTGATCAAAAAAATGCGACAAGGAGTTTGACAGTCCTCTCTTGATGTTAACCTAACACTACCCAAAGAATTCTGAAGGGACCAAATTAGGAGAAAATCTGAGGGTACAAGATCAGGACTATATGGTGGATGTGTTAACACTTCCCAACCAAGCTCTCTCAAGTTTTGCTGAGTGGCCAAAGATGTGTGTCCAGACCACACACATCTTTGGCCACTCAGTTGTCATGATGAAAGACCACATTTTCTGTTGATCAACTTCGGCCGTTTTTTCTCAATTTCTTGCTTTAGTCTCATTAGTTGTTTGCATCAATGGTTTTGCCCGGCGGTAAAAGCTCATAATAAACGATGGCCATTCTATCCCACCATACACACAGTATCACCTATTGCGTATTAATCCGGGTTTCGCTACAGTCTGTGGAGCTTGACTACCTTTTGACCATGATTCAAGTTTCAATCTTTTCAAAAATGGTTCGGTTTCATTACATTTCAATAGAGAATCGCAAAAGAGTACACGCTTCATTACGTTCCTTTCAGTGAGCTCGTGTAGTAGCCCAATATCGAGTTTTTTTTGTATAGCCAGACTTTTTAAAATGGATCAAAACTGTTTTGTGATCAATCTTCAATTCCTCGCCTATGTCGTACCTACTAACATGCCGATATTTCTTCGTTTTTTTTTCAAAAATGGCATCGACTTTATCCGTGTGACCGGGCGACCAGACCAGAGCTGCATCTTTGGCATCAAAATTCCAGGACTGTAGACACTTGAACCAACTTTGTGCTACTCTTTCTGACACTGTATTAGGTCTATAAACGTCACAATTGTTTTTCGCGTCTTGAGTCACAATTTTCCCTTTTTTGTAATAAAACTTCAGAATGTATCGAATTACTTCGATAGATTCATTCATTTTGGCGGAAAGAAAAACCATTGAAAATGGCGGGAAAGTGTTTTTTTACTATTTATTTTTTCTTTTTCTTAATATCCTATATGTATTGATATTAAACCAGCCAGATACAAACAGTAGAACTAAAGAGTTTGTCTTCAATCTTATACAAACAAATTACGAAAGAAACTTTTTCCCCGACATAATATTAGACTAGCTGGTAGCCGGCGCGTTGCTGTCACAGAAAAAATAATTGTCGAAATGTCGTTTTAAATTTAGAAGAGATACATTAATTGAAGTTGAATTATATATATAACTTCCAAATAAATTTGTAGGTACGATACACGCGCCACTTGCTGTATATTAAGTGACCTTCGCGCAAGTGCAAGCCATAAGTTGACGAAATTTTACCGCAATCTGATGAACGGTATGGCAGCGCATGAAATACGAACAAACAAAAATCAATTTTTATATATTAGATATTTCATAAAGAAACATTGATATCTACACTTTTCTAATAAATTAAGTTTCCCCGCTATCATCATCATCATCATTACAGCCTCCCATAAGTCCACTGCTGAACATAGGCCTCCCCCAAGGAATGTCACAAAGCACAGTCCTGAGCCTCCTGCATCCATCGACTTCCTGCAGGTCTTACCAGGTCGTCACTCCATCTAGTGGGGGGTCGCCCTGCACTTCGCCTACCGGTACGAGGCAGCCACTCGAGAACCTTTCTTCCCCATCGGTTGTCGGTTCTTCGAGCTATATGGCCAGCCCACTGCCACTTCAGCTTACTAATCCGTTGGGCTATGTCGGTTACTCTAGTTCTACTGCGGATATCCTCATTTTTAAGTTTATCACGCAGAAACAACCCGAGCATAGCCCTCTCCATAGCTCGCTGAGCGACCTTGAGCTTCCTCATACGGCCAGCAGTGAAGGACCACGTCTCAGATCCGTAAGTCATCACTGGCAACACGCACTGGTTGTACAGTTTCGTTTTCAGGTTTTGAGGTATGTCTAACGAGATGTGTCGTAGTTTCCCGAATGCTGCCCAGCCGAGTTGAATCCGTTGATTGACCTCTCGATCGAATTTGGACTTACCTAGTCGGACTATTTGTCCCAGGTAAACATACTGGTCAACAACTTCGAGCTTAGTGTTCCCAACAACTACCGGCATAGGTGTGACATGGACGTTAAACATGATTTTTGTTTTGTCCATGTTCATCTTAAGACCTATCCGTTGGGAGCCACTATTGAGGTCATTGAGCGTAGTGCTTAGGTCCTCCAGCGATTCTGCCATAAGGACTATATCGTCGGCAAATCGAAGGTGAGTGATGTACTCGCTATTGATGTTAATACCGTATCCTTTCCAGTCCAGAAGCTTGAAAACGTCTTCCAATGCAGCGGTGAAGAGTTTCGGGGACATAACGTCACCCTGTCTTACACCTCCCTGCAGTTGGATAGGTTTCGTACTCTGATTCTGTACTCGGATAGCCATCGTAGCTTTACTGTACAAACACTTCAGCACTTCGATATACCGATAGTCAACTTGGCACCGCTGAAGGTACTGCAGCACCGCCCAAATTTCGACGGAATCAAAGGCTTTCTCGTAGTCCACATACGCAAGGCAAAGTGGCAGATTATATTCCTCTGTCTTCTGTACAATTTGCCGAAGGGTGTGTATGTGGTCTATGGTACTAAAGCCTTTTCGGAAACCGGCTTGTTCGGGAGGCTGGATATCGTCACGACTGGGTACGAGACGATTCGTAATGACTCTCGAAAACAGCACGTAGACGCGGCTCAGAAGGGAAATCGGTCTGTAGTTCTTCAAGACTGCGTTGTCGCCTTTCTTGAAGAACAAGACCACCGCACTTCTGCTCCACTCCTCCGGAGTAGTGCCACCATGGAGGACGGAATTAAAGAGCTTCTGAAGGACTTCAAGTACCGGTTTTCCACCCGCTTTCAGAAGCTCTGCTGTAAATCCTTTGACTTTGACAGTTGGCTTTTTCTGGCAGACAGATCTCTGGCAAAGACTTTGGAGCCTTGGTTCCGCTCGATCGCTTCTTCAATACAAGCTGTATTGAAGTTGCGTAAGTCCCGCCGCATGCATTTGGAGATCTGTCTGTTCAGTTGCCTGTATCCTGTCAAATCTGTTGAAGAATGTAGCTTCATTCCTACCGTCTAACAGCCATGAGATTAAGTGTATGATCGGAGAGTTTTTGTGTTTTTCTGCGGCGGGTCTTGCAGAACTTAGCTCCGACCGCATGGACAGTTTCCACGAGCTTGTCATTCATATCGTCCACTTCATTGCAGTCTTCTAGGCACTGAAAACGGTTTTGTAATTCGGGCTGACAGGTTTCGGGACTCTGGAACAGAGCACGAGGGAGACGGAGCGTTGACTTCATTAGACGAGACCTCTCCAACTTAACGTTTAGGTTCAGTGTGCCTCTAACCATTCGGTGATCGCTACCAGTTTTCACCCTCGCGATGACGGAGACATCACTGTACAGTTGTCGTTCCGCTATGAAACCTGTTAAATAATTCACCTCGTTTCTAAGTGCCCCTTTGGTGTCAGAAACAGTCGTGGATTTACTCATTCAGAACAAACTATCAGTTAAGAATAAAAAATGCTTAGTTTCTTAAAACTTCTTAAAGCTAGGAGAGTTTTCCTCCCTAACCTTATGAAACACACAAAGTTATGCTACTGTTTACACTAGTATTCTGTTTTGCAAATGGGCAAGACTAACTGACATAGTATAATATTTTACACGTGGTAGAGCCATGCTGCAGCTATATTAGTAGTATAGTTGTAGCACAAATGGGTCGGCTCGACCGGTGAAGGGCTACGCTCTCAGAGAATACCAGCGTAAAATATCAGTTTAACACTGCTGTGTTTCGTATGGCGAGTGTAGAGAACCGGAGACCCTTTTTACTGGAAAAGAGGCATTACATCTTAGTCCTCACGGGTGACAATGCATCTGCATTTTGATTCGCAAACGAGGATAGATGTGGATGTCTATGGGCCACAGCAACCACTTACCATCGGGTGGATCTGTGTCCGTTTGTCACCCTATCCTATAAAAAAAACATAGCTGAGCAGATCAATAGGCTGAAGTGGCAATGGGTCAGCCATAATAATAGGTAATTCTAGAATGGCAGCATCGTAATGACAAGTGCAGTAATGGGCTTTCCCCTACTAGATTTTTTTTAATAGAACAAGGGTGACAAACGAGCACACAGTCCACCTGATGGTAAGTGGATGCTGTGGCCCATAGACATCTACATTTATCCACGATTAACTATCAGAATGCAAATGTAGATGCGTTGTAAACCCTGAGGTATAACATGGAATGCCTCTTTACCAGTAAAAGTGGGCCCCCGGTTCTCTACACTCACCACAGCACAGCAGCATTACTCTGCTGTTTCTCGTTGGTATTCTGTGAGAGCGTGGCCCTGCCGCAGTCGAGCCGACGCAATCGTGGTACAACCAAAATATAGCTGCAGCATGGATCTACCACGTAAATAATGTAGAGACGTAATGGCAACCTGATGAAAATAGGCAGTCGATGGATGCAGGTGGCTAAGGGCCGAGCTTCGTGGCTACGGGGAAGGCCTATGTGCAGCTGCATTGTGTTGCGGGCTATAATGATATTGGTGAAAATGATTCGGTGAAAACGTGGGCCTTTTCCGTCTGAGTCGGGTTTATTTTTACTGTAGCCATTTTAGAGCAACGAAGTTGGACTTCTTCTCAGAGGTAAAATAAATTATTTTGTTTAGCAAACATCATTATTTTCCAAATTTGCTAGAGTTTCGAAATGCAAGTCGTCTGACCGGAGAAGAAACATCTAGGGGAAACTCCGCAGGTCCTATATTTTGTCGTTTTATACGAAAAAAAAAAGATTATGTGTATGTCACACCTATGCCGGTAGTTGTTGGGATCACTAAGATCAAAGTTGTTGACGAGTATGTTTACCGGGGACAAATAGTGCGATTAAGTAAGTCCAACTTCGAGCGAGAGGTCAATCGACGGATTCAACTCGGCTGGGCAGCGTTCGGGAGATTACGACACATCTTCTTGTCAGGTATACCTCAAAACCAGAAAACAAGATAGTACAACGAGTGCGTGTTGCCAGTGATGACTTATTGGATCTGAGACGTGGTACTTCACTGTTAGCCGTATGAAGAAGCGCAAGGTCGCTCAGCGAGCTATGGAGAGGGCTAGGGCTTTATAGTAGTGGACTTGTGAAGGTCTGTATTGATGATGATTGTGACGTTGTAAGTTTCACAGTACGCTAGCAACCCGGGTTCGATCCCCACCGGCACCAATGAAATTGTTAATTGCAATTTTAAGTGCTGATTTACCACGTGCTCGCCAGTGAAGGAAAACATCGTGAGCAAACCTGCATGTTTGAGAAATAAGAAAATAAAACCGGCCAAGTGCGAATCGGACTCGCGCACCGAGGGTCCCGAACAAACCCGTAGGTATATAAGTTTAAAATTATTAAAAATATTTTTATTATATGATGTAACTAAAAATTTATGGTTTTCGCAATTTTTCCTTTATCTGTGCTATAATACATTGCTTCGTACCAAATTTTAAGATTCTGAGTTCACGGGAAGTACCCTGTAGGTTTTGATTTCCTTGCGAATGTCGAAAATTTGCGGCATAAACGGCTGTACCTTTTGATTGCGTTAGCTTAGAAGTTAGATTTTTTCACAGCTCCAAGGGACAGTAGACTTGAGTATTTGATATGAATTTCAGATTGATACCTCCACGCGTTCCTGAGAAAAAGGGTCTTGACAGACAGACAGACAGACGGACAACAAAGTGATCCTATAAGGGTTCCGTTTTTTTCCTTTTAAGGTACGGAACCCTAAAAAACTATTTCGAAGACATGTAAAGTTCGCTAACACGCATTGGGGCATTGCGGCGGACACTTCCTTGCCCTAAAACCCTGTCAGAAATGAGAGGAGGCCTGTGCCCAGCAGTGGGACGTATATAGGCTGTAAATTTAACTTTTTTATATAAATTTTTGCACTATTATATAAACAGGGGTAGCTAGAGTTAATAACCCTACTATATAATATAGTATTAGGGTTCCAAAGACAATATTTATGAAGATAGATAATATATATAGTAGACTAATTACACAGATTGGTGTAATTAGGACCACAAATATTGCTCCTAAAATGATCAGTATAAGCAAGAGTTTTTAAACAAGCGCTTGATCCGACTATCCGGTCTAAAAACTAAATGAACTTATTCGTCAGACAAAGTCTCGTTCATTTTTTCATTGTTAAATTAGGCTGATAAAACGTCCGTAACCCTGAAGAGAGCAGCCAGTCCCTCTTTAAGAAAGTCACTAGGTCCCAGTAGAACCCTAAGGACTAACCGTCTACTTTAGGTTAGCGCATACAAAACTTAACCCAAGCAAATTATCTAACCGTATAGTGGCATTGTAAGAATATCCATTACCACATATTGTACGGTAGGTGTTTTAAGAGGTGACAGAGGAAAACTAAAATAGAACATGGGCAGCAGCATCTTCCTGATGACAATTTAAAATTAAAAAAAATTGCGGTTATTAAACCACATGCCAAGCGTGGCAGCTGTGGCAAAATCCTCCCTATGAGGGGAGGCCTGTGTTCTGTAATAAGCTTATAGGTGTATATGGGTATGTGGTTGATGTGGCATGTGTTTGTCAAAAGAGGCTCAAAGCCGACCACTCCTTCTACAACGGGAAGGAAAAATAGATATGCGAAAGTGAATGTGGTTTTATGCATAAAGTATTTAAATATTAAAATTTAAATAACATGGAGATAACACGCACAACCCTTGGAATAGCAGTCGGAATAGCTGGTACACTTTTTCTAGGAAGTGTATATTTTGATCAACAGAGACGTAAAGACCCTCTGTTCAAAAAGAAGTTGAGAGAACGATGACAGAAGGCTCAACAAAATGCTTCCCGATCGCGCACGCTGGGTGGTCTGGTACCCGACATGAGTGATCATAAAGCCATGCAGAGATTTTTCTTGCAGCAGATTCAGCTTGGTGAAGAGCTCCTTGCTGGTGGCGATTTAGACGCAGGTGTCAACTGCATCTGGGTCAAGCTGTCGCCGTATGTGAACAGACGCAGCAACTCTTGAGTGTACTGCAACAAACCATGCCTGCACTAATCTTCCACCTTCTCCTCAAGAAGCTTCCAGAGAGCATCTTCATGCTTCGATGAAAGCCAACCGCAACGCCCTGCATGAGGAGGATGTTGAATAACTTAATGTGTTGTGTGAGGTCTGAAGTTAGGTGAACAATTCCTATAAAACAGTTTTGACACTCACATGACTTATAAATAGTTGAAGTATTGGAATCATTATATTTTGAGGCAATAACTGTGCAATGGAAAAGTTATATACGCCTAATTGAAAAATTTCAGTGTCAATATAAGTAATCCATGAAGAATCCATGTAAACTTTTAAGGATTTCTAAGGAAGAAGACGACGAATTTATATTTGTGAAACGAGTCCACGACATAGTAGAAATTCCTAGTGCGGAGGTAACTGTTAGACGTATCGAAATTATAGCTTTATAGAAGCTAACCTAAAACTGATACACAATGCCAAGAATTCAATGCATTTTAAACATTGACCTTGCCAAAGCTGTAGGGTTACGCTCCGAATCAAAGACGGTCGGTTTACGCAATCATTATGACTACTTGTACCATTATACAGATTTCAGTTTATTCTAGATGACGGGAGAAGGCGATTGAATTATTCCTTTCCTTTAAATTTTAAAAATTATATTTAAATTTTAATTGTATTTATTTTATTTTTAACAAGTTTTTATGCTTCTGTGCATGTTGACGCCTGCCAATATTTTTGTTTGACTTTCAGTGGTTCTGTTGAAAGTATCCTTTGTTTTAAAGTGATTAAGTTAATAACTAGTTTTTAAAAATTATATGGCATAATGAATTGATATATACTACTACTACAGGAGGTGTCGTGTTGACGTTACTGTCCTAAGAATAGAATAGAATAGAGCAATTTTTATTCAACATAGCTAACAAGTAATTCTTCAAAATTCAAAAAAGTTATTAAAAAAGTACACGTACAGAAACAGTTTGATTCTCCAGATTTGATGATACAGATTTCTTATCTCCGACCCAGATGCGGAAACGCCAAGGGTATGTCAGCTCGCTTAAGTCTATACAGTAGAGTAGAATATCTTTTAATGTGAAATCCACAGAAATTTTTTATGGATAACATCATCAAAATTGATAACATTTCTTAATAGATGTTTACTTATTGTAATGGTGCATCCTATCACTATCCTCGATTTAGAATCAAATGCAGATGCGTTGTCACCCCTGAAGACTAAAATGGAACGCCTCGTTTCCAGTAAAAAGGGTCTCCGGTTCTCTACACTCACCATACGGAACACAGTAATATTAAGCTGCTAGTTTACGCTGGTATTCTGTGAGAGCGTGGTCCTTCCCCGATCGTGCCGTATTCATGCTGCAATCATAATATAGCTGCAGCATGGCTCTGCCACTTACAGAATTAACGAAATTAGATTTAAGAGGCGGGGGCAGCTAGGGTATGTCAGCTTGCTTAAGTCTAGAGAGTAGAGTACAGTAGCTTTCTTTGGAGGCCTAAATGCAGCAGTGGACTTGTGATGGGCTGTAATTATGATAATGTTTTTTTAACAATATTATATCTGTCATAGTGAGATCCACAGAGATTTTTTGGATAACACGATTAAAATAGATAATATTGCATGAAACTCTATTGTATGATAAATAAGTACAAGAACTGGTACAAATTCACGCAGATTTGATGCGAACGGATTTGGTTCGCAACGACGAAAGCGATTAACTAACAAAATTTATAATTTCTGTCTAACATCTACTTTTATTCGGCTTACATACCCTAGATTACATTTAGCTCTGCACATCTGAACTATTTCCACGTCGGTTTCGAAATAAATTATAACCCTGCCGAGGAAAGTTTGCTTTAAATACTGATTAATGCATAACTTTTCAAAGCTATTTGACGGAAGCTGTCAGAAGAGAAGAATATATTGATACTGGTCAAGGATTACGCAAACGACAGTGCAATGCAAGAGTGAACAGGCTTTTGTTAAGGTGGGTCAGTTCGCCTTACCATCTTTCGTTGTATCATCCTAGTATATAGCAGTACATGCACTGCACAGGCCATAGCCTGTTGAGAATGTGAAATGACTTGTGAGGCATTACATATTTTTTTATAGGATAGGGTGACAAACGAGCACACAGTCCACCTGATGGTAAGTGGTTGCTGTGGCCCATAGGCATCTACATTTATCCTCGTTTGCGAATCAAAATGCAGATGCGTTGTCACCCGTGAGGACTAAGATGGAACGCCTCTTTTCCAGTAAAAAGGGTCTCCGGTACTCTACACTCACCATAAGAAACACAGCAGCATTAAGCTGCTATTTTACGCTGATATTCTGTGAGAGCGTTGTCCTTCCCCGGTCGAGCCGACCCATTCGTGCTACAACTATACTACTAATATAGCTGCAGCATGGCTCTACCATGTATAAAAACATATAAATCATCAGAGTTCGACTCATCTGTTGTCCATGCACCATGGTCTCCACGTACTGCAGTAGCCACTTACCATCAGGTGTACTGAAAGTATCCTTGGTCACTTCAGAATACCAGCGTAAAATAACAGTGCTATGTTTAGTATGGTGAATATAGAGAACCGAAAAACCTTTTTACTGTAAATGAGGCATTCCATCTTAGTCCTCAAGGGTAGCAACACAACTGCATTTTGATTCTTAATCAAGGATAGATATGTATGAATATGGGCCTCAGCATTACGTAGTAGAGGCTGTGCACGAATGGGATCTTACAGAATACCTGCGTAGAATAGCAGGTTAATACTGCTGTATCGTACGATCAGTGTAGAAAACCGGACACACTTTTTACTGGATACGAGGCATTCCATTTTAGTACTCAGGGGTGAGAACGCATCTGTATAGATGTATATGGCTCGCAGTATCCACTTACCATCAGGTGAGCTGTGTGCTCGCTTGTTACCCTTATCCTATAAAAAAAACTTACACACATTTCAATAATTTATTACTCACCTAACATAACGTGACTGGAAAATGTTGCTGTCGTAAATCAAGTCTCAGAGACAATATAATGAATTACCGACCAATTTAATTTTAAATTAACTGTAATAGCCAAATTATTTAATATAATTTATGTATTTAATTCCAGATTTTACAAACAGAATTATTTCTTGCCAACAACGCGCATTACAGACTCATTATTTATTTAATTGTTTTCACCAATGAAATTGTTAATTGCAGTTTTAATTGGTGATTACTACGAGCTCGGCGGAGAAGGAAACATTGTGAGGAAACCTGTATGTCTGCATCTATACATATAAATAAAATGGTTGTGTGTCTGTAGTATGAAAATAGTTGCCTCATATTCCACTGATAGGGTTATTTGCATGCCATTATGAAATGAACAACCATTAAAATTGTTGTCTGTATGTATGACTGTCCGAACTTCGGAACGGTGGAACCGATTGTAAGCATTGAGTTATATGTACTACGTACTAGAGAAGCCATTCCAAACAAAAATTGTGTCCTACTCTATGTCTTTGCGCATGCGCGGTAGTAGTAGTCGTGCATGCGCAAAGACTTTAATTTGATATAAAATAAACCTAGCAAGCTAACAGCATAGCAAAGTGGCGAAGCAATCAGCTTTGTAGCGGTTTCTAACGGTGGCCGTTAAGCAATCAGTTTCAAAATAGGAGGTTCAGATGCCTGGGTGATCAGTAATCGATTGCTGAAAACAGAATTTGAAAATTCGAAACCGTTCTCGAGATAATCGTGGGACAGACGGACAGACGGACAGACATCATGAAATCAATAAGTGGCTTCGCAAGCTTCGCCACTTAATAAGATATTAATATAAAATAAATATTGGAATTTAATATAAAATATCTTCATTTAATCTAAACGAACATATTATATTTCTAAATAAAATGTAATAATAATTATTTTATGGAATTCACAAATCTTCAATTTACGCAATATTTAGTTTGTATGGATTGCACTACAGTTCAGTTGAATATAGTCAATGTTCGGAATGGCTTCTCTAGTATGTAGTACATATAACTCAATGATTGTAAGTAAACTTTACAAACAGATAGAGAGCAATATCAAGAGTGATCTCAATTTTATTTTATCCGAGAGACTTGGCGATTGGTCTTTTTTATCTTAAATCTCAATAACACCACATTAATTGATTCTACTTAGGCGAAGCCGAAATGGCTCACAAATATAATATTTCTAGGGCATGTGAAGTCTACCAAAAGTCTAAAAAAGTTTATCTATTTCAAAGCAGCAATCGACACGTATAACAATGAAAAAGAACACATGTTTCAATTAGAACAAAAAAACAGCTGTTGTAAGAGCGGCCATTTTGATTTTAAACAATACATAAACTCTACATAAATAAATTACATTTTAATTCCATAAATGTTATCCATGATTGATATTACGATATAATAATTACTGCTATTAATATTTACAGGCCTAAGTAAATATGTTTTACCATCTTCGGCTACTTTATCTCTTAAGCTTGTCACACACTACGAAGATACGATACGATATCTGTTTTTAGCGCATATCTTTCAATATCGCTCTCTATGAAATTCAATGAACTAACACACACAGCGCAGATAACTTATATTTTATCGTTAAGTATCTGTAAGCACCGATATAATATATCGAAAGATAGTGACAATATAATCTGCTATATACAAATATACCCTATATAAGATTTTACCAGCAGATAAATACAGAATGGTCGCTGAAAAAATGCGATTAAATTCGCCTCGGTCCTTTTTAAGCTTTATATGACGGTTTATCAAATGTCGCCTTTTAGTAAATGCAACAACTAATTGTAGATAATACTCTGTATAAAGAATCCGCTCCGAAAACACGTCTTAAAAGTTTGAAGGATTTCGAGTGAATGTATAATTTCGTATACTATCGTGTATGTGTAGTGTGTGATACTTTCAGATAATTAAGTTTATAATTTTTTTTTTGTTTTTTTTTTTTTTTGTTTTGTTTACACAGATAAATATTATCGTATCTGCGTATTGTGTGAAACGGCTGAAGAGTAGGTGAGATAAATTGAAAATATATAAAATTAAAAATGTGTACAACCGACTTCAATAATAATAAATTAATCATCTATGTAGTCGAAGTCAATTAAATACGCATTATTGAGGATAACATTTATATGGGACCACATGAGAAGCACCAGCTTCAAATAAAAAAAGAATCATCAAACTCGGTTCACCTAGAAATAAGTTCTGGGGCAACACACATTAAAAAAAATACAGTCGATTTCAGTACCTGCTCCTTTTTTTGGTTAAAAAAGGTAAAGAAAAACAAATTATTCATCGTGGGTGTAAATGTATCACGTAAACTGAAGACCATTCGCCTATTTACCTGGTTTCAATAAAAACCCAAACCATCCTATTATTGGTACACACGCACGCACGCATAGAAGAACACACAGACACACACACGCACCCTTGCTGACACAAATACGCACAAAGACCGTTCCTCGATACTTTAAATAGCATACAAGCGTCTGATTCACGACACCGGACCGATAAGCAGAAATATTTTTCCGAAACCTACACGCTTCACAAGTTCCGTCAGAAAACGCTCGTTTCCAGGTTTATCGTGGCCCTTTCTAATTATAGATGGCTACACGTTCGTACGACGTAAGAGAACCCCGCAGAATACCAGCGTATATTAGCAGCTTTTTGCTGCTGTGTTTCGTATGGTGAGTTTAGAGTTAGAGAACCGGAGACTCTTGTGAAATGAAGCGTTGCATCTTATTCCTCAGGCGTGACAACGTATATGCATTTCGGTTACTACCCGGGGATAGATGTAGATGTCTATGGGCCAAATTTGACGGTTGTTGCGCTGAGGGCCGCGGGTTCGAATCCCGCACGGAACTAGTATTTGTATGGCCTACAAATAATTGTTCTGGGTTTGGATGTTTGTCCTCGCGCAATCTATGTTTGTTAACTGCCCCCAAGATACAGGAGAAAATCCTAGCGTAGGGTTAACGTTTTTTTTTTTTTAATTATCTACTTACCAACTGGTGGACTATGGGTTCGTTTGTTAATTTCATTTTACAATATTAACTCCACTACTTCATATCATCCCGCATGTAACGAAGAACGTGAACGTGAGAAGAGATAGAAATGAAACAGGGATGGGCACCAGCATCTTCCTGATAGCAAATCAAAATAATATAATTTAAAATTAAAAATTTTATACAGCCGACTTCAATATAATTTATTAAGAACAACTCAATAACTGTTGGTCTGAACATGATTAAATTCATATGAAACCACACGACAAGTATCAGCTTTCAAATAAAAAAAGAATCATCGAAATCGGTTCTCCCAGTAAAAAATTATAAGATAACAATCATTAAAGAAACGTACAGTTGAATTGAGTACCGTCTCCTTTTGGAAGTCGGCAGAAAAAAATATTGTTATTGCTAAATCGCTTCCCAAGCAACTATGGCAAATATCCCTCTTATGGAGCATGCTGCTGCCAATCTTTTTTTAGAATAAGGGTGACTATAGAGTCGAGCTGACGGTAAGTGGATGCTACGGCAAATAGAAACCTATATCTATCAACGATTAAGAATCAAAATGCAGATGCGTTGTCACCCCTGAGGACTGAGATAGAATGCCTCGTTACTAGTAAAAATGGTATCCCCTTCTTTACACTCACCATACAAAACACAACAGCATTAGTCTACTTTTACATGCTGGTATTCTGTAAGAGTATGGTCCCACCGCGGTCCATTTACCGACCATCAGCCGACCCATTCGTGCAGTATCTATGTGTAGCTGCAGCCAGGCTCTACCATATAATCCTCCGTTTCATTTCCCATTGTCGCCTCTTACGACACCCATGTGATAGTATGTGGTAGTGGATATCTTATATCATCACTACGCGGTATATGGATTGATACAGCGTTGGATATATAATATGTAATTTATTAAACTCACAAGCAAACCTGTTGATCTAAAACATCTATTTCAGTATACAAATAGAAAGGGCTAAAGCAGTAACTTCTCATTCGTTCATTCATCGTCCATTCCTGTCAAAAGTTTACTGCTAAACCATAGATAGCATCATAGTGAGGATATTTGCCATAGTTACCACGCTTGGCACGCGGTTTCGCAAACACTGCTTTTTATTATTGTAGTCTTTTTTATAGAATAAGGGTGACAAACGAGCATACAGTCCTCCTGATCGTAAGTGGTCGCTGTGGCCCATAGACATCTACATCTATCTTCGTTTGCGAATTAAAATTCAGATGTATTGTCAGTCGTGAGGACTAAGATAGAATGCCTCTTTTCCAGTAAAAAGGGTCTACGGTTCTCTACACTCACCATACGAAACACAGCAGCATTAAGCTGCTATTTTACGCTGTATTCTGTGAGAGCGTGTTCTTTACCCGGTCGAGCCGACCCATTCATGCTACAACTATACTATTAATATAGCTGCAGTATGGCTCTACCACGTTTAAAATTGTTTTCAGGAAGTTGCTGTTGCCTACCTCCTATTTTATTTCTCTGTATACCCTCTTACGGGTAAGACACCCACGGGCCACTTACCGCGTAATGACGGCGTACACTACCTACCTCATGTTAGACAATCCTTCTGTACGTGTGTTTGCCACTCCTCCTAAACTACTGGTCCGATTTTGATACAAAATAATTGTGTGTGTTTGAGTTTTTAGATTGTCCAGTAGGTGGCGCTGTTGCCAATATCTAGAAATCACCCGTGCTAAACCGAGGCAGATAGATATATTAGCGATATAGTCATGACGACCTTTTAAGACATGCAGAAAGTCCATGGATGCAGGTGGCTCAGGACCGTGCTTTGTAGCATTCCTTGGGGGAGGCCTATGTTCAGCAGTGGACTTATGAAAGGCTGTAATGATGATGATGATGAATAATCATAATATATAGTCATTATAGAAAAAGTATCGAGCACCTGAAAATTCTATCTGTTTTAAATATTGTTTATGATAAGGCAATATTAACTCATATCGGTTGCCGCCGAAGCGAATCCAATTGGGATCCCGGCGTCTAAATGGGTCGACAATTATTTGGGTTATCGACACGTCACAAGCTGCAGGTGACTAATTAAATACTGCGAGTACATTGCTTGAGCTCGGCGGGAAATTATTATTTTTAAAAATATGGAGCAGAAAGGGTAATATATACCCTTTCTACTCGTACTCTTAAATTATGATTTTTAAGTAAGAAAACTGTACTTAGCTTTAATTAAAAACTAAGTGAAGGTTGTATACCATTATTGTAATCATGTCGTAGTTTTCTAATAAATAAATAAGTAAATAAGCTTCATCACTGGCTCAGTCATCTGTTGCGGCGGATTCGAGTCCCGCACGGCGCAAGTATTTGTGTGGTTTACAAATAATTGTTCCGGTCTGGATGTTAGTCATTGTGCATTATGTGTGTAAGTAAACTGCCTCCACAATACTGAAAAAAATCCTAGAGCGGGGGTAACGTATTTTTATTACCACTAGGTGGGATTGTAGTTAAGTTATTTTACGTGGTAGAGCCATGCTGCAGCTATATTAATAGTATAGTTGTAGCACGAATGGGTCGGCTCGACCGGGGAAGGACCACGCTCTCACAGAACACCAGCGTAAAATAGCAGCTTAATGCAGCTGTGTTTCGTATGGTGAGTGTACAGAACCGGAGATAATTTTAACTGGATAAGAGGCATTCTATCTTAGTCCTCATGGCTGACAACGCATCTGTATTTTAATTTCGAAGATAGATTTAGATGTCTACGGGTTACAGCAACCACTTACCATCAGGTGGTCTGTGTGCTCGTTTGTCACCCTAATTCTATAAAAAAAAAGAAGTCGATGTATGCAGGTGGCTCAGGACCGTGCTTTGTGACATTCCTTGGGGGAGGTCTATGTTCTGCAGCGGACTTGTGAAGGGCTGTAATAATGATGATGATGAAGGGCTTATAATAAGTTAAAAAATTGGATTGCGTCATTGGTCTAGTGATCGTAAGCGTGGTTACTCATCATGAGGCTCCGGGTTTGAATTCGGGATCGGGCCCAAACCAATTATTGGATTTTTCTGTCAAGAACTTCTTAGTCGCAGCCTGGAGTCGGGATTTTTGATTGGCATTGTTTTACCTCCGTACCTCGAGCACGTTAAGCCGTTGATCCTGCACCTGATCTATCTTCTTGTTGGATAGCTCTTCCATCGGACTACGAGAGTGAGGGTATAGAGAGAGCACCTGTGCGTGTGCACACACTTGTGTACTATAATCATGTCTTGCTGCGTTGAGACTGGCTGCCGTGGCCAAAATTTGGTTTGTGGGACATTATAATAAGTGAAAAGAACTTACTACTACTAAACTTGTATTAAGTACCTTAGTGAAGCAGTTAACCTTACTTTTTTTATTTATTCATAAAGTAAGGTTAACTGATAATACGTGTGTGTGTACTTATGTACACACGTAAGAAGTTATACTTTTTTAGTGTAACAAACCAAAAATAACTAAAAATAACTACCTTAAATATATATCAGTTCTCACGAAAACTTGAAGAGACAGTCACCCACTAAAGTTGTCGCTTTTAGGTGACAGTGTGCGCGCGCATCGTAACAACTTCATGGGGTCGTTCTTAGGTGTCAGTGTACGCGCGCATCGTAAAAATTCACTCTCATCATTTTTCCCAAACGTCCCAAAAGAAGTATAACTTCAAAAATTATATTTTATCTATTTTATTTCCAATGTTCGTATTCCGAATACTTCTGCCTGTCGAATAATCTATACATATAATATAACTGTAAATAGCAGACGTCTGTACATTTTATATTTTTCTAATAAAAGTGATTGAGGGGTACTAAAAATAAGTAATTAAATACATTTCTACCATTTTTAGAATTTTCTGTCTGTCTGTTTGTTTGTTAACCTATCACATATAAAGTGCTAATTTCTATCATAAGAATCATTAAAGAAATTATAAAGTGTATCTTCGGGTTATATTTAGTCTTTATTTTATTAAAATCAGTTCATGTCATCAAAAGTTGTGATAAATATTCTGAAGTATGGGTACGAAGTAAACATACGAATTTGCTCAAAGGTGGCTTTGGTTGAGTCATCAAGTGCATTTTAAACTTATATTATTTCATAAATAATTATGTAAAATAATGTTCTATAATGATATAATTATGTATATCTAAAACGCAGTAAACAAAAGTATTAAAGAACGTATTAAATATACACAAAAATATTTAACTAAATCTAAAGTACAATAGTTAATCAATTTCATCGATAGATGGTGGTGTTGTGCAAATGTAATACAAAAAGGCAGGTTGTGGTTTTTTCCTGTAGATGAGTTTCATATTTACTGCTAATCTTTGTATTACCCGCTGCCCTATTGCGTGTTGACAAAAGAGCTATTAGCAATTGCTTTGGTTTCGGCGAGGATCAAACTTTCTTTTTTGCTTACTGTGCAGGCACTGATTTATAAGTTATTTTACGTTTTATATAATGTATCAATCGCGTCAATTAATCTCTTTTATTTTTAGAATTGATGTTAGCAGCGCCATCTCTCTTTAAATATATACATATAATAAAAATGATGATAACATGTTGTATCTGTTTCTGTACATTGCATAGTATATTGTTGTAGCTAAATCATTATGGGGAACTGAAAGTAATTAAGTAAGTACATTTTTATAATTTTTAGAATTGTCTGTATATCTGTTTGTATGTTTGTTTATGAGCGCATCACGTCTAAAGTAAACATCTTTTTTTTCAAAGAAATCGTTAAGAAAACCATAAAGCGTATCTTCGAGTTACATTTAATTTTAGTTTTATTAAAATTGGTTAATTCTATCGAAAGTAATGATTATTATTTTGAAATATACTTAGGTTCGAATTGATTAAATGGCGCCATAAACTCTCAGAAATAGTAATAAAAAGATTTGTGTGTAAAAAACGTTCTATAATAATTAATATATTTATACTTAAACACAAAAAAATATGTTTTCCTTAAAGTAAAAAAGGATGTTTTCTCACACAAAGGAGGAAATAGATGGAGTTGTACAAATTACAACCTTTTCTGAATTGCGGTCTTGAGATTCTCCGCCAGTGAATCGTATTGAGACTTACTGAAGAAATTTATATCTAATTAAATCATACAACGGAACGCGACTAAAAGTAACAAAATTGCAACGAAATGTGTTGTTGTATTTATATCCAAAATCAGTGCTGCCGTTTTAGCGCTTTGAGAGCTAGATCTAGCGCTTTTTTGTAATCTTTAGCGCGCATTTCAAAATTTTAGCACCTACCGCTAGCGCTTAGTCTAACAATTTTGCTGTATTTAGCACACATTTCAAAATTGTAACGTCTAGCAGGTTATCTAACTCCTTTATAGTTTATGTTATGGCAGCACTGTTAGTCGAAATTACCAATAATAATAATAACCTTTATTATTTTTTCCCACATATAGTACATTGCAGTTTATCTTTTTTTTCATAAAACAAAGAGCATGGAGCAAACAATTTTTTTTCATAAAACAAAGAGCAAGGGAGACTGGAGTCCAAACTGTGCTATGGATCTACCGGCTCCCCCTTTAGGATGATCAACTTGATTTTTGTCCCGATAGACTATAAGCGGGGAAATCCCCTTTATTAAAGTTTTCGTTCGTGGTTTTGGCAACGCATTTATTTTGCTTTATTCAGTTTCAGTCAGTTGTTTAGAGCACAGCTAAGTTAAAAGTTACTTGGAAGTTACAACACTTAGAAATTGTGCAGCACACCGCATTCAGATGCTGACATTGAACGTGTGTTCAGTTTAATGAATGTTGTTAAAACTAAGTTCCGAAATACATTGCACTTTAAAACAATTAATGCCATTTTAATTGTTCGTACAGTACTAACTACTGTTGACAGCAATTGCTATAATTATAAGTCGATGTCCGGCGAAGTATTGATACATCAAAAAATATTGCCAGAAAAAAAAACTTAATGTTGTTTTCTTTATTTCGATGATAACTAAATTAAACGATTAGGTAGAACTTTGTTTGTGTTTTTTATTATAATTCAAAAAAATATGTAGTTAATTTAGTTCGAAATCCATGGCTTTTTAAAGCGCTGTTTTCATGAAATCTAGCGCATTTTGTGTTGTCCTAGCGCTGAATGAGTTTTTTGATCTGGCAGATTGAGTTTGGGCAGTGGCCCAAAATCGCTCTATTTATATTAATTTTTATATTAATCCTCTTATTATTTTAACTTTATTTTCAGTTTTATGCGCGTCCAGTTCCCAGTCAGCGTGTGTTATGCGATGACCGTAAATCTAAGTCTACTTCTTACGTCGTTTATACAGAAGCTCTATCATAAACGACTTAGAACTTTGATGGTAACGATTTATTTTGTTACCACTTATTGATACAGTAATGATATAAATCGTTTAATATTATCTTACCTAAACGACAAATTCTTTAAGTAAAACCTATATACGCGAGCTACGCCGCGGGCACAGCTAGTCGCTAATATAATTGATGCAATTTAGGGCTGATCTTTACTCGTCAGACAATAAGTATCAAATAAATGATTACCTCCGTGTAGTGGCGGTCAAGAATATCCACTACCCCATATCCTCCCGTGGATGTCGTAAAAGGCGACAAAGGGAAACAGGCAGAAGATGGGCAGCAGCATCTTCCTGATAATAGCCAAAATTATAATAAAAAAACTGCGGTTACCAACCCGCTCGCCAAGCGTGGTTATTCCTGGCTACGGTGGCGACCATGGTAACGGTGGGGCAGGGGGTACTAAGAATCTCCGGTGGAGGTTCGGTTGCCACCTTAGACGACTCGACCTGGCAACGTACAACGCACGCACCCTGAGGACTAACGAGAAGATCGTGGAGCTGGAAGAAGAGATAGACAAGTTGCGCTGGCATATTATAGGGTTATCCGAAGTCCGAAGAGAGGGGGAGGACACGGTAATCCTCGAATCCGGCAACTTGCTCTATCACCGGGAGGGCGACCATCTGTTCCAAGGAGGTGTCGGATTTATCGTCCACAAGTCTCTCGTTAACAACGTTGTAAAGATCGGGAGTGTGTCGACGAGGGTTGCGTACCTTATACTCAGAATCACCAAACGGTATTCGCTGAAGGTCATACACGTTTACGCACCAACCTCGGCACACCCCGATCAGGAGGTGGAGGAAATGTATGAGGATATCTCTAGAGCCATGCATTCCTTCAAAATCCAATATACGGTGTTAATGGGAGACTTCAATGCAAAACTAGGCACAAGAGAGAACGGTGAGCTGAAAGTAGGGAAATTTGGAATAGGGCAACGGAACCCAAGGGGCCAGCAGCTGGCCGACTTCATGGAGAAAGAGGGACTCTTTATGATGAACTCTTTCTTCCAGAAACGGCCCCACAGGAAGTGGACCTGGTCGAGCCCCGACGGTTCGACAAAAAATGAGATTGACTTCATTATGACGACCAGACGACAACTGTTCAGTGATGTCTCCATGATCGCGAGGGTGAAAACTGGTAGCGATCACCGAATGGTTAGAGGCACACTGAACCTAAACGTTAAGTTGGAGAGGTCTCGTCTAATGAAGTCTACGCTCCGTCCCCCTCGTGCTCTGTTCCAAAGTCCCGAAACCTTTCAGCTCGAGTTACAAAACCGTTTTCAGTGCCTAGAAGACTGCAATGAAGTGGACGATATAAATGACAAGCTCGTGGAAACTGTCCATGCGGTCGGAGCTAAGTTCTGCAAGACCCGCCGCAGAAGAACACAAAAACTCTCCGATCACACTCTTAATCTCATGGCTGTTAGACGGGAGATGAAGCTAGATTCTTCAACAGACTTGACAGCATACAGGCATCTTAACAGACAGATCTCCAAATGCATGCGGCGGGACTTACGCAACTTCAATACAGCTCGTATTGAAGAAGCGATAGAGCGGAACCAAGGCTCCAAAGTCTTTGCCAGAGATCTGTCTGCCAGAAAGAGCCAACTGTCAAAGCTGAAGACGGAATGTGGCAGCATCGTTTCCGGGACACCTGAGATTTTGAGTGAGATTGAGAGGTTCTATGGGCAGCTGTACACGTCATCGTTGGAGCCACACGCAAGTGTGAGTAAAGATCCAAGAGCGAGTCTCATCCGACACTATTCCGAAGATATCCCGGACGTCAGTCTGAGCGAGATTAGAATGGCTCTCCAGCACCTTAAAAACGGTAAGGCCCCAGGCGAGGATGAAATTACAGCGGAGCTTCTGAAAGCGGGTGGAAGACCGGTACTTGAAGTCCTTCAGAAGCTCTTTAATTCCGTCCTCCATGGTGGCATTACACCGGAGGCGTGGAGCAGAAGTGCGGTGGTCTTGTTCTTCAAGAAAGGTGACAACGCTCTCTTAAAGAACTACAGACCGATTTCCCTTCTGAGCCGCGTCTACGTGCTGTTTTCGAGAGTCATTACGAATCGTCTCGCGCGCAGACTTGACGACTTCCAGCCTCCCGAACAAGCCGGTTTCCGAAAGGGCTTTAGCACCATAGACCACATACATACCCTTCGGCAAGTTGTACAGAAGTCCGAAGAGTACAATTTGCCACTATGTCTGGCGTATGTGGACTATGAGAAAGCCTTTGATTCCGTCGAAATTTGGGCGGTGCTGCAGTCCCTTCAGCGGTGCCAAATTGACTGTCGGTATATCGAGGTGTTGAAGTGCTTGTACAGTAGAGCTACGATGGCTATCGGAGTACAGAACCAGAGTACGAAACCTATCCAATTGCAGAGAGGTGTAAGACATGGTGACGTCATATCCCCGAAACTCTTCACCGCTGCATTGGAAGACGTGTTCAAGCTTCTGGACTGGAAAGGATACGGTATTAACATCAATGGCGAGTACATCACTCACCTTCGATTTGCCGACGATATAGTCTTTATGGCAGAATCGCTGGAGTGCCTAAGCACTATGCTCAATGACCTCAATAGTGTTTCCCAACGGATAGGTCTTAAGATGAACATGGACAAAACAAAGATTATGTTTAATGTCCATGTCACACCTATGCCGGTAGTTGTTGGGAGCACTAAGCTCGAAGTTGTTGACGAGTATGTTTACCTGGGACAAATAGTCCGACTAGGTATGTCCAACTTCGACCGAGAGGTCAATCGACGGATTCAACTCGGCTGGGCAGCGTTCGGCAAGCTACGATACATCTTCTCGTCAGACATACCTCAAAACCTTAAAACGAAATTCTACAACCAGTGCGTGTTGCCAGTGATAACTTACGGAACTGAGACGTGGTCCTTCACTGGTGGCCATATGAGGAAGCTCAAGGTCGCTCAGCGAGCTATGGAGAAGGCTATGCTCGGAGTTTCTCTGCGTGATAAACTTAGGAATGAGGATATCCGCAGTAGAACCAGAATAACCGACATAGCCCAACGAATTAGTAAGCTGAAGTGGCAGTGGGCCGGCCATATAGCTCGAAGAACCGACAACCGATGGGGAAGAAAGGTTCTCGAGTGGCAGCCTCGTACCGGTAGGCGAAGTGTAGGGCGTCCCCCCACGAGATGGAGTGACGACCTGGTAAGACATGCAGGAAGTCGATGGATGCAGGTGGCTAAGGACCGTGCTTTGTGGCATTCTTTGGGGGAGGTCTATGTTCAGCAGTGGACTTGTGAAGGGCTGTAATGAATGAAAAAAAATGATTACCTGACTGAATATAAAAGTGAAACAATAGAACTACTTTATTCGTACATCTATAACTTTTTACTCGTTTATTTTATTATCCTATAAGCAAATCTGAGAACCTGAGACCCTTTTTACTGGATACGAGACATTCCACCTAAGACCTCACGGGTGACTACGCATCTGCATTTTGTTTCCTAATCGTGGATAGATGTGAATATCTATAAGTCACTGGAACGACTTGCCATCAGGTGGACTGTGTGCTCGTTTGTCACCCTTATCCTATAAAAATTACATACATATAGACTAATTACTTAATCTTAAATAAATGTAAGCAATCGATCTCAGTCCCGTGTAAGTAACTTTTGCTTTCACGGAACTGAGATCCATGAAGAGCTATATTTCAGGCACTACCACTTATATACAATACCAGTTCAAGAATTAAAATAACTCGCTATTGAGGAACAATGAAGGTACACTCTCAATCGGCGCCTGCATCATGCGGTATGTGATTACTCGACATCTGCCAAGAACTGCAGTTTCAGTGCACGGAGCCATAAATTATTGTTGATGTGTTTATGGGTTATGGTTGAAATATTTTTATTTTTATCTACAAAGTTGCTCCGATCCAAGGTAGCTCTAGCTCAAGGACAAGGTAGATACGGGAGCGATTTAATATGAGGGGGTATTAATCATAACCCCCTTATAAGTATTTTATAGTCTTAGTAAATTATTTAAAAATTAATAAAACAATATTTTTATTTTTTATTAAATATATTTTTGACGGCTTCGTGGCGCAGTGGCTTAGCAATGAGTTGTTGCGCTGGGGGCTGCAGGTTCGAATCTCGCACGGAACAAGTATTTGTATGGCCTACAAATAATTGTTTCGGGTCTGGATGTTTGTCCTCGTGCAATTTATGTTTGTAAACTGCCTCCACGACACAGGAGAAAATCCTAGTGTGGGGGTAACGTTTTTTAAAACAATAAATAAATATTAACCGATTTCAAAAAGAAGGAGGTACTCAATTCGGTTGTGTTACCTCATAACTTTTTTCTAGATGAACCGATTTCGATGATTCTTTTTTGAAATCTGGTGCTTCTTACGTGGTCCTATATAAATTTTATCAAGGTCTGACCAGGAGTTTATCATCACCCTTGGTGTAAAGATAGAGAGCTGACTTTATTTCCCAAAAAGGCGCCTTCTAAAATACTTTATTAGCCGCTATTATTCTGTATTATTTATTTTACTTTAGTGTATTAGCGGTGTAAGAATATCCGCTACCCTATACCGTCCCGTGGGTATCATAAAAGGCGACAGAGGGAAATTGAAACAGAAGATGGGCAGCAGCATCTTCCTGAGAACAACTCAAAATAATAACAACTGCGGTTGACAAACCGTTCGCCAAGCGTGGCAACTATGGCAAATCCCCTTAAGAGACAATCTATGGGAGAGGCCTATGTTCAGCAGTGGACTTTTACAGGCTTTAATGGATAGATGGATAACGGATATATGTTTATTATGAATCTTGCTTCAGTTGATTATAGGCATTCTTATTTAATTTATTCATTTAGATAGCCAACAGCTCTTTTGACTAAATATAACAAGAATGCATTCTTTTGGTTTTATCAACTTATAAGCTGTAACACCCTATTTCACCTCAGGGGTTGAATTTAAAGAAATCTTTTATAGTGTGTCGTAGTTTACGTCGATAAATGAAGCATATAGGTACACCAAATTTCAGATCAATCGGGCGTATAGTTTTGTAGATCGTGTGATGAGTATTAAGTCAGTGATAACTTATAGGCTACTTTATTTCAATATTGAATTTTATCTCCAACATACTAATCACAAATTATAACTATATTACATATAAAGTATAAAAATATAATGTTCAATAAATTAAAGTTTTATTTCTTGCGGCGAAAACTAAAGAGTTTCATGAAAATGACCCCATTAATAATTAATGCAAGCGATATTTGCAATGTGAAAAGGAAATGTGACGTGCACATCCGAAAGTGTTTGTTTACATTAAGAAAGATACGATGCATTTTACGAATAAGCCAATGAGTGTTGGGATTTATTGTAATTGCGTCAGCTTGCGTCAATAGCGAGCCTGATAAGCATCTTGGAGCATTTACTCGGCTTCCATGCGTGATTCGAGAATGATCCGGAACATACGATTCAAAATAAATTCCTTTGTTACTGTAACACTTAACACATTAATATTTTCTCATATTTACACGGCTACTATACATAAAATAAAACTTATTTTGTAGATTTTATCGCTATTAATTTAACTTATTTTTACCTATTTTCTGCCGACTTCCAAAAAGGAGACGGTACTCAATTCGACGCGTATGTTTTTTTATGTGTGCTACCTCATAACTTTGTACTGGGTGGACCGATTTCAATGATTCTCACTCAAAAACTATTGGTCAGACCTTGATCAATTATATGGGACCACACGAGAAGTACCAGCTTTCAAATAAAAAAAAGAATCGTCCAAATCGGTTCACCCAGTAAAAAGTTATGAGGCAACACACATAAAAAAAAATTAAGCATACAGTCGAATTGAGTACCGTCTCCTTTTTGGAAGTCGGCAGAAAAGTTAAAAGTAACTGGGGTTAATACCAGTTTGTCGAATTACATTACTAGATGGTAGAACTTCTTTTTGCCTAGGAGACTGGGCACAGAGGTAGGTGTGTGTTCCTACCCTCTTACCTATTTCTGCTGCAAAACAGCACTACCAGCACTACTGCGTTCTGGTCTAAAGGGTAAACAAAGCCAGTATGATTCAGGCTGCGAGGCATTACACCTTGGTCCACAGACAGACAACGCATCTGTAGTCTTACTTGTTTGAAGTTTACATGAGGTGTTCATGGAAAGCTGAAACTACATACAATCACAGGACGAAGGAGGAAACACACTCTCACAGATACAGCATTAAAGCGTAGTCCAGCCCAATGCTGCTGTGTTTCGTATGGTGAGTATAGAGAACCGGAGATCCTTTTTACGTACATTTTGATTATTTTTTGACGATAGGATGGCCAATAGACGGCCTCCAGATCCACTTATGATCAACTGCGTGCTCGCTTGCCACCCTCATACTATAAATATTATAAAAGTATAGATTAAGAATCAAAATATAGTTGTCAACCCTGAGGACTAATATAGAATATGTTGTTTCCAGTAAAAAGGATCTCCGGTTCTCTATACTCACTTTACGAAAGACAGCAGCATTGGGCTACGCTTTAACGCTGTATCTGTGAGAGCGTGATCGTTCCCCAGTCGACTGCTTACTACTGTGTTTCCTATAGTGAGTGTAGAGAACCGAAGACCCTTTTTACTGGAAAAGAGGCATTCTATATTAGTCCTCAGGGTTGACAACTATATTTTGATTCTTAATCTATACTTTTATAATATTTATAGTATGAGGGTAACGACTCTGCATTTTGATTCTTTATTGAGGATAAATGTAGATGTCTATGGGCAGCAACCACTTACCATCAGGTGGACTGTGTGCTCGATTGTTACCCTTATTCTATAAAAAAAAGTCGGGCCTACCCATTTGTGTTACAGACATAATATAGCTGTAGCATGGCTGGCATGTAACATCGTATCCTCTAAAGATATATGAAGTCGATGAAGGTGACCCATGATCGTGCTTTGTGTTAATCTATGATGAAAGTCTATGTTTATTAGTGGACTTGTGATGGGCTGTAATGATGATGATGAAAAATGTTTAATAAAAGTAATCGCAAATGCTCTACAAATATATTCAAGTATATCCTAAGTCTATGCACATAATAGATCAATAATAGATAAGTGAAGTCGATCTATTATTTCTTGGAATGCCAGTTCAAAAATTCTTTGTCCAAATTTTGATCCTTGCATATTACGGCCACATCCGTGGTGAGGGTAGATCCGGTCACGCTCAATATGTCCTTTCTGATCTTCTTCTTCGTGACGCAGGGCTTGATAAATTCAAACCATACGTTGCTTAGGATCGAGATGAGACTGATGACTGAGAGTCCGAGAAGGAAACCCTAAAAATTTCACATATTATTTAATTAAGTTAAGCGTGACTTTATCGTGTTTTTACCATATTCCCGTGGGTATTGTAAGAGGCGATATAGGGGGAAAAACAGAAGATAGGCAGCAGCATTATATACGTGGTAGAGCCATGCTGCAGCTATATTAGTAGTATAGTTGTAGCACGAATGGGTCGGCTCGACCGAGGAAGGACCACGCTCTCACAGAATACCAGCGTAAAATAGCCGCTTAACGCTGCTGTGTTTCGTATGGTGAGTGTAGAGAACCGAAGACCCTTTTTATTGGAAAAGAGGCAATCCATCTTAGTCCTCACGAGTGATGACGCATCTGCATTTTGATTCTTTATTGAGGATAGATGTATGAGCCGCAGCAACCACGTACCACCAGGTGGACTGTGTGCTCGTTTGTCACCCTATCCTATAAAAAAGCATCTTTTTGATAACAACTCAAAGTAATATAGGTATAATAACTGCAATTACCAACGCACTTGCCAACCTGCTTGCCAATCTCGGCATGTTGATGATGTTCGATTATTTTAATACATAGGATTATTGTCATGTGTTGATTGATTGGACCGCTTTCAAATCGAAAATGGATGTACATATAACAGATATGCATGCCCAAACATAAGAAATATTTTAACCTTGGCAGACTCAGTGAAGCGTCAATTTGACGTCAAAACTTGACGCATGGCCCAGATTTACAAAGCGATTTTTCTAGCATCGATCAAAACATAATATTCAAGAGGCGTGGCAGCTCAGGAAGTGAGGAATTATAATGCAATAAAATAAATATTATTTCAGCGGAATGCATAATTACTTCATCCGAGGAACACGATTTCAATCCCCAGTTGCGCTACTTAAATTATTATTTATTTATTTAAACACTTTATTGTACTAAAGGTACAAACGGCGAACTTAATGCCATAAGGCATTTTCTACCAATCAACCGGAAAGTTAGTGGCAGAAGTGTGTACTGCAGTGGACAGGGATGAAAACCTAAAATTGATAAATTTCACACACACACACACACACACAGGCGCGCGCGCGCGCGCGCACGCACACACACACACGTACGCACGCACATGCGCACACACATGCACGCACACTCACACATCCACGCACACATACACGTGCGCGCACGCACACACACACACACACACACGCACGAAAACACGCACACACTTATTAACAGTCATGTATTCTTTAATATTATAATAACCCTTTTTATATAGCCTGTGCTTAATTAAAAAAAGTAACTTTTTTATAGGATAGGGTGACAAACGAGCACACAGTCCACCTGATGGTAAGTGGTTGCTGTGGCTCATAGACATCTACATTTATCCTCGTTTGCGAATCAAAATGCAGATGCATTGTCACCCGTGAGGACTAAGATAGAATGCCTCGTTCCAGTAAAAAGGGGTTCCGGTTCTCTACACTCACCATAAGAAACACAGCAGCATGAAGCTGCTATTTGACGCTCGTATTCTCTGAGAGCGTGGTCCTTCTCCGGTCGAGCCGACCCATTCGTACTACAAATATACTACTAATATAGCTACAGCATGGCTCTACCACGTAAAACTTTTGTTAGAATAGGCTCTGCATATTTTCCAAGACTTTGTTGTAAAAGCGTATACATTGCCTAATGAAGGAATTACTGCCTCGTTGGAGTAGAGAGATCGGCAACCGGATAAGCAGTTGCTGATAATGTACCTTTATTTTGATTTTCTGATCAACCACGAAGGTATCTATCGAGCTCTGCATTCAATATTTAATATTATATTACATTACTCTTATTTAAATCAACTAATGGGTTGGTTCGACCACGGAAGGACCACAGTCCCACAGAATACCAGCGTAAAATAGCAGCTTAATGCTTCTGTGTTTCATTCGTACGGTGAGTGAAGAGAACCGAAGACCCCATTTAATTCGAAACGAGGAATTGTGTCTTAGTCTTCAAGGGTGACAAGCCCATCTGCATTTTGATAGAAGAGAAGGATAGATGTCTATAGGCCACTGCATCTTCTTACCATCAGGTGGACTGTGTGCTCGTTTGCCACTTTTATTCTACAAAGAAAAATATGAAAACCATCCAAATATAAACTTAATTGTTAACAGATTCCATATAAGAGATTATTCATAGAGATTGACGTCACTTCCTCGATTTTACCGTCTCACGAATTTTGGCAAATTGCCAGAGTATTCGAAATAATCAATGGTAGCCATCGAAATATTTACCGACGGCATGAATTAGCGAGGAGCCGGTATCATGAATAAATGGGATTCATTCAATGTTTATTTGTTAGACGTAGGTAAGCAGTATAATCCGGTAAGCGAAGTGCCGGTTAAGAATTACATTCTCAACTACGAGTAAAACGAAACAGCTTTTAAGTTGTAACATATAGAATTTATAGAATTTTATTGAGTCTTTTTTGTCTGGGGTGTTTGACATCCTGATGCCATATTCAACCCAGCCCGGAACTACTTCCCTAATAGCGGCTTTTTAGCTTTCTTTCAGAACTCAGACCAACAAAGACAGATAGACGGAGCGTAAGCCGTGAAGTGACGCCGAAACCGTGCTCAACTTGATATGCACTCACGCACATATCTTTCTTCTTTCTTTCTTTCTTTAACAACCCGTAAAACTCTATTGCCGGACGCACACATTTGCACATAATACAATGTTGTTAGTTGCAAATGATTTTAGGTTCACATGTGTGCGTTAGGACGTGATTTTTTTTATAGGATAGGGTGGCAAACGAGCACACAGTCCACCAGTGGTTGCTGTGACCCATAGACATCTACATTTATCCTCAATAAAGAATCAAAATGCAGATGCGTTGATACCCGTGAGGGCTAAGATGGAATGTCTCTTTTCCAGTAAAATGGGTCTCCGGTTCTCTACACTTACCATACGAAACACAGCAGTATCCAGCTGCCATTTTACGCTGGTATTCTGTGATAGCGTGGTCCTTCCCCGGTCAAACCGACCCATTCGTGCTACAACTAACACTACTAATATAGTTGCAGCATGGCTCTACCACGTAAAATTACAATAAACTGAGAATGGTTTTGGCTTGCTTTCATCTTTCCTTTTTGGTTGGTTGCGTTTTAGCGTTAATATCATCAGTTCCAGGTTTAGGGGTTAAAGAATTAACAACTTCAAATTATATCTACGTAAAATGAGCTATCAGATGATCTACGCAAAATGAGTTTACTGCTTCTTGAAGATTTACAGTAGTATACTTGGGATTGGATTGGAGACACGCTCAGTAGGCGTATTGGCAATCGTAGTAGAATAGAATAGAATACAATAGAATAGAATAGAATAATTTATTATTCAATATAGGTTACAAGTAATTCTTATTGAAAGTAATTTTTTGCTTTTAGTAAAACCTCAGACTTTTTTCTCAAAGCAAAATTATATAACAAGAAAACAGGTTGTACAAACTACTAACAAAACATATTTAAGAAATGGCTTGGAATCGACCACTTCATTCTTGCTTATCTTCACGCACAATCCCTGACGGGGTAGCCAGAGAGAACAGATCGCCAAGTGTCACGATCCTTACATACCTCTTTCGCTTCTTTCAGATTCATTATCTTCTTTATACATGCACGTCTAGGTATCCGAGTACTCTTGACCCTACCCTCTTCGAACAATTTGCTCACATGGTCTTCGAAAGTTAGTCTCGGTCTACCTCGACACCTTTTAATATTAACTTTCGCGCTATATATTTTCTTCACCATTCGGTCTTCACTCATTCGCTCAACGTGCCCAAACCACTGAAGCACGCCCTTATCAATTTTTGTGATAAGGTCATCTTTCAAACCTGCCATATTGCGAATCTCTTCGTTTCGCTTTCGGTCGGCCATGGTAAAGCCGCACATTTTACGAAGAGATCGCATCTCCACTGCATTCAACTTGCTTTTATGCTTCTTCTGGCATACCCAGGTTTCGCTGCCATATAACAAAGTCGGTACCAACACTGCATTATGTATTGCAAGGCGTGCACTCTTCACTACGCCTTGCCTTTTGACTAACGCAGTCAGGGCACCATTGACTTTGTTCCCGGCAGCGACACGCCTGTCCACATCTAAATCACATCTTCCATCCCGGCTAAAAGCACTCCCCAAATATACAATTTCATTTACTTGTTCTAGACATTCCTGATTTACCCATATTTCACACTTCGTTCTCTCTTCGTCCCTTTCAAATACCAGAACCTTAGTTTTATTAGCGTTCAAACGAAGACCTTTAATTTCACATTCCTCTTTCATACACGTGACTAATGCCTGCAGTTCTGCCTCTGATGGTGCAATAAGCACTGCATCATCAGCACACAGCAGACAATTTACTTTAATGTCACCCAATTTCACACCCAAACAGCTATCTTTCAGCTTTTGTAAACAGCTGTCGAGATAGAGTATGAATAGCCAGAAAGACATGACACAACCCTGTTTTACGCCCGTTTGGACGCTAAATATGGGTGACAGGTCATGCCCTACCCGCACACAGGCTTTACAGTCACAGTAAAGAGACTGCACAGCCCTTAGCAATCGACCATCCACACCATACCCCGGCAACAGTTCCCACATTTTCTTCCTTACAACCTTATCAAATGCTTTCTCAAGATCCACAAAAGCACAGAAAATCTTCTGGTTAGCAGCCAGAAGCTTTTCCGTGATCATGCGGAGAGAAAACACTTGATCCGTGCATCCTCTTCCAGGTCTAAATCCGCATTGTGCCTCCCATAGAAATCTTTCCGATTTCTCTTGCATCCTACGTGTCAAAACCTTCGAGTAAACTTTACTTGCTAAACTGGTCAAGCTGATCGCCCGATAACACCCGCAGTCAAAATGTCAACCTTTACCTTTATATAAAGGCACAATGACTGCGGATCGCCAATCATCCGGGACATTCCCCGTCCGCCAGCACAAATTGCACAGCAGATGAAAGCTGTCCCAGACGCGAGGCCCACCATACTTGACCATTTCAGCAGTAACTCTGTCTAGTCCCGCAGCCTTACCACATTTCAAACTTCGAATCGCACGTTCAATCTCTTTCATACTGATGACCTCAGTGTCATCGAGGTCCGGGTCTGGCGTACCAGTCACGGCGTCATCCCCGGATCCCTCACTAAGATCATCACACGCATACATTTCTCTATAAAATTCGCTCCATCGCTGCATGACGTCCGATTTTTCTGAGAGGACGTCATTAGTTCTCGAAAGCACTTTGTTCATTTTTAAGGCCGTCGCACCACTTCGGGTCCTTCCAACCTCTTTCCAGAAGAGTTTAGAGTTCTCCTTAAAGTTGTGCGACAACCTTTTGTCCGCTTCCATTCTACACCTTTCACGCACTTCCTCAATCAATGCTTTCGTGTGAACTTTCTGCAGCCTATATCTTTCTTTCATCTTCTCTCTCATATCCTTATCATTACTAGAGGCCAAGTAGTCTAACCATGCTTTCTTCTTCTTTTTTACAGCTTCTTTCACTTCATCATTCCACCATGCATCTCTTCTTTTACTACTGCCTCTTTTTATTGTTCCACACACTTCTTCCGCTGCACTTACCATTCCATCCCTAAGGTTCTGCCATGTTCTTTCTACACATTCGTTTCTGCCATCGATGGTGTCAAGCTTTTCGGCTACCCTCGCATGATATTTGTCCCTAGTATCCGCTTCCTGAAGCTTCCAGCTTCGGATGCGACAGACCGACTGTGGTTCTGTCACTGCCGTCCGGTTGCGCCAACCCGCGAACAGACCCCTAAATCTAGTAATCACTAGATAGTGATCCGTTCCCAGGTCAGCACCCCTGAACACTCGCGTATCCATAACCTGTTTTCGCAGTCGGTCATCCACCAGGAACAAATCGATCATACTTCTCTCATTCTTTCTTTCTCTAGTATACATATGGATTTTCTTGTGATTAAACATAGTGTTTGTCACAAGAAGACCCTTTTCTTTGCATACCGCCAGTATAAGCTTGCCAGCATCGTTAACCCTTTTATCGCCAAACTTTCCAAGTACCGACTCGTACCCTGGTCGAGCGGTACCAACCCATCCATTCAAATCACCACATACAACAATTCTTTCGTTTCCCCTAGCCAAATCTAGAACTTCTCTTACATTCTCCCAAAACTCCTCCAGCTCAGCCCTGGACGACGAAGCTACCGGCGCATAAACAGCCAAAAGGAATAACTTCGTCAGTCCCAATTTAAAGCGAACCCAGAGAAGTCTTGAGTTCACAAACTTATATTCAGTCATAACATCGACCAACCGAGAAGACAGCAGCACCCCCACTCCCTGGCAGGCGTTCTCGCTCTCCGGGACTCCGGACCATAGAGCTAACGCCCCGCCAGGGAGCTCTTCAGTGCCACTGCCCTTCCGTTTGGTCTCCGACATACACACGACATCTAATTCTCTTTCTTTCATTATTTCGATCAACTCATTTGTCTTATCTCTCATGCCTCCTCTAACATTCCACGTGCCAACTCTGCACTCTGTCCTCCACCTTCCGCCGTGTCGGGCTGTGCGTGACGGGTGGCGGTCCCCATCGCCGCTTTGCGCGCTGCATTCCACACCAACGGGGACGAGCTGGTGTGCGTCGCCTTGGGGGGACGCCCTAACCCTCGTTGTCATGGGTGCGCAGCTGAGTAGAATTGCAGCCCTGAAAAGGGCTGGCAGGGGTCGCGACGAGCACGCTTCTACAATGACCCCCTATTCCCAGAGGTTTTTATCAACCATAGATTCATCTATATTATAATAACCCCTTTTTATACAGTTTTTGTTTAATAAAATATCTAAACTTGGTAATAGAGAGACCTTGTATATTTTCTAGGATCTTTTTGTAATAACGTATACATTGCCCCATGAATGAATTACAGACTCCGTGGAGTTAAGATGCTGGTATAACTAGCTTGTTTGTTCCTGGTGTTTACAGAGTGAATATTACTTTTTTTATCAGACGTCTGCACCGACACTAAAAAAAAACCCATGTCTAAAATGGAATACCACAAAGTCTATATTTTAGGTGCTAGGACTCCTTTTTTTCTTACCTACTCCTGCCGTCAAGTAGTAGTGCTTGCACTACTTTGTTCCGCTGTGAAAAGTATAGAGAGCCAGTATAATTATACGCTGTGAAGCATTCCATCTTAGTCCTCAGAGGTGACAACGTCTCTGTAGCCTCCTTTGTATGAAGTTGACTGCAGGTATCTATGAACTGCAATACAATCAGGTGGACTACAAGTTCGTTCGTCACTTAAATTTCATTAAAAAATATACCGACTATATACCCCTCAAATGAAACAGGGCGTCTATTACTTACGTAAGGTGATTTTGGCGATTTTCCCCTCCCCCTACCCCTGGTGAGATTTCGTGAGATACCCCTCACACCGTCCCCAAATCTCACGTCAGATTTTTCAAAATGCGTATTTTTAGTGTAAATACTTTAATCTGCGCTTAATTACGTTGGATATATTAAAAAAAAAAAACATAATTTGTTTTTTACGTGATATGTGCCGAGATCTCTCTGTGATCTCTCCCACGTGAGATTGGGTAAGATTCAGCACTCCTCCCTCCCCCCTCCCTTAAACTCCTCACGTAATTAATGGACGCACCCTAAGAGAGTGTTGCCTACCCAGTCCAACTCCTACGTAGACCTACTTCCTACCAGGTGATGTAGTAGTTGTATGCAAAGTACTTACAATACTACCACCAAGGTCTGCAACGAATAAGTTCCAGTCGTAATTATATCGTTCCTCGTAGACCGACACCATCATGCTGTTGAAATGGATATACAGCTGAAACAAAGGTCAGCATTGAAGTTCTATTATGCTATTAAAATTGATGTTATAAATATGAAAGAGAAGGAACACTGCTGAAGAAAAGTCCACTGCTGATCAAAAGTCCACTGCTGATCAAAAGTCCACTGCTGATCAAAAGTCCACTGCTGATCAAAAGTCCACTGCTGATCAAAAGTCCACTGCTGATCAAAAGTCCACTGCTGATCAAAAGTCCACTGCTGATCAAAAGTCCACTGCTGATCAAAAGTCCACTGCTGATCAAAAGTCCACTGCTGATCAAAAGTCTACTGCTGATCAAAAGTCCACTACTGATCAAAGGCCTCACCCATAGACTGTTTCATAGAGTAGATATTTATCATAGTTGCTATGATTGGCATGTTAGTAACCGCAGTATTTCTGTTATTTTCAGTTTTTATCTGGAATTCCCTCTGTCGCCTTTTACGGCACCCACGAGATGATGGAGTAGGGCATTCTTATACGGTACCACTACACAGGGAAACACTAGTATAGTGGGATACACCAACATTTTTGGAATAAGTGTGGCCAACTGACACACAGTCCTCTGATGGTATGTGAATGCTGTGGCACATACTCGTTGATATCTAACATCTATTCTCACAAAATGTAGATGCATGGTCACCCGTGAGGAATAGTGTTGCACGTCATAATTAATGCATGGTACATGGCAACAGTAGTTACCACTAGCGCCCTCTAGTATCGAGTAGTAGAACTAGGAGAGTCAAGATCCTTCTAGAAATTTCCTTGGAAGAACTTTCTAGAACTATCGATACCTAGTCAGTCGGGACCGATATGTACTCCAACATTCTTGATGTTTCTAGAGTAGAAGGTTCTGGAAACTATCTGAGGCCCTATATAAGGCCGGTATAGATCGTAACCGCGTCAGTATTCAATTGGCGATACAAGCGAATACTTCGAAGGGAAAAGGGTCGTCAGTTTTCTACAATCAATGGGTCGATTCGGCTCATTCGTGTTACAAACATAATATAGCTGCAGCGTGGTTCTACAACCTGTGTAAACACTACATTTCTATTAAAATCTTACCTGTGACTGCAATGCATTTTCTCCAGTCTTGAATAACCACCTGTTTCTTGAGGCGTCCCACACGTAAAAACTCTGTCTGTCAGACACGAACGCGTTGTAGAGGTACGATCTGCAGAACCTCGGGCATTTATTGCACGCGTGGTTGTTATAAGTGCTAAAATAAATGGAATACTGTTAAAGATTGTTTGCCTAATAAGTACATTTTGTATTATTTTACTTAGTAGTGATCACGTAAGAGAATCAATATCTACTATAGTATCAGTATCTAAAGTAAAAGGCGAGAGGAGATAACTAAAACAGGAGTTGAGCAGAAGCATCTTCCTGATAACAACTTAAAATAATAACAAAACTACGGTTGCAAACACGCCTGTCGAGCTTGGTAAATATGACTAATATCTCCTACGAGGCAAATATGATGGATTTGATATGCTGTAATGATGTTGATGATGATAGCTGAATACGGGACGGCCCAAAAGTGATTAGAATTTGCTGCAATCATCAAATTTAACGACGCTTTACATCATCCGTCTTTTCTTGGAATATTAGAGTGAGAAACGAGTCTAATACTCTGCTACAAGGTGATAGAACTCCGTCTGGGTAGATATCACCCTGTGACTTATTTCTGCCGCCAAACACTCTTCACCGTACACGTCTTCCACCGTATTCTGGACTAAAGAGTACATAGAGCCAGTAGAGTTCCAGCCTGTGAGACATTCCATTTTAGTCCTCACAGTTTGTGAAAGTTTATTTATAACTCTCATATTATTTTTAAAAAAAACACTAGCTATTCAGACAAAATGCCTGTAATGATCTAAACCTATTTCTAAATCTTTATAAATATATCTATGTTTTTTCTTTCATACAGGAATACAGCGGCGGTATGCTTTTTGCTGCTTGTCGCCAGTTAAAGTTACAAGTGGTGTACCTTCCTAAATGAATTCCTGGGCGGAAAAGAGCACCAATACTACAGTTTGGTCATGTAGAGAGAATTAACGAGGAAATAATGACAAAGAAAATTTATGTTGCAGAAGTGAACGGCAGAGTCGGGAAGGGACGACCTAGACGAAGGTTTATCGACCAAATTGGCGATATATTGAAAATGAGCCAGATTAGGAGTACCCTTAACCGACGAGCGTAAATATATGTATGTAAAGGAGGCGAGACAGGTGTGTCAGGATCGTGCCAAATGGAAGTCCGTAGTCTCTGCCTACCCCTCTGGGTGACAGGCATGAGTGTTTGTGTTGTGTGTTATTTTTTATAATTATTTAATACATAAACTCTCACGCTTGTCATCTAAAGGTATAGTTTAAGACTACGGATGTCCATTTGGTACGGTCCTCACACACCTCCCTTTACTTCTTCTATCTAGGCAAAAAAAGCTGATAGTATCTTGAAGTATTCTAGTCGCAAAACTAGTTTCATTTTATGTGTAGTGTTCGCGTAAATGTAAAAAATCATTATAAATAACTAATTTAAACTTATCTTACTTCATGTAAGCTGTGATAAGGTTCCTCATGCTGGTGTAGTTATCGCAACGCGGTAGATTGCTCCTCATCCAAGGCCCCGAGCATCCAGCCTCAATACCCACTAGATCCCAAACGTAACGCGTGGTGCACTATAAACGATAAATGAATGGTAAATAATGAACGGGCTTACATATACAGGTAATACAGAAATGTGGCACCGGCAGCCTGACATTGCTACAAGGTAGATTGTTAAGAAAAAGGATAGAACTGAAATAAAATACAAATGGAGAAACCACTTTAAGATACATGTAAAGAAAAAACTTCATTGCTTATAAGGCGTTTGTCAGTCATTTTACACGTGCAGTCTATGCGTTAAGTATACGTAGAGAGTCTACAATACCCTTCGGGTACAATATAGCAATGCTTTCAAGGTTCTGATGGGACTTCCGCGGTATTGTAGCGTGTGGGATGTTTACATCGTGCGGTGCAGTTGGCTTTCATACAATTATTCGAAAGAGAATCGCATCCCTCGTGCGCAGGGTTCATGAGAGTTCCTATAGCATTCTGCGGGCAATATCTGATGAACTTGATTGACCCATCCCAGGACAATGGATGCGTATGAACTTGCGCCTGTGTGCCTGGTGTCATGGTGTGCCAAAAATAATTGTAATTAAAATTGTGTGTGTAGCAATTTAAGACTAACATAGGTTAAGCTAATTAACAACATAATTATGGACATAAATATGAATTAATAACATATTACTTCAAATTCTCACCACTCCATGGGTTGACTGGTAGAGAATGCCACAAGGCATTAAGTCCGCCCTCTGTATTCTTTTAGATTAAGGAATGCAATAAAGAATAAATAAATAAAAAAAAATTAAAAAATTATATGTTAGATCTGAAATAAATTGTTATTATTATTATAAAGTTTTAGCGAATTTTTTGTCTTTGTACATTCTTATCTACCTAATAGTCAGGTGTACAGGTGCTAAATGAAACGCGATAAATTTTATAAAATGAGTTCCATTCAATTGATGATCTCCTTAAAAATGTTGTCTAGATATTATAAAGGTATGGTTAGAATCTAGAAATGCTTAAACTGAATAGAATAGATTTTTTTATTCAATATAGACTAAAAATAATACTTATTGAAAGTCACTCTATTGTTTAATTACCACTGGTTCGAAAAAAAACCTCTGTTCTGGGAAGAACCAGCAAGAAACCCAGCAGGACTTTTCTTTTAAATAACAGCTTACAATCATGTATGTTACACAACAACACAAAACCAATTAGAAATAGCTTGGTAGCGATCACCTCATTCCCAGAGGTATTATCATCCATAAATTCCTTAACCAACTTAAATATAATAATAACCCTTTTTATACAAACTTAGTTTAACACAGTTTTAGAACTTTGAGCAGGTCAAATTTTATATATTTCATGAAAACTACTGAAAAGTAGAATTCAAGGACAATATGCATATTTATATGTTTATACAAATAGTTTTCTATTTTAACATCTGTTTGAAACACATTGCACAAGTAGTAATTTCCATTCAACCACTTTACAGTTAAATAGAAATATTTTGTTTATGTTTCATAATATATTTTGGTTTTCACGACGCCAGTTAAATTAGTTATGTCTTCAACGAACAGATGAATGTTTAGTTAAGATTTTAAAGAACAATTCTCTGAAGTCTGAAACTCATGGTAGCTGGATGTTCTTTACTTCACAATTACGTGTAGTCAAATAAGGGAGCATTTAAATAACTACCTACACTCGGCAGGCGGATTCGCAGTACCAGACGTGAACACCTGTGGCTCTGCTCGATGTTTTACGTTGTATGGTATTTGGGTATTTTAGTGGTAAGGCCACGCAGCAGTTTTTGCTGTTGCACGGATGGGCCGGCTCAAACCAGGACAGTACCACAACCTCACAGAATACCGTCGCGAAATACAAGTGTTCATTACTTCTGCGTTTCGCTTGATAAGGGCAGATAACTGGAGGCCCAACATCCTTGGCTGTCTCAGCCAGTATCGGAATCCTCGACGTCGACGGGTGACGTACAGTTCCACGGAACTGTACGTCAGTCACTTGCCACTACTGTTCTTTTTATTTACTAGGAGTTTTCTTCCCCGCACGACTTCTTTGTGGAATCGTTTACCATCGGCGATTTTTTCATACCCATACCACAGTCTAAATACTACTAACAGTCGGTTATCGAAGGCGTCTAGACGGGGCAGTCGTGCGGTGCGGTGTGGCCCGAGACGCACTACATGTGCAGTAAAAACAAAGAAATTCAAATGTTCTGACAACCCTAGTCTCAATTTATTGTTTATGTCGGCTTTTCCGACAACATCAAACGCGCTGACAGACTGTATGTTGTTCTTAGGCTGTACCCATACCCTCAAAAAACGAGCTTACTAATTTTTTAAAGGCCGTCAACGCACGTGTCGACACTTAGCATCAGGTAAGCCGTATGTCGGATGCCTCTTCTAAGCAAAAATCTGGCGTAAAGACTTCTTTTCTACATAATTTCACATTATTTGTTATACCAATTTCGGAACATTTATTTAGTCTTATATTTTTTAGGACAGCCTAGAATTCTGAAGATACTCCGCTTTTCAGTCATGACTGGGATGTGGTCTGCTTTTTGAACGTGTCAAGTTAAAGATAGGGATAGATTTCTAATTCACGTCTTTTGTTTCTTGGACGTCGGTTCTTCCCCTGAGCACCCGTCGATTTCTTCATCATCGCTTACAGTGTTTTCCTCGACCATTTGTTCTCCCAACTTTCATTTAAAATATCTCAATGGACCTACTTCAGTCGAGACTGTTGCGCTTTTGATAGCTTAGACACGATAAATAAAATAGAAAGATTTTTTTTAATTCAATAAGTATTATTACATAATATCTATCCGAAGCTATGATATTTTTCTGACATTACCTATTTATAGAAATAAGGGTGACAAAAAAGTACACGTAGAGTTACCAGATGACAGAAATTTTCCTGACATGTTAGGAAATACGGCCTTCCGCCAGGAAATCAGAAAAAATTAAAGTTGTTGGGATCTGTCGAAAGAGAAAGAGAAAATACTTGATAATAATGTATTTACTGAGTCACATTATTTTGTAACTAAATAATTTAATCTTAAAATTTTGTACAACCGACTTCAATATAAATTATTAAGAATAACTCAAAAACTATTGGTCAGACCTTGATCGAATTTAAGCACCACATTTAAAGCACTACCTTTCAAATAAAAAAAGAATTATCGAAATCGGTTCTCCTAATAAAAAGTTATGACGTACACATTAAAAAACATACAGTCGAATTGAGTACCGTCTCCTTTTTGAAGTCGGTAGAAAAATTAATAGAATCACATCTAAAAAATAACTTGTAATAAAAATTACAAACTGACTTCATAAGATAGCAATTAGAATGTCATCTTAATATCTTCATCCCCAATTTTACAACCCTAAAGGAGGGATTTTTTATTTAAATTTACATTGTACCCCTGAACCATATTTAATAAAAGAAGAATAATTAAAAGCTATTCCGTTGTTTCCGAGAAATCCGCGAACATACATAGAAATAACTTGCAATAGGAATTTCTCTTTTATTAGAACTCTATTAATAAAAAGTTATTGCTATATTTTTAAAAAGTCAGTAATACTTTTATTCCCGATTAATCAAAATGAAGATGCGTTGCCACATCTGAGTACCAAAATGGAATTTCACGTTACTCGAAAAATGGGTATCCGGTTCTCTTCGGCCGGCCCGTAACATTCTTGCTGTAGCCATATACGCCGGGGCGTTGCTTTACGATATAAAGATAAAATTTAACGATATGTAAATCGATAAAACTTACCTCGTTCGCGCTGTAGTCACTTAAATATGTACACGGATCGTCCTCCTTGGGTATTTTGACATATTCATCTACTGTGAGCTTTACATTAATAGTTTCACCCGTGTTGATATACAGGAAGTCCACTAAGCCTCCATTGTATACATCCACTTCTGTATAAGTTGAAACAGTAGATGAATTTGCAATAGATACAGCACTAAAAGATTTATTGTCATCATCATCATTATCATCATCGGTCCGTTAAGGTGAAATCACAATCACAAGTATGGCTTACCCGCCATCAGAGTTAAAACATCTATCCATGTTTGTTAGCAAAAAGAAATAATTAATAGAACCAGGCGTTACTTTAAGAAAATCCACTACTCCCACACCATTAATCCCAGCACCACTACTCCCAACACCACTACACTAGGAAAGACACACCACCGACGATAATACGACACGTGTTTCGCCTCCAAATCCTCAGGTGAAGTAGACTCTGCGGTGGCTGACAGCTAAGTGACTTAGTGGGCATCCACCGCAAAGTCTACTAGTGGTGAAGGAGACCGGGCGATGTTCTTCAGACTAGATAAGACACATCATTTTATTTTATTATATATATCTTAGCAAATTCATTTTCAACATATTTCAAAATTACTAAGTTTTTAATTTGGATGTTCTAGTAAAAAATACAAACCGGTAAATGGCTCCCTTATATAATGCACAAAAACATGGTACCCTGGTGGGTATATACTGGTGCTGGTGGAGATATCAAGAGCGCGCTGCTGCAGCGTGATGGAGTAGCCGGAAGCCTTGGATGAATGGCCGATCAGTATCTTTGGAGACAGTGTGAAGCAGCGACCGGTGATGAAGCCGAGAGTTGATGATATTTCAACGTCTGATGAAACCGTTATAAAAAAATCGATTAATATATTTTTTATCTATAAACAAGGTTGTAACTCTGTAAATGAATCTTGGTGTGTGACGTGAATGACCCAATATCCTATTTAGTCCCGTGGGTGTCCTAAGTGGCGACAACGAAAATCGCCAGAAAAATCGATAGATGGCTTTATAACCAATTATGACGTTATGCCAGACATAAAATGCACAGACCAATGACGTGCAGCAGTGTCAAAGTTGCGAAACGCTAGAAAAGACCTGCGATCCTTCCTGTCACGGGGGGAGGTCATGTCGTGGCATGAATCACATCAGTATCGAGCATTGACAGAATAGCCAGCTCGAAAGTCTACTAAAGCTATCAATCTAGAATATATTTTGAAGAGTGTGCAAAGATTAACACAACTTAACTCCTGTCTCCCATATCCTCCATATAATAATCAGAGGCTGGGCGAGTCTCCATGCCGTTATCGTCGACAGCAGGCATTCAAACCAAACAGTTTGTTTCGTCGCTTGTAATGAGTACAGCAAAGATTTGTAATAATTTACCAGCGTCGCTCTACACATGTCTTCCGCTAATATTGGGGGGGCTTGGATGGCCCGAGGTAGCCACTCCGAGTGGGTTTAACGAGCCCACTTCGGATGTGTGTTGGTGGACTGGGGCGAAAGGAGTGTCATAAAAAAGAGAAGGAGAACTCCTACCCGAGGAGGGGCTGCCAAGGGGCGGCCGGCGCTGGTGTAAGAAGGAAAGGTCTAAGAAATTGAAGGATGGTACCTATAGGAGAATCTATAGGTCAATTTTTTAGAGCAGTGCGAGCACTGCTGTGTCTGAGAATAGCATATAGAGCCAGTATAGTTACAGGCTATGAGGCATTCTATCTTAGTCTCAGAGGTGACAACACATTTATAGCCTACATTATTTCAAGTTGGTTGCAGGTGTTCATGGGCAGTTACTTTCTGGTTGACAGTAAGATCATTTGTCACTTCAATTTGATAAAAAAATTGTTGAGGCTGTCGAACGAAAATACGATTGCTGGGTTTGAATCCAAGTCAGCGCAAACATTTATGCCAATAACCCATTTTTAGATCTAGTTGTGTGGTATCTTCGCGAACTAAACACAACATAAGAAACCGAACAGTAAAATCTTAAATACTTACTTTCTGTCAAACCTTCAAGACCGTATTGTACAAAGAACTCCTTTTCGTTATATGTGATCTCCTCCCATAACTGGTCAAGACTGATGTTTGAAAAATTGAAGTTGACCCAGGTGGAGGTGTAACGTGGATGTGCGTAGAGGCCATGTTCCTAATAAGGATGATTATAATTTGAAAGCTATAATTAAGATTTGTGTCTACCACCAGGGGCGAGGCGTGTTGCTAGTAATTGCATATGAATCTTATTTTATATAGCATAAGGGTGACAAACGAGCACGCAGTCCACCTGATGGTAAGTGGATCTTGTCGCCCATAGATATTTACATATTATATCCTCGATAAATAATCAAAACTTAAATAAGTTATACCCCATGACGAATAAGACGGAATGCCACGTTTCCAGTCAAAGATGTCTGGTATTCTGTGAAAGCGTGGTCTTTCCCCGATAGAGGCAACCTATTCGTGCTACAACTATAATATAGCTACAGCATGGCTCTGCCACTTACATATAAATATAATAAACGATTTGAATTTGAATTTGAATTTGAATAAATCTTTCTGAGACGTGATCCTTGACTGCTGGTCATATGAGGAAACTTCAGTCGGAGTGACGGACATAGCTCAACGGACCAGTAATCTGAGGTAGCAATGGGAAATATAGATCGAGAACCAACAACCGATGAAGAAGAAAAATTCTCGAGTGGCAGACCTGGTAAGACTTGCAGGATGTCGATGGATGCAGTTGGCCTAGGATCGTGTTTTAGTCGTTCCTTTGGGAGGCCTATATACAACAGGGAACTCTTGAATGGCTGTAATGATGATGATGATGATGATGATTTGAGAGGAATCTTCTGTGTAAGCGGATCCATCACCCCACATTATCTTGTGGGTGTTGTCAGTATAATAAGATAATTAAACAGATATTGTTCAATTTCACATTGTCAATAACTTGAATACTTCCTTATTCATCTTATCTTCTACTTTTCTCCTTATATTTCTACTATTACTGCTTCTAGTTACGGTAGCTCTTATAGTTGCCATGATCGCCATACTTGGCAAGCCGATTGGCGATGGCAACTAGACGTCTCGTAACTAAGACGCTGATCCCTATTGTCAGTCTGAGTATTTTACATTAAGTGTGCATGAGATAGGTTGACTCCCATCTACCAGAGGCTAAAAAATCTATCTTGCATTTCCCATAGTCGTTTCTTATAACTTCCCGGATGGAGTGATAAATCTGTTTCGCTGAAACCTCACAGCAATGTGAAAGTAAATTTACATCCTAAATACTAATCTCAACCAAGTATACTAGGCAATCGTATAGTGGCGGTGTAAGAATATCCACTACTCTCTCGTGGGTGCCGCCACTCCCCTGTGGCGACAGAGGGATACTGAAACAGTTGATGGGCAGCAGCATCTTCCTGTAGTGGCGGGTAAAAATACCCACTACCCCATTTCTTCCCGTGGGTGTTGTTCGCTGCATTGGAAGACGTTTTCAAGCTACTGGATTGGAAAGGATACAGTATTAACATCAATGGCGAGTACATCATTCACCTTCGATTTGTCGATAATATAGTCCTTATGGCAGAATTGCTGAAGGACCTAAGCACTATGCTCAATGACCTCAATAGTGCCTCCCAACGGATATGTCTTAAGATAAACATGGACAAAACATAGATCATGTATAACGTCCATGTCACACCAAACGAAACTGAACAACCAGTGCGTGTTGCCAGAGATAACCAATGGAACTGAGACGTGGTATGCTGGCCGTATGAAGAAGGTCAAGGTCGCTCAGCTATGGAGAGGGCTAGGCTCGGAGTTTCTCTGCCTGATAAATTTAGAAATGAGGATATCCGCAGAAGAACCAGAGTGACCGACATAACCCAATGGATCAGTAAGCTAAAGGGGCAATGGGCCGGCCATATAGCTCGAAGAACCGACAATCAATGAGGAAAAAAGGTTCTCGAGTGGCAGCCTCGTACCTGCGGACGAAGTGTAGGGCGTCTCTCCACTAGGTGGAATGACGACCTGGTGAGACATGCAGGAAGTCTATGGATGCAAGTGGCTCAGGACCGTGCTTTGTGGCATTCTTTGGGGAGGCCTATGTTCAGCAGTGGACTTGTGGAGGGCTGTAATGATGATGAGCATCTTCCTGATAACAACTCAAAATACCTAAAAAAACTACGGTTGCCACGTAAGTTTAGCCTACTCTACTGTACTACTATACTCTACTACTATAGTATACCCGTATTATATATATAATATATCTCACGGAAATGTATCCCCCTTCAAACGTATTTAAAATAAATAAACTTGACACTTACCATCAATTTATCGTACTTGTACGGTGGCTCCCTACAGAATGTCACACTCGGGTACACGATGGTCTTGTTAAAGTCGAAATGAGTGTACGTCGTTATTGGAATGTCGATAAGTTTGTTCACGCACACTGATATCTGTTTAAATGAAAATTATTATTTAAGTACGAGTATCATCCATACACAAATTAGGGTAGAATATAGAACTACAAGAGGACACTAAAAGCACACTACAAATAAACTCTAAACCAGCGATTTGTGGTTTTTCTCCGATCGGCATTAGAAGCCAAAATCCGTGACTGAGTGTTTCTTTCTTACATATTAACTTATAAAAGATTAGTACCTGTCGAATGTTGGCCTGTCCCACTGTAGAGAGGACCTTAATCAACACGCTTAGTAGGCGTATTGACGATCACAGTACCAGAAGCTTTGCACCGTCGATGCTGTTCCTTGATTTTTACGCAGCTATGAGTATTTTACGGCTAATAGTGTAAAGAAATGGTAGCCATTTATCGGGAATATAAGATCTTTCTGGCATTTCCCATAAAATCCTAAGATATTTAAGAGACGACACGGGTGATAGAATCTTACACTGCCACTTCACGGTAAATCTACATTAAAAATATAGAACTATATTTTTTGGTCTTTCGAGCCGGATTTATATTTGTAGCTCATCTAACATACTCGCCTGCTGAACTGCAATAGCAATGCATCCCGTGACAACCAATGTCTTCATTAAATTCGGGCCCTCCAAGCATCTAACACACTTCTCCTTAAAACTCCTTAACTCTTTTTCAGCCTTAAAAAACAATATCATAAATTAGCATGCGTATGTGAATCTTAAGATAATGTCGAAGTGCGTCTTAGATATATTTTACGTGGTAGAGCCATGCTGCAGCTACATTAGTAGTATAGTTGTAGCACGAATGGGTCGGCTCTACCGGGTAGGGACCACTCTCTCACAGAATACCAGCGTCATAAAGTAACTTAACATTACTGTGTTTCGTATGGTGAGTGTAGAGAACCGGAGACCCTTTTTACTGGAACAGAGGTATTCAATCTTAGTCCTCACGGGTGCCAACGCATCTGCATTTTGATTCTTTATTGGGAAAAGATGTAGATGTCTATGGGTCACAGCACCACTTACCATCGGGTGGACTCTGTGCTCGTTTCTTACCCTATCCTATAAAAAAATCATTTCAGCACATAATAAGTCTTTATGAAAAACCTTTATCTATATTATAACTGTGGATGAAAGATGTAGCACGCCTGGAAAAGGAGGCTGCATGCATGGCTGAGGGCGGCATATGGCAGGAGGCATCGTTTATAACAAGAAAAGTGAGCTTTCCGCCTTAACTTTTTGTTTAATGCAAGTAAAAAATAAAAACAATGCAAAAAAATAGTTTCTACTAATATAGCTTAAACAATTTCTATTTTCTTTTATAGGCAAGTGTGTGCTTGTAAAAACAGCGTATGAATTTCACTGCATCTTAGCCTTTTATATAACATACAAGGCTACCATAAAATTTTAACATTATTAAACAAAAGGACTCACCTCTTCGTCGATTATAATTGTCATTTTTTTATTTTAATAACCCATCCTTGTTTCTTCATTTAACGTCTAGCCATCACGGCGTTTATATCTTTATTGCACAGATATCGCTTCTACACAATATTATTTATGCAACCATAAATTTTCTTCCATGAAATATTTGCTGATATGCGTTATTGAATGCTGCTATAAACATGCCCTAATATAATACTTTATTCTACTTTGATGTTATAATATTGTACTTTACGTGGTTTTTTTTAAACTGAAGTAAGGATGCGAAGCGAGCCTACAGTTCACTTTATGGTTAGTGGATGTTGTAGCCTATAGAGTATAGATATCTCCATCTATCCTCTCCTCTCCGACTAAGATGGATTGCCTTGTTTCCAGTAAAAGAGTCTCCGGTTCTCTACGCTCACCATACGAAACACGACAGCATTTTATTGCTGTTTTATGGTACTAGTATTCTGTGCTTACATGTTCCTTCCCCTGTCGAGCCATCCCAATTATACTGCAGCTTATTACGCAGAGATGCTCCGTGGCGCAGTGGCTTAGCAATGAGTTGTTGCGTTGGGGCTGTGGGTTTGAACTTTGAATCCCGCACGGGACAAGTATTTTTTTTTACAAATAGTTCCGGGACTGGATGTTTGTCCTCGTGCAATCTATGTTTGTAAACTGCCTCCACGATACAAGAGAAAATCCTAGTGTGAGGGTAACGTTATTAAAAAAAGTAACTCTCTGAGAATCAGTTATTGAGGTTTTCCATCAAGAAATTCTCAGTAGCTGCTCGGAGTCAGGAAGTTGGCGGTGTCTGACCCCCGTGCCTCGGAAAGCACGTAAAGCCGTTGGTCCTGCGCCTGATATCTCTCCGGTCGTGTCGGTTTACCGTCTCATCGGACTATGAGAGTGAGGGAACAGAGAGTGCACCTGTGCTTGCGCATGCACTCGGGCACTATAATCCTGTCCTACGCAGATAGCTAGTCTCCGTTGAGTCTGACCGCCGTGACCGAAATTCAGTCTGGAGGACATTATTATTATTATTATTATTAACTCTCTGGGATGTGAAATTAACAATCATTCAGACTAGTTACAGGAAGCAACGTCTGAGCAGCATAACTCAGCGTCAAATTCGAAACTTGTAGTACCTTGATGTAGACTGAAGCATGGCTCTACCACGTACGAAGATCTAGAATCACTTGATTATTGCATCACGGTTCCAATCCCGGCTGCGCTTGGACTAATTCTTGGTTTCTAAATCAGGGTTGATTGTGAGATTTTCCTAACGCTATCCTAATCTATTCTACTGCAAAAATGTGACCTAGAATCCGGTTTTCGATGTACTTAGGCTACGATATCATACACGGCATAAAATTACTCGATCTGGTAAGTGAGGGGCAGGGCAGTCCTCCAACAGAGGAAGTGACGAACTGAAATGGTAAGGAACCTTGATTTGTGGCGTTCTTTAGGGGAAGCCTGTGTTCAGCAGTGGATTTGTGAAGGGCTCTAATAATAATTACATGATAGTTGACTGGCTTTCGATAGTATTCCGAAGTTGAGGCTGTAATCAAAATTAGACAGAACGTTAATGTTAGATTTTTTTTAATACTAGCAATGATATTAACATTACCAATATTCCCTATAAACACACCTGGTAAACTGAAAATGCTTGAATAAGGAGTGGTTCACAGCAGTAGTCGAATGGCGGATTCGAACCCACGACCTTTGAGTTCACGGTCCGCGCCCTGCCATTAGGCTATGCTAGATAGAATAGTTCGTCTTTTCTTTTCTTTATCAGCCAGTAACTTGTCTTGTTTGCTATAGGTGGTAGGTGGGTTGAAAATCGCAATTCCACATGTCCCTTTTGACGCTGCTATCATCGCCGGTGTACATGTTTTACAATGAGATGAAACGCGATGGCTATACTGTTAATATTATTAGAAATGATATTTGTTTATTAATAGAATGTAGAGTGGTAGAGTACGAAGTGTAAATGGTACAGTCACGCTGCAGCTTTATAATGGTTGCAGCATGAACGAGTCAACTCGTAGCTTGATGCTGCTGAGTATCGTGTTTTCTGCCGACTTTCAAAAAGGAGACGGTACTCAATTCGACAGTATGTTTTTTTTTATGTATGGTTACCTCATAACTTTTTTCTGGGTGAACCGATTTCGATGATTTTTTTTATTTGAAAGCTGGTACTTCTCGTGTGTATGAATTTGATCAAGGTGAGACCAATAGTTTTTGAGTTATTCTTAATAATTTATATTGAAGTCGGCTGTACAAAATTTTAAATTTTAAATTATTAGTGTAGAGAACCGGAAACCCTTTTGACTAGAAACGATGCCTCACTTCTTAACTCTCAGGGTGACAACGCATATGCATTTTGATTCTTTAATCCAGGATAAATATAGATGTCTATGGGCCACAATTTCCACTTACTATCGCGTGGACCATGGATCAAATATTTGATCCGTGGGACGGACTGTGTGCTTGTTTGCCATTCAATTCAACAATAAGCGCCATCTATTTCACGTGTAAGTTCAATTCTCTACGGATTCAGCAGCATCTTTGAACAAATTATGTAAAACAAAATAAGAACCGAGAAAATGTTAGAACTTTTTAGTTCGCTCAATCGTTAATAGAGGGCATGGTACATAACTTAAAATAGGTCTCTTTTTATTACGGAAAATTTACTGTATTCACCATGACAGGCAGGTTGATAACTTCATTAACAGACTGCACCTTAATCACTGCTCCTTGACACTGCTTCCATTTATTTAGACTAGAGTATGTGTGTACCAATTTGTACGAAATAGTTATAGATACTGCCATCTATCGGAATCCAATAAATCTTTTTAGCATTTTCCATATTCCCACCTCGAAATTGAATATTTTGATTTTTGACGCCTCGGCTGTCGGTTCGGGTCAAAAGAATTCGCCAAAAAAGGCAAGATTATCTGAATTTCGCGCATATTTTAATTGGAGCATTTAACTTAGTTTCGTCAAGCAGGTTGTCTGTATTTTCGAAGTGTTCTCAGAAAAATATCTACTTACACTGTTTATGTCAATGTAAATATAAAATAAAAAGTGTTTCATACTTTTTTTAAGTATTCAATGACTGACCCGTACACTCTGTACAGTTAAATAGATAGTAATTTAATTGACAATAATATCAAACATTTATACCCCACTTTACTGTTTATCCAATAATTCTATACGGGCTCTGCACTCCTCAGATTTTTTTATCTGAGCTACACTGGGTTCGATATTCAGGTGTGTCTGTTCTCATTACAATGAACTTATGGCATTTTTGAGTTGTTACATACAAAATATATAAAATATTAACTGCGTAACTATTATTTTACAGAATAATGTACAATATTATACCCAATCGTTTTTGCAGTTATTGACCAGATTTAAAAAAAAAGTGTAACTGTAACTAAAATTGGACGTGGTTATGCAAAAAGGATCCAACCCTAAAAAGAAAGCTAATTTGAGGTTATGAAATTTGAAGAATGGATCTGTATGGCTTGTGTGTGTTTGTAACTTTTCTTCTTATTTGTGTTACTTTCGCTAAAATTGTTGCATCACATAATAGTATAGACCACAAACATTATTTTTCAACTGAACATTTTGACACAAATTACTTACATTGCATCCTTTTTGCGTAACTATGTCCAATTATTCTCACAAATAATTCAAAGTTTTTGTTCGTAATAATATCACAAATCACTAATTGTAGTTAGGTTCGAAAGTTATTTCCCTTCTATTAGGATTGCAACTTGGGTATACAAAATGCTGGTGTTTTCTTTGTGAATGGGAAAGTAGGGATCGAAAAAACCATTATTTTCAGAGAAGATTGGCAAAGACGATCTCTGACTCCAGGAAAGAAAAATGTAAAACATCCTTCATTACTGCGATCTGGAGATATATTATTACCACCTCTCCACATAAAACTTGGCCTAATGAAAAACTTCGTGAAAGCAATGGATCAAAATGGTGCTGGATTTTTATACTTAAAAGAAAAATATCCCAAAATCAGTGACGCTAAAATTAAAGAAGGAAGGAAATTAAAATTAAAGGGCATATTTGTAGGTCGTCAAATCAGGCAAGTAATTAAAGAAAAAAAAAGATGAAAAATTTTAAAATAAACTCAGTGATTTGGAAAAAGTAGCTTAGGAATAATTTATCAGTCACCGAAAATTTTCTAGGAAATCACCGGTCCGATGATTATGAAAATATTGTTGAGAAACTTTTAGCTAACTATAAAGCATTAGGTTGTAATATGTCCTTGAAAATACATTTTTAAATTCACATTTAGACATTTTCCCACAAAGTTGGGCGGCGTTAGTGATGAACAAGGGGAAAGATTCCTTGAAGATATTTTTACCATAGAAAAAGATACCAGTAGAAATGGAGTCCAACTATGCTGGCAGATTACTGTTGAGACGTTCCTGAAGCAAAAATACAGGAGAAAATCCTAAACCAGTACTTATAATATTATTACATCAATAATAATCTCATTTTTATTAAGAAATTTGTAATTAAATTAAAAAAACATATTACAATAAAACTATTCGTATCTAAAATATTTGACTACTAATTCTACATTTTTTTGATCTTATTCCTAATACGTCATAATCAGTTAAAAAGTTTCTGATTACACGCAAAAAATGTTTTTTTGTTGATCCGATTTTATAAGCACTGTGTTCAGTGATGTGTGTTTTCTTGCCGCGGAGAAGTGGGGCAAGCATATAATTCATTTTCGCGCTCTCGAAATTGCTTACGAAACTAGTTTGATAATAAATTTTTTATTTTCTTAATTCTTTATTTTAACAGTTATATTAACCATTTTCAAAGCACTTATACACACTACAGAGGCGTTCACTGCTGGTTTTTCTCGGTTCTCATTGGGTGTCTAGGCGTCGTTCGCACGCTGAGTGTTAAATTATTTTAATTTTTCATTATCTCTTAAAATTAAACTATGCATCCAAATAACATGCTATAAAGAGCAAAGCATATCTTCATAAATGAAGTGACTTTCGTTCGTAAGGATTAATATGCCATGCCTAATACAAAATACCTTATTGTAGCTTATGTATAACAAATAGGCCTATGGTATCGCGGACTTTTTTAGATGAAGGTAAAGTTTATATTTTTGTACAACATTGTATTTACGTATCACTAACCATTACGCCAGCGCACGCGGATTAAGCAGTTCAGAAGCGCTTTTTCTTCCGACTTTCTTAAGAAAAATCAGTGTCATTTACATTCACTTAACAATCATCAGTTGTAGCCTAATTCTAGATAGCCTATACTATTCCTCGTAAATCTAGCTATCATATACAAAAAGAATTTATCAAATCGGACTGGTAGTTCCAGAGATTAGCGTGTTTAAACAAACAGAAAACCTCTTGCGCTTTATGATATTAGTATTGGTGGTATTAGCCAGCCGTTTTACTCTTACAGCTTCATCTGTCTAAGACCTGTAGGACAAATTTGCTAACACAAAAAAAGAATAAAAGAAACTAAAACAATAAAGGTAAGAGTTCTAAAAAAAATGAACAACACGCATCGATCATTAGCCGTGGTGATCTAATTAAGAACAATAGATTTTAATAGAAAATACATGAAATTACTATTGTCATCGGTTCTTAACACGTCTGTAATTTTTTTTTATAGGGTAGGGATAACAAAAGAGCACACAGTCCAGCTGATGGTAAGTGGTCGCTGTGACCCATAGACATCTACATTTATCCTCAATAAAGAATCAAAATGCAGATGCGTCGTCACCCGTGAGGACTAAGATGGAATGCCTCTTTTCTAGTAAAATGGGGTTTCAGTTCTCTACAACCACCATACGAAACACAGCAGCGTTAAGCTGCTATTTTACGCTGGTATTATGTGTGAGCGTGGTTTTTCCCCGGTCGAGCCGACCCATTCGTACTACAACTATACTACTAATATAGCTGCAGCATGGCTCTACCACGTACAAAATTATCAGATTATACGTATATACGTCTGAAAGAGGGTGAAGATCTAATCTAACTCTCAATCTCACCAATCTTGAAGACAGGTCCAAATTAGACTTTAGGTTTCCCTTCTACCATCCGATAACCAGACGTTCAGCCAGTCCACTTCGTTGTCGACTTACTACGCATTCGAACCGAACGGTTTGTTTTAACGTTAGTCATGCGTAGCAAAGGTAAATGCAATAATTTACTAGCATCTGCCTTTTCATCCGATCACAATTTATATTAAGGCAAGAATGAATAGCCGTTTTATCCGGCTGCCCCAAAAGAAGGGTAATGTTTTCGAGTGTATTTATGTATATGTGTTTCTATTTCTTTGACACACTCTGTAGCCTAAATGGCTTAATGGATCTTAACATATGGCGAGTTGTTAAAATCGTATTAGTTGTAGAATTGACATAGGATATAAACATCACCACTCACCATCAGGTGGGATAGTAGTCAAACACTGGCTTAGAATAGTTAAAAAGAAATAATTAGACTTGCAACGAGTATTCGCCTATTATTCGATATTCGGCTTATTCGGCTACATTTATCCTATTCGGTTGAATAACGAATATCTAGGTAGGTACTATTCGGCCGAATACTTAATTAAGAGGTTTTATTGTAGTCAGATAAATGTTAAAATGTAAATATTTATTTATTTTATAATTTTTTTTCTTGTAATCATTAAAGTAGTTATAGGTACATAATCAACTTCGATATTTAAAAATTAAAAAAAAGAACTATCAGGCATTTGAAGGATCTTAATTAAAATGGATGATAATAGAGCATCAGGACTAATTTTCAGGCCGAAGTTTACTCCTTTTCTTCTCGTCGACAATACCAGCTTCAGAGAATAAACGCTCTGAAGAATAAACACTACTTCTTTCCCGGCCGTATACCTTTGCTTAATATTCGGCTATTCGGCCAGGAAGTCCGCAAAATATTCGGTGTTCGGCTTGTGACCGAATATACTATTCTTTGCAAGTCTAGAAATAATATTAAATTCATTTATAATTAGTCACACACGCATACAGCTCAATCTTATTAAAGCGTACTAAAAATAAACAAAGTTTTATAAGTAGCATTTATTACAGCCATAATTATAACATATTTACAAACAACTTAGCATATGTATGATTGTTGATTGCTACATTATGACTATTCTAAGGCACAAACTTGTAGTAAGTACGCAGTCTATTCTATGAAATACTTATTAGGTACTTACAATCACAATAAATAAAGCGGTAACATATATAAATAAAAGCCACCGGTTACACCGGATACGTTAGAGTGAATAGTAAAATATTTTAAAAATATAAATTATTAGATATTACTGAGCAGGTATTCGAACGGTCGGCATATTATAGTTATGAAATATTATTTTCATAATAAACAATATATACTTAAATTATAATAACGACATAAGAATAAGTTCGTGTGATTTTATATAGATTCTTTAAAAATACTGTTGAGAACTCAATTGAAAAAGCTTTATTCCCGCAACGCAAAGCTTGCACTACTTAAACGTTTTTTTCTTATAATACTTAATATGAAATCGTCAAAACTATAAGGCAGCTTGAGACCAGAGTGGCAAGTAACGAAAACGGAGAAATGGCAGCACCAGAATTAGGATTAATCTTCGAAGCTATTTTGTTTGTAACATTCTTAATTTTATTCACAAACTTATCAAGTATATCCGATCTCGGGGTGATATCACAGGCTGTGTGACTGATTGCGTCCAGCACTGGTGCGTAAAACACCCTAAAGTTGACCTCGTTAGGGTCCAACTTTCCATACATCCAAATCGGCATTCTGTTGGACAGTATCCAAAGACTATCATTGTAGTCCACCTTGATATCAGTCGGGTAGACCATAGTTTCATCGTTCATGAAAATCCGACCCTGGTTCTTCATATTGTAGTCTTTGTTGGTCGTCCTCCAGCACGCCACTGCATTTAGGTTGACCAAGGAGTAGAACAAAACACCCGTTTTGGGATCGACGAATGAGGCACTGGACTGAGCGTTGGGTCCCCTACTGCCGAGCAATTTAAACGCTTCAAAATTACTGTCAGCTACCGACTGGTTCCTTAAATACTCTGTGGAGACTGCGAACTCGTTGTAACTCGCCATTGGATGGAAGTAGAGTGTACTGTAGTTATCGGGGTTTGGCCCGGATAGTCCCAAGCCGAATATTGCGTCGGTCCAACTAAAGTTGTAGCCTTTGACGCTAAAATCGCAGGCTAGTGGATCGGGATGGAAGAAATGATGAGTGATCCTCCACGAATCGTTCTTCGCCCACGAGTAGACCACTATGCCTGGTTTTCCAGTATCACTGGCGTAGGCGTAAGTGTCATTGCAATCGCGGTCTTCCACAGCGATATTCGCAAAGCCGGACTCGTCTTTCACTTGGTCCTGTGGGAAAGTGTACTTTCGTAAAAGTTTGTCAGTTTTTAGATCGTAAATTAGAAACGCTGGCGGGAATTTCATCGTGTTGTTTCCTAAGCTGTTAATTTTGCCGCTATCCAACACCCAAAGACGGTCACAGCGGTCAGCCCGGATCCTGAATGGCGATACTATCTCCGGCTTGCCGTCGGCTCTTGGAGTATGTGCTGCCCAGTTCGGGTACGGTATTAGTTTTGGTGACATTGTTGAGTTATCTGAAATGTAATGAAAAGAAATTTAGTTTTTGTAATAAAAAGAAATTTATTTTTTGTAATAAAATGAAATTTAGTTTTTTTTTTGGATCTGCATTCATATGTAAATTTTAAGGCAAGTGAATACTGCAGCCTACGCTGTATACTCATTTTTCTATAGGAAAAGGATAACAAACGAGCTTACAGTCTACCTGATGCTTCGTGGTTGCTGTGACTCACAAATATCTACATCTATCCTCATTAAGAATCAAGATGCATAATGCGTTGTCACCCCTTAGGAAAAAGGTGGAATTCCTTGATACCAATATGTGGGGTTTCCGGTTCTTTACACTCACCATTAAGCTGCATTCAGCTGCTATACTACCCTGGTATTCTGTAAGAGCGTAGTCTTTACCCGGTCGAGCCGCCCATTCGTGTTACCACCATATTATAGCTGCAACGTGGCTCTCCCACGTAAAAAAAATCTAGAGAAATCTAAACGTCTACACACATTAATTGATGCATTGCGATAAATCTCTTACAGCATTTAAGTGAAAAATTAGTTTTTGCTTATATAGGTCCATCTGCTGGGCACATGCCGCCTTTCATTACTAAGAGGGTTTTAGAGCAAGAAAATATCAACAGTGTTTCTCTAATGCATGTTAGAAGACTTCAAATGTCTTCGACTTAGTTAATTTCCCAGACATGCAGATTTCCTACCGATGTTTATCTTAACCGCCAAGAACTTGATGAATCAACACTCAAAATTACGATTAACAATTTCATCGATGGTGTCGGGGATTGAACCCGGGTTGCTCCGTACTGTGAAATTTACAGCACACGCTTCGCTCCTGTACTATCAAGGCTCTTCTAATTATTTTTTTATTTTTATTTCAAAATAACGTTACCTCTACCTCTAACATCCAGACCCGGAAGACTTGTTTGTAGTTTCATACAAATACTTGTTCCGTGTGGGATTCGAACCAACGGCCCTTAGCGCTGCTTCTATTGCAAAGCCACTGCGCCACGGACCCGTGGAGTTAATAAATCTAGGCTGTTTTCTATTTATTATAAAAAAAAATCTGAACCTAATACCTTTTAAATTGATATAGGTCAAGCTGGCAGGCACCCCAGACCTCCACCGGGGCACGGTGATAAATAGCCTGTCTCCAGACACCTCCACACCCATAGGCATGTTGTTCTCCGGGATGAACGACCCATTTTCGATAGCCTGCTGGCGAGCTTCAGTGGTCGGGAACTCAAAGTCGAGCTGCTTCCACTCGTACACGATGTGAAGCTGGTCCATGCAGCGGGTGATGTAAACCAGTTGGAAAATAATGAGGGATTTCAAGCCCCCCATTTTGGAGCTGGAAAGAAAAACCATTAATTATTAAACGACTTACAATAAAATATACAGAGCTATTTTTCAAAGAGTATCCAAATTTTAAACGTAAGTTAAAATATATGTACAAACAATAATATACCGTTATTGCAGTTTTTAAAAATACGAGTAAATAAGGCTTATACTTTTATTTGAAATTATCCCAAATTGAATATGATTTATGGACAACAACGTTTTTGCCTAACGATCGAACCTTACAAATGTGTGCGCAGTACGGTAAGTTAAAATAATGCATTACCACGCATTTTGAATCTAAAAGGTAAAAAAGACAGAACGTTTGAGATATTTTTTTTAATTATTTTTTCCAATATTATTCTATATTACTTATTCTAAACCTTCTCTGGAAATTTGCCTGGTTATTGCAAAATAACCCTGTATATATACCATAACTTCCTTGTTTTTGAAGCAATTTTAATGTTTGTCATATATTGAATAAAACTATTTTTTACGGATTTTATCGCGTTTAATTAACTTATTTTATATTCCCTTATTTTATTCAATGTGTAGTGTTCGCGTAAATATAAGAAATCGTTTGTCATATATTTTTGTAAAATTGGTTATTTTCTTTCCAATATAAATTTCAAGAAAACATTTCATTCCTAAGGATAGAATAAAGGGATGAAGATTTATGGTTACTATTTAGTTTTAGTACGACATTCCAGTTGTTACCTTGAACTTGTGATATTATTAAGTCCACTAAAACGATAAAAAAATTAACTTAAAAAACTGACTTAAAAAAACCAAAAAGAATAAAATAACTTCCAATCGCTTCTGAGGCTGAGGTTTTATTTTCGACACGTTGTCTTAGCACAGACTTCATAATATTTGAAAAGGATTTTATATTGTTTCACTTATTTAGTCTGTCTTTACTTTCTATTATAAAGTTTTTTTTTTTGTATAGGATAAGGTGACAAGCGAGTACTAAGTCCACCTGATGGTAAGTGGTTGTAGTGGCAGTGGCCCATAGACATTTACATTTATTCTCAATTAAGAATCAAAATACAGATGCGTTATCATCCTTGAGGACTAAGATGGAATGCCTCGTTTCCAGTAAAAAGGGTCTCCCGTACTCTAGACTCACCATACGAAACACAGCAGCATTAAGCTGCTATTTTACGCTGCTATTCTGTGAGAGCGTGGTCCTACCCGGGTCCGACCCATTCGTGCCCAACTATACAATTAATATAGCTGCAGCATGGCTCCACCACGTATAACTATCTATAAATTATGTTATCTCTGTTGTGATTAAATAAATATTTTAAATGGTAGTTATACCTATGCAATTAAATATATGCAAAAAATTTTAATGAATTGGTTGTATACACTGACTTATGACGATGTTGAAAATCTTTTAAATAGAATTGTCTGAAATATAAATCACCAACATCTTATACATTTACAGGTAACAATCTAACATTATGCCGTCTTTCATATTTGATCAGTAAAATTTTATTTGCAAGGCAACTAGTCTTCTTACTTATACTTTCTTCATCCACCAATACATACACACACACCCCCACATAGTACATATAACAACACTCCTACACTCACATTCACACACTCCTTAATATACACATTCTAATTACAAATTTTCTAGAGGTTAAGCTTTTTGTAATCTTACTTTTAGTAATCTCAAATGATTTTGTATCTAAAATAATAATAATAATAAATATTATTAATAAATATTATTTATACCCCATAATAATAAATATTAAACAAATAAATATTATTTATTATTATTATTATTGCCTTAATAAAATTGCCATAAAAATGTAAATATGTCATCAAGATATAAGATTCAAAAAATTTTATAAATAATTGAATTAACTCGCAAGCAGCAGCAAATAAACTGGTTATACCTATATTTAGCATTCATATAATATATTCTAGTTCGCCGGTAAACAAGTTTTGAATAAATAATCGTGGGTATTACTACATGTATTAGCTTGTATTAAATTGAAAATATAATCTGTATTTTATTAAGTACATCATACGTGGCGGAGTTACGCTGCAGCTGCACCACAGTTACAGCACGAAGTGGTCGGCTGGACCTGGACCGAAGAAGGAACACTCAAAGTCAAAAAAAGACTATCATAAAATAAAGCGTAACACTTCCACTCGCATATACTATTGTGTTTCGTATAGTGATGGTAAGAGAATACTGTGGCCCACAGACAACTTTTTTTATAGGGTAGGGTGACAAACGAGCACACAGTCCACCTGATGGTAAGTGGTTATTGTGACCCATAGACATCTACATTTATCTTCAATAAAGAATCAAGATGCGTCGTCACCTGTGAGTACTTAGATGGAATGCCTCTTTTCCAGTAAAATGGGTCTCCGGTTCTCTACACTTACCATACGAAACACAGCAGTGTCAAGCTGCCATTTTACGCTGGTATTCTGTGAGAGCGTGGCCCATTCGTGCTACAACTATACTACTAATGTAGCTGCAGCAAGGCTCTACTACGTATAAAAACCTACATCTATATTTACCCCTTAAGCCCTGAGGACTAAGATGAAATGCTTCGTTATCACTTAAAGTGTTCTCTGGTTCCTGCCACTTGTTGTACGAAGTACAGCAGCATTATGCAGCATGAAATAGCAGCGTAATCCTTCTATCTAGTGTTTGTTATTTGCCGTCAAGCTGACCCATTCGTGTTGCAACCGTAATACGCTGAAATACTACGTAACTTGAAATTACGTAGTAACATTATTTAATCTGTGCTTGAACCTTTTTTAACCATCTGGGTGGTCTCTCTGGCCAGTAATACCTTACTAAACTTTACTTTTTAAAACTTACCAACAAACTTGTGTATCAATAACAGTCAGTAATAAAAATAAAGTAAATATTTCATTTTTTTTTCATAAACAAGGTAATAAATGTGTGTAATAAGGAAGTGAAATGTTTTATTTACTTAAAAGAATGCGACACTAGAGCTATTACTCCTTCTACATTTTTATATCGTAATTGGGTAAAATAAATAATACTATAATAGTACTACCACGGTAGCAGACCAATTTTTTAAGGCAAAATCAACATATTTATTAAAGTTAAGCTAATTTCATGAACTTATTATTCAACCGACTTCAAAAAGGGTTCCAATTTGTTGGAATCTTTTGGAACGAAGTTCTTTATCAGACGGTACGGATTTGACCCCCTTCCGCCAAAAAGGGTAAGATTTAAAAAGTGAAGCTAGGCGACAAAATAAGATTTTTCCATCATTACCCCTTCTGACGTAATGTAGACGGTTTTGACGGCTATAAGGAAGCGAGATGGAATAATATCCATCTCACATTTCTTCTTTGGCCATGAAAAAAATTATTTAACTTTAAATTACGCTTCATTTTAATAGATGCTAGTAATTCATTTATATGTATTTGTTAATCAATAGATAATATAATACGTTTATCAATAATAATATACTACATAATTTGAAATTAAAAATTTTGTACAGCCGACTTCAATATAGGTTATTTAAGGTCGTCACTCCATCTCGTGGGCGTCCCCCCACGAGATGGAGTGACGACCTGGTAAGACATGCAGGAAGTCGATGGATGCAGGTGGCTCAGGACCGTGCTTTTTGGCATTCTTTGGGGGAGGCCTATGTTCAGCAGTGGACTTGTGAAGGGCTGTAATGATGATGATGATGAAGAATAACTCAATAACCATTGGTCTGATCTTGATCAAATTCATATGGGACCACACGAGAACTTTCATATAAAAAAAGAATAATCGAAATCGGTTCGCGCAGTACAAAGTTATGAGGTAACACACATAAAATAAACATACACTCTAATTGAGTACCGTCTCCTTTTTGGAAGTCGGCAGAAAAGGAAATTCGTTCCAACCGAGTGTTGCACGACACTCACGCATGTTTATTATTTTTTTTATTTATGTACACAAATTACTCGAAGGCGCCTGAACCGATTTAGAAAATTCTTTTTATGTTTCAAATAATATACTTCCCATGTGGTCCTATTTATTAAATTTTACCGAAATCCTTTGAGCGGTTTTTAAAAAATCAACGATAAAATATAATTTATATTGAAATCGGTTGTACAAAATTTTTAATTTTACCACTTGTATTAAAAATAAAATAATGACCGGATTAAAATACTAAGCTAAACGACAGGTAATATTCAAACCGATATTTTTAGGGTTATTTTATAATTTCATTCTGTGATATGAGATATTATATTAACCCATTCGCTGTCTCATGCACTACATACAGTTCATTGCTATTGTCTTACAATTGTGTCTGAAAATCGGACAGTGAAAGTGTTAAAAAGTGCCATATGGCGACGGCTTAAAAGAATCTGTCAATGAATTACTTTTATATATATAAAATTACTCATTATTTAATTAAACAAGTTTAAGAACGAAATGGAAATTTAAGTACCAGATATTAACTTAAATATTGCTAATATTACACGTGGTCGAGCCACGCTGCAGCTATATTATAGTTGGAGCATGAAGGTCAGCTTGACCGCGGTAGGACCACGCTCACACAGAATACCAGCGTAAAATAGCAGCTTAATGCTGCTGTGTTTCGTATGGTGAGTGTAGAGAACCGGACACCCATTTTACTGGAAACGAGACATTCCATCTTCGTCCTCACTGGCGACAACGCATCTGCATTTTAATTCGTAATCGAAGACAAATGTAGATGTCTATGGGCCACAGCAACCACTTACTATGGACTGTGTGCTCGTTTGTCACCCTTATCCAAAAAAAGCTGCCAAAGTCTGTAATTAAAACTGGAGTGCAGGTTTGCTGGAAGTAGGTACCTATCCAGAGAAGTAGCTTAGGCAAAAGGTTGATTCTACTACTGAATTATCCCATGGCTTCCATAAGAAGTGACTTTGGGAAAAGCTAGAAATGGCTTATTAACCTTTTTATATAATTGATGACAGTATACCATCTTGAATAATAGACAATGATGTTGGGGAACAGAAGAGGATGTGGCATTTCGTCGGTCAAGCCAAGATATTCCAAGGACCAAACCACTATCGCACAGAATATCAGCGATAAATAGCATCATAATATTTTTGGGTTTGTATTGTAACGAGCTTGGGGTTCGACAAAATTAAAAACTGCCGAGTTAATTACCAAAGTTGACACTTTAACTACAGAACACTAATTACAACTTAAAACCACACTAATAACAAAAGACAATTGTACTACTGATCACTTTAGTTTGCAGTTGTATCGCTTCGAAGTATTCGCTTGTATCGCCAACTCAACACTCATCGGGCCGCGGTCTATACCGGCCTTATATAGGGCCTCAGATAATTTCCAAAAACCTTCTACTGTAGAAACATCCAGAATGTTCGAGTACATACCGGTCCCGATTGACTAGGTGTCAATAGTTCTAGAAAGTTCTTCCATGGAAAATTCTATAAGGATCTTGACTCTCCTAGTTCTGCTACTCGATACTAGAGGGCGCTAGTGGTAACTAGTGTTGCCATGTACTAGCATTAATGGTGGCACTCAACAGTATGGTGAGTGTAGAGAACCGCAAACCCCTTTACTGATAACAGAACTCTATCTTAGTCCTCAGGAGGACACAATTCATCTATATTTTGATTTTTAACCGAGGATAGATGTAGGTGTCTCCGTAGACACCTGATAGTAAATTGCATGGCATGTGCCACAGCCACCATTTACTATTAGGTGGACTGCGTGCTAGTGTCACCCTTATTTCTATAAAAATACCTACCTAGACGGGCTCAGAAGCATAAACAGACACGACTTATCAGCTTGTAAGTAATTATAATAATTATAACAAAATATTCATATCTAAATTTATATTTTTTTATTTCTTTTTCTTTTATTAAAAATACATTACCTCTTAACTAGGATTTTCCCCTGGTTCGTAGGGGCAGTTTACAAACATAAATTGCACAAGGACTAACATCCAGACCCAGAACAATTATTTGTAGGCCATACAAATATTTGTTCCGTGCGTGATCCGAACCCGTGGCCCTTAACGCTGCAACTTATTGTTAAGCCACTGCGCCACGGAGCCGTGAAATCAGTTAGCCTAACATCAGTTATAAATAATTTGATATTTATAACTGATATTAGGTACAAATACATAGGTTATAGATAAAACGTAGTGATCACTTACTCTTTGGCTATTGGTACACACATTGTGCCTCGTCCTCAGGAACTTTTATCTTAGTCCAAGTTCCATTTTACTACTGAATGATCGCTACAGGGTTAACTCATTTAGAATAAGTGGAATAGCTTGTAGTCTGTCGCGTTTAAGAGTTCGATTAGCAGAGACTTGATCGCACGAGAAGCTTCCAAAAGGTTTTATGTTTTTTGTATACTTGTATTACTAAAGTGGTGGTAGTAAGATGTGAAAACGTTTTCTAGTGAATGGGTTTGGTTTATTCAAAGTCCGTTCTACAGATTGTGCCAATGGGAATTCGGTGTTTTTTTTGTGACGAAGGTGACGAATCTGCTTAATACAATAATAGATTGGCGACCGAGCTTTGCTTAGCTTTTGATAAAATATATAATTTTCTCACAAATTAAATAAATCCTAATAAATTTGAAATGTAAAACATTACCTTAATACAAAATTTAATGCAAATCGTTTGAGTTGTTTTCGGAAAACTAATCACATATATAATACTAGCGATCCGACCCGGCTTTGGGTAATTGCTGGATCTCGACAACAGCGCCAACTACCGGGTCCAATTGTGAATCTAAATCATTCTTAAATCAACTTCATCACACACACAAAATTTCATCAAAATCGGTCCAGCTATTTAGGAGGTACCAAACATACGTACAGAAGTATGATATTTTTATAGATATACATATTTACAAAAATCCGATTCTCTGGGAGGTCTCCAAATATTGTTCAAGGAGGTATCCCGCCATTGCATCCGATTTGATAGACCTCAAATCCTTGCAAATAAACAGTGTAGTAGTGGTGTAAGAATATTCACTGTCCCATATTGTCCCGAAGGTATCGTAAAAGGCGACAGAGGGAAAATGATACAGGGAATGGGGAGCCCCCGAGGCCCGAAACCTGTTGTGCAAAGAAGCGCACCCAGAAAAAAACGTAGAATGGGGAGCAGTATATCAAACTGCGGTTGCCAACCCGTTCGCCAAGCGTGGCCACTATGACAAATGCCCCCCCTCCCCATATGATGCATGGAAATCCTCCAAAATGAACACTGATTCTCGACAATGATTAATTTGATATTTTTAAAAAAACATTATTATTTTCTCCTGTAACGCATAGTCGTTTTATCTAGATAAATAAATTACATATTAATAACATAAAGACCAGGAATATTCCGTTCAGAAACTTGTTCTTAAGGTTATTTAGATTAAAATCGTTATTGCAAAAGAGGAAATAGCTTGGTGCTACCAGCTGCTTTTTTTATAGAATACAGGTAACAAACGAACACACAATCCACCTTATGGTATGTGTACAGTGTACACTGTATCCCATAGACATCTACATTTATCCTTGGTTAAGAATCAAAATGCAGATGCAGAAGGGGCCTCGGTTCACTACACTCATCGTACAAAACACAGCAGCAATGAGCTGCTATTTTACGCTGGTATTCTGTGAGAATATAATGTGACAGAGGGAAACAAATCAGGAGATGGGCAGCAGCGTCTTCCTAGTAACGATTAAAAATAAAAACTGCGTTTGCCAACCCGCTTGCCAAGCGTGGCAACTATAGCAAATATCCTAAATACCTTGAGGTAACATAGCGAGGCCTATGTTCAGCAGTGGACTTTAATGGGCTGTAACAGTAACGAGATTCTGTTCACAATGTAGCTGCAGCATGGCTCAACCAGGTATTAAGGTCGGTATCCTACAATTAATAAAATGAATACTATAATTCGCATACCACTGCAAGACTTCAATATCCAGTCAGTATGCGAAGAGATGCCGTGTAGTGGCGATCAAGAATATCCACTACCCCATATCCTCCCGTGGGTGTCGTAAAAGGCGACAAAGGGAAACAGGCAGGAGATGGGCAGCAGCATCTTCCTGATAATAGCCAAAATTACAATAAAAAACTGCGGTTGCCAACCCGCTCGCCAAGCGTGGCAACTATGGCAAATACCCCCCTATGAATGTAACAAAGACTTACGGAACTGAGACGTGGTCCTTCACTGCTGGCCGTATGAGGAAGCTCAAGGTCACTCAGCGAGCTATGGAGAGGGCTATGCTCGGAGTTTCTCTGCGTGATAAACTTAGGAATAAGGATATCCGCAGTAGAACCAGAGTAACCGACATAGTCCAACGGATTAGTAAGCTGAAGTGGCAGTGGGCCGGCCATATAGCTCGAAGAACCGACAACCGATGGGGAAGAAAGGTTCTCGAGTGGCAGCCTCGTACCGGTAGGCGAAGTGTAGGGCGTCCCCCACGAGATGGAGTGACGACCTGGTAAGACATGCAGGAAGTCGATGGATGCAGGTGGCTCAGGACCGTGCTTTGTGGCATTCTTTGGGGGAGGCCTATGTTCAGCAGTGGACTTGTGAAGGGCTGTAATGATGATGATGATGATGATGCGAAGAATTATTCTATAAAAGTACTTTAAAAATTCACTCCGTTAATCTTGAACCAATTACAATAAATGAATGTAACACTGCATATTAGTCATAAGTCATTCTTAAATTATTTCATTGCTGGTTCTTACATGTGCATACAATATAATTAGCATCTAGAAAGGCATTTGTGCGAACGTGCGACCTTGCGCGGGGACACAGCTGAACAAATTTTTCCACCTTCGATATCAAATCCACCTTCTACACAATGTACTAACGTGTCTCGAATGGCTCATACGTCATTTGTGTCTAATGGACTTAAACGGTGATTGAAACGGTTGGTGAACGAGTTCCCCGGTCGGGCCAAAATATCTGTTATTGAATTTTTCTGTTAAAAAAGTTAGCGGTGTTTCACCTCGCTACCTCTGAAAGTACGTAAAGCCGTCGGCTTGATAGTCACTCTCATCGTATCGGTTTGCCGTTCTATCGGATTATGAGAACGAGGTAATAGAGAGTGTACCTGTGCTTGCGCACACACTCGTACACTTTAATCCTATCCTGCTCAAATGGCTAGTTTATTTTGCGTCGTGATGGAAATTCGGTCTGGACGACATTATTGTCAAATTTTTCCATTAAACATTGCCGAGGACAGTTTTCCCAGATCGATATAATTTTTTTAATATAGGATTAAGGTGACAATCGAGCAAACAGTCCACCTGATGGTAAGTAGATACTGTGGCCCATAGACATCTACATTTATTCTCGATTAAGGAAAACGTAGATGCGTTGCCACCTCTGAGGACAAAGATGGAATGCCTCGTTTTCAGTAAAATAGGGTCTACGGTTCTCTACACTCACCATACGAAACACAGCAGTGTCAAGCTGTTATTTGACGCTGGTATTCTGTGAGAGCGTTGTCTTTCCCCGGTCGAGCCGACCCATTCGTGCTACAATCATAGTATAGCTGCAGCTTGGCTCTACCACGGACAGAACGGTGTACACGGTGCGACACTTCTAGTGCTGCAGTCGTCAAACTGTAAATTCTCACGCCTGTCACTCAGAGGAGTAGGCAGAGATTACGGACTTCCTTCTAGCATGATCCTGACACACTTCACTCACTTCTTTCGTATCTATATCTTTACGCATACATGCTCTCCGATTAAGGGTACTCTTAGCTTAGCCCATCTGTAATATATCACCAATTAAGTAAATAACCATTCGTCTAAGACCTCCCTTGTCGACTTAGTCACTCACTTTTGTAATATATATTTGCACTCATTTCTCATTCATTCTTTCTACATTTTTAGAGCACTTCTCTCTGTGATAACACAAGTTTTCACCTTATCATACTTCTTAAAGATCGCATTTCTAAAGCATTTTCCTCTCATGCTTTGTCTGCCACTGTGAATTGCCATACGTGCCTTTAGACAGAATGTGTCAATACTGACTTCCCACAATAGAATAAGGAGCCTCATTCACTCTTCGTTTTATATCATGTGAACCAGCCTCGCTAAATACGCATCCTAAATACACAAACTCATCCACTTGCTGGACTAACTGCCCTTTAATCTTACTTCGTTTATAATTTTACTATTTTCCCTTTCAAAAACCATCACTTTCATCTTATCTTTGTTAACCTTTTATTACCCAATATCCACCAATCCGGTACTTGTTTTAGTTCCCAACATAAATAAAAGAAAGTGTATAGCAGGTCTGCCACCACTACCCCTCCCCCTCTCAGATAAGCATCACTACAACCAGCATGATATGACTTCAGCTATAGTTCACCGTTATGAACTACACTACGATATAGAACACATTTAACACCCTTTTTAACCCATAAACAATAATTAAATAACGCTAAGTAATATGAAGACAATAAAGAAATATAAAAGAAAACGTAAAATACTAGTATTCCATTTTTGAAAATTTAGCTTATAGTTTTAAAGTTACGTAAATAATGAAGATTACAGTTTATAGATTACATTGTTTCTTTCATAACATTCAACAACAGAGTTAATTACTATTTTAAATGCATTAGTTAACTTAAACTGATAAGTTTAGCAATTAGTTCGAAATTATTTCAAGCAATCTAAAACGAATTCAGGTTGACCTTAAAATTTTAAATATTATATTCAAATAAAATACCGGTTGCTGAGAATAAAAATAAGAAGTCCATAATAAGCCGACGACGTAAGTGCTACTGACAGCACACCGGTTTAAAAAAGTTCAAATTACTTTTCAACGCCAACGAATTTAGTGGACATATTGTATGTCAGCTTAAAGTCCTTAAGCAAACTACGGAGAGTTGTATGCTCGGGGTTGTCAAAAAATATAAATCGACGGATCAGTAAGCTGAAGTGGCAAAGGGTTAGCCATATAGCTCGATGAAACGACAACCGATGGGAAGAAAGATCCTCGACTGGCAGCTTTAAACTTTTAAGAAGAATGTGGGGCCACCAGATGGACCTAGTATTCTTACGGGAGGGTAGTTATTGAATGCAGGTGGCTCACTACCATGTTTTATGGCATTCTTTGGGTGAGCCTGTGCAGCAGTGAATTTATGAGGAGCTGCAATGATGAAGATGGTAGTGATTATGTCTTTACCTCATTTATCTTCATCATTCTACATCATTCGTCATCCTAGTGGAATAAGATAGAATGCCTCTTTCCACGTAAAACTGGGTCTGCGTTAGCGAACTTCACATCTTCACGAAATATTCTTAATCTAGTACTCTTCCTCACGATGTAATTAAAATTGTATTTAACATTACAATGGAACCGCCTATTACCGAACTTGGTATATTTGCTTATTTTGTGGTTTTAAGGCGCACGACGCACTAAGTGTTAATGAGGGCTAATAATTTTCTGCTCACCAGATGTCGCTAGTTAACATTGAGGTAAAGTTTTTTGTTACACAATGTCATTTAATTGAGAAGTTAGGTTTTCATAAAAGTTATCAGTTTCTAGAGTATTATATTAATACAGTTGCGCGCCACTATTAATGTTTTGTACATGGCTACACTAGCGCCCTCTAGTGTCGAGTAGCATAACTAGGAGAGTCAAGATCCTTCCAGAAATTTCAGGACCGATATGTACTCGAACATTCTAGATGTCGCTACAGTAGAAGGTTCTGGAAACTAACTGAGGCCCTATATAAGGCCGGTATAGACCACGACCAAAAGTATTCTGTGACCACGACCGAGGCAATGTTGAATTGGCGATACAAGAGAATACTTCGAAGCGAAATAACGGCGAACTGTGTTTTATTATTAGTGTGATTTTAGATTGTAATTATTGTTGTATAATTAAAGTGTCAATTTTGGTAATTTAATCGGCAGTTTTTAATTATCTCGAACCCCAAGCTCGTAACAATACACTAAACAATTATTCAGTGGTTTGCTCTTTAAGTTTTTGCACATATTTAACATTTTTTTTAATTTTTTACTTTTACGAATATCTGTGGTTTGTTTTATTTATTTTCAATCTTATTAATATAAAATATAGCTAATAGTACAGAAGGAAACATTAACTTTTACATTTTCCGAACAAATTAACATCCCCGCTGTAAAATATGTCAAACCTCACTTTTAAGTGGCGCCGCCCTGGTGACAGAAAAAGTCGTAGATGCCCCTGATGATCATAGAAGCCACTTCACAGAGTACATTATAAGCCACTCGAAGCCACCACAGAAGCCAAGAAGGCCGGCTTGTCCGACCAAACTGCTCAATCAATCATCATCATTACAGCCCTTCACAAGTCCACTGCTGAACATAGGCCTCCCCCAAAGAATGCCACAAAGCACGGTCCTGAGCCACCTGCATCCATCGACTTCCTGCACATCTTACCAGGTCGTCATTCCATCTAGTGGGGGGACGCCCTACACTTCGCCTACCGGTACGAGGCTGCCACTCGAGAACCTTTCTTCCCCATCGGTTGTCGGTTCTTCGAGCTATATGGCCGGCCCATTGCCACTTCAGCTTACTAATCCGTTGGGCTATGTCGGTCACTCTAGTTCTACTGCGGATATCCTCATTTCTGAGTTTATCACGCAGAGAAACTCTGAGCATAGCCCTCTCCATAGCTCGCTGAGCGACCTTGAGCTTCCTCATCCGGCCAGCAGTGAAGGACCACGTCTCAGTTCCGTATGTCATCACTGGCAACACGCACTGGGTGTACAGTCTCGTTTTCAAGTTTTGAGGTATACCTGATCAATAATAATATCAACTAATAAAATAACTCGTAAACTGTTTCAAAGTTTTTCAATTTTCCCCACGCGGACGTAATCAAATCTTTCTTTAAGAAAGAGAGACGATTCGATTTAGAATATAAGTAATTTGTTTTTTTTTAATTTTGTACAATGTTTGTACTTTGTTCATGCTTTCCTTTTGTTCATGTATTGTATTGTATGTATTAGGTCCTTACATATGAAATTAGCTTTTTCTCGTACTGACCACTTTGATCTGAAATATTTCCTCTTTGGTTAAGAATTCCAAATTCAATTTTATAAATTCATTTAGCTAGTACATTTGAGTTTTGAAAACAGTCATTCATTTGTTTTTTTCCTCATTATTTTTTTTGGCGTCGCTTATTACCGCACAATGGAAAACATGAAATATTGGTATATTTACGAGTACGAGTTCTACCGTGGCAACAGTGCTGCAGAAACAGCTCGAAGGATTAATGATGTGTACGGCGCTGGTGTCGCAAAAGAAAGCACGGTACGTTTTTGGTTTCAACGTTTTCTTTCTGGAAATTTCGACCTTCAGAACCAACCCGGAGTGGACGGCCGGAGACCAAAGTGGAAAATGAAGAATTAAAGGCTGTCGTGAAAGCGGATCCATCACAAAGCACTCAGAGATAGCTGCAAGCTTTGGGGTAAGTGATAAAACTGTATTAATCCACTTGAAGCAAATGAATGTAAAAAACTTGAACGATGGGTACCTCATGAATTGAGTGAATCGAACTTGCAAACACGCGTCGACTGCTGTGTTACTTTGTTCAAGCGACACAATAATGAAGGCATTTTAAATTGAATCATTACTTGTGATGAAAATTGGATACTGTACGATAATCGGAAGCGCTCATCGCAATGGCAGAACCCTGGAGACCCTGCCAAATCCTGCCCTAAACGAAAATTTACTCAGAAATAGTTACTTGTGAGTGTTTGGTGGACCAGCGCCGATGTCGTTCACTACAGCTTTCTAAAATCTGGCCAAGCTATTAAGGCAGATATCTATTGTCAGCAACTGCAAACCATGAAGGAAGAACTAGCTGCTAAACAACCGAGATTGGTCAATCGCTCAAGGCCACTGCTGCTTCATGACAACGCAAGACCAAACGCTGCACAACAAACAACCACTAAGTTAGATGAGCTACAATTGGAATATCTGCGACATCCACCGTACTCCACGGACCGTGCTCCAACAGATTACTATTTTTTCCGGAATTTGGACAACTTCTTACAAGGAAAAAAATTCAACTCCGATGCGGCAGTCCAAACCGCCTTTAAAGAGTTTATTGATTCTCGCCCCCCATGATTTTTTAGTAAAGGGATCAATGAACTACCTATGAGATGACAAAAGTGCATAGATAACAGTGGTGCATACTTTGATTAATTAAACATAGTTTACAAAAAAAAAAATTGATTTTATATTCCTCCCGTACAAAACGCCAATTTCATATGTAAGGACCTAATAAATAACTTTTTTCTTTCAATCACTAGACCAACGAGTATTAATTACAAAATTAGTTGATGGGTTGCCAAAGAAAAATATTGAAATCATGAATAAGAATGTTTTCGAATAATTTTTTCCACGTTACCAACATACAAATGCCATTGAAAATTATAAACTGTGTGTTGCAATCCTCCTACTACCATAACCATATTCTGTTAACCCCTGAGCTACCACAGCTCAAACGCAATGTAAGATAAGTCGCAGCTTTATACGTTTCGTTGCTAAACCACTGCACCACGAAGCCGTCAATTGTTCTGGGTCTTGGTGTCTGTTCTTGTGCAATTTATGTATGTAAAACTCTCCGAGAGACAACGCATCTACTCGTACATTCTAATTCTTTGATAGTAAATGAAGCATAAAGCCGTTTTTATTACATACTAATCGTTAGAATACTTACAACAATCTACAATAACTTAAAGCGTCGCAAGTCGTGAATCCGAGTAATTAGTTTTGTTTTTTAATCATCTAATGAAAGTTGTGCATAAAGTACATTACATGACTTAATTAAAAATTACAGTTGCAGGAATAAAACAAATCAATTATTTTATTTTTATATTCGGTTAGATTAAAATTTAATTGATGGATAACTTTTATTTGGCGATTGAAAATCAGCCCTTAGTAAAGAAATAAAGCGAAACATTTCTATTAGTGCATAAATCAAGTATTAACCACAAGTACACAAGGTTTTCTGGTATCTAGATGACAGATCACGTCATTGATCTCGCTCATATTTTATAAAATTTTAAAAATATTAGTCTTATACCTAATAGCAATAAGTGTGCAATATTTATTTTCCAGTAATTTACGAGTATGTAGTTCTAACAGAGATAGTTTAATTCAAAATTACAATCATGTTTCTACAGGAATAAAAACTGTTAGTGCGTAATTGCTATATCAACTAGAAGTCCCATTGTTTTCCGATAATATTAAACCTGTTTTACAAACAAAATTTGTCCAGTTTTAAACCATGTTGATTAATTGTATATCTTAAACTCATATAGCTCTTATTATTTTAATATATTGTCTTCTTGCGCCTAGATGTACATACTTACTCCTTTCGAGCGAAGTCTAGAAGTGTTGTTAAAAGAAGTTCATATTAATCTTAAAATAGCCATAGAAAATATTCAAAATTTATCTTTAAATGTAATAACCTGCATTCAAACAACTTTACCTATAAAACTTGGAGGTATCGTTGCAAGATATCTCTCTAGTGTTACATTGCCCACTTTCGTAGTGTCAATGATTCATGTAGCATAATTTTAAATAATCAAGTAGACCCTGCGTTTTGTTGCGGAGACGAGGTAAACATGGCAAACACTCCTAGCGAAAAAGTTAACAAATCAACAAAAACAGTGGGACATTCCGTTGATAAAAAGTGTGCAAAAGAATGGTTTCATAATTTCCATAGTGACCAAGATCAGACCCGCATTCTAACTATTTCGATTAAGGAATTTAGTCACTGACTACACGCTTTACCATCACTTAATCTCCGCACAGTACTTAATGGGAAAATCTTGCGCATAGCCGTTGGAATCCGACTAGGAGCGGCGGTTTGTCAATTTCATTAGTGCCCTTGTGGTAGCGACGTTGACGAGTGTAGGCTCCACGGACTTTCATGTAAGTAAAATGTGCTGGGAGGTTGTTCCGTCACGGTTCTTTGAACGATGTCATCTATAGAGCTCTTTTTTTTATAGGAGAAGGGTAACAAACGACACACGGTCCACCTGATGGTAAGTGGTTGCTGTGGCCCATAGACATCTACATCTATCTTCGATTACAAATGAAAATCTCGATAACCATTGTCCATCTTGTCGATAACCATTACTAGGGAATCCCACTGTATAACTTTGATCCCATGGAAGAGAGGTAAAGCCCTAGTATGCGATGCTACATGTATAAACACTATGGCAGCCTCTTATATTTTAGAGCCGAGGCGGCATCATAAGCAGCTGAACTGGGTAAGTGGCGCACGTTGGGACTCTGAGAAATGACTACATATTTGGACCATTTTATGATTGAGATTTGAATTGTGTTTGTTCCGATTAACGCAAAACGCCTGGAGAGATTTAGAAGCAATATGGTAAAAAAACGTTCCATCGCTTTCTTACAAGAAAAATTCAGACTATTGATATGGAGTATTATTTACCCTAATAAGCAATGAATTTAATAAAACATTTACTTCTAAAACATTATACAGTAACAGTCGCAAGGCATTTAATGAGTAGGCGACGGTAGGAATTCATAAGAGCAGATGAAGATTATATGAACTTTACCATGAAAGGTCATATAGTCTTTCCGGCACTTTTAGAGAATATGTCAAAAATTATTCTAATATTTTAATAATATAAAATTAAAAAATATTTTAATAATATAAAATTATAAAAATAATATAAAATTTAATAATATAAAATAATATAAAATTCCCCGCGACTTCACTCGCGTGTTAGGGTTTTTATTTTTTGCGCGGAACCCTAATTAATTTTCTAAAATAAAAGTAGCCTAAGTTACACCTTATGACATCAGCTATCTGCCAGTGAAAGTCCCATCAAAATCGGTTCAGGCGTTTAGGAGATTAGCCGGAACAAACAGGCAGACAGACAAAATTTAAAAAATTGTATTTTAGTTATGGGTACCGTATAATTTACTTTCATATGCATTTAGTAAAAAGCTATAATTTTGACATTACAAACAGACCCTTCAATTTTATTTATTTGTATAGATGTTTCTAAAGAGTGTGCTCTACAGCCAAATCTTTAGATATTAGCAACAAAATTAAGACCGCTAAAAATAAAATTAAAATGACGTGGAGTACAATTAATAGCAAAACCGGTAAAGACAAACCTCGTAACACAAATTATCAATTGAATATGAATAATGAATTGACTAGATCAAATCAAGAAGTCGCAGAGGTGTTTGAGAAATATTTCACTGATATTCCTATTATGACAACGGAGTCATTGAATACTTCTTCAACTGTCGCCGAATCATTACACAAACAGAATGTTAATACGTGTTTAAAAAAAAATTAGATTTGAAAAAATATTACCACGAGATATTGTAAAATATTTTAAAACCCTTGATGAGAAAACAGCAGATTTATGGGGGGTTCCCGTTACAATTATTGTGTCCATAATAGATTTAATTGAAATTGAAATGAAATTTATTTAACATACATTACATTATAGTTACAGTTATTTTTGAGCTCTGAAGCCTGCGTTAGTTAAAACTGTGCTACAGGCCTCAGACTTCCCCATCTATTGTCAAAGTATTATAATGTATATTAGTATTATAAAGAAATAATAAAAATAATATAAAAGTAATAATATGATACTAATTTTATTCTAAACCAAGTTGCGTGCGTGTGCGTGCGTGCGTGCGTGCGTGTGTGTGAGTGTGTGTGTGTGTCTGTGTGTGCGCGTGTGTGCGTGCTTGTGCGCGTGCTTGTGCGTGTGCGTGTGCGTGTGCGTGTGCGTGTACGTGTGCGTGTGCGTGTGCGTGCGCGTGCGCATGCGCGTGCGCGTGCGCGGTCGCGTGTGTGTGTGTGTGTGTGTGTGTGTGTGTGTGTGTGTGTGTGTGTGTGTTATTAAGTGATCTTCGAGAACAAATCTTCAGTCGCATCGTAATTCAAGCCGTTAAGAGTTTGTTTTAGGAATTGCACCTCAACTTGCTATTATTTTTAATACTAGTATCGAGTCTGGTTTGTTTCCTGATTTAAAGAAACAGTAAAATAATACCTGTATATAAATCTAGTAGTACATTGGACCCCGCTAATTTTAGACCTATTTCTGAACTACTAACTCTCAGTAAAATTTTTGAAAAAATATCTACATCAATTGTTTTCTTTTTATAAAACGAATTACTCATGTTTGTTTTGCAAAAGAGTGCCGTACTGATTTTTAACTTAAATTGTAAGTAGTACCTTAGAGAAAATTTTAAAGAAACAAACATATTAACTTTGGCATCGCAATATACTTCTGAAAATGTAATGTGTGTACATAAAAACATAAATAGCTTTAATAAGAATAAGGATGTTCATACTTTAAACACTAGGAACAAACATAAGCTTGTAATACCAGTTACTAGACTCCACAGAATTAGTAACTCATTGATGGGGCAATGTATACGCTTTTACAAGAAAATCCCAGAAAATATACAAAGTTTTTCAATAAACAAGTTTAAATGTTTTATTAAAGAAAAGTTGTACAAAAAAGGGTTATTATAATAGCAAAGAATACATAAATGAAAAAAAAACCCTGGGAATGAGGTGATCGAGACAATGCTGGCTCTATTAAAACTCATTTAAAATTTGTACAAGCAAAATTATTGCAAAGTGAAATATGTATGTTTAAAAAGAAAGTTCCGCTGGGTTTCTTGCTGATTCTTCCCAGGACGGAGGTATTTTCCGAACCAGTGGTAAAAAGTATTATGTAATAATCTATATTGAATAAAAATTATTCTATTCTATTCTATTGACCGATTAGTCTCTATATGTGTACCGATGAGGGAACTGCATCCGCAACTTGCTGTCGCTGCTGGTGATAAGAGGGGCTCGATTTTCTCGCTGAATGGCTATACTTAGCCCTTGAGCGAGAAAACGCAGCCAGCGTTTTGGCACTATACCGCGGGAAGTGTGACTTTTTTTATAGGATAGGGTGACAAACGAGCATACCGTCCACCTGATGGTAAGTGGTTGCTGTGGCCCTTTTACATCTACATCTATCCTCGTTGGCGAATCAAAATGCAGATACGTTGTCACCCGTGAAGACTAATTTTGATTGCCTCTTTTCCAGTAAAAAGGGTCTCCGGTTCTCTACACTCACCATACGAAACACAGCAGTGTTAAGCTGCTATTTTACGCTGTATTTTGTGAGAGCGTGGTCCTACCCCGGTCGAGCCAACCCATTCGTGCTACAACTATATTACTAATATAGCTGCAGCATGGCTCTACCACGTATAAAGACTACATACGAGTAATAATTTATTATCTTTGTTTTTTTTTGAAAAGTACATTGTATATTATAATAAAATATACAATATATTTTATATTGCATATTTTAATACTATGTATATAAAAGATATTTAGAAAGAAAGATAAAGCGTGAACTATATTTCATTTTAAAATTATGACTTTATTACGTCGCAATATTTATTTTGTTCTCGTATAATAAATTATATCGTTTCCATTGAACTTTGTTAATGAGCAAATAAAGTTTAAAATGGATGCTTTTATTAACGCATATCGGCGGCCTCTTTTACATATTAGCGGGTATATGAGACGAATGGAAATAATTTGTATTAACACATGATCATGTATCTTATAAATTAAAGTGCAAGGGTGTTTTTACTTTGAACTTAAAAAACAATAGCAAGTATGTCCGGTATCCGTATTGAATTGTAATTTTGTAAGGACTTTGAGCAAGCTTGGACTGTTTTGATAATAAATTATAAGCACACGCCATATGACAATGTATGAAGGCAAACCTTTTTTTTTTTTTATAGAAATAAAGTAGCAAACGAGCACGCAGTCCACCTGATGGTAAGTTGATACTGTGACCCATAGACTACATTTATCCTCCATTACAATTCAAAATGCTGATGCGTTGTAACACTTGATAGCCAGTAAAAGGGTATCGGGTTCTCCACACTCGCCATACGAAACACAGCAGCATTGAGCTGCTATTTTACGCTGGTATTCTGTAAGAGCGTGATGCTTCCCTGATCGAGGCGACCCATTCGTGCTACAACCTTAATAAAGCTACAGCGTGACTCTGCCACGTTGCAAACTTCAAAATAAGAAAACAATTCAAGCAAGTTTTATTATTTTGCAAACTTTTTAGTGGTCTCTTCTTTTCTGCTTATGACTCCGTCTATTTCTGTCTCCAAGCAGCAATGCGTACACTGCTGTGTTCCCAAAGACGTTTAATAACATCTTAGTGTGTTCCAATCTGGAGATAAAGAACCAATATAATAACAGCCTGTAATGCTTTCCATATTTTTAAAAGTCTGTGTTATTTGCCTCATAGAATGTTCTGGCAAACGATTGTTCTCCATTTAGTGAATATTATTAATTGTACGCAAATTTTTCAATGCATACATTCATATAAACATTACATTACTTCATTGTTCCATTATAAACACTAGATGGTTGATATGCATATAAATTGGTACCTAATGATTGTAAACAAAACATATAGTTCATATCTGCATATATATATATAAATATTTGTCTTATTTTGCGTGGGAGAGCCTGGGTGGGCTCTGGGGAAATAATCTTGAGAGAGTTCTCATAGAATACCAACGTAAATTAGTAGCTTATTAATGCTGCTGTGTTTATATGGTAAGTGTAGTGAAACAGGGACCATTTTTACTGGCAACGAGGCATTCAATTTTAATTCTCAAGGGTGACAACGCATCTGCAATTTTGATTGTATACGCTTTTACAACGAATTCCCGGTGAATTAGGTGACCACTATCAATCTATTCCTTAGATGATGATGGTCAACTGTTATTTTTTTAAAACATGTCCCGCTATGTTTCTTGCTGATTCTTCTCGATGCTCTTGCTCTTGTATTTTCCAAACCAGTGGTCAAACATATGAATTACTTTAAATAAATATTATTTACTAGCTGTTCCCCGCGACTTCGCCCACGTGTAATTTAGGGTTTAAATTAGAAAAAGAAACTTTTTCTAAAATATAAGTAGCCTAAGTTACTTCTTATAACATCAGCTATCTGCCAGTGAAAGTCCCGTCGAAATCGGTCCAGCCGTTTCGAAGATTAGCCGGAACAAACAAACAGACCGACAGACAAAAATTTAAAAAATTGTGTTTTTGTTATAAGTATCGTATATACTTTCATATGCATTTAGTAAAAAGCTGTTATTTTAACATTACAAACAGACACTTCAATTTTATTTATTTGCATAGATATAGATAGACCTTAAACTTTGCCGCCCTATAAAACCAAAACTAGGAAAATGACAGAGACAAAAACACAAAGTAATTTTTATAATATAACTAAAATATTATGAAAAAAAAGCAAACTTTATAAAATTAACTAATACAATACTAAAATCGACTAAAATATTTACTTTAATGTCTACTATCAAAATGGCGTCGATACAGCAGCGCCCTTTTGACCCTTTATTATTTGATTGACTGAAGAACAGCTGTCGTATCACAGAGCCACGTATGCAAACAAGGCTGTACTTTTTGAGGTATATGAAGATGACCATATTAATCGGATGACCATATTACCCTCGCGTACTATATTAAATTAAAAAAAAACTATTTCCAACTATATTCCACATAAAGAATTCATGCATTCGAATTTCACAATCTGATCGAAATTAAATCAAATTTAGATCTAGACACTGTCCGTTTTAAATGTTTCTAGTTTTAATCCAAACTACCAGCCTTAAAGCGTCCTTTCTTACATCATATCGCCAAGTTAGTAACGATGTCGTTACCAGAATGCTAAATAGTATATGTCAAATTATGCAAAAATGCAAATTACGCGCTTATAACACTAAAAACATAGGCATTATTATGTAAGACAGCGCCGTAACTAGGTTATTTATGCGTTTACTTGACACCGAATCGCAGAATGCTTACTCGAGCACTATCTAAGGGTTAAATATTTTTAACTTTACTATGTTGTAGGCCATATAGCTCCTAAAAACATGCTCTATGGGAAGGGAAATTTCTCGAATGGCAACTTCATGTCGGTATGCGAAGTGTAGAGCAGCGCCCCAGTAGATGGAGCTTTATCTGGTGAGATACAGGACGTCAATGGATGCAGGTGGCTTAAAAATAGGCCTGAAACCGTTAAACTATTAGATCCCCTTAAATTAGATTCTCTTAGCGTCATTCTTATGCTATGACACAATTAGGTAGTTGACATCACCATCTATATTACTTATATAATTTGATTGATTTGAATTTGCTACTTTTGGTTATGTTTTTAAACTTTATATTTAGTAAGTAGTAAGTATTTAAAAATAAGATGATTGACCATGAAACTATAACACTATGTGGTCAATCTATATTTTATACGATTTTTAGTCTTTAAAAATATTTAGTCAAACATCAAATACAAATGCTGAAGAAGATCTTGAATTTTTTCTTATCATTTACGGTGACATCATCTTAAAAAGCTCCTCAATAATCTATAATACGCTTTGCTGCAATCTCCGACATAAATCTTACATAAATGTAGTTTACTGCTGACTATACAGGAATATTTAAATTCACTTTATAACCGATCCGAAATAACATGTCTATACTCGTAGTTAATATTGGTAGGGGAGATTCCAACAAAACATGAATGCAAATTGTGCCCCGCGGGCGACGTTGTACCATGCCACACATTACCTCACCTGTCAAACTCAAGGGTCCCATTATGCGCTTTGACTTAAGGGAAAACAAGATGGCCGACAATGTTCTACAGTGGAGATATGACCAGCGTACAAATATTAGGTAATACTAAGAGCTAATTTCGGTTTAAGTATAGAAGAATAGAATAATTCTCAAAAAAAACACGTTTTGCGAAATATATTTTTTTTATTTCTTAATAAAAACGTTCTCTTAAAAATATTCTCACACATAATTTTGTATCAAATGATGTCATGAATCGTCATAAATTAAATTTAATAAGAGGAAACCCGTTGAATAAAACATATTAACGGTTTTTATAGCATTTGCTTTAAATAATTTTCGAGATCCCGAAGTTTCGAGAGCTATGTAGCACACATAATAATGGCAAACTTCTTTCTTGAATGATGATGTTTAACGTCCTGATGTCATTGTTAATCGGTTATTAATCTAATATATAAAAATTAATGCTTTTTTGTTCGTATTTTATGCGCTGCCATACATTCCATACCATGCCATACATCAGATTGCGGTAAAACTTTGTCAACTTATTACTTGCGCTTGCGCGAAGGTTATAGGCATAGTACAATTAATTTATATATACACATACGAAATACATACGAAACACAGCAGCGTTAAGCTGCTATTTTGCGTTGATATTCTGTGAGAGCGTGGTCCTTCCCCGGTCGAGCCGACCCATTTGTGCTACAACTATACTACTAATAGCTGCAGCATGGCTCTACCACGATAAAAAGGTTGGCAATAATATAAGTCATCTAGCAGATGATATTAGGGGTTCAAGTATGAAATTACAGTTTTATATTGAAACATTTAATTTAAACCCCTTGTATTCTAAAAAAATTCATAAAGTACCTATTTAAACGAAATTTGCATTGTAAATCTGGGACACTAGACTCTACAAGGCATTTTTTTCTAACAGGAAGTAACCTAAATTGCGGAAAAAATGGTAATGTGTTTGGGCTAGGTCCTGAATGTAAAAACAATTATTGAAAGTCAATAATCGAATGTCATAATTTATTTGAATTTGGATTGTTTCAATTATTGTCTTAAAAAATTTAATTACGAAACTTGGACCATGCAGGTTTAGTTTTAATTCAAAGTGGCCAATGCATTAAAATAGGAATTTCATATTTTAGCCCCTATTATTACCGTATCTAGAAGTATTGCAGTGGTAGACTTCCTTAATATGTAGTATCCGCGTAAATATAAAAACGGAGTAAACATTAAGATAAAAGCGATAATGCAGAAACATAATTTTAACTTCGAGATACAAGACGATAAGAGGATTCAATTAAGGGTTTGAAATGTTAACACAAAAGGTCCACAAAGCCCGAAGTTGAAATTCTTCAACCACTGCATCCGGTACTCATCTATGATGCATGAAATGTGAACACAGATACAAGCTACAGCTACTCCACAAGCTTACGTTTCCGACAATAATCCCAGTGTTCTTTCTATACGTGGTAGAGCCATGCTGCAGCTATATTAGTAGTATAGTTGTAGCACGAATGGGTCGGCTCGACCTGGGAAGGACCACGCTCTCATAGAATACCAGCTTGACTTACCATCAGGTGGACTGTGTGCTCGTTTGTCACCCTATCCTATAAAAAAAAATAGACGAACGGACGACCAGCGCAAGGCGCTGGACTGGTAAGATCGAGGATCAGGCTAAGTGGCTGATAGTAATAAAATAATAGATTTTTCAATTAGTAGAACAATAGCTTTTGGTCGTTTACTAATTGATCGTTTATAATAAATACATGTAAATAAAAACGAACCGATAACTCAGTTGAGTTACATCATAAATTTGTGTCTATTGTCCCTGGCAACATCTTTAAGGATAAACAATTATGAGTTAACGATCAACAGTGTTCCAAGTAATGCTATTGTCAATGATGGGTCGTTGCATAAGAATTGGTAAGATTGTCTTCAAGATTTTTTTTTAATAATACATAATTCGTATGGCATAGAAATATTTGTTTAAGGCATTATACAATATGTAACAAAAACCCTGTAGTTCCCGTTTAGTACGTTATCAGGATCATTATTCAAACGTATAGAAATAACTTTTTTTTTAAACCCGCTGTGCCGAACGGAAGGACAAACCTAAAGCGTCAGACGCCCCTCACACTTGCTCTCTGCACAGTTAATTTGATAGCTAGAGAAATAGACTTGTTTTGCTGTCCACTGAGTGAGATCACAAAGATAGCATTATACATTATTTGTTATGTAGCTAATTTAAAAAGATATTTGCGTATAATAATAGTGGCACATAAAATAGTTATAATAATAGCATATAGAATAGTTACACTAACGTATTAAGATTACCTGCAAAGATAGTTATAAGTGTTGAAATAAATAAATAAATAAGTTGTAAATGCCAACTATCGTAGACGTGACTGCTGACCATGTGGTCCTGGGTTTGAATCACGAGTCAGGCCAAAAAACAGTTATTGGGTTTTTCTGTAAAGAAATTCTCATTAGCAGCGCGGATTCGAGAAATTGGCAGTATTTCACCCTATGCCTCGGAAAGTACATAAAGCCGTTGGTCCTGCGCCTGATCCTTTTCTGGTCGTGTCGGATTAGTTACTGTCCCATCGGACTATGAGAGTCAGGGAATGGAGTATTGTTATTGCCTCTTTACATCCCAATGCTGGGCCAGGCCACCGCTCATTTCTGAGAGGGATATAGAGTAATCAATTCTCATGCCCCCGAACCTCGAGAGATATGCAGGTTTTCTCGCAATTTTTCCTTCAACTTTTTTATTTATTTATTTATTTATTATTACAACCTTTTTACATAAGTTCATTGATTCCTTGGCCCCTGAGCTAGTGTTTTTTTTTATAGAATAAAAATGGTATTCTGTGAGAACGTGGTCCTTCCCCAGTCGAGCCGACCCATTCGTGTTACAACTATACTATTAATATAGCTGCAGCTTGGCTCTACCACGTATAGTGTAACTGTGTTTCAGGAAAGGGTTCCTCTCCTTAAAGTTAGCCTAATCAAAAGGTCAGTCAGTACAAAAATATGAATTAAAAATAAAAAGCGCATGTTGTGTGTGAGAGTGTGTGCCTGTGCGTGTGCGTGTGCGTATGCGTGCCTGCGTGCGTGCGCGCGTGTGTGTGTGTGAGTGGGTGAGTGAGTTGAAATATACGTGTGTGAGTATTGCGTGTGATAAACATCACATCAATACAAACAAAAGATCTTGGTACCACTACTAGATGGTGGGTCTCTTTTGCTGCCATGTAGGTACCATACTCACTATTTCTGCTACCAAATAGCTCTTTTTTTTAAAGAAGAGGGGGCAAACGATCATTCAACTCACATGATGGTAAGTGTCGACCGCCGCCTACGCACAACTGCAACACTGTTTTTAAAAAGGAGTATAAGCCAGTTTCTTGAAGGTCCCTAATTCCTTATATTTGCACTGCAGTGTTCCGGTCTGTAGTGTAAAGAGAGCCAGTATAATTAAAATCTATTAGGCATTTCATCTTCATCTTAGTCCCCAGAGGTAGGGACTAAGATATGGACTATATCCAGAGGTGACAACGCATGGACGGCATTGGCCATTTACAATCGGGTTGACTGTAAGTCGAAAAACTTATACTTTTTTCGTTAGCAAGCAATATACGTATTGTTGTATATTTTTCCAGACATAATGTGGCCATCATTGCTGCTGCCAATATGAAAATAAACATCACATCACGAAGTCAAAATACTTAACTACATACTTATTGACTTAACATATTATTATATCGAAAACATATTTTTCGCGACTACTGTTTACATTACCAATAAAAACCACCGTTCATACGGTCCTTCAATTTTATTGTATAGTATATTTTAACATCATAAAGGGACCAGCATAATAAACGCCACTATACGAAATTTAGTAGTTTAATACTAAATGTACCAACAAACATGTTCCCTAATGAACATGTAGCTAATTAATAGAGCCACGCCGCAGGTGAGTTATGACTGTCTCGTTGTTCTAGTTGGTAAGCGTTGCTGCTGTTTATGTGGTCCCAGTTTTGAATACCGCGTCGGTTCCAACTTGTTAAAAGGTTTTTATATCAAAAAGTTCTCAGCAGTAACTCAGAGTCAGGAATTTGACGGCGTTCCAACCCCTTTACTCAGAAAGTACGTTAAGTCCTGTCCTGCGCCTAACCTTACGCCGGTCGTGTCGGTTTGCCGTTCAACGGGACTATGAATGTGAAGGAATAGAGAGTGCACCTGTGCGTGCGCATACAATCGGCCACTATAATCCTGTCCTGCGTAGACGGCTAGTTTCTGTTGAGACTGGCCGCCGTGACCGAAATTCGATCTGGAGGACATAATTAGTTTTTAGTGGAAATTAACACATTCCTAAAATGTCTTTCCTTTGAAGCAATAACAAAAATCGTTCTATATAGGAAAATAACATACCTTTGTAAGAACAATTCTCTTATACACAGGAAAAACGCATTGTGTGGACGCATAATGTCAACAGTATAAGGAATGTCCCGCCATCTTGTTTATCGTATACGCTGTAGAGGTTAAGGAATTTTGCGTATTTTCCTTAACTACAATTTACTGTATCTAGGTGTATATGATATCATGAATAAAAATTAATTAATTAATAACATATACTTCTTTCACAACAGGCAGTTTCAAAATTAAGAGAAGGGCTCCTTTTAATACTGAAAGCGCTCGTAAACGTCGTTTACATATTGAGACACATTCTGTATGTAATCAGTTATATTATTTAAAAAATATCAACGGTTAATTTCAATCGTTAAAGTAAAGGGTGTTTTGCTTAATAAAAGGTTGTAGTACCACCCCGGCTCAAGCCGACCCATACGTACAACAGCAAAAGCTGCTGCATGGCTCTACCACTGTTAAAATTTAGAAACCATAATGTCTTATGGGATTTTGCTATGGGAAAATGCGGCTGATTTAGAAACTATTTTTATTTTGCAGAAGAGAGCCAAAAGAGCTATTTATAACCTAAAACCGAGAGAGTCTTAGAGAAAAATCCAAAGAAATAAATATATTAACTTTGGCTTCTCAGTATATGGACGAAAATTTAATGTATGTTCACAAAAACAACGGTAGTTTTAGTAAAAAAAAAGTGATATACACTCTGTAAACACTAGGAACAAACACAAGTTAGTGATACCAGTTTCTCGATTCCACAGAGTAAGTAATTCATTCATGGGGCAATGTATATGATATTACAACAAAGTTCCAGAAAATATGCAGGGTGTCTCTATTACTAAGTTTAAATTTTTTTTTTAAACAAAAACTGTATAAAAGGATTTGTTATAATATAAATGAATATATGGTTGATAATAACCCCTGGGAATAAGGTGGTCCCTTCAACACTGTTTCTAAAATAAATTATGTAAAACTTTTGTACAATCTTTCTTATTGTATAATTCACTTTAAAAAATGTTCCGCTGGGTTTCTTGCTGGCTCTTCCCAGGACAGAAGTTTTTTTTCGAACCAGTGGTAAAAGTAAAAAATTGACTCAATAAGAATTACATGTGATCTATATTGAATAAAAAATTATTCTATTCTATTCCTCGTCACTCACCACACAGAACACAGTAGCATTAGTTATGTAGACCTGGTTTATGTGTTTTTCAGTTTTTGTAGTACATATGTGATATTAAGTCGCAACGCGATACTAAACAAAAACATTCTCTCAGTAATCATTAATTTGCATCGCATTTAGCGAGAAGCTGTGAGGATGGTCCTTTTTTAAGAGATAGCAAGCTGGCATGCGCCCGCTTCGTAAAAATACCGAAGAGGGCGTTGGAAGGTGAACCAGTTACAATTTAGAGGCCCCTCGCAACTTTAACGAGACCACACAGCAACGGAAGGTTAAAGGAAGTCGCAGAAAGTGAAACAATCATCACCTTGATGATACAGTTGAATGATTAATAAGTTGAAGCTAAGTGGTTTAATATAATGATTACTTATATTATTTACACGAATACTTGACATTGAAGAAAACTAATTTTATGGATTTTATCGCATTTAATTTAACTTATGTAACGTATTTTTAATTCCCGCCGTTTCGATGGACTTAAAAATAAGTTAATTGCGTTAAATTAAACGTAATAAAATCCGTAAAATTAGTTTTATTCACTGAGTGATTTAAATTTGGTTAACAAATCAGAAAGGTAAAATATGTATAAATAAAATTGATACTGTGTCTGTCTGTAATATCGAAATAACTACCTCATATTGAGCTGAGGGGCTTATTTGAATAGGTAATACTTAGACATGTTTTAATTTTATCTGTATATCTTTCCGGATTAATCTTCGGAATGGTTAAACCGATTGTAATGACACTTCACGAACAGATAGATAGCAATACCAGAAGTGATCTCGGCTGTATATTAGAACCGACTTCAAAAAAGTAGAAGGTACTCAATTCGACTGTATTTTTTATGTCTCGGAACTTACGATGTTCTTATTTTATTTATATTGAAGTCGGTTGTACAATTTTTTTTTAATTTTACCACTTGTTATACTTGAAAAATTTGGACATTTAAAAAATAATGAACTTAAAATAAATGGTATTTGATTATGTTAAATGTTAATAACGCCACATTAATAGATCCTACTGCTACTGGTCGGGTTGCTAGTCGACAATAAAGTTAATAATATTAAACTTCAAAAGTGCTCTCCATACCCTCGACGAATATTTGGAGTTAATCATCAAAATTCTCGAAACGCTTAAATATATGTTTAATAATTTCCTGTACATTCCATTTACGGAAACCGAAGCAGACAGACATGACATGAGTAAAAAATGGTTCGACGGTGACATTTCCTCAGCTTTGCTGCTGCGGGCGCAGTGATCAAAGCACTCGCCTGCCATGACCCACAATTTCATTGCACTTGAGGCCAAACACTTGGCGACATGAAGCACGTTTTCTTTTCCTTAATTATTTTTAACTGGCAACCTAGCATTGTAGCTACGGAACTTCGAAAAAAAAAGTGGTATGGTTACGTCCAACAGTATTTGTATCTTATATGTATATTTATAAAGGATATAGAGTTAAATATGTTTTTTTTTATATTCTGCTAATATTAAATAAAAATTAATAGTCAATTCAATTGGTTGAGTGAAACACGCAAACACAACACATATTTCGTTTTGTTTTTGGTTGTATCCTTATTTTATATCCGTATAAAATAAGGATACAACCAAATGATGTCTCTCATTCATATGAACTTCAAGAGCAGTTATGTAAACATATATAATCATATATATTACTAAGAACCCATGGTTATTCATGACTTAATAATATATTTAAACGTATATTATATTTCAATAACCGCCTTAGCTTAACGAAAGGCGTTTATTTTTATATTACAGGCAGACACTTCAATTTTATTTATATGTATAGATGTGTAGATAATCTGTGTAGATTCTTTCCCACAAGAGAAGCGCATATGATTTAATTTATAAAAAACTGCATGAATCACGAAATACCGGTAAAAATCTAGATGAAAAAAGATAAAACAATGCAATGACTTTTTACAACTATACAACCTGATAAATGAATTTGGCAATGAGAAAACCTTTTCTACCGACTTCAAAAAGGAGACGGTACTCAATTTGACTGTTTTTTTTATGTGTGTTACCTCATAACTTTTTAATGGGTGAACTGATTTCGATGAGTCTTTTTTTATTTTAAGCTGGTACTTCACATGTGGTCCCATATAATTTTGATCAAGGTATGACTAATAGTTTTTGAGTTAAATTTTTAATTATAAATTATCAGTAGGCAATTTATAGTAAAAATGTATGTTTGTGTAAGTATGTCATTATATTAGAAGGATACTGGTGGGAGTCAAGCACCAGCTTATAATAGTTGAAATAAGGCACTGGGCACATTCAGATTCAGAAATAGAGTTTCTTATTAATTTCTTTATATACCATAGGAGTGACAAATAAGCACGCAAACCAGATAGACCGATCGAGTGTGGTCTTGACACAGTCAAGCTGGCCCACAGAATACCAGCGTAAAATGGCAGCATAACACTACTGTGTTTCGTATGGTAAGTGTAGAGAACCGGAGACCCATTTTACTCGAAAAGAAGCATTACTCACGGCTGACAACACATCTGCATTTTAATTCACAAACGAAGATAGATATAGATGTCTATGGGTCACAGCACCCACTTACCATCAAGTGGACTGTGTGCTTTTTTTTTTTATAGGAGAGGGGGCAAACGAGCATGCGGCTCACCTGATGGTAAGTTGTTTGTCAACCTAAGCTTGTTTGTCAACCCTATTCTATAAAAAAAACATAAAATAAACCTTTATTATTTTCTCCCACAAATTGTACATTGCATATTTTATCTTTTAAAAACATATATATTTTTTATAAACAAAACAAAGAGTGCATAAATTTGTGGGAGACGGGAGTCCAAACTAGGATACCCTGTGCTAATGGATCTCCCGGCTCCCCATTTAGGATGATCAACTAGATTAACTATAAAAAATGGATGCTGTTGCCCATCTACTGCTTCAGTTTTACTATGTTGCCTCTCACTACACCCACGAGATGATATGAGGTAATGTATATTCTTTCGCCACCACTACACGCAGTTTACACGTACCGAGTGTGTATGTATATTTGTAAAGATTTCACAGCATCCAGCGATAAAACCAGTAAAAGCTAAAGTGAGAACAAAACAATGCGAAATTTTTGAGACACGCGACAGTGCAAACGGAAACTTTGGACGATAGAAATTGAACAGTACCTTTTCTCTCTTTTGTACACAAAGAAAAGGGCTACGAATAACTTCACACAATGTCTATATGTACATACATTGTTGTTTAATTAAATATTGCTGGTATCCTATAACATATGCGATTAATTTTTGTATATATGTTTCATATTTATTCATCCTCCTCCCCTAAAAGTTGCCTTATATTTATATATCTGGAATATTTGCCATAGTTGCGTTGCTTGCGGAGGCGGCAGTGCAGGCGGGTTGCCAATACCAATTTTTTATTATTTTAAATTATTATCATGAAGATCTCCATTTTCATTTCTTTATGACGCCTCTTGCGACATCTAAGGGATTATATAGGGCTACTGCCTATTTACATAGTAATTGCCTGTGATGCCTATTTACATAGTAATAACATATATTTATCTATTTTTATGTTCAGACTTTTAGTGTATGAAAGTAATGAACATAGAATCTTAACATTAGACACACACACACACCATCGATCTTTACAGTCCAACTTATGGCTATTGGATGCTTAGTTCATAGACACCTACTTCTATTCTCGATTAAGTATCAAAATGCAGGTGCGCTGTCATCCCCGAGGACTAAAATAGAATGTCTCGTTTATAGTTAAAAAAAGTATCCAGATCTTTACACTTACCATAGAAAACACAGAAGCATTAAGCTGCTATTTTACGCTGGTATTCTGTGAGAGTGTGGCCCATCTCCGGTCGAGCCGACCTTTTCGTACTGGCATAATATAGCTGCAGCGTGGTTCTACTACATAAGTATAAAAGATTTTTGATCAAATCTAACGAACATTTTTTAAGTCTGATTCAAATCGTTATTATTTTATCGGTTCCACTGAATCAATTTTCAAGACACGCTTCACAATATAAAAACGATATCGTGCAATTATCGCTCGATTCAGCCTCACATGATGGCTTGCATAACTACATATGTGTACCATCACATGTTTACATCTCGTGACGCCATATTGACAAATCAAGTTATAACAATCCAGAATTGAAAAACGAACATAGAATCGGCCTGATTCTAAATGGCTATCGCAGCCTATGGACATCTGTAATCATCTTTAAAGAAAAAAAATATTATAGATGCACTGTCTAAAATAGAACATAATCCGTAATTTTGACCGGCTCTCAATCCACTTCTAACCGAAGCAGTGTAAGCTAGTCTCAAGTTAGTTAAGGTAGCGATAAAACCGTTACAGCCTATTAAAGTCCACTACTGAACATAGGCTTCCGTCATAGATTGAGGCGCTGAGTAGCTAGCCTCTCGGTATTCTACAGGATTGAGTACCTCGTTGGTTTAAATCCCAGGCCGGTCCAAAATCAGCTACTAAGTTTTTTAATCAAGCAATTTGCAGTACAGGCCGGAGTCAGAAAATTTGCGGTGTTTCACACCCGTGCTTCGGAAAACACAAAGTCGTTGGTCCTGCGCCTAATCTCTTTCCGATCGTGTTGGATTACCGTCCTATTGGACTATAAGAGTGAGGTGCATCTGTGTTTCCGCATACACTCGTACACTGCAATCCTATCCTGCGCAGATGGCTAGTCTCCGTTGAAAACTCCGTTAAGGCTGGCCGCCGCGACCGAAATTCGGTCTGGAAGACATTATTATATATATTTTAAAGAGTGTCTGCAGGAATTACATTTATTCTCTCATCAGCCTTCTATTCCTAGAGTAGACCTAGCTTAGGGGGTAACTTTACAAAACCCTATTCATTCTTGCCTATGAACCTTGCCCTCCCACAGCTGGGCACAGGAACAGGAAGGAAATGTCCGCCGCGCTGCTTCATGCTATTTGGCGGACTTCACTTATCTTCAAGGAATTTATTTTGTTTCTCAGACACGCTGGTTGTTCATGATGTTTTACTTCACCGAGTACCTAGTAAATATGCACTTGAAATTGCAATTAACAATTTTATTGGTGTCGGCGGGGATTAAACTCGGTTAACTGGCGTACTGTGAAATTTACAGTGAGCGCTAAGGCCAGTTCGCTTTACAACATTTTGTCCTTGCTTGTGCTACATCACCCTTAACTGTCTGGTAAAAACCGGGTGGAAAAGTAGTTATAACTGAACACTAGCTGCCTATTATCACGTAATATGATAAATCTATATGCCGTAGATGTACAGAAAAAAAAAACGATTAAATGGTCGAATTGCAACCAGACGTATTACAAACACCACTTATTTTTTATCGTAATCTGTTTTCAATATTTTGTTCCGGTGCTACTCGTAACCTACGTTGATTATTACTCACTCTGTAGATTTAATCAACGTTGTACTCGTAGATTTATTACAAACGTTTTGTGCGTGTTTCAAATGTATTTGTGTGCGCTGGGCAATGTGTAATTAAAAGTTGCTTTATAGATCGTTATTTCTAAAAATCACAGCCAATCTGTATGATGTGTTAGAGCCGCGCAGCGGCTATATTATGGTTGTAGCACGAATGGGTCGGCTTGTGGCCCACGCTCTCACAGAATATCAGCGTGAGTGTAAAGAACCGGACACCATATTTACTGTAAACTACGCTACACATTTTATCTTAGTCCTCAGGCGTGACAACGCATCTGCATTTTGATTCTTAATTGAGCATAAAATGTAGATGTCTATGGGCCACAGTATCCAATTACCATAGGGTTGTCAACCCCAAATTTAAAAAACTAGGATTTCAAGTTGGAAAAATTAGGACAATTCAGTTAAAAAACGCAGTAAAGGCCTTGTCAAACGCAACTGCGACCGAACCGAACCGAAAACGTAGCGAATGTATGTAGGTACTATGTATGCATGTATCGGTTCATTTTCGTTTTCGCTTCACCACGCTATCGGTTCGCTGTCTATCTCGTCAAATAATTTTTCGTCGTTAATTCCAATACCTTAATCTTATAATTACATAACCTCATCAGGGCACTTTAAAACCCATGGCGCTACTTAAAAACTATCCAGGACATCCCAGGACACTACAAAAACTAGGACATATCCTGGGAAAACAGGACGGTGAGCAACCCTAAATTACCATCAGGTGGAGTGTGTGCTCGTTTGTCACCTTTATTATATAAAAAAACAATATATATATATATATATATTACATATTACATATATATAATATATATATTACAAAATCCATGACAAATAAGGTAATTACAAAAGTGCGCTCAAGATCTACCCTACAGGAACTGTGTTTATTTCGGGATAAAAGTAGCCTGTCTGGTCCTTTTAACTCTTTGCAAAAATCGTGACGATTAGTCGTTCTGTTGCTTTGGAAAGAAGGACAAACCAACAAACACACTTTCGAATTTAGTAGGCATTATGCAAAATGATTAGTTGATGCAATTAAAACCCGGTTTATCGAGAACGAATCAGACGTTGAAAATAGAGGAACAGCAAAAACGAGAGGTAAAACTTTGAGTTGCTATTTAGGTTAGGTTGCTTCAATTAGGTTACGGTTATCAAATGTCATCATCATTGAAAGGTTGTGTTTTAAATATTTTTTATACGTGGTAGAGCCATGCTGCAGCTATATTAGTAGTATATTTGTAGCATGAATGGGTCGGGTCGACCGGGGAAGGACCACGCTCTCACAGAATACCAGCGTAAAATGGCAACTTGACACTGCTGTGTTTAGTATGGTGAGTGTAGAGAATCGGAGACCCATTTTATTAAAAAAGAGGCATTCCATCTTAGTACTCACGGGTGACGACACATCTGCATTTTGATTCTTTATTGAGGATAAATGTAGATGTCTAGGGGTCACAGCAACCACTTACCATCAGGTGGATTGTGTGCTCGTTTGTCATCCTATCCTATAAAAAAAAGTTTTTCGGCTTCTAGTGTATGTTTAAACTAACGACATTTAAGTAGTAGTAAATATATATTTTAAATCTCTTTGGTTTAAACATAAAACTATGCCTCGGTGATGTATTCCTAAATTTTTACAAACATTTATAACTTCTTTTTTAATTCTTTTACTTTTCGTTATATCCGTAGTCTGGGTTATCCATTTCTAATCATATTAATATACAAGTAGTAAAATTAAAAAATGTTGTACAACCGACTTAAATATTTATTGTTGATTTTTTTTAAATATTTTTTTAAATGAACGGCAGAGTCGGGAAGGTACGTTAGGGACGTCCTAGGCGAAAGTTTATCGACCAAATTGGCGATATATTGAAAATGGGCCAAATTAAGAATACCTTTAACCGACGAACGTGTTTGCGTAGGTATATATGGATGTGGAGGAAGCGAGAGAGGTGTGTCAGGATCGTGCCAAATCGAAGTCCATAGTCTCTTCCTACCCCACTGGGCAACAGGCGTGAGTGTCTATGTTTTATTTTATGTTTGTTTTTTAAAACCAACCGACTGACTTCAATGACATTTAAATAGGATGACCTTGGAAATATACTCTTCGAAACAAAAAAAAATATTTCCAAATCGGTTCAGGCGTCTTCGAGTGATCGGTGAATATAGGTATATTATAGAAATAAAAATAAAATATTTCACCTCAGTGGTACCACCTTGGTAGCAGAAAAAATCGTGGATTAGTCGCCAATCGTCATTAGTCGACTTCAAAAAAGGATTCCTTTTATTAACACATAATATGTCAAGCTACGAGGGTTGTACCTATGTTTTTAATAATACTGAAGTGACAAACAAATTTACAGTAAACCTATTGGTATGTGGCTGCAACCAACTTCAAACAAAGAAAGCTACAGATGCGTTGTCACCTCCAAGCTCCAAGAACTAAGATGGAATACCTCACAGCGTGTAATTATACTGGCTCTCTACACCTTTCACATCGCAACACTATCGTGCAAGCTCCATTATTTGGCGGCAAAAATAGGTAAGAGGGTACCTACCCTAGGCAAAAAAGAAGTCCTACCAATTTAAAAAAAAAATAAAGTAAAAGGTTTTTTATGATAGAGCCACGCTGCAACTATATTATGGCCTGTAACATGAACGGGTTGACGACAAGGCTCTAACATAATGCCAGTGTAAAACAGCAGAATAATGCTGTGTTTCGTATGGTTTGTGTCGAGACCCGGATAGATGTAAATGTCTGTGGGCCACAATATACGTTTACCATCAGATGACTCTTAGTCTATAAAGATAAAGAAGGTAAAATGTATTCTGTAAGAGCGTGGTTCTTACCAAGCCCTATTTGTGCAGCCTTATTCCGCTTACGATCAGGTGGACCTTTGTCTTATTTATTTGTATAAAAACACATTTCCGTGGCGTCCACGCGCGGTGAAGTTTTTGAAAGAACCGTATCCGCGACTGGTCCTTGCCGCTGGAGACAAAAGGGTTGGTTCATTTCTGCACAAAGGCTAATTTCGTCGTATACATTAATATTATCTATGGGCTAAATATGTCTATTAAGTGAGGAAAAACATCCAGCGTTTTGATTGTATAAATTAATATTGTATCTGTATTTTTATTCAAAAAACGAACTGTTACCCGGCGCATTACTACCACAAAATAAATAATTGATGAAATATCGTTTTAAATTTGGAAGGGTTATATTGTTTCGTTAGGAAATACATTCATGATCAAATTCAATGTTAAATAACTTTCAAATAAATTTGTCGGTACGACACACCCGCCACCTACTGTAAATTAATTGTATTATGCCTATAACCTTCGCGCAAGTGCAAGCAAGATAACAAAGTTTTACCGCAACCTGATGAACGGTATGGTAGCGCATAAAATACAAACAAACAAACATAAATTTTATATATTAGATTTAAGTAACTATTGTAAAAAAAGTAAACGGAAAAAAAAATATTTTTGTAGTTGGATTAATATAATCTAAATCTTAAAAGTCTAGAAACATATCAGCGGTATTTTTTTAATTTCATTATCAATTAAACCTGCGCAATCAAACCTACGCAAAATATTTTAAAACTATATATATGTGAGCATTGCTCGTCGAGTAATTCGTAGGGTAAAATCAAATGTTATAAGAAAGCTATAAGGTCAACTTCTAATTGGAAATTACATGAAGCCAACTTAAAATCTCTGAGTAACTTTCTGACTGTTAAAAGCAGTTAAAAGAGTTTAAACATAAGAAATCATTATATTAAATAACATGCATTGGTCATGAGCTGTGATGTTCCTGATAAATATTTTGTTTCATTCTGGTGATCATTTTTAGGATACTAGGATAAAAGTAATAAATTATTGTTTTGTCATCGGTCCTTGGTATGAATGCAAATTTTCAAGTCAATCGGCCATCTACAAGTTGGTGAAAATTACATTAAAGATTCCTTGACATAAATAGATAGATAGATAAGTTCCTTTAGCCCCGAAGTCACTTTGGCAGGCGGATAGTTTAAACTAAAATAATAAATCTTGCAAGAATAAATCACTAAATTGGCAATATTCAAGTTCTGCATTCAAATTACGAACCCTGTCCAAACTGGTTTTAAATGCGTTGCGATTCTCGAATTCCATAAAAGGTATGCAAGTACATTTTATTAAAAATATCTCTGTCTCCAATAAACAAAATATTTTCGCATGTCATCCTATAAAAACTATGACTGCACTGAACAAATATTCAGAAAAAATTGGCCCAAGGAGGAAGATCGTAACTAATAATAATAATAATTTCTTTTATATGTAATTTATTTTATAAATTTATTTTATTTTATTGATATTTATGTACGTTTACCATGTTTATTTACAATTATATATTTATATTGCCCAACCAGATGAGACAACTTTATAGATACCACATAATAATAATAAGCCCCCAAAACAAGCACATGTGATTATATGGTCAATCCGGATTGACCATCTAATCAGATGGGGCGGTCACACTAATGAGAAATTACTGGCGTGGCTAACGTGGCTCTGGAAACCCATAAAAAAATGGAAACTTGTTCTAAAAGTAAACGTATAGAGCCGCAACCCGGGGGCGATCGCCGGGGCGCACTTGGAGCTGACGCTGGGTGTTTCAGCATGCGAAGCGTCAGCGGTGAGGATTTGAACAGGCAGGCTCCCACCGACAAAGATGCTTCAGCCGAAATTATTGACGATGGTGGCAGACTGATGGAGAGGAGAGACACCCCTGTAGAACCGTATAGTCCAAGCACAGTATCATACACACCCTCAAGACCATCCATACCATCGTCACCAACACTTTCATCACCCCCTATTATCAGTTTAAATATAGTTCCACCCACTTCGACATTGAATGATCCGCGGGGGTATCTACCTTCTTACTCGCGTCCATCAAAGCTGGAAAAGCAAGAGTTCGCATGAAATGTGGAGTAAAGAAGTAATATATATATACATAATTAACTTATCTATATATTACTAAATTAGAGACTGATATGACCGTCTACAGACAAGAATTACATGCACTTTTCACTCGATAATATCCAGAAATGACGATTTCAGAACAAAGAATCTCAGACCAAAGAAGAGCCATAGTTAGGAATAAACTTCTATCTCAAGAAGAAATACATCAATTAACAAAAAAAGTACGAATACAATTACTGGAAGAAGAAGTGGTTAATAATTATATAATACTAATAATACCAAACAAAACACAAATGAAAATAGTCACCATGTACAACCACAATCGCTTAATCAATCACAACTCATTTATGCACAACCGCAGTCATACAACCAATCACAAGCCTACATACAAACATCACACACATCCACACAAACCGAATCCATAATACTAACAGTAGAAAATAATGACATTGAGACCATAGTTGTTCCAGATCAACACTTAACAACAGATACATATATTATACAAGAAATTCATGAGAAATTTAGAACAACAATAACACAATACTCTGGGATGGATCCAGGAGCGCGACCAAGGTTCATCATCATCATCATTACAGCCCTTCACAAGTCCACTGCTGAACATAGGCCTCCCCCAAAGAATGCCACAAAGCACGGTCCTGAAGGTTACCCAAACTTAAATACACGCTTAAATCAGACGAAATACGTCTGATCCATCTATTTAATGAAACTATACCCACAAAAATATATATCTGATGACAAACAACTCATAGCCATACATTTACTTATATATTGCACAGCGGTAGTAATATCTGAAGAAATGAACTTTAAAATCACAGACCACATAACAACGACAAATGTCGCAAATGCCACATCCATCCACAAACCATCCAACACATAACTGACGCAGACCGACTACACCCACAGGCACAACCAGGTGGTCAATGTCATTCACTTATTAAGGAGCTTCTCTAATTATTTTTGAGATTGAAGTCAAAACAGAGATTGGCCTATAATTATTTACGTCTGATTTATCTCCACTCTTGTAAACAGGGGTTACTATAGATCGCTTGAGAGCACTAGAAAAGACTCCTGTACTAAAACAAAGATTTGTCAACTTACAGATATATGAGACCATAAAGTTTCTGGCACATTTTAAAAATGCAGTGCTTATACCATCCCAATCAGGTGCATTGCCGGAGCGCAGGCTCATGAGTATGCTGTTAACTTCATTGGAGTCTGTCTCCAGTAGGACAAACGACGAGGGATTGGAATAGCTGTTCGAGGTGACTTTTGAAATGTGACCATCGGGTCCAGACTGACTTATTATAAGGTTTGCTAAATTAGACCCAATGTTGATAAAGTAATTATTAACATGATTTACTGAGACTTGAGGATGCAATTTTGAATTAAGTAGGTCAGCATTATTCGTTTTTGGTGGTATATATTGCGTAATCTCATTTATCGTGTACCATAATTTTTTAGATTGATTAATTGAATTATTAATGTTTTGGCCTATTATAATTTCTTCTAAGTTTTTTTATAAGGTTAGAGCAAAAATTACGATAACGCTTATAAGTTATTTTCAAAATTGGGTTCCTTACTAATATTGATTTGCATGCTTAAGTTTAATGCATTTTGATGTAATTGTTTATTTATGTTTAATTTAATTATTTACATTTATGTATGAACTATGTATGTGTATATACATAGTTACATAGTATTAGTGCATATGCGTGCGCATTTTTATTAGTGATCGATGGCGCATGTACATTCATACTCGTATATTAGTTTGTTTTTCTCTGTATCTACTAGTGAACGAGTCGTTTTAATAGAAGATTAAAAATTTAATTTTAATTGTTTAGTACACTGACCCAATAGTAATATGTGGATAATGGTGTTGATTGTATGATTATTAAGCTTAAATATAGTATTGTGTTTAATAATGTGATTACATTGTACGATTATTTGTTATCCCAAATAAAGAGAAAAAGAAAAAAAATCTCTCGTTAACAACTTTGTAAAGATTGGGAGTGTGTCGACGAGGGTTGCGTACCTTATACTCAGAATCACCAAACGGTATTCGCTGAAATTCATACAGGTTTACGCACCAACCTCGGCACACCCCGATGAGGAGGTGGAGGAAATGTATGAGGATATCTCTAGAGCCATGCATTCCTTCAAAACCCACTATACAGTGTTAATGGGAGACTTCAACGCAAAACTAGGCACAAGAGAGAACGGTGAGCTGAAAGTAGGGAAATTCGGAATAGGGCAATTGAACCCGAGGGGCCAACAGCTGGCCGACTTCATGGAGAAAGAGGGACTCTTTATAATGAACTCTTTCTTTTAGAAGCGGCCCCACAGAAGTGGACCTGGTCTAGCCCCGACGGTTTGACAAAAAATGAGATTGACTTTATTATGACGACCAGGCGACAACTGTTCATTGATGTCTCAGTGATCGCGAGGGTGAAAACCGGCAGCGATCACCGAACGGTGAGAGACACCGAACCTAAACGTTAAGTTGGAGAGGTTACGTCTAATAAAGTCAGCGCTCCGTCCCCCTCGTGCTCTAATCCAAAGTCCCGAAACCTTTCAGCTCGAGCTACTAAACCCATTTTCAGTGTCTAGAATACTGCAATGCAGTGGACGATATGAATGACAAGCTCGTGGAAACTGTCCATGCGGTCGGAGCTAAGTTTAGCAAGACCCGCAGCAGAAGAACACAAAAACTCTCCAATCACACTCTTAATCTCATGGCTTTTAGACGGGATATGAAGCTCCAGTCTTCAGTAGATTTGGCAGCATACAGGCAACTTAACGGACAGATCTCCAAATGCATGCGGCGGGACTTACGCAACTTTAATACTGCTCGTATTGAAGAAGCGATCGAGCGGAACCAGGGCTCCAAAGTCTTTGCTAGAGATCTGTCTGCCGGAATGAACCAACTGTCGAAGCTGAAGACCGAGTGTGACAGTGTCGTTTCCGGGACACCTGAGATTTTGAGTGAGATTGAGAGGTTCTATGGGCAGCTGTACACATCATAGTTGGAGCCACACGCAAATGTGAGTAACGATCCAAGAGCGAGTCTTATCCGACACTATTCCGATGATATCACGGACGTTAGTCTGAGCGAGATTAGAATGGATCTCCAGCACCGTAAAAACGGCAAGGCCCCAGGCGAGGATGGAATTATAGCGGAGCTTCTGAAAGCGGGTGGAAAACCGGTACTTGAAGTCCTTCAGAAGCTCTTTAATTCCGTCCTCCATGGTGGCATTACACCGGAGACGTGGAGCAGAAGTGCGGTGGTCTTGTTCTTCAAGAAAGATGACAACGCTCTCTTGAAGAACTACAGACCAATTTCCCTTCTGAGCTGCGTCTACGTGGTGTTTTCGAGAGTTAATACGAATCGTCTCGCGTGCAGACTTGACGACTTCCAGCCTCCCGAAAAAGCTGGTTTCCGAAAGGGCTTTAGCACCATAGACTAAATACATACCGTTCGGCAAATTATACAGAAGGCCGAGGAGTAGAATTTGCCACTATGTCTGGCATATGTGGACTATGAGAAAGCCTTTGATTCCGTCGAAATTCGGGCGGTGTTGCAGTCCCTTCAGCGGTGCCAAGTTGACTGTCGGTATATCGAAGTACTGAAGTGCTTGTACAGTAGGGCTACGATGGCTATCCGAGTACAGAACCAGAGTACGAAACCTATCCAATTGCAGAGAGGTGTAAGACAGGGTGACGTTATATCCCCGAAACTCTTCACCGCTGCATTGGAAGACGTTTTTAAGCTTCTGGACTGGAAAGGATACGGTATTAACATCAATGACGAGTACATCACTCACCTTCGATTTGCCGACGATATAGTCCTTATGGCAGAATCGCTTGAGGACCTAAGCACTATGCTCAATGACCTCAATAGTGTCTCCCAACCGATAGGTCTTAAGATGAACATGGACAAAACAAAGATTATGTTTAATGTCCATGTCACACCTATGCCGGTAGTTGTTGGGAGCACTAAGCTCGAAGTTGTTGACGAGTATGTTTATCTGGGACAAATAGTCCGACTAGGTAAGTTCAACTTCGACCGAGAGGTCAATCGACGGATTCAACTCGGTTGGGCAGCGTTCGGGAAATTACGGCACATCTTCTCGTCAGGTATACCTCAAAACTTAAAAACAAGACTGTACAACCAGTGCGTGTTGCCAGTGATGACTTATGGAACTGAGACGTGGTCCTTCACTGCTGGCCGGATGAGGGAGAATAAGGTCACTCAGCGAGCTATAGAGAGGGCTATGCTCGGAGTTTCTCTGCGTGATAAACTTAGAGATGAGGATATCCGCAGTAGAACCAGAGTGACCGACATAGCCCAACGGTAAGATGAAGTGGCAATGGGTCGGCCATATAGCTCGAAGAACCGACAACCGATGGGGAAGAAAGGTTCTCGAGTGGTGGCCTCGTACCGGCGGACGAAGTGTAGGGCGTCCCCCCACTGGATGGAGTGACGACCTGGTAAAACATGCAGGAAGTCAATGGATGCAGGTGGCTCAGGACCGTGCTTTGTGGCATTCCTTGCGAGAGGCCTATGTTCAGCAGTGGACTAGTGAAGGGCTGTAATGATGATGATGAATATTTATTAAAAAAATCATTTAATTATTGTTATAGTATTGTTACAATATATCTTTAATTAAGCTATGCGACTTTTACTAGGTATTGAAATTAACGATGCTCAAAATTGACATTTAACTAATTATTATAATATTATTTCTCTATATTCTATTGTTAACTAAATTAGGTGACTAATGTATTTCAAATAGCTAAGGAAATGTTTGACTGTTTAAAAATATTTGCATGCTATGTTAAATAAGCAAAACATGAGCGCTCGTTTTTACATATAAACAACATCCATACCATTTAAATAAAACTAGTTTTACGGATTTTATCGCGCATATTAATTTGTTTATATTCCCGACGTTTCGAGTACTTTACAGCACCCATGGTCACCAGGGGGGCTGAGGTGTTTGACGTCCCAATGTCATAGTTAACCACTGCTACCTCCAGATTAAAAATTAATTTATTTTTAATCTGGAGGTAGCCATTATTGCCAAATGCATAAATGTAGAGAACCTTCACTGAATGCCTCTACATCACGGTAGAGACTCAAACTGTGTATGAGTACATGTTATCTATACAATTAAATAAAATTAAAGTGTCTGTTTGTAATGTCAAAATTACAGCTTATTACTAAATGCATATGAAAGTATATAGGGTACTAATAACAAAATACAAATTTTTTAAGTTTTTGTCTGTCCGTCTGTCCGTCTGTCTGTCTGTTTGTTCCGGATAATCTCCGAAACGGCTGGACCGATTTTGACGGGATTTTAACTGGCAGATAGCTGATGTCACAAGTAGTAACTTATGCTACTTTTATTTTAGAAAAAGAATTAGGGTTTCACGCGAAAAACTAACAGACAGACAATAAATTTGAAAATTGTTTTTTTTATTATGAGAATCATATATGCTTTCATATGACACTTTGATTGTATTTATTTGTATAGATTCTTATGTCCGTGTGTATGTGATTGAACTTCTCCTAAACGGCTGGACAGATTTTGATAAAATTTTATGTGGTTGACTATCTCTTCCCCGCGACTTCACCCGCGTGAAATTTATTACGATTAGATTTCATGGGTTTAAATTTTTTTGCGCAGAACCCTAATTATTTTTCTAAAATAAAAGTAGCCTGAGTTACTTCTTATAAAATCAGCTATCTGTTAGTGAAAGCCCTGTCAAAATCGGTCCAACCATTTCAAAGATTAGCCGAAACAAACAGACAAAAATTTTAAAAATTGTCTTTTTGTTATAAGTACTGTTTATACTTTCATGTGCATTTGGTAAAAAGCTGTTATTTTCACATTACAAACAGACACTTTAATTTTATTTATTTGTATAGATATAGATTAAGTTGGTTCGAGAATGGTTTAGATTCACAATTGGACCGTACAGGTGGCACTGTTATCGAGAATCAGAGATCACTCGTGTGAAACCTGGGCGGATCGCTAGTGTTGTTATGGAATAACAACAGCAAAAAGGCAGCACAAGGCTGAACATTCAATTTGTGCGTAATAAAAACCAGAACCCAATTATAATCATAAAGTATAACATTACATTGTTCTCATAAACTTTTTCTACTACGGCGTCAACCTCGGCATTAATATAACAAATTAATAAAACAAATGATTATATTAATGCCTCATCTATGAAGCGAGGAACTGGTAAGAAGTACAGGGAGTAGACAGATGCAGGTGACTTAGTACCATGTTTTTTATAGAAGTATGGAAGACGAACGAACCCGCCATATGATAAAATAAATGCTGTGCTCATAAACACTTTCATCTATCCTCGATAAAGAGTTTTATCTAGTTTTAAACTTAGTCCTTTTTTTAAGAATAAGGGTGACAAACGAGCACATAGTTCACATCTACTTCTATTGTGGAATTAGAATCAAAATGCAGATGAATTGACATTCTTGAGGACTGAGATAGATTGCCTCTTTACCTGTAAAAAGTCTCCTCCGGTTTTCCTTACATACCGTATAAAACACAGCAGCATTTTCCTGCTATTTCACTCTGGTATTATTTGAGGGTGGTCCTTCCCCGATCGAACCAATCCATTAGTGCTGCAGCTATAAAACCACTGCAGTGGGGCTCTACCACGTGTTTTGTAGAAGACTTTTCAGCGGTGGACTTTTCACGTATACGCAAACTAGAGCCTACTCCTTTTTAAAGGGCCGGCAACGCACCTGCAATTCGCCTGGTGTTGCAGTTGTTCATGGGCGGCGGTAGTCACTTACCATCAGGTGAGGGAGAGCCGCATGCTTGTTTGCCACATCTTATATAAAACAAAACAATCCGTCTCTAAATATTAATACTAAGATAGGAGGTAGTCAGGTTGTAGCGTCAGAGACTGCATGAGCATGACTGAATTTCTATTTGCACAGATGTTTGATCAGAATTTCTTTTTGGTCCGGCTAAAATTCCAAATACAAACACATCAAGTATCTACAATAAAACACTAAGTACTTCGACAACATACACCATCACGTGACAAACCACCAGTTATATTCCTGTACTGTATTCATGCAGTTATATGTACTACGTACTAGAGAAGCCATTCCGAACATTGACTATCTTCAACTGAACTGTAGTGCAGTCCATACAAACTAAATATTGCATAAATTGAAGATTTGTGAATTCCATAAAATAATTATTATTACATTTTATTTAGAAATATGTTTGTTTAGATTAAATTAAGATATTTTATATTAAATTCTTATATTTATTTTATATTAATATCTTATTTTATATCAAATTAAAGTCTTCGCTCATGCGCAACTACTACTCCCGCGCATGCGCGAAGACATAGAGTAGGACACAATTTTTGTTTGGAATGGCTTCTCTAGTACGTAGTACATATAACTCAATGACTGTATGTCGATGTTCCCACTGAGCTTTGGTAAGTTAGGGAGGGAGCAACCAGAATTCGATTCCCGTCAGCACTAGTATTACCGTTACTGAGAATTTCTTGACTGAAAAGCCAATAACGAATTTCAGCCCGAAACTAGATTCGAACGATCGCGCTGAAAACTAGGCAGTCAATAGAAAAAAATAAAAAATATTTCGAAGACAACGTTATGAAGTCCATCAAAAGGCATTTTTTTTAAATACTAGTAATGCTATTAAACATAATTATATTCCCTTTAAGCATTCCTGGTTAGCTTAAAATGCTTGTTAGAAGTGGTTGACGACAGTAGTCGAATGGTGGATTCGAACCTAAGCAATGAAAGCCGACTCTATAAGAAGTTAGAGATCGTCTAATTTAAAACTGCACGACGCGTCCCTTGTATTTTGTGTAGATTTTATAAGTTTAATCATGTTTTTTTTATAGAATAAGGGTGACCAACGAGCACACAGTCCAGAGCAAATAGATGTTGTGGTCTATATACATCTACTCGTACTTTTATCCTTGATTAAGAATCAAAATGCAGATGCGTTGTCACCCCTGAGGAATAAGATGGAATGCCTAGTCTTCCGTAAAAATGGGCTCCGGTTCTTTTCACTCACCATACGAAACACAGTAGCAAATAAGGTAAAAATGCTACAAATATAAAGGGCGCGCACCGTGCAGAATGGTTTCTTATAACACTTATGCCATAAATGTGATAAAATCTACCAATGTACAAAGGAAGCGCGTGCAGTTTCAAATTAGAGGATCTCTACTAGCATGTACTTTTATACAAAGGTAAATCATTATATTTTTGACCTTATCATGATAACCCAAGCCTATTATAAAATATCCGCGACACCACGCCAGTGAGAACACAAACAAGCTTGTATCCATCCTTACCGTTAATCAACTCTTTAAATAACAATAAAGCATAACTAACCTTTATAATCTCTCCGTAACGCCAACAAGAAGTTATTGTTACCGCAACAAACACGTCAAGAATAATATTACTGTTAAATTGTGTTCAATTTTCACGTAACGTTCTTTAAACTGGACACACGAGTCACTTCTTGTAAACCCGAACATAAACTGGCGCGAGCCGTAACCGGTAACCGGCTTGTTGATTGCTGAATGCCGATCTGTTGTTCTGTAGGATGACAATGATTGATGTATATTTTTTATAGAATATGCGTGACAAACAAGCACACCGTCCACATGATGATAAGTGGATGCTGTGTCCCATATACATCTAATTTATTCCCGATTAAGGATCAAAATGCAGATGCGTTGTTACCCCTGAGGACTATAATAGAATGCTTGATTTCCAGTGAAAGAGGCTCCGGTTCTCTACACTCACCATAGGAAAAGCAGCAACATTTACGTATACGTATAAAGACGAAGTAAAGGTAGTGTATATGCTCCGTAGTTATAATATATTCTTTAATTCGCTTTTCCCAATCCCAATAGGAGAGTAATTCATTCTTGGGGCGATGTATACGCTTTTACAACAAATTCCAGAAAATATACAAAATTTGACCTGCTCAAAGTTAAAAAAATTTATTAAACAAATTATATAAAAAGGGTTATTATAATATTAAGGAATTTATGGATGATAATAACCCCTGGGAATGAGGTGATCGCTACCAAGCTATTTCTAATTGGTTTTGTGTTGTTAATTGTGCAACATACATAATTGTAAGCTGTTATATAGAAGAAAAGTCCCGCTGAGTTTCTTGATGATTCTTCCCAGGGTAGAGGTCTTTTTTGAACCAACGGTAATTAAATAAGAGAGTGACTTTCAATAAGTATTATTTATAATTTATATTGAATAAACAAGTGCCTGTTTCTCTTTCTGTTTCATATAAATTAAGCAACAGAACTGGCGCTACACAAGTAACACAATAAGGAGTCAACGTCTGTTAGCTGGCTTCACATGCCTTCAAAATGTTTTTTTTATTTATCAGAAATACAAGTTCCATTACAATGTTTTCCTTCACCTCCCAGCGCGGGTTAGTCATCATTTGAAATTATAATCAACAATCTCTTAGTACCGGCTGGAATCAAATCAGGGTTGATCGTGTACTGTCAAACTTACGGCGAGTTCTTAGCCCTGACTCAGGACACCTGAGCCTAACACGGCCGGCAGTAATACGCCATATATCTGAAACCATAAGACCTTTCGGGCATTTCCTTGGTTGACTTTGATTGTCCAACAACCACAATAACGAAATTGGGTGGTATAGTCTCTAACGTGCAGTATCTTAGCGCTGCCGTACGGTAATACAAATCAGTTTCTCTCGATGGACCTTGATCAATCGTAGTTTCATATATATTACTATTGACAAAAACATTATAGTAGCAGCACTTTTACTAATAAAATTATTTTATGTATGCAACTATGTTGAATACCCCCGCCCGGGAGGACATAGAATGCATGGGAGGGATCCCATGATCCATTCTGTGGGAGTGGCCTATGTTTAATAATGAAATTTTCATAGGCTCGGAAATTTATTATACCATATTTGTCAAACATTTACATGTTTCGTAACAATTGTACTACTTCGTACATTTAAGTGAAGTCGAAACCACGCTAAAATAATTACCTTCGCACCTAAATTCATTTGCAGCCAACAACATGATTTCAGATGCACATGTGTGCTTGTACTGTATCTTGCTACAATTAGTTATAAGTTGCCTGTCTATTTTTCTTTATTGGTCTGAGGACTGGCCTGACAAATTCTTGGTCACCCTAATCCGGTTTGGTCATCAATGACTCAAGGTGGACCCGACAAACCGCCATTCTGTCTCGCAGCGTGCACAGCGGCTTGTTTCAAGCATGAAATCAATATTTTACTGGCGAAACTCTGCGATTCGTTTAAAATTCATAGAGGCAATAACTGCTATAATGCTTGAATGTAACGCGGTAGATGGTAGTGAGTAATAAGGAGTTTTAAGTTAAAATATCTGCTTCTTGGACCGTAAACCAATCATACATGTAAATATCTAAATTATTTAACTTAAAATTGATAGAAGAAAGTTATTTGGAACGAAGTTCCTTATCGCACGGTACGAATTTGACGAATGGGGACTAGGCGAGAAAAAGTGTAATACCCCATTTACACTCTCGCGCGAGCGACGAGGCGAGTCGCGAGGCGAGCCACGAGGCGCGAGTGTAAACGCTAGCTCGTGGCTCGCCTCGCAGCTCGCCTCGCCACTCGCGGCGCTCGCGTCGGAGGCGGTTTTTTGGGCACGAGGCAAAGGGCCTCGCGAGGGACGCGAGCGTGGTGTTTACACTCGCGCTCTCGTTTCAGTTTGTTTACGGCGCCTTTTCGTGCAGGTTGTGTTGTTTTGTTGGGTTTACACGTTCGACTTCAATTAAAAATGGACTGGTCGTAAGAAGAAACGCTAAAGTTCTTGGAACTCTATCAGGCTGAGCGAATAATTTGGGATCCAAAACATATTATGCATAAAAATATCCAAAAAGTAAATGATGCGTGGAATAGAATTTCCGAGGTTATGTGCAGACCGCTAGCAGAGCTCAAAGTAAAAAAGAATGCGCTTATGGCTACCTTTCGTCAACACCTACGAAGAAAAAAGCAATCTATGAAATCTTTAAAAAAATCTATGAAATTTTTTAATTTCTTTCTTTTTAAAATGGTCAAGCATCGATAAATATTTATTAAGGCAAGAGTTAATGCCGCTATTATTTCGACGTCTTCCATCGTTGCTGGTTCAACGCAAACTGAACGCATCGCGAGAGTGTAAACAGGCACTCGTTACCTCACAACAACACGTGAGCTGCGAGGCGAGGTACGAGGCGAGGCGTGAGGCGAGAGTCTAAATGGGGTATAAGATTATTCCGTCACAACTACTTTTCTATAGCGCGAGCGAAATGGAATAATATCCATCTCCCTCGCACTTTTTCTTATCTTGCCATGAAAGAAATATTATTTTAAATGACGCTTCATTTTAATAGACTCTAGTCATTCATCTATTTGTATTTGTTAATCAATATAATAATACGTTTATTAATAATAATATACTACGAAAGTAACTTGGTTCCAACGAGTGTTCCACGACACTCATGCATGTTTTTTTTTTATAAATTTGAAGTGACAAACTCACTTACACCAACTCCAAATAAAGAAGGCTACAGGTAAAGCGTTGTCACCTCGGGGGACTATATGGGATGGGATGATATGTCTCACAGCTTGTAGTTATACTGGCTCTCTACAGGGTTATTTTTCAAAGAGTAGCCAAATTTTAAACCTAAGTTCAAATATATAAATAATGATTATGCCGTTATTACGGATAACGGAACGGTACATACGGATAAATAACGCTTCTACTTTTATTTGAAATTATCCCAAATTGAATGTGATTCATGGGCAACAACGTTTTTGCCTACCGAGCGACCCTTACGAATGCGTGCGTGCCTGGTAAAATCACTTAAAATAGTGCATTACCACGCATTATGAATTTAAAAGATAGAAAGGACAGTATTATTGAGGTTTTTGAAGTTATACTTCTTAGGGCGCGTTTGGAAAAAATGATGTGAGTGAATTTTTACGCTGCGTGCGCACACCGACACCTAAAAACGACACCATGAAGTTGTTACGATACGCGCGCACACCGATACCTAAAAGCGACAACTTTAGTGGGTAATTGTCTCTCAAGGTTTTTTTTGTTTTGTTACGCTAAAGAAGTGTAACTTCCTACGTGCGTACATAAGTACACACACACTTATTTAATTAATTTTCCTTCACCATTTGCCTATACTACTTATTCTGAACCTTCTCTGCAAATTTGGCCGGTTATTTCATATAACCTTACCCATAATAACCCTGTATTCAGACCTGTAATCAGACCGGAACATAGCAATGCACGCACTGCTATTTGGCGCCAAAAGTAGGTAAAAGTGCGGTATACCTATACCTATGGTATACAAAGGGGTACCCTAGCAATAAAATGAGTCCTAATTCCTAATTAAAAGAATAATAATAAACGAACATACATACACCACATCATGATATACATATAATACATGACTATAGTACTTACCAGACTGTATAGTCTGGTCATTAAGATGTGTCAGTACACCCGGACGCTGACTTATTATTTTGCTCTTATTTTGTTATTTTTTATTGTTTGTTGAATAAATGTTTTTTTCTATTTTAAGAATTATGGTTATTGTAATAAAATACGAATATAAATAATAAACACAAGTTAGGTAGCAATGAACCTTTCACTGCGGCGCTTAGTTTTAAAATGCCAAATTTTCCTGCGGGTGTACGCCGTACGCGACAACCTTTAATGTCGCGGCGGCGCCTTTGACAAGATGCGGCACGTGCCAAGGCGATGCGACACGAAGGCGACAGTATCTAAGTGAACGGACTATTACACACAGACACAGTGGATGCTGTGGCCCATAAAGAGACCTTCATCCTATCACAATATTTCTACTGCCGAATAGCAGTGCTTACACTGTTATCAATGCTAAAAGGCTGATGTTAAAGGGTACAGAGAGACAGTATAATTACAGGCTGTCGGGTGTTCCATCTAAGTTTTCAGAAGTGACAACGCAGCTATAGTCTTCTTTGTTTGAATTTGGCTGCACAGAACGAACACAGAATATCAGCATAAAACAGCAATATAATAATGCTATGTTTCTGTCGCTGCTTTAGTCAAGTTATTAACAAATTCTATAATTATGAACCAAAGTCACTCATAATTCACAAATTATGATGGTTTATTAAATAATAGCCGGGTACCCACCTAGCGTACAGGCTCGCGCGGCAGCTTCGGTATGCAGCTCGCGAGCGAAGGCTCGCGAGGCAGCCTCAACAGTATTGACCGGAAGACTCGAGCATCCAAAATGAACAATTGTGTATTTGCGGCTGCAGCTACTTTCCTAGTTGCTTATAGTTTAAGAAAACGAAAACAGTCTTTTGGATCCCACAGTATCTTGTACGTACCGTCCAGTTGAATTAAACGAATGGACTTATCCTGATTGCTCATGATATTATATTATTAAATGACAGTAAACTAAAACAAACACTATAGCCTCGCAAGCCAAAATAACACTGTACAGTGTACACACGAACAGCAAACATTGAGGCACATTTGAGCGCGTCAAGTTTACCGACAATGTATGGGTCGCGGTCGAGCGGCGCTCGGCCAAGGCAACGTGCGCCCGAGGCAGCCCGAGGCACGTCCACTTCAGCCGAGGCATTGGCTCGCGAGGCTGTCACGCGAGCCCGTACGCTAGGTGGGTACCCGGCTAATAATTAGCTGTCTTCCGCGACTTCACCCGCGTGTAATTTACGGTTTTAATTTTGTTGCGCGGAATCCTAATTATTTTTCTAAATTATAAGTAGCTTAAATTACTCCTTATAACATCAGCTATATATATATATGTATATATGTATTGAGCATTTTGTTGATTAGCCGGAACAAACAGAAGGACAAAAATTTTAAAAATTGTGTTTTTGTTATAAGTACCGTAGGTATATATATTCAAATTCATGTAATAAAAAGCGGTTATTTTGACGTTACAAACAGACACTTCAATTTAATTTATTTGTATAGATATAGATGTATAGATTATTGATAGGTATATGTAGTTAAATAGAGATAAATTTAAAAACCGTACTTAATCTATTACTTCACACGCACTGAATGGTTAACACTAAATACACATACCTAATATAAAGAAACGTTTTTACAAGATATTCTTGTCATTTGTGAAAAAATACTGGTTTTGTATTTTTGAACAAATCCTTGGGTGAGCAGTTTAAAATGTACAGGCGTCATATATTTATATAATAAGTTGATGTGCATACCACCAAGATTAATTACGGATTCATTAATATTAAATTTAAATTAAGTAGACTTAGTCTGGTTTTATTAGATAAGACTGGCGTTAGTGGAGACAAGAATTCATTCTGAATCGCTGAGTCGATGGCGTACAAAGATAGGGGCACGGTCTGACCGAACTTCCATAAATAATGTAGGTACTGCTCAAATCAACACCGGTTCGCAAACACAAAACCGCACAGAATAACCACCTAAAAACTTTGGAATATGACCCGCCCCGGCTTCGTCTAGATCTGGATCTAATTCTAATGTGGCATCACTGAATTCTTCTCCTGCTTCTCCTTATCGAATCGTTACTCAAACAAAATGTTAATTCATGTACAAAACAATTTATATTTCATAAAGTCTTATCAGAATATATTGTAAAATATTTTATAAATATTAATATTAAGAAAACCGCAAATCTGTGGGAGATTTCCGTTAGAATCATTGCATCTTTAATAGATACAATTGCACCTCAATTAACTATTGTGAGTATTTGGTTCTAGTATCTAATCTAGTTTTTTCTGATTTAAGAAAACATAGTAAAAGTGTCTGGCGTATGTGGACTATGAGAAAGCCTTTGATTCCATCGAAATTTGGGCGGTGCTGCAGTCCCTTCAGCGGCGCCAAGATGACTGTCGGTATATCGAAGTGCTGATGTGCTTATACAGTAGGGCTACGATGGCCATCCGAGTACAGAACCAGAGTACGAAACCTCCTCCTCATATAACTATAGAAGAATATCCTCGAAACTCTTCACCGCTGCATTGGAAGACGTTTTCAAGCTTCTGGACTGGAATGCATGCGGTTTTAACATCAATGGCGAGTACATCACTCACCTTCGATTTGCCAACGATATAGTCCTTATGGCAGAATCACTAGAGGACCTAAGCAATATGCTCAATGACCTCAATAGCGTTTCCCAACGGATAGGTCTTAAGATGAACATGGACAAAACAAAGATCATGTTTAATGTCCATGTCACACCTATGCCGCCTAGTCTGGACATTGCGAAGGCCTTCGATCGGGTTTGGCACAAAGCGCTTCTTTCGAAGCTCCCTTCCTATGGGCTTCCCGAGAAATTGTGCAATTGGATCACCAGCTTCCTTGCAGATCGGAGCATCAAGGTCGTTGTAGACGGTGCATGCTCTGACTACAAGCATATTAACGCTGGTGTTCCACAAGGCTGTGTGCTATCACCACTGTTCCTTCCGCATATCAATGATATGTTGCTAACTGGTAACATTCATTGCTATGCGGATGACAGCACTGGTGATGCTCTATACACCGGCCGTGCCAATATTTCTCGGAAAACGTCGCTGAGTACCGGAACAAACTTGTGTCTGAAGTCGAGTCTTTGCTGAACAAAGTCTCGGATTGGGGGCGACTAAATCTAGTCCAATTTAATCCTCAGAAGACACAAGTTTGCGCGTTTACCGCTAAAAAGAACCCCTTTGTCGTATGTCCTCAGTTTCAAGGCACTCCCCTTCTTGCCTCAGCCAGTATCGGTATCCTCGGAGTCGACATATCGAGTGACGTGCAGTTTCGTGGTCACTTGGAAGGGAAGGCCAAATTGGCCTCTAAAAAGCTTGGCGTGCTCAGCAGAGCGGGACATTATTTCATGCCGGCACACCGCCTGCTACTTTACAAGGCGCAAGTTCGGCCTCACATGGAATACTGTTCCCATCTCTGGGCAGGGGCTCCCCAGTGCCAGCTCCTTCCACTTGACCGCATCCAACGCAGAGCGGCTCGAATTGTCGACGGCCGAGCCCTTTCCGATCGGCTCGATTCATTGGCACTGCGAAGAGATGTTGCATCCCTTTGCATTTTCTTTCGCATCTACCATGGGGAGTGCTCTGAGGAATTGTTCGGATTAATCCCAGCCGCCAAATTTCACGAACTCACATCGCGGCAGAACTCCCGATACCATCCACACCATCTGGATGATTGGCGGTCCACCACTGTGCGATATAGAAGATGTTTTCTTCCTCGCACAACTTCCTTGTGGAATCGATTACCATCAGCGATTTTTCCGGACCGATACGACTTAGGGACCTTCAAGAAAAGAGCGTACTCCTTTTTAAAAGGGCGGCAACGCATCTGCGATTCCCCTGGTGTTGCAGTTGTTCATGGGCGGCGGTAGTCACTTACCATCAGGTGAGCCGCATGCTCGTTTGCCCCCTCTCCTATAAAAAAAAAATGCCGGTAGTTGTTGGGAGCACTAAGCTCGAAGTTGTTGACGAATATGTTTACCTGGGACAAATAGTCTGACTAGGTAAGTCCAACTTCTACCGCGAGGTCAATCGACGGATTCAACTCGGTTGAGCAGCGTTCAGGAAATTACGGCACATCTTCTCGTCAGGTATACCTTAAAACTTGAAAACGAGACTGTACAAAGTTTGTACCACAAACAGTGCGTGTTGCCAGTGATGACCTATGGAACTGAGACGTGGTCCTTCACTGCTGGCCGGCTGAGGAAAGTCAAGGTCGTTCAGCGATCTATGGAGAGGGCTATGCTCGGAGTTTCTCTGTGTGATAAACTTAGAAATGAGGATATCAGCAGTAGAACCAGAGTGACCGACATAGCCCAACGGATTAGTAAGCTGAAATGGCAATGGACCGGCCATGTAGCTCGAAGAACCGACAACCGATGGGGAAAAAAGGTTCTCGAGTGGCGGCCTCGTACCGGCGGACAAAGTATAGGGCGTCCCCCCACTAGATGGAGTGACGACCAAGTCGATGGATACAGGTGGCTCAGGACCGTGCTTTGTGGTATTCCTTGGGGGATGCCTATGTTCAGCAGTGGTCTTGTGAAGGGCTGTAATGATGATGATGATGATAACGTTTTAAGAATTTTTGCTTACACACGTTGGTGGTACACGTCCCTATAGCCTGGTGGTCCTGTATTATTGATACGGCTGATACGGCCTACCCTTGTGTCAGTCTAGCATTGCTTGTTTCTCTGTTAATGTACTCTGAAAGTCAAACTTTTGCCAGTGTTAAGCAATAAAAATACTATTAAAAAAAAACCACCACAATATTTTGTTACACGACATTTCGAGGTTTTTGGGAGATTTTGACGACAACTTAACCCAACGGACAGTCGATGACGACAGTAACTCAAGTTTTAAGGCACCTAAGCTAACAATATAATATAAGGTTGATAAGGGTGACAAACGAGCACACCGTCCACCTGATGGTAAGTGGTTGCTGCGGCCCATAGACATCTACATCTATCCTCGTTTGCGAATCAAAATGCAGATGCGTTGTCACCTGTGAGGACTAAGATGGAACGCCTCATGTCCAGTAAAAAGGGTCTCCGGTTCTCTACACTCACCATACGAAACACAGCAGCATTAAGTTGCTATTTTACGCTGGTATTATGTGAGAGCGTGGTCCTTCCCCGATCGAGCCGACCCATTCGTGCTACAACTATACTACTAATATAGCTGCAGCATGGCTCTACCACGTACAAAAATCGGAGCAGTTGTATTGCCATTGAGACTACTAGTTCAAATACGCAGACACCTTATCACAAATTCGCATTACTTTTACGTTCAAAATTCACTTCAAACCATTATTTAAAAATGAACAGGAACAAAAATACGCCGAGGTCAAATTCCCTCCAAAACTCTTAACAAGCTCTTTCGGTGTACAAATGGTACTCTGTGATTTTGGTGTATTTAAAGATACTCTGTGATACTACAATCTCTTCAGTTGAGGTTTGGCGGGATCTTGACTGGCGGCGGAATGCTGCTTTTGTATTATTGTTTAAATAATAGTTTGAAAAAATTTCGATATGTAAAAGTGGTACGATTTTGTGTATTAAATGTCTATGCATGTGAACTATTAGTGGAAACGGTGAAACAAGTGCTCCGATGGTGATGTGAATCTATCAAGATAAGTTAGGCGCCTTGAGATACTATCGCCAACTGACTGCTGGCTCAAGTTACCATCCAAATGTGCCAAAAATAATGCAATGTGAGTGTGACGCATCGACATATTGTGAAGCAGTTTATTATATAGGATTGTTATCACTTGATACTGAGATACATGAAGATATGGCTTAAAAGACAAACATCCAAGCAAAAAATCCCAATAAAAATTGAGTTTTATTGAGTGTATTTTGTTATTATTTATATCATTAAATATAAGGTTTGATGTGATTATATTATCCATCCATCGATCCATTAGGCCGGCCACATACATACGGAATTCCGTTTCGGGATTCCGTTTCGATATTCCGATTCGGAATTCCTGACGCAGCAAGTCCATATAAATTATATGACCCCTCACACACGTACGGTAGTTTTCCGTTCGAAATTTTGCGGCCAAAACGGGATTCTGTATGTGTGTGGCCGACCCGTTCGGAATTCCGAAACGAAATTCCGTATATATGTGGCAGGCATAAAAGTTCACTACCGAACATAGGCCTCCTCCATAGATTGCCTTATATAAGGAGATTTTTTCCATAGTTGTCAGCTGTAAATTGTTGCGTTTGGCAGGCGGGTTGACAACTGCAGTTTTTTTTATAATTTTAAATTATTATCAGAAAGCTGTTACTGCCCATCCCCTGTTTCAGTTTCCTACTCTTGTTAGAGAGTAATTGTGTTCTGTGCACTATCGCCTCTTACGACATCTATCTCAGTGATGACATTTATGTTTTGACATTTGAAGCAGTGTTTCCACTTTTAAGGATTTCGCCGTTTTTTAGGGCGAAACCGCTCATTTAAAGGTAAAACTGAATAATAAAAAGAATGTAAAGGTGGTAACTAAGCATGGGCGTTTTCAGTTTTTGGCTGCAACGGTTACATAACCGATATTTAGTTTTCATATCGTTATTGAAAACCGTTTTCAAATATCGATATCAGTAGTAATGGTTTGTTGCTGAATGCGCAAACGACAACCGAAACATTACCGAAAACTGTAGAACCAGTGCAACATTTATTTTACAAATTACTTCGATTATTTTAGTTTAGAACTCAGAGGCTCTAATATAATCTTAGATGTAATATTTAGACATGTCTGTTAATATATAAATGTCTAAAATTACATTATTTCTATCCTTATTTATTTCTATAATGTTTATACTTACCCATTTTTTTTTAAAGTGAGACGTAGGATCAGAGTTTAATTTCAAAGTCTATAATTAAACTGTATTCATAAGTACTAAACATAATTTATATATATATAAAATTATTTAGGTACATAGTTTATTCATTAATGACTATTTAAGTTGTCGATTTACCTTCATATACTTAACTAGGCTTAGGACTAGCAGAAAAGTTTTGAAACTAATGTACAAAATGCAAACAAATATTACAAATAAAGGCACAAACGCAACGTCAAAAATTAATAATTTTACAGATAATTTCATAGTGAATGGCACACGCCACCAAAGTTAAGTGCGTAATTGTTACGTTTTGAAGAAAAAATCAAATTTATGATACCATCGCTAGAACGCGAAACAACGAGTATCAAAGGAAATCGGTTAGTTTTGGGCCGTGTTGGCATATCGTTACAGTTTGCGTTTTACGTTCCCTACGTTGGTTTATCGATATAATATGATATTTGATAACATAACGTTATCAGTTACGTTTTGATATCATCGATCTCATGCCTAGTGGTAACACTTTTAACCTAGACATAGAAAATATGATGAATTTTACGCCCTAAATCAAGGATTTTCGGAGAATAATTTGAGCTATTTAGGGCAATTGTCAAAAAAATCTAGGGCAAAATTAAAACCTGATAGTGGAAACACTGATTTGAAGCCATCTATGTTATTGGAGTTTTGGCGGGAACTTGACCGGCGGCGGTTTGCTGCTCCTGTATTATAGTTTAAATAATAGTTTGAAGTGGATTTTGATATGTAAAAGTGGTGCGATTTTATGTATTAACTGTCTACGCATGTGAACTATGAGTGGAAACGGTGAAACAGGTGCTCTGATGGTGATGGATTCTCAAGATAAGCTGTTTGTCTGCATAGGTGCCTTGAGATACCATCGCCAACTGTCAGCTGTCTGCTGGCTCAAGTTGATGTCAAAATCTCCCAAGAGCTGCACAATGTGATGCATCAACATATTGTGAAGATGTGAACTATGAAGGATAATTATACATTTTGCATTTGGGGAAATTATAATAAACCGAATAAAAATACTCAAAACTTGGCCTAAAGGTATAGATACCAGCCCATAAACTCCAAAAAAAAAATATCTATGTCATTTAGTCATTTGAGTTTGACATTTTGTTTGATATTATCATTGATTTATTGATTTGATTTCACAAACCCAATATAATGCTATATAAACACTCACGTTTGATTTGAGTATGTTATAAAGTAATAATGTATGCTTTGAGTTAGTTACTGAGCTAGTTTTAGTCGCCGAGTTCATTATATAACTGGACTGGAGCTGGACATTTGAATTTTGACGACCTATTAGTCAAAAAATGATCGGAACCTACGCATTTTGTTTAAAAAAATATGAATTGATTTTTGGATTAATAATTATCTCATCGATTAGTGTTTTAGCAACAAATGTTTGCAATTTTAACGTGAGGGTCAAGCAAACTTTGATAAATGAAGGATTTCATAGGTAGTTTATAGTTTAATCATTAAATGTTACAAAATATCCAAAAAATATTAAAAATATTGGTTATTTATTCATATAAAGCACAATATACAAAATATACTCTTACCTACTTAGAAACTATGTACCAAAGTTAAAAAAATGAAAATTATATCATGTATAGTGGAAAGAAAAATTCAATTAAGTGGTAGATATACTTAACTTGATTAGTGCATGAGTATTCTTTTTTATATATTAAAATGTTTAAAAATTCTTGTAATAATTTATTATAGTAAGTTTTCACCATTAATTGGTAATTATTTATAAAAGAAATATGTAAAGTGCATTATCAATTTTGATCTCAATGCAAGAACATCTTGTAGGTAATTTTGTAAAAGTCAAATGTAAAAAAAAATTATCATCAATAAGAGTCCGTAAAAAAGTACATTATACGACATGGCTTATTTTCATTGTAGAAATTATTTGGGGTAAACAAAAAAATCTTACACCTGACACTGAATCTGGCTAGACAATGTATTTTATATCTGATATGGTGATCATTTTACCTCTGTCTAGAAATAATAATAACATTATACGGTTTATCTTATTTCATTTATTGTAAAAAAAACACAGTATAAGGTGGGATGATAAATCTTTAGTCTCTCCATATTTTTGTCTAATAATTAATTAAAAGTAATCAATAATAAATCATGATAAATCTTTCTTTGTTTCAGAAATATCACATATGGTATTGTATTTAACACTGAGAACGACGATGAGAGGTGGCTGTATGAAGATTGTATTGTTGGTTTAGAACAAGAACTGCCATCTGGTGTATTCACTAACCCAGATGAATTAAGTGACTTACGACGAAACAAAAAGGTATTACTTTAAAAAAAAAGTACCTATTTTTTAGTACATAGTGATCAAAAGGAATTCATCTAGCAGACAAACAGATAAATTATTACATATTAGACAAGAGAACAGAAAAATTATTTTAGTATGTCCACTACATATTAAATCAAAAATAATTCATTTAGAAAGACTTGACTTTTACTGATGTAATAGTAAACCTATGTAAAATTAGTAAAATTAGTTTGAAGCAATAGAATAGAATAGAATGATTTTTATTCAATATTGATTATAACATAATACTTATTGAAAATCATTTTTTATTTACCACTGGTTTGGAAAATACCTCTGTCCTGGGAAGAACCAGCAAGAAACCCAGTGAGACTTTTTTTAAACATAATTTCACTTAACAATAATTTCATTTATACAATTTTAAATGTATTTGTGTAGAACTAGCATGGTGGCGATCACCTTATTACAAGGGGTTATTTTCATTCATGTATTCCTTGATATTATAATAACCCTTTTTGTACAGTTTTTCTTTAATAAAACTTTTAAACTTGTTTATTGACAAACTTTGAACATGTTCTGGGATTTTGTTGTAAAAGTGTATATATTGCCCCATCAATGAGTTACTAATTCTGTGGAGTCTAGTAACTGGTATTACAAGCTTATGTTTGTTCCTAGTGTTTAAGGTATGAACATCCCTATTCTTATTAAAGCTATTTATGTTTTTATGTACATACATTACATTTTCATAAATATATTGCGATGCCAAATTTAATATCTTTATTTCTTTAAATTTTTCTCTGAGGGACTCTTTACAATTTAGGTTATAAACCGCCTCTCTTTTGCAAAACAAATATAGCTTCAATATCAGTCACATTACCCCATAGCAAAATTCCATAAGACTACACTATGAAAGCAACTAAAATACACTAATCTAACTGTCTCAACATCTGTGAGACTTCTAATCTTTCTTACAGCATATGCTGCAGAACTAAGTTTGCTTGCTAATTTAGATATACGGGGGCCCCATTGAAGTTTCTCGTCAATAGTAATACCAAGAAAACAGTGGTATCCACAAGACTCAACTCCTCCCCATTTAAGAGCACATTGGTTTTCGAATTATTTACATTAGGTATTGTAAATTTAATACATTTTGTCTTATTGCCATTTAAGAGGAAATTGTTAAAATAAACATGTTCATCACATGTTCTCTAATTTTGTTCTTGATCTATAAGGCATGGTGGTTTTGTAATAAGGTTTTTCTCCACTTTAGAGCATATTTTAGCAATTACATTAGTGCTTCCACAAATCGAATTTGATATGCTTTTAGCTCATACTACATATAAATCATTTTATTTAAATTTTTATGATATTCAAACTCAAACATTATATTTGAATTATTCGATTTGATTTCATTGTTGATTTTGCTAACCCTTTTCATTTTTAATCATATGTTACACTACTTAAATATCCACATAACCAATTCCTAAGAGATTTCTTATCATGAAGGATGAGTTTTTTAACGGACATGATTTCAATATGGTGATAGCACAAGAAACATAATCACCTTATCTCATCTTATTTGTGTGGTAAGAGGTGACTAAAGAAAAGAACCACTAAATCTGGTGGCTTTCGGTAAACTACCGTATAACCGTATAATATAAATTTTTAACAGTGGTAGAGCCACGCGGCAGCTTTTGCTGTCGCACGGATGGGCCGGCTCGAACCGGGGTGGTACCACGACCTCACAGAAAATCAGCGTGAAGTAGAGGTTTACCTCTGTGTTTCGCTTCGTGAGTGCAGGTGGCCGGAGGCCCTTTTTACTGGAATGAGGCATTCCATTTTAGTCCTCACGGGTGACAACGCATCTACATTTTGATTTGTAATAGAGGATAGATGTAGATGTCTATGGGCCACAGCAACCACTTACCATCAGGTGGACTGTGTGCTTGTTTGTCACCCTTATCCCATAAAAAAAATAACCATCTAATATTTATTTATAGACATCACTATCACCACACTCAATATAAGTTCATTGCTGATCATATACTTCCCCATAGATTGTGTAATAAGAGGGATATTTGCAATAGTTGCCATGCTTGTCAACTGTGTGTAGTGGCCGACAACTGTAGCTTATTATTTTATTGTTTTTATTACGAAGATGCTGCTGCCCACACCCTGGTTTATTTTCCTATGTCGCCTCTTATGACATCTACGGGACGATATGGGTTGAGGATATTCTTGCATAGTACCTCTATCCTCAACATTAATGAAATATTTCATTCATAAAATATTTAAATTCTCAAATCAGTGCTGTCTCTGTAAAGAAGCATCAAAACTACCAAACGTCTGACACAACCATCACCAATATATCTATGAAACTTGATTATATCAAATACATATAATATATGCATATTTTTATAATTACAGGCTAAAGGCATTGCATTATAGGCCCCAGAGGTGACTCTGTAGTCTTCTTTATTTGTAGTTGGTTTCATGTGCATGGATTTCTGTAGTCACTTACCATCAGGTGGACTGTGAGTTGGTATGTCATCTTAGTTTTAATAAAAATAATACTCACGATTGGTCCTTTAAATAACTTTTTTATTGCCTACCAGAGGACTCACATCTATGACTGTTCCCCATTGTCTTTACATCTGGCGTAGACAAAATGCTTAAACTGCCGTATATTATATTTATATTATTTCTGTTATATTGTGTATTTTCAGTTAAATGCATTTCCACAAAATCGTGTGAATGTGGAACTGCCTGCAGAACAGTCCAGCCCTAACAAGGTGTATATAACTGGAAAGGTCATAGATGAAAAAGTCAACCTTTGGTTGCCAGTTCATGCAAGATATTATCAAGCTGTTTCCGGTGGAGGGTAATGTAATATACTAAAAATTAATGTTATTTAAGTTGACACTAAGACTATACATTTGCCCAAGGATAATGAGTAATATTCCTATATGCAAATATGATAATGATTTCTTATATTTATGCGAACATTACACATTTAAATAAAACATACATGATCCATAATTTTTGAATCATCATCATCATGGATGTTATCATGCCTGGGCTGCGGCTTCGGCGACTCGGGATGTAAACACCAGCACACTTAAAAAGAAGTATAACTTCGCCTCCAGGTCCTTCAAAAGAGTTATTGCCAAGGCAAAGTCAGAGCACATAGGCAGAATTGGCGAGAAACTAGTTTGCCTTCCTTCGGGAACCCGTGCATTCTGGTCTCTCGCCAAGGCTGTCCAAGGGAATTTCTGTAAGCCATCACTACCATCTCTGCACAGGGAGGACGACTCACTGGCCCAAGACCCAAAAGACAAAGCTGACCTTTTAGGCTTCCTTTTTGCGTCCAACTCGACTCTTGATGACGGGGGGAAAACACCGCCGATCATCCCGCGGTGTGAGTGCTCCATGCCGGATGTGCTGTTCTCACAGCGCTCGGTTCGCAAAGCACTTCTCTCCCTGGATATCCAGAAGTCGAGTGGGCCTGACGGAATCCCCCCAATTGTGCTGAGGACGTGTGCTCCGGAGTTGGCACCGGTCCTAACGCGTCTTTTCCGGTACTCCTACTCCCAAGGCGTAGACCCGAACTCATGGAAGACAGCTTTTGTCCACCCGATCCCTAAAAAAGGCGACCGCTCAGACCCGTCCAACTACATGCCTATCGCCATCACCTCCTTGTTCTCCAAAATAATGGAATCCATTATAAACTGCCAGCTCATGAGGTACCTTGAGCATCCCCAGCTGATTACTGACCGGCAGTACAGTTTTCGTCGGGGTCGATCAGCTGGTGATCTTCTGGTCTACCTGACCCATAGATGGGCGGAGGCAGTAGAGTCCAAGGGGGAGGCGTTGGCCGTTAGTCTGGACATTGCGAAGGCCTTCGATCGGGTTTGGCACAAAGCGCTTCTTTCGAAGCTCCCTTCCTATGGCCTTCCCGAGAAATTGTGCAATTGGATCACCAGCTTCCTTGTAGATCGGAACATCAAGGTTGTTGTAGACGGTGCATGTTCTTACTGCAAGCCTATTAACGCTGGTGTTCCACAAGACTGTGTGCTATCACCAACGCTGTTTCTTCTGCATATCAATGATATGTTGCTAACTGGTAAAATTCATTGCTATGCGGATGACAGCACTGGTGATGCTCTATACACCGGCCGTGCCAATATTTCTCGGGAAAACGTCGCCGAGTACCGGAACAAACTTGTGTCTGAAGTCGAGTCTTGGCTGAACAAAGTCTCGGATTGGGGGCGACTAAATCTAGTCCAATTTAATCCTCAGAAGACACAAGTTTGCGCGTTTACCGCTAAAAAGAACCCCTTTGTCGTATCTCCTCAGTTTCAAGGCACTCCCCTTCTTGCCTCAGCCAGTATCGGTATCCTCGGAGTCGACATATCGAGTGACGTGCAGTTTCGTGGTCACTTGGAAGAGAAGGCCAAATTGGCCTCTAAAAAGCTTGGCGTGCTCAGCAGAGCGGGACAGTATTTCATGCCGGTACACCGCCTGCAACTTTACAAGGCGCAGGTTCGGCCTCACATGGTATACTGTTCCCATCTCTGGGCAGGGGCTCCCCAGTGTCAGCTCCTTCCACTTGACCGCATCCAGCGCAGATCGGCTCGAATCGTCGACGACCGAGCCCTTTCCGATCGGCTCGATTCATTGGCACTGCGAAGAGATGTTGCATCCCTTTGCATTTTCTTTCGCATCTAACATGGGGAGTGCTCTGAGGAATTGTTCGGATTAATCCCAGCCGCCAAATTTCACGAACGCACATCGCGGCAGAACTCCCGATACCATCCACACCATCTGGATGATTGGCGGTCCACCACTGTGCGATTTAGAAGATGTTTTCTTCCTCGCGACTTCCTTGTGGAATCGATTACCATCAGCGATTTTTCCGGACCGATACGACTTAGGGACCTTCAAGAAAAGAGCGTACTCCTTTTTAAAAGGCCGGCAACGCATCTGCAATTCCCTCCCTGGTGTTGCAGTTGTTCATGGGCGGCGGTAGTCACTTACCATCAGGTGAGCCGCATGCTCTTTTGCCCCCTCTCCTATAAAAAAAAATCATTACAGCTCTTCACAAGTCCACTGCTAAAAATAGACCTCCCCCAAGGAATGCCACAAAGCACAGCCCTGAGCCACTTGCATACATCAATTTCCCGTATGACTTACCAGGTCATCACTCCATCTAGCAGGGGCCACCGTACACTTTGCCTACCCGTACTAGACTGTCACTCGAGAACCGTTCTTCCCCATTGGTTGTCGATTCTTCAAGCTATATGACTGACCCATTGCCACTTCAGCTTACTAATCTGTTGGGCTATGTCGGTTACTCTGGTTCTACTGCAGATATCTATAAGTTTATCACACAGAAACGCCAAGCATAGCCCTCTCCATAGCTCGCTAAGCGACCTTGAGCTTCCGCATACGACCAGCAGTAAAGGACCACGTCTCAGATCCATAAGTCATCACTGGCAACACACAATCATGCTAAAAATCTATTTTTAAATAGACAAATCAAATTCTCATTCACACATTTCAGAATGTGCTTCAGTGTCCTGTCAGGTCAGAACCGTCTCTTAAATATTTTATTTTATTTTAAATCTAAAATGAGAGAACAATAAATGAGAAAAAAATTAAAATTCCTAGAGTATTTAAATAAATCTTGTCATGTTGTCATCATCATTTTGAATTATAATTATTTTTAGTTTTCAATTAGTGTAAAAGTGATAGTGTAGAAAATCTACTTGGCTAATACTGGGCAAAGAGTAATAATTGCTTGTTGGAATATAAAACAACAACATAAATGTATGTACAGTAGAATCAAAACATTACAAAAAATGTCATGAAAGAAAAACTGACTACATTTAGTTTAGTTTTTAACTTTAATCTTTATAATTTCAGTAGTGTAGTAATTGTAGATTATTTTAAATTAAGACATTGTTTGAATTAATTTGGTGGTTATTGAAATAAAATTATTATTATTAATATTAAAAATAAATCAAAATCAACCTTTGATTTTTAGTACTGCAAGGAACGAGATTGAACCTCCGACACTGTTCCTTCACTGTCCAGATGAAAGGCTAGAGTTATGCGGTGCAAACAACGCACAAGCCGCATTTTTATGCAACGGTAGTCCAAGAGAGAAGTGCAAATGGAAAGAAATACCATATACAATGGTATGCGTTGATTAAATAATTTAAGATTAAAACATCTAAAGTGTAATTATATTAGCCCGTAGTACCTGAGAAGGATGGGGAGAGCAAGTGAACTGTATTTACTAAATCTGACTGACTGACTGACTAACAGAAAAAGAGACTGACAAATGAGTTAACTTTTTGACTGCCTAGCTACTTGACAAACTATTATAGTATGGGACTGTTTTATTGAAAGAATGATGTAGTGACTTAAGAAACAATTTATTAAACTATTTACAATGATCGCGGCAATTATTTATTAATTACTTGTTACGGCCTACGGCTGATCCAGCAAGAGTCAAATCCTCTGGGGCCCATGAGCAGAAGACTTCACGAGCAGACATAGGTCGGGCCTCAATATGGCCACGTGGAATATGTTCTATCACAATAAACTATATTGGAGAAAGCTAGAAACACATAGTACTTACCATTATCCGAAGCTAACTTCGCACCAAGGCTTGGGCAGGCCGTGAGTGTGTGTAATAGTGGATGGCGAGTAGTGTACAGTGATGTGTGAATGTGTGGGGCCTTGGCAAGCATAGGCGACCAGCAGCGGCCGAGTTCCAGGCTGCTCCAAAATACTGCATCGCTCTAGACTGCTTCAGCGCCGGACCACTTCTTTCTTCACTGTCACTACTCAGTCTCTCAGCTTCATCGTATATTTAACTAACTTCAATTCGCCTAATTCCACACTCATCGCAGAATCAAACATGTGATATCAGACACGGCAAGGACAGTAGCACAAAAATCGACATTGAATGTCCCGGATTCCCTTATCACAAATTATAAATTCGGCACCAGAATAACACGTCGCGCCAGAGTCAAAATACGCCTCGTTGACACGCAAATTAATCTAACTAGGCAACCAAAACACAAAAGGGGCACTAAACGCGCCGACACAATTATAATGATATCTTGATCTAGCTATCTAAATAGAATTTACGTAAGAGGCCTGACGGCCCTCGTGGCCGGCGGGGCACCGACCCCTCGACCACGCGTTGAGCGATAGACTGCCACGCAGCCTCCCTACCTCGGCGTTTTTCTCACCTACATACCAAATCAGGTGAGGCGATAGCTCGAACGCCATTGGAGGGCGTACAAATTACCTTTTTTGCCTAAACATTACTAATTAACTATAGGGAGCACTAGAGGGATTCACTTTCTTGATTATTTCTTCTTTTTCTTCTGGGAGCTCTTCCTTTGCCGCGAATGTGAATGAATTTCGTCGGTTTTTCTTTGCGCCCAATGCAAGGCACCCTCCGGAACCGGGGGAGGGAGGTGGTGAATGCTCATAGCATACCACGACAGTCGGCATGCGTGGTTATGTGGGACTCACTTTGAAGAAGTGCCTACCCACTAAACACCACCTGTGGGACTGGCATTGGCCTGTATGAACTATTTCTGCCGAATCAGAAGCGACCCCTTTTAGGGAAAAATGCGCAGAAATTTCGCCGGCCAGGTGCTTGTTTTATATTCCCGCGACGGGACTCGCGCAGTTCACGGTCTCAAACGCGGACTTGAAGCACCCTGATAGGTCGCGCGCATCGTACGATTATGTCGTGGTACGGGGTGACGGGGCGGCGGCACCTCTCGCCGTCCGTAACGGTACCTTTTTAATGACAACGAAAATAACGAAGCGATCATGACAATGCCATCTGAACTTTTAGTCGAGGTGGACTGTATGCTCATTTCTCATTCTTACTATGATATAATTACCTATAATCACAGAACAAATAATAGCTATAATTCAAGATAGCGACATATAGATAGCATTTTACCACATTTCCAGTTTTCAGCAATTTTTGAATCATTAAGTCTCTAGGTCATTAGGAATTCAGTTTAAAATCGATTGGTACTATACTATATTTCGATTGCACATGACAGAGTTATAGTGCATGATAGTATGTACAAGTACAGGTGCGCTATCCATTCCCTGTAGAGATAGTTCAATGGGTCGGCAAACCGACACGGCTGAAGAGAGATCAGGTTCAGGACCAACAGCTTTTACATGCTTTGCGAGACACGAGTATGTAACACTGCCAACATCTTTTCTCCAGGCCGCTACCGTTACATCTTATTAAAGTTTAGTTTGCTGAACATAGGCGTCCCCTACAGATTGCATAATAGTGGGGATATTTGCCATAGTTGACACGCTTGGCAAGCGGGCTGGCAACCACAGTATTCTATTTTTAGTTGTTATTGGGAAGACCCTGCTGCCCATCTCCTGATTAGTTTCCCACTGTCGCCTCTTACGACACCTGCGGAATGATATGGGATAGTGGATATTCTTACACCGCCATTACACAGTCTAACTCCAGGCTGCTAGTGAGAATATCCTTTAGCTTTTTGGCCTGATCGTGGATTCGAACCCGGCACCTCATGGTCAGCAGTCACGCTTACGACCACTAGACAAGCGAAGCAAGTTAGTGTTCATTATGCGCAGCATTTTTTTAATAAGTACACAACATTATTTAATAAGGGTAAATGAGCACACAGTCCACTTGATGCTAAGTGGATATTGTGGCCCACAAGCGCCTACATTTATTCTCGACTAAGCATCAGAATGCAGATGTGTTTTCACCAATGAGGACTTAGATGGAATGCCTCTTAGCCAGTAAAAAGGGTCTCCGGTTCATTTACCATACGAAACATTTAGCTGCAATTTTATGCTGGTTTTTGTGAGAATGGTGTCTTACTACCTTAATACAGCTGCAGCATAGTTCAACCACGTAAAACACGATACCGTGTCGACCAAAGTTATTCATCATTTAACATATTATGTATATTTGGTTTTATCAACTTTTTTAAACATCTATGTTATATTTCAGATGACTGACACGCTAATTTGGGACGTGCCTGTTGGTAATACGGATCATTATTACTTGGTAGCTATGGGCACAACCACTGTCATAGTGGTAGGCTCACTATATTTATTGAAGACTATACACGAATACCAAATTAGTCATCGCAAGAAGAAATTGTGAGATAGGGTTACACTAGGAATAAATAAGGGTGAGGGAGACAGATATATAAAGTAAAGAGGGCAGAAAGACACAAAGGACTGCTTGTAAGCGTATTGGGTGTTGTATGTAATTAAATCATTGTGATGTTACCAAGTTCAGTATTAATTCATGTTCTTTCATTTATACTCCAGCTAACAAGCTAATAATAGCCTTAACCAAAATTATAGTGTTAGCAAATAAATGGCCTTCCTTTATCGATCTAATAGCAGCTTTTCACTCTCATATTCTAATAATCCTACCCCATACATATAGAGTATGTATATTTTTTAACTAATATTTCAAGAATAAACATGTTTTTTTTCTTTGGTAATGGACTCGGACAGTTGTACTTTTGCCAGTGTCAAGTAATAGAAAATTATCGTTTATAATTACTTGATCGAAAACTTCTCCACAGTATGTCGATTCATCACATTGTAGTGTTTGGGAGATTTTGAGATCTTAAGACAGTCGATGACGCGAATCATAGAAAATAACGCGTGATTTATATTAACATCGGAGCACTTGTTACAAGTAGTGGTGGTGTAAGAATATCCACTAACGCATATCGTCCCGTGGGTGTCATAAGAGGCGACAGAGGGAAACTGAAACAGGAGGTGGGCAGCAGCATCTTTTTGATAACAACTCAAAACAATTAAAACTCCGGTTGCCAACCCGCCTGCCAAGCGTGGCAAGTATGGCAAAATTCTCCCAATGAGGCTATACATAGGTGAGGCCTATGTTCAGCAGTGCACTTTCATAGACTGTAATGGTACTCGTAATGGACTTGTTTCGTAATTTCTACTAATAGTTGACGTGCGCAGATATTTATTAGGGGCCATCCATATAAACGAAATAGCAACGAAATGTGACAATCAAGGGACGGAAGGTAAAAGCTAGATGACGTCACATGTTAAAATATAAATACTAAAACTCGAAATATATACGAGGGTGGATTGAAAAGTACTCGGCCTAACCAAGAAAATAAACACATACTAAATCAGTTATATTTTTATTTTTCTACAAAATCACCATCAAGTTCAATACACTTTTGCCACCTCCCCTTCCAAGCATTTAGACCGTTGAAAAAAAAATGATTCTTCCTTAGAGTCAAAATATGCGTCTACAGCTGCTTTGACCTCGTCGTTTGTCGAAAATCTTTGACCTCCCAAGTGCTTTTTTAGGTTAGGGAACAGAAAGAAGTCTGATGGTGCCAGATCAGGTGAATACGGCGGATGCGGTAACAGTTCAAAGCCACAGTTGTGAATTTCAGCCATTGACTGTACTGACGTGTGAACACGGGCGTTATCTTGATGAAACAGGACTTTTCTTCTGAGCATTCCTCGACGTTTTTCTTTTATTTCCTCTCGTAAATGACGTAGTAAGGTGCAGTAGTAATCAGAGTTTATATTCTGACCCCTTTTAAGATAATCAATCATAATCACACCTTTCGAGTCCCAGAATACTGAAGCCATCACCTTATTTGCCGACAAAATCGACTTAGCCTTTTTAGAGGTTGGTGAACCAGGTCTTCTCCACTGTTTTGATTGTTGTTTTGTTTCCGGTGTACAGTAAGGAACCCATGTTTCGTCCATAGTAACAAAACGATTCAAAAAATCATCTGCATCGGCTTCAAATAACTCCAAACAGTCGCGTGAAATAGTCAATCGCGTCCTTTTTTGTTCAACTGAAAGCAGTCGCGGAACCCACCTCGCAGACACCTTGTGGAAACCCAACTCGTTGACAATGATGTTTTGAGTTCATTCATAAGAGATGCCTATAATCTCGGCTATCTCTCTAATTTTTAATCTGCGGTCTCCCATTATTAAATCAAGTACTTTTTTAATATTTTCGTCAGTAGTTGACGTCGAAGGCCTTCCAGAGCGGGGTTCATCTTTCACACTCTCTCTACCACGCTTAAATTCTGCTATCCATTTTTTGACGGATGAATATGACAGAGCACAATCGCCTAATGTACTGACCATGTCATCATGGATGGCTTTTGATGATAGCCCCTTCTTATGGAGGTACTTAATGACGGCACGCTGCTCGATTTGCTCCATTCGCGGAAATTATGTCCGATTACTTTGTTAATAAATTTATAAAATCACAACTAATTATCGCACACGTTTCGAACTTCACACAATGAACTAGTCTGAACTGAACTAAATAATGTGGATAGATTTGATTTTTAGAATTGAATGGATCTGTGTTAGGCCGAGTACTTTTCAATCCACCCTCGTATGTAAGTAAACCAAATGAGTACTTAAAAATATTACTACTACACAAGATGATTAAGTTTTGTATCTTTTATTAACATTATTAATCGTTTATCGTTCTTTAATTGATTAAAGTTGGTAAAAATTATATTGCGTATATAATATAATGGGTTTCCGCAAAGTAACGCCTGATTCTCTTAGTTATTTAATTGGTATTTCATTTTGTATCCAAAATATTTGACTTTATTTTGATTTTATTAGATATTATTTTTAATTTAAATTAAAAAAAATTGGAAAAACTGCCGTTATAATTTAATTACTCTGAAATATAACATTGAAAAATATGAAATAATAAAATTGAAAAATAAGACACTATCCCCCTGGAGACGGGGTTTCACAACTGTGACCACCTGTAACGGGGATTGGGGGGAGGGGGTCAAAAAAACAAAGTTTGTGTGACGTAATTATATAAAAAAGCTCTTTCCGAGTGTTACAGAAAATCTGATGCCGAAGAACTCATAAAGAATGCCTCATCTTATTCTTCTTCGCCACCTCCCTCTATTGGTTGATCTCTAGAATGATGCATAGCATACACTGAAGAGGAAAGCGACAATGATCATGGCCAAAGCATTCGTCAAACAACTATAATTCGTGAAATGTATCCTAACTATCAAGAATAAATCAGCTATTTGTGCGCCTAGTCTTTGCCAGCCCTGAACTATTTTTTATATTGAGAGAAAATTACGAGGTATATGGACTTGGGATAATACGGAGCAATAGACTTAGAGGCGTAGAGATAATTTTACCGTCGGAAAATGTTTTCAAAAAAAGCCTCAGGGCAGTTATGGTGAAGAGTTTCCATACAAAAACTGTATATCTGTTGTCGGTGATAAAAAAAGCCTTATAAGTCTACGCCACGGCCTAACCAGTTCATAAAATTAAAAGGTATTGCAAAGAATGGCGTAGTAAAGAAAATGTAGACTGCTTGCAGATATTGAAGGAATATAATAAGCACATTGGAGGGGTGGACCTTGCGGATAAACTTTACTCTTTATACAAGACCTTTGAAAAACCCGGCGCTGTTATATTGGAATCTTGGCTTGTTTGATAAATATTTGTATCAACAATGCTTGACTTTTATACAAGCCAGACCAGGCCACAATTTCCTCTCAGGCTACAACGCCATTGAAAAATTTCCGGTTTGATATTTATGAAGGTTTGCAAAAAACAGGTAGATCTGAGACTTCAGTAGAAAACGGAGAAGGTAAAAAAAGGGGAGACAGCTTACGCAAGATGCACCGATCCAGGATGTGAGATAGTATGACAATGTAGGCCATTTCATTGACAAGTGTCAGGTACGGTTGTGTTTTGTTACTGGCAAGAACCCGCGAAATGACCAACTTGATTTTCATTTCAAAATTAATAATATTTTTATTATTCCTAAAATAAAATACGATTTTTTCTTAATTTACAGTTTTATTTTAACTTATTTGTCACTCCCGTATATTGGCCAAGTATGCAAGATACATCAAAATGATTATTTATATTTTAATACAGTTGGCAGTGTATACCAGGTTATACATAGTTTTTTTTTTAATGTAATAAATAGAGATTTTTTTTTAAATATTTTTTAGTTCTTTATTTATTTAGGTATCTAAATTCCAGTCCTATTCAAGGAATTTATATTTTTAAGAATTTTTTGTCTGCCAATTTAAGGGTGCTTCTTGAAACAGAAACAGAAACAGAAACTTTTTTATTCAATATAGATTATAAATAATACTTATTGAAAGTCACTCTTTTGTTTGATTACCACTGGTTCGGAAAAAACCTCTGTCCTGGGAAGAACCAGCAAGAAACCCAGCGGGACTTTTTTTTAAATAACAGCTTACAATCATGATGTTTTTTTTTTACACAAATTAACAACACAACAAATTAGAAATAGCTTAGTAGCGATCACCTCATTTCCAGGGGTTATTATCATCTATAAATTCCTTAATATTATAATAACCCTTTTTATACAAACTTAGTTTAATAAAGTTTTTGAACTTTGAGCAGGTCAAACTTTGTATATTTTCTGGAATTTTGTTGTAAAAGCGTATACATCGCCCCAAGAATGAATTACTGACTCGATGGAATCGAGTAACTGGTACTACTCGCTTGTGTCTGTTCCTAGTATTTACAGAATGAATATCACTTATTTTTGTAAAACTACTTTTATTATTGGGTACGTACATTACATTTTCATAAATGTATTGAGAGTCAAGAGAGTTGTAGTGAGAGAGAGTAAATGTTTTTTGTCGCAGCGACTCTTTAGGCTTTAAATCATAAATTGCTCTTATGGCCCTCTTCTGTAAAACAAATATAATTTCTGTTTGATGACACTTTATGAAATGTAAAATTCTTTGTACACGCATTTACATTTTGTTTAAGTAATGATTCGGCGACGGCAGGAGATCTCTTCTGTCTTAACGTCTCTTCTAAAAGAAAATACAACAACACAAGAAGAAACAATGAAGAACACAGAAAATCTACAAACTGAGCAACGAGCTGGAAAAAACCATCACAAATAGTCTAGACCAGGATAAAGCATTAAAAACCAGTAACGAAAGACCTAAAATTATTGTCGAACAAACACGAGAACTGATTTCTAAACGTACAGAACTCCTATCTAAAAGAGAAAAATCAAAAGAAATAAGACATGAATTAAAAGAACTATACAAGACAAACAGAGCAATCAGGCAAGATTACGAAAGACATAGAAGACTAATCATGGGGAGAAAAATGGCAACATATAAAAGTTCAAAGAGAGCCTTTAAAGAGCTGTCAACACATAAAAACTGGATACAAGGTCTACAAGATGGAAAGGAGAAAACAAGAAACAGAGAAGACATAGTAAAGCGCGCAACGGCTTTCTACTCAGAGCTTTACTGAAGAACATCCCAAGATGAAACCCAAAAGGATGAACAATTGAAAATTAAACATGCAAGAAAATCCCAACTAGAAGAAGTAACTTTAACTCCTATAATGGAAGAGGAGATAGAAAGACATAAAAAGGCTAAAGTCTGAAAAAAAACCCAGGACCAGATAAAATTACAAATGAAGCTCTAAAACTTGGGTCACCTATTCTAGTATACTACCTGACGAAACTATTCAATTTAATCGTACAACAAGAATAAATACCAAAACAATTGTTCTGCTCAAACATAATACTGCTCTATAAAAAAGGAAATCCACTTGACATCAACAATTATAGACCAATTAGTCTACTATCTATCTGTAAATTGTTCTTTTCGATAATCCTAAGTAGAATAGTCCCAGAGATAGACAGAAACCAACCAACAGAGCAAGCAGGCTTCTGACCACGCTACTCAACAATGGATCACATACAAGCTGTGCAACAAATAATAGAAAAATATAAAGAATACAACATGCCGTTTACATAGCATTTGTAGATTATGCTAAGGCGTTTGACAGCATATCACACTCATCTATATGGAAGGCTTTGAGAAAAAACAAAATAAATGAAAAATACATAAGTGTGCTAAAGAACATATATGCTAAGAGGACAAGTAAAATAAAACTAGAAAGACACGGAGAAAAGTTCGATATTGGGAAAGGAGTGAGACAAGGTGACCCTCTTTCACCCACACTATGTATAGCCGCCCTTGAAGACATATTTCAAAACCTAGAATGGAAAATCAAAGGTATATGGATACTAGATAAAATACTAACACATCTACGATTTGCTGATGACATAGCTCTCTTCAGTGAATCTGCGACTGAATTAGAAATCATGCTACAGAGCCTGAACACCCAAAGCCAAATAGTAGGACTTGAAATTAATGCATCAAAAACAAAAATTATTATAAACAGCTCCAAAAAACCAATCAAAATAGAAGGAAAGTCCATTGGATATGTTGTTGATTATGTATGTTTGACTAAATAAATCAAACTGATATCTTTCGAATTAAACAGCAATGAAAAAGCAATAAACAGAAGAATAAACATAGAGTGGAAAAAACACGGCTCAAAAAGAAATTCTTAAAGTTAATTACAGCCTAAGAATGAAAAGGTTATAATGGACTCGTGTATCCTCCCAAGTCTAACATAAGCAAGCCAAACATGTATGGGGTGTATACTGAAAGAGTGAAAAACAAAATTTAGTCTTTCCAACATGCTATGGAATGAGCCATATCTTTCAGCAATTATTTTCATGATGGAGTTGGAGCTAGCCCGCACCTTGCCAAGCAAAGAAGCTGTTTTCTTAGTTCACGTAAGGCGTCGACAGACATTGAAAACTGAAAAGTATTCGACCATTAAATTATAGTATTAGTCCCGTACAAGAATACATCCTATTTTATTTGATAAATGTGGTTGAAACATGGGAGATTGAACATTTATGATTATGCATTAAAATATGTACCTCTGTCATAGAGGAATCAATCCCCCCCCCCTCCCTCTTCCGCTGGTTTTTTGACTTGTCGTGACATAGCCGTGGCTTAGTTAACCAACGGTGAACTCAGAAGAACCCACATGGTTAGCCCGAATGAAGGACCGGTCTAAGGTGGCCACTCCGAGTGGGCTTGGCAGTAATGCGGTGATGGTAGGGCCGCGGAGGAATGCTGGTTCTTCCGAGTGCTTGTTTTTACTGGTCTCATGGAATTGCGCATCGGAATGGAGGTGACCCGGTACGCAGATGAGTTGGAAGGCGCACCTTGTGTTCTGGTGCTCCTTACCTGAGAAGGAGAAGAGAGAAGAGTTGTTGTAAGGGGCTACTATGAAGAAGTCGGTGCTGGTGAGGCCCAAGGTGTGTGCGGCAGTGTTCACGTGGCCCTGCAATATGCGGCGATCGTGGAACACTATGCGGTTAAAGTCGCTGCAAGTTCAACGTAAAACGCCATTGCCTCCACAAGGCGGTTGCCTGATGATGCGTAAGCATTTACCCATGTAAAAGAAAAAAATGGAAGAATCCAATGCCCCCTTTTCGTTCTGTTGTACGATAATTTTACCCTTTGGTTTTGGAGTGTAGAGAGAAGGAGGACCATCTCTATATATGAAAAGTGTCCCTAAAACGCGTCCAATAAGGGTGGCGCTGCAGTAGCATAGGATAAATAAAAAAAGCGCCAAAAGTAATTAGAATAAGATGGAGAAATAAACAAGGACCGACCAATCCGCTTGGTTTTGTACTACGTAAATAGTTGAGATTTTGTATACTGGCATTTTACTAACTACTCTAGGTATGAAATTTTTTAAATATTTGAATTCAGCTGACTACTCCGTTCACAACAGCTATCTTCATATCGTAGTTTTTCAGACGCCAGCGCTATTGTGGTAAGGTTTTGGAACCTCTATTTTCAGTAAATAGTAGGACACTTTTTCAACTTTCGCCTCTTATAAGATCGTTCTCCTTGTACTTTACACTCTATACTTTGGTGTTTGGCGTTGGAGACGCGACTGTACGGATTGCTGCAATAGAAAGTTCATATGGCTTTCCATAGATGGCGGTGTAACCATTTCGTATACACCATTTGTAATACCTATCTGAGATTACAAATAATAAATACCTAGACTGACGCCGCGACACCTGTTACTCCTGAACACTATTGATACTCCTGCTGCTGGCAAAGCACAGCGTCAAAAGTGCGAGACTTTAGGGGATAATAATGAGGGCATCCACGACTTTTTCTGCCACCAGGGCGGCGCCACTTAAAAGTGAGGTATAATATTTGAAGGATTTCATAGAGGGGAAGTGAATTTGTTCGGAAAATGTAAAAGTTAATATTGTTAATTAGTTATATTTTATATTAACAAGATTAAAAATGCATGAATCAAACAACAGATATTCATAAAAGTAGAAAAATAAAAAAAAGTTAAAAGACGTAAAAAAATGAAAAAGCAAGTCACTGAGGCATCTACAAACTGATAAATTTACTTCTTAATTAAATGACATTGTGTAACATAAAACTTTACCTCAGTGTCAACTAGCGACATCTGGTGAGCAGAAAATTATAAGCCCTAATTATCCACTCACCAGATGTCGGTAGTTGCGACTGAGGTAAAGTTATTTATTACACAATGTGTAAAGTCTTAGAAGGAAGATTTTCATCAGTCTTATATGAAACAATTTTTTTAGTTGTCTTACCAGTAAGACTACTGGGAATATCATATGGTGAAAAGATCTGATTAAAAAAAAATCTGATTATGTAGTATGTACGACTATATTCATAAAACAAGATTCTCTAAAATATCACATCTCCGCCCACTTTATAGCTGGCGGGCTTTCAGGCCGATGAAGCTGTAAGAGCCAAAAGGCCTAGGTACAGCACTAACATCAGAAACTAGAGAATCACAAAACAATGACTCAGTGGTTGCTCTTTAATTTTAACACAAACATTTTTAACTCTCTTTAATTTCTTTATATTAGTAATATACCTAGTTTTTTTTTTCATTTTTAATGTAATTAATATAAAATACAACTAATATTTCAGAATTATTTCTATTCTTTTATTTACATTACCCCCCCCCCCCCCCCTAAATTTCCCTAACAATTTGACTTCCTTTCCACGCAATCTGTTTATTTCACCTTATTCCTTAGTGACAGAAAAAGTTGTGTAAGTTCTAGTTTAGGTAATCTGCAACTGGAGAGGTTTTTGTTTAGCATTAAGGTGGAAGCTGCAGGGTGGCCCGCGAAATTCAAATTTTCTTGCGTTTTTTGGAATTTGCAGGTCAGGGTTAGGTTGTATATTTAACAAAATATGATTCGCGACCGTAGCGATTACAGAATTATTATCATTAAAATCAACAATACAACCCTGTAAGTTCATATTAGCCCTTTGAATGAGTTTTTCCAACTTTTATGGACTAAATGAGCTATTTTACTGAAATTATATTAAAATGAGCGTCCTCTAGTGAAAATAAAGCGAAATAACTACAAGTATGGTCTCCCTGGCCAAAAATGTCCCAAGCCTTTTTTATCAATTAAAAAATTTAAATAATATTTAAAAGCATGCTAAACGTTTATATAGGTTTTATTAAATTTATTTACTTCAATATCATTTATCTAATTCAAATGTTAAAAAAATATTTTTTGAATGTAGAACAGTGCCACCTCCACGTATGTTTATGAACCAATAGGAAATACGTTTCGCTCAGTAATTTCAAAACTGTTTTCTTTTAGTTATTGGTTTCAGTAAATTTTTCGCTCTCTTTCCATAAACAATCGTAACGTTAAAATTAAATGCTGTTTATTATTCCTTAAAGAAAGTTTTTCAAATACGGTGGAAGAATTTTTATGAGTTTGTATACGTTTTCATAACCATTGGCTAATATTAGTACATAATTTAGCACTGTTCGAAGTAGGTATTATTACATATTTAAAAAATTATAATTAGTGATGATTGTATTGTTCAATTTCCCTAAATAAAATCCTCTTAAATGCAGTGTGATACGCATTATTTGTGTGAAATATGCTGAACCGCAAAGCGCAGACAGGGGTCGCGTGGCGCTCCGACAGTTACGAGGGTGACGGCTTTTGTGTCTGAACCAATTAGGACCGCCTGTAGTTTCATAAAGATAACATTTAGAAACGTGTAAATATTACAGGAAACAGAAAAAATACGAAATAAAAGTTCGATGCGTAGTTTGTAATACGTCATCGGTGTGTGAGAGTTTTCGAATGCGAATGGAGGCAATATTTTCCGGCCGGGCTCGCGCTCGCAGTCGGGGGCGTGCCGGCGCGCACAGATATGGATTTAAGATTAACGAGGGCACGCCGGAGCGTGCGGGGTGTGCGGGGCGTGCGGGGCGCGGGCGCGGTGTTTACATGCGGGTGCAGGCGGCGTGCAGCGGGCGGCGCGGATCGATGCTGGGCGGGGCGCGGCGGGGGGGCGCGCGGGGGTGGGCGCGGGGCGGGGCGAGCCGTCGGCCGCCAGTCCGCCTCGGGGCCGCGTCCGCGCGGTCGTCGACAGAGTGTGGTCGTGCGGCGGCCGGAGTGTTTCCGCGGGCGCCCGGCGGCGGCGGCGAGCCTCGCGCCGCCCGCCTCGATGCCGCGCGCAGCCGCAGCGCCCCCCCGCGCCGTGCCCCCCGCCCCGTGGCTCCGCGCCGCGCGCGCAACTGCAGCGCCAGCGCCGCCGACTCGCGCTCGTGTCCCGCGCGCCGCCCGCCCGTCCCGCGTCTGCGGCCCGTCTTCCTGTGGGCGCGCCAGCTTGACGGCACCGTGCAGGAAGTCCGCTGCGAGGACTACGACCCGCGCAACCGCATCCGAATAGCGCGCACCGCCTCCGGCTGGCGTGTGATCCCGCGCACCGAGATCTACAACTCGATCCGCTTGCCGCAACCCCCGCCCCCACCACCGCACCCGGTGCGGGAACGACGCGAACGGCGCGGGCGCCGACGCTACGCCCGCTCGCGGCGGCGGCCCAGCTCGCCGCCCCCCGTGACGCCGTGGCAGCTGGCGCCCGACCTGGAGTCGCACATTCCCTCACACACGATCGCGGTGCCCCGCGCACCGCCGCCAACTCCGCTCGATAACCTCCTCGCGGTCGCCGAGCTGGAGTTCAACCAACAGCGCGAAGAGCGGCTGCTCGAGCTCGACGGATTTCTGCCCCCCGAGGAAGTGGCCCGGGACGTCATGTCCTTCGAGCTCGGCGAGCCAAAACCGCCCGATGATATGTTCTACGAGCGCAAAGCACCGGTGTCGGGCGAGCGCACCGACGATACGTTCCCAAACGATATCGTTGCACATAAAGACCTATTTGAGACTATCAGCGAGGCACATTATCTGCCAGAGCTAGGCGGGCCGCACGATGAGGCTCTGCTGGAATCGCTCGTTGAAAAAGGTTGCGAGGATAATCAGATCCTCGGACAAGCACTGGATAAATTGGCACACCTCGTGCACGGCTCGGGTGATTACGCTGACGAGGAGGAGGACATGTTGCTCAATGGTGCGCCGGTTGCCGACATTATTGACAGACTTGAACATTCGCTCGAATCCCCTGGCCGTAGCAGCATTACCGCGGCACAAGGATTACTACATTTGCACCGTATAGGTGACCATATACCGCCGACCGAACACCGGCAAACTGTCGAGCAATCATTTATACCAAATGAGGTTTTCACCTCTAATGAGCCAGCAGAATGTTCCATTGAGTCGCTTAATGCTAGTCAGCTTAACGCGAGTTCTGATATACAAGAACCAAATGAGATGAACCATTTGGAATTTGATAGTAATGCCGAGAAGAGGCTAGAGAATGAGGTCGTTTCAACCGACGTGATGTATACAGACCCTGTACCTGATTCTAATGAGACTTACGTTGAGAAAATGTTTGAAGAACAGCAGTCGCAATCACATCCTGATCAGAGTGAGATAGCTGAAGCAAGTGAGATAGCTGATGCAAGTGAGATGCCTAGTGACAATACTGACACGGATATTGCTGAGCAGATGGAAGAAGAAAAGTGCATATCTGACGACCAAATGAACAATGAAGACACAGAGACTACAGCACCGGACGATAACGCAAGCGAATGCATTAAAGAGATGGAGGAAATATCAAATAATGACGATATGATGCCCACTGATTTGAGCATAAGGAGCGTTGACAAAAAAATGAACTCTGTTGTGGTAGCCAGTGCCGCTGAAACAACAAACACCATGGAGGATAACATTTCAGAGAAAAGCGATGAGCAACCAAAGGATTTAAGTGTGCATAGAAGGCTGCCCACTCCGCATGCGTCACCGAGAAGGATAGACATACCCAGAGCGCCTTCGAGAGAGTCTGATGCAATGCAATCGCCGCAACCGAGCGGAATACCAGCTATACCATCGTCACCGGAAATATTTACTATGCCTTTGACAAAAAGTAAACAAACATTATTTTTGGAAACATTACTTTCGTCACCGTCGCCTAAAATGTATACTTCGGAGGTTACGATCACCAAACAGCAATGCGAGCCGTTAAATTTAGGGAAACACAGAAAATCGGCCAGTCCGACAGTTTCCAGTTGTACCGACGAAATGCGAAAATTAAATAAAGAATTTGGCGAACCTCAAGAGAAAAGGATAAAGAAGGAATCGCATGAGGATTTAGCTAAGATAACTAAGGTGTTCAATAAATGCAGTGATGACCATACCGAAGCTAAAGCGAAAAAATCCGATAGGGTTGCCCAAAAAACAATCGAGGAGACTTGTCCTTTAAAGCAGTTGCACAATTTGAAGACCAGCCCCGATTTCAATCTACCAGATCCCTTATTAGTTCCGAAAGATAAATTAAATGATATTCTCGCTGCTCCAGGTGCAGAAATACCAGCGCTTCTAATGAATAGACCTGAATTGAGGCTACCAGAGGCCTTCGCTTTTCCGGCCGTTTTACAAGATCCAGACATACTAGTTGTATCATTGTCGCAATTGGAGACTATTTTAGAAAACGAACAGAAGAAGCTGCCTTCCCCAAAGCCGAAAGAAGCGAGACCAGCCACGGCAAAGAGTTCATCGACCGTTAATAGTTCAAGTGCGGAAAAATCCAACACGCCTCAACCCGATCAAACAAATCAACCTAAACCAATACCTTCAATGGATGCCTTGGCCGGCGATATAGACGCTGCTACATCCGCAGCTCTCAATCAAATGCTGTGGCTGCCATACCTTAGTCAACTAGAGGCTATGGCCGCATGTTCGCAAAACATGGATTTCCTAAAAGCTTTAAATTCCTCCGGATATCAAGGACCAAATTATCCCGATCTATCGCAAATGTTTAACCCGTCTGCGCGATTCATGGGCCCAACCGGCTTCCCTATGATGCCCCAAATGGATTATGACAACCGATTGCAATTCGCTATGTGGCAGGAAGCAATGAATCAAGCGAACTCATCTGTTCCTCACAGATCGAAGGCTATAGAAGCTCAGATGAAGGAAATGTCGAAAACAAGCGACGTCCAAAATCCATACGTCCATTCGACGAAGAACCATCCAAATAAAACGCATTCATCCGCTCGCACGAGTCCAATCGCACATAATTACAGCAATCAACGTTCCGTGCCTCACAATCCGTTCCTACAAGGCATGTACCCCGGCATGGGGCCCAACATTCGACCCAATTTACCGCTACCGGGCTTACAAATTCCGTACTTTAATCCGGGGATGGTTGGCAGTCAACGATCGCCAAGGACAACACAGCAGAAGAGTCCCTCATCACCTTACTATCCGAATAATAATTACCTGCAGTCGATAAAGCAGTCGGAAGCACAAAGCCATCCGAGGAGTACAACAAGCTCGCAAGAGTCGCCACGGCCACGTATAAGTGTGAAATCGCTGCAGAATCTTCTGGAACCTACAGCAACTGCTGCATCGGGAGTTCCTTCTGCTAGGAGGTCGTCTGCTACTTCCGCTGCTTTGGGCCGCAGGAGAGAAGAACCGGAGGTTGGGAGTACCACACCTCTGGGTGAACCACCACCGCATATGCCGCCACATCCGCACGACCCGTCATCTTTCCATTTATGGCATCCTCTGTTTGGCAAGTAAGTCATTAATTTATTTTTAATTATATATTTTTTAATTATGGAAAACTGCCGAAGTTGTGTTTACGTCATTATTAACGTCAATTGATACTATGGATGTAAAAACACAGCGTAGGTATTAGGTAATTTATGATTAAGTATAGAACATTAAAAACAAATTCATATATGATTTTGGTATATGTGTTTTTTTTTTATTTTCTTAACATTTAATACGAAAAATGTTACGCATCAAGTAATTAGACCATACAATTGCAGTACTTCAAAATTATTTTTCGCAAAAATAGTTTGTAATGAAGCTAGAACATATTTACTTGCAAAACTTTTCTTATCGGAGTGTGATTAGTGTAGAGTATATATTTACACCAGCGTTACCTACTCTGTACGATAATTTGCATGATATGTAACATACGAAATGGCAAGCATAAAAATAGTTGAACGTGTTTTTCTTTTTTACTTGTAGCTGGCCAAATATATCAATATAAAAATTAAAAATATAATTATAGAGGTCAGTGATAAAATGCTATAAACACTAAAAACATCTGTAGCTTATGTTGAAGAACATTGCTTGGCGGGAAAAAATATTAATGCTTTTGTTAACATTATAAAGGTGAATATGTGAATTATTAGTCCAAATTAGTTTCCCAATTAATAGTACATTTAACCCCAGTAGGAAGATTGCCGAGTTAGGTTGCCTGAAGGGATACGACCTAACAAATGTACGAGTATTGGCAATCTTGACTTTTATATTTGGTACCGTTACGCCTTTACATAATACCAGCGAAATAGCAGAATAATTATTTTGTGTTTCGTATGGTGATGGTGACCCTTTTTACTGGTAACGAGGCTTTAGAGATGTCTATTTGCTAGCGTCCACTTATCATCAGGTGGACTATGTGCTCGTTTGTCACCCTTATTCTAAAAAAAAATAAGTTTAACCTAGCAAGAAAAAATATTTGTCCCATTGAACCTAAAAAACCTATGTGATTTTTATTATTACTAAAATTGTTAAGAATATAATAAATAAAAATATTTTTATGTATAAAAATTACGTGTCACATTGTTTGTCCGCGATAAACTCCTAAACTTTGACTTCCTAAATTTGTGCACACTGTGTGCAGTTTGGTCCAACTTGAGAGATAGGACAGTTTTTATCCCGATAAGTGACCCGCAGTATTTTTTATTGCAAATTTAAGTATTTTTATAGTACAGAGGTTCGCCGCTAAGGGCAGTAGAACGTCTGCCTGACCAGCTAGTGACTTAATATTTTATACTAGCTGGTATCCGGCGCGTTGCTGCCGCAGAAGAAATAATAGTGGAAATGTTGTTTTTAATTTTTAAATTTGGAACAGTTGTATTGTTTTATTAGGAATGATAATACATTCATTGAAGTTGAATGATATATAACTTTCAAATATTTTTTTCTGTACGATATGCGCACCACCTACTGTAAGTTAACTATACTATGCCTATAACTTTCGTGCAAGTGCAAGCAATAAGTTGACAAAGTTTTAGCGCAATCTGATGAACGCTATGGCAGTGCATAAAATACGAACAAACAAATAAACGTTGATTTTTATATATTAGATATCATTTCGGTTTTCAGCTGTAAAGGGTAATAATTAAGGGGTACGCGAGCTTAAGCTCTTTCTCGACGTATTAATTGGAATCACTGGTATAAATGCTCGAAACTGCAATAATTTAAGTTGTTAAAAGATACGACGTATGTTAATAAGAAAGTATAATATTCAATAAAATTTAAATTGAAACGCTAATTTTCTTATTAATTTATACATATATGATACATACTAATTACTTCAGTGACCTTTCGCCATTTTGAATAATGATTATATTGTCATACACATTGGACTCAATTTTTCACGTTTATATTTAAATAAATTCTGAATATAATATACATTCAGAATATATTTGAATATATAATATCTGTGTGTGTTCTTCGGAAGTCAGTTTATGTATTTCGATCACAAAAGAAGTCAGTGTAGAAAATAATATCATCCATTCTACATCGTCCACAAAATTGAAAAGTTAGTTCGTTTTTATTAGGAAACCCTGTTCCGTTTTCTTAATTTTTTTTTCACAAAATTCTTCAACCCGAGAAAACGTTTTGTGCTACGTTTGAATAGAAAAGTGTGTCGATGTGTGCTTGGGTCAGTTCCGCACCCTATATTATGTTGCTCAAAGGTAACATACACATACAAAACATGATTCAAGTAAAATTTCTGTAGACGCGACTTGAGGGTAACTCATATCTATTTTCGGACGCAAGTAACGTTCAGTAAATGTATAGAGAGACCCTTTTTACTGGAAATGAGACATTCCATCTGAGAACTATCTCAGGGGTGCCCACGCATCTGCATCTTGATCGAGAATAGATGTAGATATCTATGGGCCACGGCATCGACTTAACAGCATGCTTGTCACCTTTATTTTATATAAAAAAATTCGTATTCTTCCCATATGAGACACAGTATACTGCTATTTTATGCTGGTATTCCGTGAGAGTGGTCCTTCGTCGGTCGAGCGACCTAATCTTGCTGCAGACATAATTTGCAGCAGCATGGCTCTACCTCTCATAGTCTACGTTAGGAGTTGTATATACACCTTATATGTATATAACGGATTTTCCATCGTTACGCGAAATAAAGTGTTAGCACTCTGCGCATTAATATTCATTGAAGCCCAATGAAAAACCGAAACCTATTAGCGTATAGATCGAAGGGTCTTTTTATTTAAAAAAAAAAGTGATTAAATTTATTTGCCGTCGATTAATAATACCGGCCGAAACGCTTGTAGTTAGAGCGAGAGTTCAAATGAGATTACAAAAAAAAAGTTTTTCATAGGAGAACCTTAATAAATACAGTAAAATTGAAGATCGAAGGAAAATGTTATTTTTTTAATATTAGAGTGCGTACAATTATATGTCACACAATAGTTAAAAACTCAAAAAAAATTTGAAATAGCTTCTTTTCTTTTTTTTATAGGATAGGGTGACAAACGAGCATACAGTCCACCTGATGGTAAGTGGTTACTGTGACCTATAGACATTTACATTTATCCTCAACAAAGAATCAAACCCGTGAGGACTAAGATGGAATGCCTCTTTTCCAGTAAAATAGGGTCTCCGGTTCTCTACACTCACCCTACGAAAAACAGCAGTGTCTGCTGCCATTTTACGCTGGTATTCTGTGAGCTTGGTAGCGATCAACTTATTCCACAGGGGCTTGGCGGCACAAATAGGTAAGAGGGGTGTCCTAACAGATGGACTGCTTGGCAGAAACAGAGTCCATCCGCCTAGTAGTTACTTCTTTACGACAGAAATTAATAAGAATGTGTCCGAACTCCGAACCTTAGTAAGCCAGTCATCCTGAGCGTGATAGGCTAATTTGTCATATTAGTTATTAGGTTAGTATATATATTTTATTATATATTTAGTTGGGTTGGTTTATGATTATTGTTAAATCTAATTGTAATTTTAATTAAGACACTAGTTATTAGTTAGACATTAAAGTAAATCTATTTTCTATTAAATTGATAAGGTTTAGCAGGCTTTTATCATATTACTTACTTACTTACTTATCTTCACGCACAATCCCTGACGGGGTAGCCAGAGAGAACAGATCGCCAAGTGTCACGATCCTTACAAACCTCTTTCGCTTCTTTCAGATTCATTATCTTCTTCATGCATGCACGACTAGGTATCCGAGTACTCTTGACCCTACCCTCTTCGAGCAATTTTCTCACATGGTCTTCGAAAGTTAGTCTCGGTCTACCTCGACACCTTTTAATATTAACTTTCGCGCTATATATTTTCTTCACCATTCGGTCTTCACTCATTCGCTCAACGTGCCCAAACCACCGAAGCACGCCCTTATCAATTTTTGTGATAAGGTCATCTTTCTAACCTTTTATCATATTACTTTTAATATCTTTGTTTGTTTCTGATTTTGGTTTGTTTTTGTTTTTAACTCACTTTTTACATTTATTCAGTAATCTATGCAAAAGTAGCATGTTGCAATGTTTACCTTTAAATGATCTTACATACTCTGTGCATGTTATGTAAATACTTTAAGAAAAAACCCAGAGCCGTAAAGCCAGTTTATAAAAAAAAAACTTTAAGAAAAATCTGAAAAAAATATGTAAAATCGCTGGTGGACCGAAAAAATAAATAAAAAACGTGACATATGTACCCATACGAACTCCCAGACAGAAATGAAATCATACTACGTAGATATAACATAGGCACTGAACCGAGAAGCCTAACTGTAAACCTATGTACATTTATGTAGATCTAACCAAAATTTTCCGAGCTAATTCAGCGGGTGACGTCACCACTTTACCTAATTACCGTACTTAGCCGCATTCGGTGGGATGACTCAGAGCTAGAAATGGGCAATAAAGCCACGGGCGGCCGCATATGTGTGTGCCTTTAAAAACGGGCACGTGCAACCTTTTTAAATTAAAACTTTTATAGTCATAATTAAGTAATCATAGAGCCTAGTAAACGTTAATGTACTACACGTACCACCAACGTTTTTGTATGTGGTAGAGCCATGCTGCAGCTATCTTATTTGTATACTTGTAACACGAATCGGTCGGCTCGACCTGGAAAAGACCACGCTCTCACAGAATACCAGCGTAAAATAGCAAGTTAATGCTGCTGTGTTTCGTATGGTGAGTGTAGAGAACCGGAGAACCTTTTTACTGGAAACGAGGCATTCCATCTTAGTCCTCACGGGTGACAACGCATCTGCATCTTGAGTCTTTATTGAGGATAAATGTAGATATCTATGAGTCACAGTAACCAGTTACCATCAGGTGGACTGTGTGCTCGTTTGTCACCCGATCCTATAAAAAAAATATCTCAGGATTTGTCCTGAGATTTCAGGATTTTTAGACTCTTCTCAGGATTGCGGCTGCTTTTTGCAAATATCATGAAATCTCAGGATTTTTAAATGGAAATCGGGCCTCTTCTCCGGACTTTTAATTTTTTCATCTGGTACTCGTATAACCCTACTCACTTGACAATGCATTTGCAATTTGATTTGTAATCGAGGATAGATGTAGATGTCTATGGGCTACAGCAATCACTACCATCAGGTGGACTGTGTGCTCGTTTGTCACCCTATCCTATAAAGAAAACGTTGTTAGTTATTCCATATAAGACCTTAAAGGTCACAATGCATCTGTTGCCTTCTTCGTTCGAAATTGGTTGCAGGTATCCATGGACTATAGTAGCCACCATCAGGTGGGGGCTGTAAGTTCGCTTGTATTATGGCTGCAGCATGAATAGGTCGGGGAAGGACAACGCTCTTACAGAATACCAGCGTAAAATAGCAGCTTCATGCTGCTGCGTTTTGTATGGTGTGTAGAGACCCGGAGACGTATTACTGGAAACAAGACATTCCGTCTTAATCCTCAGAGTTAATAACGCTTGACAGATATCTATTGGCCACAGCATCGACTTACCATCAGGTGGCCTGTGTACTTTTTTGTCAGCCTTATTAAAAAAAAATATTGTGATCATGTGATGAAATTTAATACATCATTTAAAAATAATCCGTCTGTAGTCGAGTGATCGATATCAAACCGATTCTAAATATTCCGGTCCGTGACTAAGTTTGCAATCGGTATTAATTTTACAACCAAACTTCGGTTATTTATGCATCGTATTATTAGGTCAGACGACGGCTTAGGTTGATTTGGGACGGATCGATACTTGCCGAAATAGCGGGCGAAAGTTGAAGAGTTGCAAGGAGGGCTTCCCCATAAATTGACGTAATATCTTACGCGACAGTTTTGTCTCTTTAACAAAATGTCCGTACTTTAAATTGCAAATAATTTTTATTTGATTTATTTATTTAACGAATTGAAACAGTAACAAGTTGTAGTGGATACACCGTAAATTAAAAAATAAATTAAAACTCCCCAAAACAAAAAGAGCTGATGATCTTCAATAGGCTGAAAAGATTTTCTTGAATCATAGCTAAGAACACTTTGAATCAAGTCAGCTATCAAACAAAAAAAAACTAAATCTAAATCGGTTCATCCATTTCGGAGCTGCGAAGCCACAGACAGACACACAGATGCACACGTTAAACATATAACACCCATAATTTTCATCGGGGGTTAAAAACAAAGCAAACTTAAAGAAAAAGTACGACAGAGATGGATATTATTCCATTTCGCTTCCTTACAGCCGCCAAGGCCGTCTACACTACATCAGAAGGGGTCGTGACGGAAAAATCTTACACTTTTCTCGCTTAGCCCCCATCCGCCAAATTCGTACCGTCCGATAAGGAATTTCGTTCCAAAAAATTAAAGATGTTGCGAGATAGTGTATCAAAGTATTTAAGACGCGACTTTAGAAGCTATTATGTGCAAATTATTTTGTTTTTAATTTTTTTAAAGATTATTTTTACCCTTTTGCAAAGATAAGAAAATCACAAGCTCAAGGTGACAACTAGAATATCGTCTAAATAATAAAATCAAAACGCCCACTCATTTACGGGGCATTTTTAATTTTTATGGGACGACCCTTCAAGTATATTCTTTTTAATAAAATAATAATTGGGTGTGTTCGGGTAAAACTTTTTTATTTTGCCTGAACCTGACATAAAAAAAGTGTGAAGATGAGAATCCTCCTACTTTTTTGAAGTCGGTTAAAACACTTCTACATTGATAAGGCACCAGTAGAGAGCGTAATTTGGTGGTTGAAGACCAATAATCTGTTTCATTTAGTTAAATAAAAAATGGCTAATTTAGTTTAAAAGCGACGTTCATTTTTTATTTCGAAAACGACGTAAAGTTGTGACGAAATAGATGAATTCTAAATTAAAGTATAATAATGCATTTTGATTCTTAATCGAGCAGAAACGTAGACGTTTATGGGCCACAGCATCCAGTTAATATCAGGTGGACTGTGTGCTCGCTTGTCACTTTTATTATATATTTATATATATATATATATATATATATATATATATATATATATATATATATATATTTTTAATAAAATACACAAATTTATTAAACTCTATATTCGCTTACGACTAAACGTTTAAGTTAACGTCTAATGGCGGAGATAAAGTTTATAGCTGTCTTGCTGTCGGGCAACATCCATTGAAATCGCTTATCTCATTGTAAGTTACTGGGGCGCAAAATTAATCGATTTCATTACACTGCCTACAGCAACAGACATACGTCAATAAATAACCGCCAGTGATAGTACGACAACAAAAGATTTACTTAGTGATCCTTCGTCGTAATTATAATATCCCTTCACAAGTCCACTGCTGTACATTGGCCTCCCCCAAGTAATGGCGCACAGCACGGTCCTGAGCTATTCGCTATGTAGTCATTACACCTGGTACGAGGCCACCGCTTGCCAGTATGGGGCTGCCACTCTGGAACTATTTTTATTTATTTTTACGTGGTGAAACCATGCTGCAACTATACTAGTATAATGGTTATAGCAGGAATGGGTCGCCCGAAAGAAGTAAGTAGTAAATCATAAACATAGACAACATAGAATTATACGTGGTGGAGCCATGCTGCAGCTATATTAATAGTATGTATAGTTGTAGCACGAATGGGTCGGCTCGACCGGGGGAGGACCACGCTCTCACAGATTACCAGCGTAAAATAGCAGCTTAATTCTGCTGTGTTTCGTGTGGTGAGTGTAGAGAACCGGAGACCCCTTTTACTGGAAAAGAGGCATTCTATCTTAGTCCTCACGGCTGACAACGCATCTGCATTTTAATTCGCAAAAGAAGATAGATGTAGATGTCTATGGTCCACAGCAACCACTTACGATCAGGTAGACTGTGTGTTCGTTTGTCACCCCTATTCTATAATAAAAGAAAAACACTCTCACAGAATACCAACGTGTGATAGCAGCGTAATGCTGCTATATGTTTCGTATGGTGAGTGTAGAGAAGCGGAAACTAGTACTTAGTCCTTAAGGGTGACAGCGCATTATCCACTTTGATTCTTAATCGAAAATAGATGTCTATATACTAGGTACACCATCCACTCCATTAGGTGAAATATGTGCTCTGTTACTCTTATTCTATAAAAAAAATCCTAGGCGTTTAAGAATTATCGACGTAAAAACGACATTCATCTAATGAAAGCGTCTTCAATCGAGTGGAAAGCGGTTCATTGTATGACACTCTTAACTGAGTTCACCGCTTCTAAAATTGAACGAGTACACAGCGCAGCGCTTACAACTACTACTTAACCCTGTCAATGTCAACTTAAGGCACCGTCTTCCCGGATATAATTAAATGATTAAATATGTTAAAAATTAATTTATACGTGGTAGAGCCATGCTGCAGCTATATTATGGTTGTAGCACGAATTGGTCGGCTCGACCGGGGAAGGACCACGCTCTAACAGAATACCAGCGTAAAATAGCAGCTTAACGCTGCTGTGTTTCGTATGGTGAGTGTAGAGAACCGGAGACCCTTTTTACTGGAAACGAGGCATTCCATCTTAGTCCTCAAGGGTGACAACGCATCTGCATTTTGATTCGTAATCGAAGATTTAAAAGCTGGTGCTTCTCATACTGCCCCATATAAATTTGCTGCAGCTAAATATATTGTGGTCGTAGCACGAATGGGTTGTCTCGACCGGTGTAAGACCACGCTCTCACAGAATAGCAGCGTAATATAGCAGCTTAATGCAGCTGTGTTTCGTATGGTGAATGTAGAGAACCGGGGAGCCTTTTTACTGGAAACGAGGCATTCCATCTTAGTCCTCACGGGCGACAACGCATCTGCATTTTGATTCGCAAACGAGGATAAATGTAGATGTGTATGGGTCACAGCATCCACTTACCAGGTGGACTGCGAGTTTGTTTGTCATCTTTATTGTATAAAAAAAAGAGAAAGTCCAATTCTAGTAATACACGGTCTTTAGACTAGTAAATCATAAACATAGACAAAATAGAATTATAAAGCAAAGAGTCTCTGCTGATTATCAAAATTTTGGTTACTCCATACTCTATAATCATCAACCACGACGTTTTTTTTAAATAGAATTAACGAGCACACAGTCTACCTGATTTTAAGTGGATGCTGTGCCCATAGACACCGACATCTTCGATTAAGAATCATAATATAGATGCGTTGTCACTTTTTAAGAATAAGATGGAATGCCTCGTTACTCACTCACTCACTCGTCTGTGAAAAGGGTCTTTGGTTTTCTACATTCACCATACGAAACAGAGCAGCATGAAGCTGCTATTTCACGCTGGTATTCTGTGAGAGCGTGGTGCTTCCCCGGTCGAGCCGAAGCTTTCGCGATGCAGCCATAAAATAGCTAGATCTTGCTCTATCATGTGTAATTAATATCTATTATGATTATTTTCGTATTCGAATATATTTATCATTTTACTATATTTCCTTTTTTGTATATATTTTATTAATAAGCAATATATTTTATTAATGGCATATTATATACGGGATATTTATTCAATATTACTTAATTGCATATTTTTTTTATAGGATAGGGTGACAAACGAGCACACAGTCCACCTGATTGTAAGAGGTTGCTGTGGCCCTTAGACATCTACATCTATCCTCGTTTGCGAATCAAATTGCAGATGCGTCGTCACCGTGAGGACTAAGATGGAATGCCTCATTTCCAGTAAAATGGGTCTCCGGTTCTATACACTCACCATACGAAACACAGCAGCATTAAGCTGCTATTTTACGCTGGTATTCTGTGAGAGCGTGGACCTCCCCCGGTCGGGCCGACCCATTCGTGCTAAAACTATACTATAATATAGCTGCAGCATGGCTCTACCACGTATATTTACATATTTTTTAAATGTTATAAATAGTAAACACATACTTATGTATGTGGTGAATTATTATTTTTTTAATTTATTTTAATGTACAGCCTTAATCGCCGTGTATACGAGTTTTAGATTTCTGTCATTCCAAAGACTGCCAGAAAGGAGACACTTTGAGTGATACGGTCGCACAACTTATTTAAAATTCATTTTCCTGCACTCTCCTGCTCCACTAAATGTTGACAGACTTCATATGTCCTTGAAATTTTTTAATTCCTCAGACATTTAGGTTAGATAAACATTTTGAAGTACATTCATGATACCTACATTCAAAGTAGAATCCAAGTTATACAATCTCAATAGAGACACGTCTTTACTATGCCTATATAGTATACATACATACCTAGTCAGGTCATAAATTCTGTCACATGTTTAATATAAAATAATTGAAACAAGTTTATTCATTATGTAACCATTTATATACCAAAATGAACTTAACAAAACATAGAATCTTATGACACTAAAGTTTATTCAAAATGACCTCCGTGATTTTGAATACAGGCCTTCAATCTGCGCGGCCAGTCGTCTATCGCAGCACGAACGAGGTCTATGTCAATATCGGCGGCTGCCTTAATCAAGGATGTCTTGAGTGACTCCAAATTGGGATGAGGCTTTGAGCACGCCTTTTCCTCCAAGTGTTGCCATATCTTGTAATCTAACGAATTCAAATCTGGACTGGAGGAGGGCCAGTCTTCGTGCCGGATGAAGTCGATTTCACGCGCCGCCAGCCAGTCTTGTGTGCTCTTCGCTCTATGAGCTGGCGCCGAATCTTGTTGGAATACTCAGTGCCTGTTATTGAACATGGTATGAGAAACAGGTTCCACAAGGTTCGTCAGGACTGTATTTTGATACACAACTGCATTCGTTTTTACACCTTCCAACTCCCAACCATACCATGAGCGAGGATGGAAAATGACCTCGTTGGACACGCGGAATACGGTTGCTCGCTTCTTCACTACTGTGTGCGTACACCTTATCATTTTGTTTGTTGTAGCTCTCTTCTACGGTAAAAATTTTTTCATCCGAAAAAAGAATTTCCCGATATTTTTTTCCCGCGTACCGCTTCAACAAAGCGCGGCATCTCTTCAGTCTCAGGTCCATTAGACGAGCATTCAAACGATGTCCTGTTTTTCTTCGATATGCCCGAAGCCCTAAGTCTTCATTTAACACCCTTTTCACCGTGGTTCTGCTTAACCCCATCTGAAGGGCCAACAGTTTCTGCTTACGTTTGGGATTTCTTTGGATTCGCGCCTTCACAGCTTTTATCACTGCTGGAGTCCTAACAGACCGAGGGCGACCACTTCTTGACCTGTTATCTACACTAGAGTCTTCATTGTATCGTTTGATGGTACGATAAACGAATGTTTTGGTTATATTCAAATTTTTCAGTATGTCAAAAATTTGAATTGGCGCGTAACCGCAACGATGCAACGCAATAACTTTGACTGCAACACGGTCTTCTTTAAGCGTCCACTCCATATTTAAAAATGAGTAAAATTCTAAAAAGTATACAGTTTTATTTTCATGAACAATTTGAAATTCGAATTCAATAAACTTTTTTGTGCCCAGCATTCTAAAAGAAAAGTTTTTACTGTGTGACAATACTTATGACCTGACTAGGTATAATCAAAACTCCGCTTTTAAAAATAGGCCTTCCCTATTGATTGCTTCACAGGGAGGGCATTTTGTCATAGCTGGCACGCTTGTCAGGCCGGTTGGCAACCGCAGTTTCTTTATTATTTTCCATTGTCATTACAAAGATACTGCTGCTCTATTGTTTTGTCTTCTGACTTAAGTTTCAATACAAAAACAAAAATCGTAAGAAAGGCATTTAAAAATAATAAACAATATTATAAATAATAACCCTTTCAGAAATGAGAGGAGGCCTGTGCCCAGCAGTGGGTCGTATATAGGCTGGAAATTTAACTTTAATCAATAATAAATGCTAGTCGCGCAACAAATTAAAACTGGCTCATTTTTAGCTATGTGGTTTTCGCGCGCTCGTTATTTATTTACACTCGTAAACGAGCAAATATAGGTGCGCCGCCATTTCCGTTTTTAATATTTAAAAAGTTCAAGTCTCAAAGAGCTATGTCTAATTTTGTTAAACTACGGCAGCAAATTATATGTCTGAATGTAGGTCGCCTTGAAACGGAATATGTAAAAGGGAGACACAACTGAAATAACTAAATAATTCATAAACGTAAAATACAGGTGACACGTTAGTTGACTTCCGCCGCCATTTTAAAATATATATCTTATAAAATCCAATAACTTTATAAATTAAGAAAATATATATATACATATACATTTAGCGTTAGTTTTTTTTTATAGGATAAGGGTGACGAACGAGCACAGTCCACCTGATGGTAAGTAGTTGCTGTCTCCCATAGATATCTATGTCCAGCCTCAACTACGAATCATAATACAGAGGCGTTGTCATCCGTGAGGACTAAGATGGAATGCCTCGTCAGTAAATGGGGTCTTCGGTTCTCTACACTCACCATACGAAACACAGCAGCGTTAAGCTGCTATTTCACGCTGGTATTTTGTGAGAGCGTGGTCCTTCCCCGGTCGATCCGACTTATTCATGCTACAACTTTATATATGTATATAGCTGCAGCATGGCTCTACCACGTAAATTATTTAGTTTCGTACAAAAATATTAGTATAACATAGTGTATATAAACCCCGAGTTAGAATGGTTCTCGAGTAGCAGTCTCGTACCGCTAAGAGAAGTGTAAGCCGGCTCTTCACTAGATGGAGTGACGACCTAGTAAGACATGCAGGAAGTTGATGGATGCAGGTGGCTTAGGAACATGTTTTGTGGCATTCTTTGGAGAGGCCTGTTTTTAGCAGTGGTCTTGTGAAAGCTTGTAAGGTAATATAATTGCAAATATCTTCAGTCTGGAGTCTGGAGGTTTGTTACACAATCATGCATTTAATAAGCCGGATTTATATATAAAACTAGCTGTTCCCCGCGACTTCGTCCGCGTGTATTTTAGGGTTGTAATTATATTGCTCAGAACCCTAATTATTTTTCAGATATAAGTAGCCTAAGTTACTCCTTAGAACATCAGCTATCTGCCAGTGAAAGTCCCGTCGAAATCGGTCCAGCCGTTTCGGAGAATAGCCGGAACAAACAGACAGACAGACACAAAAATTTTAAAAATTGTGTTTTTGTTATAAGTACCGTATTACTTTCATATGCTATCATATGCATTTAGTAAAAAGCTGCTATTTTAACATTACCAACAGACACTTCAATTTTATTTATTTGTATAGATTACCGCGGTATAAAGAACATAATACTCATAGAATACCAGCGTAAAATGGCAGCTTGACACTGCTGTGTTTCGTATGGTGAGTGTAGAGAACCGGAGACCCATTTTACTGGAAAAGAGGCATTCCATCTTAGTCCTCACGGGTGACGACGCATCTGCATTTTGATTCTTTATTGAGGATAGATGTAGATGTCTATGGGCCACACCAACAATTTACCATCGGATGGACTGTGTGCTCGTTTGTCACCCTATACTATAATAAAAAAAATTAAAAAGCTAAAACTGGTATATATACACCAAATAAAGGCGTTGAATCTCTCACTATCTCGTGTTACGAAATGCCATTCAGTTTTTTTATTCTTTTTTTTTACTTTATTGTCCATACCGACGGCTCTTTACTCAGTGGACCCACGCTACAGCCTATTAAGGCTGCATCACGAACGCGTCGACTTAACCGGTGTACACACACGCACATATTGCCAGCGCAAAATAGCAGCATAATGCTGCTGAGTTTCTTATGGTGGGAGATGAGGGCTGATTAACCATGTTAATGGTAACGAAGCATTCCATTTTACCCCTCAGTGGTTATTTACATTTAAAATAATCAAAGAATATTCCTCTCCGCTCCGGGAAGTCTGCAGTCTGTGAACACGTACACGATCGCCCCCATCACTACATTAGATTTGATAGACCACAAATCCTCGCTAAAGAACACCGACTCCTTCCAAGGATGATTCGTGAGGCTATTGAAATAAAAACATCCTAATTTCAATAGAGAAGATGGCTGAGTGCCACCATCTGCTTGGGATCCCATAATTAATAAAATTAAATCCCAACCCAAGCACACAACTGCAACACTTCAAGATACTGCAAGTTAATACTGCGTAGATCGGAACAAAAATTAATAATTTTTAATCTGGAGGTAGCCGTGGTTAACTATGACATACACCTCAGTCCCCCCGTGACCATGGGTACTGTAAAGTGCTTGAAACGTCGGGAATATAAAATACGTTAATATACGCGATAAAATCCGTAAAATTAGTTTTATTTAAATCAAAGAATATTTATTATTATTTTTTAATTCTCCAAGTTTTTCAGATAAAAAATATAAGCCTAGATCACACTTAGCATTGCTCTTTATCTGTTTGTGAAGTTTCACCGCAATTGGTTCAGTCATTCTGGAGATTAGCCCGTACAGACAGACGAACAAAAAAATAAAAAAAGGATATTTATGTCTTAACTAGCTGTTCCCCGCGACTTCGCTCGCGTGTTAGGGTCTTTTATGTTTCTGCGCGGAACCCTAATTATTTTTCTAAAATAAAAGTAGCCTCAGTTACTACTTATCAAATCAGCTATCTGCCAGTAAAAATTCGGTCAAAATCGGTCCAGCCGTTTCGGAAATTAGCTGGAACAAACAGACAGACAGACAGACCGACAGACACAGACAGACAAAAATTTTAAAAATTGTGTTTGTGTTATAAGTACCGTATATACTTTCATATGCATTTAGTAAAAAGCTGTTATTATAACATTACAAACAGACATTTCAATTTTATTTATTTGTATAGATAGCATGCTAACAACTTCCCTGGGTTTAATAGAAGCTAGTTATTTCAATAATCAAAAACAGACACTTCAACTTTATTTATATAATACAGATAACACCAATTGTTGTGTCAAATAACAAGCGTGACTCTGATCGCGAATCCGAAATTCACTAATTGAGAAATTACGCTCCATTTTATTTTTTATAGTCACTTTTATTTCGACGCAAATTGACACGTAGACAGTAATTGGACAACAGGTAGGTAGTTGCTTTGTGACTCGTAGACTTGAAAAAAATTGCCTTTTAATACAGAGTAATAACCTTTCTTTTACTATTATAAACTAGTGCTTGAATGATATCCCACCTGATAGTGTATGGTGAATGCAGCTGAAAATAATTAGGCGCAATAATTTTGCTTAACAAAAGCCTATTCACTCTTGCCTTGAAACGCCCATATCATCCTGTGGGTGTTGTAAGAGGCGACAAAGGGAAACAAATCAGGAGATGGGCAGCAGCGTCTTCCTAATAACGATGGAAAATAAAATAACTGCGGTTGCCAAGAGTGTCAACTATGGCAAGTATCCATATGAGGCAATCTATTGGGAAGGCCTATGTTCACTTGGATTTTTATAGGCTGGTAACAGTAACGGGAAGAAAGATGCTGGCAATTTGTTCTATTCCTTTGATGTACGCATTATGAAAGTCGAACTTAAACCGTTTGGTTTGAATGCGTCGTGTGTGGACAACAAAAAATACTGGAGACCAGCAGTGCGTCTGGTGGCTGGCCTCCACCATGCAATGGAAGGGGAGGAGTATTCCAGTAAAACACCGAAAGTCTGGCTACTTTGCGCCTCTACTCGAGACTAGTGAGTTGGTTCTAACCATATCGGTGTCACCAATAATGCACGGTTCATATATTTTAGAAACGTTTGTTCTCCGTAACAATTCGATTTGTTAAATACGTAAAAACTGTTTATATAACTGTTTAAACAAACTATTTATTCAGAAGCTTAGAATACTTTTTTTATAGGATAGAGTGACAAACGAGCACACAGTCCACCCGATGGCAAGTGGTTACTGTGACCCATAGACATCTACATCTATCCTTGATAAAGAATCAAAATGCAGATGCGTTGTCACACGCATGGTATGGCTCTACCAAGTATAAACAGGAATTCTAAATTGTTACGTGTTAATATGCGCTGGAAACCTTCCGATTCACTATACTCAAGCATTCGCTAAAGCTACGTCTATAAAACGTCAATTATAGGCGAACGGATTTTAATACTTAATGCATGGTTCGTAGAAAAAAGTATCTAGAATAAAGAACACAGTACATTTTTTTTTCTTAGAAATAAGGGTAAAGGTGTACATACCATTTACACCTGAGGACTAAAATGAAAAATATCTGCCTCTTTTTTTATAGAATAAAGGTGACATACGAACACACATTCAGATAATAAGCGGATATTGTGACACATAAAAAAACAAAGACTTAAAATGAAAATAGCTTTAAACAATTCATAAATAGTTGAACTGGTATTTTGTTTTAATAATAGTGTTCTCATGCACTTCATTTACTGCAAATGGCTCGTAAAAGGAAACGAAACATTTTAAAATATAGTAACGCATATAAGCCTCTTACCAAGCCTTTCTATTGAATCAAATGCAAGACTTCAAAGAATAATAAAATAATTTTACAGTTTTAGCACAGATTTCTTTTGAGGTATTTTACTTTAGTTTTTATTAAACGTTATTTTTTACCCTTTTGCGTGGAGTAAGGAAAGTAGTTTTGAGTTATCCTTAACAATGCGTATTTAATTGACTTGGACTACATTGATGATGTTCTAATTTTGTTTATATTGAAGTCGGTTGTACAAAATTTTTTATTTTACCTCTACTGGTAACGAAGCATTCCGTTCTTAAGGGTTGTGTAACGCGTCTGCATTTTGATTCTGAATCGAGGGTAGATGTAGGTGACGCGGAACACAGCATCCATTTACCATAGTTATGTGTTCTATCTTCAGAGATGGTTTCTTTATAAATTTGGAGATACAATAAAGGAATGAATACAAAACCCAACATTATTGTGCTGTTATTTCACGAACCATTCACACTGCAGCGTTACTCTTTACAGCGTTACCACGTCATCCGACTGTATATCATCAAATCGAGCTCGTTTGCCAGAGTATTATGTATAAAGTCGTAAGTGCGACTGCTGTTCATAGAGACCCGGGTGTGAATCGCGGGTCGGGCGAAAAGCAGTTATTGGCTTATCTGCCGAAGAAGTTCTAAATAGCAGACGGGAGTCAGCAATTTGGCTGTGTTTCACGCCCATGCCTCGGAAGCGCGTGAGACCTACGCCTAATCTCTCTGTCTGATTGCCGTCCCATTGGACTATGAAAGTGAGTGTATGCCTGAGAGTTTTTTTTATAGAATAGGGGTGACAAGCGAGCACACAGTACCTGATGGTAAGTGGTTACTGTGGCCCATAGACATCTACATCTATCTTCGAATGCCTCTTTTCCAGTAAAATAGGTCTACGGTTGCACCGGTCTGCGGAGTGCACCTGTGTTTGCGCACATACTGGTGCATTATAATTCTGTCCTGCGCAGATGGCTAGTCCCCGTTAAGATTGGCTGCCGCAACCGAAAATCAGTCTGGAGGACATATAGTTGCAGCGTGGCTCTATCACGTAACCATCCGACTGTTTACCATCGAGTCGACTCTTACCTCGTTTGCCACTGCATTATACAAAAATGTAAAACATCCTTGTCTCAACGGAACATAGAAAAAAAAATTAACTGTTTTTTTAAAGACCGTTTAGATTAACATCAATAGGTCAGTAATAGAAACGCCTTGCCGTGGAAGCCGACATCTTGCCTATAATTCACCGCAGAACTGATTTAAAGCTTAAAAAAAAAGATAAGGATTTTTTTAAGTGAAAGCTTCTTTAGACGCATTAAGCGATTTTTGGCAGGGGAAAATTATGGATTCGCGTCACCGATGACCTCGACATGGTCATGGCGTATTTCACACAAGCGATCATTGAGTTTTTACTTCTGCCGGCAGTCCCTATGACTGCCTCTTTAAAAAAAAAAAAGAATCGGGAATTGTTGTAAAACACAGCTTGTTTGCGTTGTAAGATGACCTGTCCCCATTTATATGATATATTCTTCATTATCGGATCCAGCACTTTTGTAAACTAGCTTGTTTTTCTTGAATTTAAGATGTAAATAGGCACTTAGTGTTGGAGAGGCTATATTCGCTTTTGTAATCTTTTACTGTAGTAGTGGTGCAAGAATATTCAAAGGTGCAAGTAAATAAAAATGACTTTCAATAAGTATTATGTACTTAATAATCAATATTGAATAAAAATTATTCTATTCTATTCACTAGACTGTATCGTGCCGCGGGTGTGCTAAGAGCCGACAGAGGGAAATTGAAACAGGTGTGTTCCTGGGAACAACAACTCAAAATAATAAATAACTGCGGTTGCCAACCTGCCAAGTGTGGCAACTATGGAAAAATACCCTTATTAGGCAATATATATATATATATATATATATATATATATATATAGATTAGATACTGCTTCATGTCACTATTTTGGGTCGTAAATGGTTTTTATGTCTTACCCGTTTTCAATATAGATACCGCCATTTACTCGAATCAATTTTAAACGCATTTACAGTGCAACCTAAATTAACGGTATAATTTCTATAACATTCGATAAAATAAAAAATTCAAAGATTACTCCGAAAAACTTGTAAAATAAAACATATAAAAACAAAATTTCTCTATAGTGAATTTACCAATTATATTGTACAAGTTAGTAAGCCTTGTTGCGATGTGTGTGAAAAAAAGAAAAAAAAAATTCCCAAAATAAAACGCATAACTGGATCTATTTTTCGGTAAACCTTCATATTGTTAACTAGCAATCTACCCCGGCTTCACTTGGGTAGTATCTATTAATCATCATCGTCATCATTTTACCTTAACAAGTCCACTGCTGAACACAAGCCTCCCCCAAGGAATGCCACAAAGCACTTTCTTAAGCCACCTGCATCCTCGACTTCCTTTTTTTATACTATAAGGGTGACAAACGAACACACAGTCCACCTGATGATAAGTGGTTGCTGTGGCCCAAAGACATCTATATCTATCCTCGTTTGCGAATCAAAATGCAGATTTGTTATCAGCCGTGAGGACTAAGATGGAATGCCTCTTTTCCAGTAAAAAGCGTCTCCGGTTCTCTACACTCACCATACGAAACACAGCAGCATTAAGCTGCTATTCTACGTTGATATTCAAGTCCTTCCTGCATGTCTAGCCAGGTCGTCACTCCATCTAGTGGCTGAACCCCTTCAGCTCAATAATATATTTCGGTATTCAGACAGACAATTTTATTTGTATATAGGCTGAATCTGAATGACAGTGTGAGAAATAGTGTGATAAAAGTGTGGTTTGCAAGATTGATTATTGATCGTTGTGACCAGGATTAAGAAAGGAATGCTTCGGTGGTTTGATCACGTAGAAAGAATGAACCAGGAAAGAGTGCCAAGGCAAAATTTATGTTGCAGAAGTGAACGGCAGAGTCGGGAATGGACGCCCTAGACGAAGGTTTATCGACCAAATTGGCGATATATTGAAAATGGGCCAGATTAGGAATATCCTTAACCGACGAGCGTGTATGCTTACATATTTGGATGTAAAGGAGGCGTGAGAGGTGTGTCAGGATCGTGCCAAATGGAAGTCCATAGTCTTTGCCTACCCCTCTGTGTAACAGGCGTACTCACGCCTGTTACACAGTTTGTTATGTTATGTATGTATGTATATATGTAGATTTCATCGAAATCTTTAGAACCGTTTTCTAGAACGCGATTACAAACTACCAAACATAAACATTGCTTATAATATTATAGGATTAAAACCGTTAACATATTACAGTGTGATCTAATTTGGAGCTTTTTCCATGACCTATATTTGTGCAGGGACACTGGAGGCCGTGAACTTTCAGCCGCGGCGGCAAGGCCTCCTCCCGCGAGTTCCCGTTTTGCCGGCTGATGTAAGGTTATAGGGTGGGACGGGGTGCAATTGATTTTATTAGGCAACAGTTATTTAAGGGTTGTGTACAAATATTCCTTACGTAAGGCTATGATGGAAATATTTTTAAACAAAGAAGGAATAGTATGTAACTTAAGTTTTATTTTAGTTTTAAGCCAACGGTCTTACTATTAAAATCGACGTCAATCTAACTAAATAACTCTCAATGAATTTTCTTTTCACTTAATGACAATAGAAGGAAACAGAGAGATCATTAATATTTAATTTAACTGTGTGATAATCAACGATAATAATAAGTAAGCCCGCAAAGCAAGAACTGCAAACTTAAAAGTCGTGGGTTCGAATCCACCACTATTTAAATCTTCTTCGCACCATTGTTTTCTTGATCTCGACAATAACACTACCTACCGGGTTCCAATTGTAAACCTAAAGCATTCTCTAATCAACTTAATCACACACACAAAATTTCATCAAAATCGGTCCAGCAGTTTAGGAGGATTTCAGTCACATACACACGAACAGAAGAATTATACAATATATAATATGCATGTATTATAAATATAAACCTTTCTCTTGGATCATTCTGTCTACTTATGAAAACAGCACCAAAATCCGTTGCGCAGTTTAAAAGATCTAAGCGTACAGACGGCTTAAAGCGATTTTGTTTCTCTGTAAGAAGATGTAAATAGCGTTACTATAGTAACGTCTAGGGTTGCCACCCGTACTATAATATATAGTATCGTACTATATTTTAGTCAATTGTACTATATATTATAGAAGAATAATATAGTACGAAAAATACTATATTTTTGTTTCTAATTCAACTGTCGCGCTTTTTTATATCTATTAACTGTGAGTGGAAGTCTGGAAGGAGTAAGTTTTACGGGAAAAAAAATCCGTCAATAATGTAAAATGGAAATAAGAAAGAAATAAAGCATGTATTAATTTAATAATTTAATAAAAAGAAAACAAAGAATTAAAAATTAATTTTTAGTTTAGGTATTTTAATATCAATCTATATTGCTCACATTCCTATAATTATTTGAAAGGTAATTAATCGAAGAAAAGCAGAGAAAGCGAAGAGCAATAAAAATATATATGGAAATATACCTAAAGATTAAAAATAAATGTGTACATTTTTCCTGAATTTCCCAAAAGTACTATATTTTTGCATCTTTTTTGGGGAAAGTACTATATTTGTTCAAAAAAGGTGGCAACACTAGTAGTGTATGTCCCTAGGGCACCGATGATTTATGGCACCGTGGGTAACGAGTGTTTAACATTAGTATAGTATAATGATGTTTAACTATAAAAATAAATATAATATATTATAACACTGAAGTTAGGAACAAACTTACAGTTCACCTGATGGTAAGTAGCTACTGCAGTCTACAGGCCTGCAGCTAACTTCATACAATGAAGGCCACAGATGCGTAGTACCTTCCGTGCTCTGAGCACTTAGATGGAATGTTTCACAGCCTGTAACTCTACTGGCTCCCACGCACTTCAGAGTGGAACGCAGCAATGCAAGCACTGCTATTTGACGACAGAAATAAAAGAGAGGGCATAAAACGAGTCGCACCATGCATAAATTTTTTTTTTTAATATTTTTAAAATATACCTTACATAACATCTAATTACCAACCTGACCTGACCGCTTTTATAGGCAGTTTTCAAAAGTAATGTACATTATATGTGTACAAATACTAATGATTTCTTAAATTTATTTTTTTTTCCATAATATAACACTTCTGTGTGGTATGAGTATATCTAATATTAAAAAAAAAAACTATGTTTGTTTGTTCGTAGTTTACGCGCTGCCATAAGTAATGATTGCGGTATAAATATATCAACCTTGCTTGCACTTGCCCGAAGGTTATAGGCATAGTACACAAATTTATTTGAAAGATATGTATCATTGAATGAAGGTGCTTGTCATTCCTAATTAAACAATGTAGCTCTTCCAACATATATATATATTTGAAAGGCTTTTGCGTTGATAATCTTTTTATTTTTCTTATAACATTATTAACTGTTCTGTTCCAAGTGATAACGAAAATCGTTTTTCTTTAAGTATCGTCTGGTCATTGGTAAAATTTATATTTGTTATTTCATTGGGACCTACATCAAAACAATATAGGTACTTCTGATTTCTTAACTAGTTCATTCGAAAACTCTACCTATAAATTGTGATTCTGAGACAATAAAAGTATAGGAGTTACTTGAATTTAGTATAACCTAAAAATAAACTAAACAGAGCCTACAAGCACACTCATAATTTCATAGTAGACAGTTTCTCGTCTACTTATATCGTAAATCCTAGATCCTTCGATTATTAGTTAAACTTCACTATTAACCTCTAAAAATCGTAAGGATTTGATTTTTTTTGTATTTTCAACCTTAATTTTATAATAATTAAAAATATTTTGAAATCACGTGAAACCCGTAACAAACCGATGGACCTGGACGGCTTCGTAGCGCAGTGGCGTAGCATTGAGTTGCGGCTGTGAGGGCCGCGGGTTTGAATCCCGCACGGTACAAGTATTTGTATATCCTACAAATAATTGTTCCAGGTCTGGATTATTGCCCTTGTCAATTTATGTTTGCAAATTGCCTCCACGAAAATCCTAGTATGGGGGTAACGTTATATGAAAAAGAAAAATTCAGCACAGCAGAAAACAACACGGAGAACTCCCCAAAAACCTCACAAAAACTAGAGGAGACCGGTGCAAAGCTGTGGTATCTTTTTTTTTATAAAATAAAGGTGACAATCGTACATACACATATCTACATTTTTTGTTAAAGAATATAAATGCAGATGTGTCAACCCTGACGCCTAAGGTGAAATGCCTCGTTACGAGTAAAAAAAATCTCACCATACGAAACACCGCCGTATTAAACTGCTATTTCACGCTGATATTTCGTGAGAGCGTATTACATTCCCGGTCGAGCCGATGACCACCCTCTCACAGAACACCAGCGTGAAATAGCCGAATAATGCTGTATTTCGTATGGTGAATGTAGAAAACTGAGAACTAAGAGACATTCCATCTTCGTCCTCAGGAGTGACAACGCTTTTGCGTTTTGACTCTTAATCGAGGATAAATGTAGATGTCTATGAACCACAGCATCCACCTACCATCAGGAGGACAGTGTGCTCGTTTGTCACCATTATTCTATTAAAATACTACGGTGAATAAGTGATATCTAGTAATATTGTATACCTAATATTTGTACTTCACTGTAAAAGAAAAACTCACTAGCCAATATTATGTAGTGTAGGCTCCAGGAACGAGCTCTGTATCTACACACTCATACATGTAATATATAATAACATATAACATCCGGGACTCGGTAATCAATGGAGCCAACTGAAGGCTGCTCGAGTGACGTAAGTGCGAGAAGGACGCACATATAAACTGATGACTAGCGAAAAGGACCGAAGCTAGAAAACAAATGTTATTAGGGCGTTACAGAGTTTATTGCAGCGTGCACCAACGCTCCGTTTCAATTGAAATTAGGCTATTTTTTACGTTTAAATTTTATTACGATAAATGACGAGGAAAAAGTACTTTTTTCGTGATTTAATTGGAGAATTCGACCTTTATAACACGTGTATGAAAATTGTCTGAACGTTACATTTAGATCGACGCGCTATATTAAATTCGTTCATTACTCGTACATAATTCATAGTACTATATTTGCAAGAATCACGGTATAAAAATATGATACAATTTATTGAGTGCACTCTTGATTCGTTAATAAAATTATACATAGCATACAAATTTAATTTAAACTGTTATGACAATATTAATTAATTACTATCTAAAAAATATTTTTAATCATAAAAGCATTCACATTTCACATACAGCCTAGTCTACTGTTGAACATAGGCCTCCCCCATAAATTGTCTTATAGAAGGGATTTCGCCATAGTTGTCAGGCTAGGAAAGCGGATTGGTCAAATGCAAGAAAATATTTCCAGTTTATTTTTAACTCTTTTTTTAATATTGTGTGCCTTTTCAGTGCTCAGCTTAGTGTAAAGAAAAAAGCTGCAATTGCAGAAGCTAGTATGTATGAGGAGATTATTTTATTATTTTTATGTCTTTGAAGTCGGCTTTCACTTTTTTTTTTAATTTTTTCATTTTAACCGTTATAGGTGAACTTTATCACAAGGTAACAACTGGAATGTCGTCTAAATAATTACAATTATATTATAACTATATTTTTCCTATATATATATTTTTTGGAAAAAGGGTGACAAACAAGCACACAGTCCACCTGGTGGTAAGACGATACTGAGGTCCATAGACGTCTACATCTATTTTCGATTAAGAATCAAAATGCTGATGCGTTGTCACCCGTGAGGACTAAGATGGAATGACTCGTTACTGGTAAAAAGGGTCTCCAGTTCTCTACACTCTTCATACGAGAGCAGTCTTGAGCTGGTTATTTCATGCTGGTATTCTGTGAGAGCGTGTTCCTTCTCCGGGCGTGCCAGCCCATTCGTGCTACAAACATAAATTAGCTGCAACAACGCTTCGGGGTAGATTTTTTCTCAAAATTCCATGTTTCGAATTTATATGTGACCACCCCTGAAATATACTCAATTTAATAAAAAATAATCCTCAAAACTGATTCACAATTGACAATGATATCGCGGAACATTCGCTAAATTTACAATCTCCTTTTTTTAAAGTCAGCCAAATGGTTAGGGATAGTGGATGTTTATTTTGGTCCGATAGTAGGTCATTATTGAACATTCGATGGAACAAAATATACTAGGACATCATCAACATAGCTGTTAATCGTTTCCCGTTTAATGACTTCATAGTAATCACGGGTATAGACATTTAAAATTTTGTTAATATTGGCAGAAATTGGTTACAGAGTTTCGAAGCGTATTTGATCGAGGACGCTTTATTGCAAGTTATTAAAGCTTCAAAACTATAAAACATAAAAAGGGGACATAAAAATGGAGGGTTGTAAAGATTCGCTCGTAAAGGGCGATTCGTTACTCCGGTGTTTAACGCGTCCATTTAATGAAATCAAGATATAAAATGCGGGAAGCAATTTACGTGGCGCGGGAATGTTGATCACAACTGAGATATGTCGGTATGCCGTTGCTTGAGGAATTGCGCGCACGAATGGAAAAACGTTGGCTCGACTATAACACGAATTAATCGAATAAATATAAAAAATATAGGGTAAGGGTGACAAACGAGCAGACAGACCACCTAATATTAAGATATTAAAGTACTTACTAGAAGAGGTGCAGCGTCTTGGTCGTTTGCAACATGCGCCTCTGGGTTCAAACTTACTTAGTCTGTATTTTTTTAAGCACATCAACATTACTTGCTCTATGAAACTTCATTTGTATTTCAAATAGAAGTATTCTCTTTAAAATATTAATAAAAACTAGTATACCAAAATAATTACTAAATAGCCTGAATCAAAACAAATTAGTCTAATTAATTAAGTCTCTTGATTAATTAATTCTTAAGAGCGGAATTTTCCTTGCTACAATTCGATTAATTACGCTTTGAATGACCACTCGTAAAAATCAACTAGACGCAAAATATTTTCAGCTCCACCCAAAATTGACTCTGATCTTAAATTTCGTTTAAAATATTTCTTTCATTTTGAGTCATGGCAGCTCAGGAGCGAAGCAATGGCTAAAAATTTCACAGTACGCTCAACCCAGGTTTGATTACCGCCGGCACCAATGAAATTGTTAGTTGCAAAGCTGCATGTCTGAGAAATACAATATTTCGAAGACCTGACGGCCGATAACACGCACTGGTGCAGCGCGGCTGATAATGATAATTACTCCGTAATCCTTTCGAATATGAGAGGGGGCGCAGTTACCGTGTAGTAGCGGTGTAACAATATCCGCTACCCCATATCGTTCCAGGGTGTCCTAAGAGGTGACAGAGGGAAACAAAGCGAGAGATGGGCAGCAGCATCTTTTTAATAGTAACTAAAAATAAATAAATAAAACTCAAAAATTTTGTACATTATTCTATTATTATTTTTATATATATTGACTTCAATATTTATATTATTAAGGATGACTCAAAAAATATAGGTCAGATCTTTATCAAATTTATATGGGACCACATGGGGAGCACTAGCTTTTAAATAAAAAAAGAATCATCGAAATCGGTTCACGTAGAACAAAGTTATGAGGTAACATACAGTCGAATTGAGTACCTACTCCTTTTTGAAGTCGGTAGAAAATTGCAGTTACCAACCTTCTTGCCAAACGTGGCAACCTTGAGGCTCTTTCGGAGGCCTATCTTCAGTAATGGACTTATAGGCTATAATGGATGGATGGATAAAATTATTTCTAAAATTGCAGCTTGTACTTGTGTATGAGTACTTATATTTTCTCTTAACCTGGCGGTACACTAGCAGAGAATGCCCTGTGACAAGTAAATAAATAAATAAGTTACTTATTACGTGCTACTGTGTGGAAATTTCATTAAAGTGTACAAAGGGTCGACATAAAAGTAATACTTTTAATGTGTGTTTTATTATCTATTTTAATCAATAATCATTTTTTATATTTACCCGAAGACTACATGTTAAATGAAACTAATTTTTACGAATTTTATCGTGTTTAATTTAACCTTTCAACCAACGTTCTGGGAAGTCCGCAGTGTGTGAACATGTTCAAGATGGTCCCCGCCATTACATTAGATTTGATAGACCACAAATCCTCGCAAAAGAACACCGATTCCTACCAATGATTCGCGAGGCTATTGCAATTAAAAATACATCCTAATCAACAGAGAAGATGGATGGGTGCTACCATCTAGTTGGGATCCTATAATTAATAAAATTAAATCCAAACCCAAGCAAACCACTGCAAGATTTCATCCAGATACTGTAGGGTTATTCTGCGTAGATCGTACTAAAAATGAATATTCAAAAACTGAAGATGGCCGGGCTAACTATGCCCTAAAAATTATATTTTAAATAAAATAGTTGCTTCATGTTGCTGTGTTTCTTTGGCTGAGTGTACGGGATACCTTTTTTACTAGTATCGAGACATTTGATGTTAGTTCTCAGGGGTGAAAACGTATATACATTTTGATCTTTTATCGAAGATAGATGTCGGTGCCTATAGTCTACAGCAATCATTTACCATCAGGTAAACTGTGTACTCGATTGTCACCCCCAATCTATAAAAATTATCTTTTCAATTCTATTTTAGGACCAAAGCTCCAAGTTATTCACATCGGCTAACTGAATCTGAACTTTAAACACTAATTAATAATAATAATTAATTTGTCTAACTTCAAGCTTAAATCAAATAAACCAGATTATGCTTGTATGTCTCAGGAAAATATTTCCCTAAATAAAACACTAAACAACCCAAATCAATTAACACCTCTGGCTTATTAATGGAATCGAAACAAATGACTCGGCATAGGTTAAACAGATATCACTAATTAAGTTGTGTTATCTGTTTGTGTTTAATTAATATAAATAACAGTTCGCAATATATTATGGATTAGATATGCTTTGTATGAAAGAAGTAATAGAAAGTAGTAGAGCCACGCTGCAGCTATTTTATGATTGTAGCACAGAGGGGTCGCCTCGACCGGGGTAGGACCACGCTCTCACAGAAAACAACTTACCATGTCCACTACCAGGTGGACTGTGTGCTCATTTGTCCACCCTTATTCTATTAAAAAAAAATATTACTAAATCGCGGGTCACGAAGTTGATTCGGGCGTAAGTGAAAATTGCTGCAAATAAAAAAAGTTGTTTGTTTCGGTATCTATATCTACCTTCTTTCTTATTCTTTTTTGGCAAAGTCCACTGCTGGACACGGGCTTCTCCCGTTGTAGGGAGTAACTGCCTTCATCGTCACGCTTGGGAGGCGGATGGACGATCATAGTGCCAGATGTAAGCACCTTGCTGTCTGTGGATTTTACGTCTGACGTAAAAGATAGTTTACCGCCATCTATTGGATGTCATTAGAACTTTCTGGTATTTCCATAGACGCCTCTTACGACACCCACGGGACGAAATGAGGCGATACCTCTTGCGCCGCTAACAGCCAACAAATATTAAATTCATATACCAATTAAAACAATATGTGTTCATAGAAAGTACGTGGTACATTTTATAAACTGTGCAAATTACATTTATTTTTTACTTTTTTTTTTGAATTTTTTTTAATTTTATTGTCTACCATATTTATTTTATGAAACAGTTATATCACCCGAGCAATAACTACTTATTAATCTATTAATATAATTTATAAAAATCCGACAGCAAGTTTACAGATTCTGATAAATGAACGGACAAAATACTCTGCCATTGTTGGGTAAAAAGAAAACCGATTGCAATAGTGTAGCCAGTAATAATAATTTATAAAGTAAACTCTTATGCTGCCACTAGACATGACTCTATCGTACATTGTACATAATTATATTTTCGTATGCAAAATAAATATTCCAACGTGTTTTTTCACATCAGTTCCAAAAAGACGTCCCAATACTGGGCACAGGCCTCCTGTCGTTTCTGAGGAGTTATAGAGCAAGTAATTAATTTCAGGTAGAGCCCGTAGAACGTTATTAGTTACAAACTTACATAATAATATAAGACATTAACATTAAAGATTTTTATTATACGGGTTTGCACCCATTTGCGCATTAGAGACAAGTTTTTCATTCTTTATAGGATATGATGACAAACGACCACACAGTCCACCTGATGGTAAGTGATTGCTGTGGCCCATAGACATCTACATCTATCATCGATTATAAATCAAAATGCAGATGCGTTGTCGCCTATGAGGACTAAGATGGAATGCCTCTTTTCCAGTAAAAAGGATCTCCGGTTCTCTACACTCAACTTACGAAACACAGCAGCATTAAGCTGCTATTTTACGCTGGTATTCTGTGAGAGCGTGGTCCTTCCCCGATCGAGCCGACCCATTCGTGCTACAACTATACTACTAATATAGCTGCAGTATTGCTCTACCCCGTTCAAAAAAATATTAAAATATTATAAATAAAAATTTAGCACATGAATTCTAATTAAACTTAGGTTAGCACTAGCTGACACGTCTGATTTTAAAGGGGATCTTTAACTTTTTTTATAGTATAGTAATTTACCGCAAATTAAGTAAAGCATAACGAATTCTGTACGCGGATACAAATTACTTATCTTAAAGTAAAACTTGTGAGTATTATTACATCCGCGAAGAAATAAGAAGTCGTTTTTATTTCACACCTACGTATTAAGTATCAAATCCTGTACCATTTTGACTTCTTCAACGAACAACATTAGATTACCAGAGCCTTGTTGAAGATCGCATATCGATATCGATAAACCAGAGCCTCGTTCTAGTTCGTATATCGATAAAGAAGATGATAATCAGAGTACTCTATTTGCAGATAAGTTTTACAATTGAAGAAAGCCGATATTACACCTCTTAAATGTTAAAGTTTATATACATTAAGATATATGTATATGTAAAGCAGTAGATAAATATATGAATCCGAATTTGTATAAGTAGATACATCTGGTGTAACTTACAAATTAATGATCTGTGGGACCTGCTTCATAATGTTTAGAAACAATGTTACAAGATAATAAAATGGGAGGCATTCACAACCAGAATTTTTTGTCTGCTTCTTCTTTAATAGGCTGTTGACGTAAGAGCAACTGCTAATCACGAGTTCCCGAGTTCGAATGCTGGGTGAGACCAAAATTATTTATTGGGTTTTTTGTCAAGAAATTCTCAATAGCAGCTTGGAGTCAGGAAGTTGGCGGAGTTCCAGCATCGTGCCTTAGAGCACTAAATAGGTGGTATAGACTATCTTACAATGTGTGCATAGGTGTATCATAGAGTGGAGATCGCGTTAAGTAAACGAAATGTGGTACTACCCCTGGCTAGATAGAGCGATGATCTGCTCAAGGCGGCTGGACAGTAACTGGATGCGTGAAGCCGAAGATCGGGCTAAGTGGCGTGCCTTAAGAGCGGCCTATATCAAGCAGTGGGCTGCCGCAGATAGATGATGATGATGATGATCTCTGCCTACTGTCGTCAATCCCGATTCGACCATTTCTTTTGTCAAGCCTAATGTATTAGGCAAATTCTCCCTACAAAGAGTAAATCCCATTTCCAACAGTGTATTTCGTGCTGATGATGATGATGAAATAAAAAAAAATAGTTTGGAAAACCCAAAAGTGCACGCCTCATGAGGGTTTCATTTAATTTTGATGAAAAAAATAAAAATAGTGACCATAATTTTTACAAGAAAAAAAAGAACAAAGAATCGACTTTCATTAATAACTTTTAAACGGTGTTCGGACTACAACGGAGTTCAGTAACAAAAATCAATAGGGATCCTCCTTAGAATAATACATGGAATCTTATTTAATACTAGGTATATATTAATATCTCAATCTATTATTGCTTACATTTCAATTAAGCGGGAAGACTCACCGACGCACAGACCAACGGACGGTAGTCCATATATTTTTACAATTACATTTTTTGTTATGTAAGTAATTTAAAGTGAATTAATTCTAAAATAAACTTAACTTATAACTCAATGTCTATAGGTATTGTAACGTTAATAATAATATGGATTTGATGTTTAGCTAAAAGTATAAGAACGATTTTATGTGGCGAAATTGAGATTTGGCCACATATGAATAAACATTATTCTAGGTTTCAAATTTTATGAAAAATGTTACAAAAGTTTTCATATAAAATAAAAATATTACGCAACACTTTCGAAACGGCGAAGTAACAGTTTCAGGCGCAATAGAATATCGTTAAAATCGTCCTTTCCGTAGGGCATTCAGAATTTACGCCGTACTCGTGGGTCGTCTGGGGCTCAGACTGACTGCGCAGTAACCCTCGAGACGTAATACCCCGGTTGTACTACGTTTTGTAGAGGAAAAAAATAGAGAAAGTATTTCTAGAACTTTCTTACGTCTGATTTCGTTAATGTCTGTAATGTTAACTAGTATACTGTAACAGCATCATCGGACTCAGGACTTACGACTATATATTTTATTTTTTATTTTATTGAATAAAGTACACAAATAGACGGTGGTTATATACAGTTCTAAAATTAAAATTATAACGGTGTTGATCTGAACTACAATGCAAAAAAGTGTACAACAACATAATAATATAGCTACAGTAGAATAACAGAAATATGTTTATACGTGGTAGAGCCATGCTGCAGCTATATTACTGGTATAGTTGTAGCACGAATGGGTGGGCTCGACCGGGGAAGGACCACGCTCTCACAGAATACCAGCGTAAAATAGTTGCTTAACACTGCTGTGTTTATTATGGTGAGTGTAGAGAACCGGAGACCCGTTTTACTGGAAAAGAGGCATCCCATCTTAGTCCTCACAGGTGATAACGCATCTGCATTTTGATTCTTTATTGAGGATATATGTAGATGTCTATAGGTCACAGCAACCACTTACCATCAGGTGGACTGTGTGCTCGTTTATCAACTTAATTCTATAAAAAAAATAAACAATTTAAAAATACATCAAATGTTAAACACGTAATGTAACGTAACACGTAAATTTCCTTTAAATGTAACATGGCTACTATCGAATATATCTGGATTTAGGTTACTACATTTAATCTCGACGTAATTATATGTTGTCAATATTTGCCATATTGACAACAGGGTTGAAAAGGGAATTGTTATTCCTGTGTACAGTTATTACGCGGACCTTAGCTAACAAATTTTTAACATCTTTGATATATTATGTTAGGTACAGAACCTGTATAATTAATAACAGACTGTGAGGCATTCCGTCTTAGTTCTCACAGGTGATAAGACATCTGTATCCTTCTTTGTTTAAAGTTGTTTGCAGGTTTCCATGGACTGCTGTCACGATCCACTTTTCACAGTTCTTTTTCGCTTCAATGTTATAAAAGAAAATGATGTTATTAGAAGATATTTTTCCTTGGCAGATGACAATCGCATTAATATCGTTTGTTGTTTATATACCTTATTATATCTATTTTAAGTAACCAAAACAATTAATTTAATAAAGAAAGATTAATTTCATAAAATTTCATAAAATTTTCACCAAAACGAAACTTTATATTGGAATAACTTCGTTCTTCCTGTCTATTACAGAAGTTTTTCTTCTAAAAGCGTTTTATGTAGGTGTAGATGATTTTGAAGTTTGGTGTAGTTAAAAATCGGTAATTCTGGCGCTTCGATCCGCGCCAGAATTACCGATTTTTAACTACACCAATCATTTTTTTAAATTTAATTTTAATTTAATCTATTTTTTATAAATCTCAGTTATTATGACTATCGCTATACTCTGTAACAACGTGTCAATCTATTTGCTCTTTGGTTCTGTATTTCGGGATCCCGACTGTATTTCAAATCGTCTAAATACATTGATATTGTCTTCAGTGAATTATTTTTAATAAAGAATATTTTTTTCGGCAGTCTTGAAGGTACGGACCTGTCCATCCTATGGTTGTGCGTAGACAGCGACGACCATCCCCGCGTCTACGGGTGCCTCTATAGGTCCCATAGCAGTAATGCCGACACAAACCGACTCATCGACCACGTCCAAATGGCTGCAGACTCCGTGCTACAACAGGTCCCATCCGCAGAGATCGTGATACTCGGTGATTTTAACGCCCACCACGCTGAATGGCTTGGTTCCCGTTTAACCGATCATGCGGGTAGATCTGTCTATGACTTTGCCTTGGCATATGGTCTAACACAACTGGTTACTTCGCCTACGCGGATTTCAGATGTGGAGGATCATGTACCTTCCCTGTAGGACCTTCTGCTGACCTCTCATCCGGACGGATATCAGGTCTCCGTCAATGCCCCTCTGGGCTCTTCGGACCATTGTCTGATTCGGATCCGGAGTACGATGCCACTCACGCTCCGATCGCAGTTGCAATCTGCAGCTTGCCGCCGTGTTTGGCACTATAGGTCGGCCGATTGGGACGGGATGCGGTCTTTTTTTGCATCCTACCCTTGGGGGCGGGTTTGCTTCTCGCCGGAAGATCCCAGCGTTGTTGCCGATTCTGTTGCTGATGTGGTACTTCAGGGTATGGAACTTTTTATTCCATCCTCTGTGGTGCCCATCGGAGGCAGATCCCAGCCATGGTTTGATCGCTCCTGTAAAATAGCATCACGCTATAAGCAGGAGTGCTACCGGGCCTGGGTTGACGCATCATCGTCTCGGGATGTAAATACCAGCGCACTTAAAAAGAAGTATAATTCCGCCTCCAGGTCCTTCAAAAGCGTCATTGCCAAGGCAAGGTCTGAGCACATCGGCAGAATTGGCGAGAAGCTAGTTCGCCTTCCTTCGGGAACCCGTGCATTCTGGTCTCTCGCCAAGGCTGTCCAAGGGAACTTCTGTCAGCCATCTCTTCCATCCCTGCACAGAGAGGATGACTCACTGGACCATGCCGCAAAGGAGAAAGCCGATCTTTTAAGCTCTCTCTTTGCGTCCAACTCGACTCTAGATGACGGGGAAATACACCGTCGACCATCCCGCGGTGTGAGTGTTCCATGCCGGATGTGCGAATTACACAGCGCTCGGTTCGCAAAGCACTCTTCTCCCTGGACGTCAGCAAGCCGAGTGGGCCTGATGGAGTCCCTCCCATTGTGCTGAAGACGTGTGCACCGGAGTTGGCACCGGTTTTAACGCGTCTTTTCCGGTATTCCTACTCACAAGACGTAGTCCCGAATTCATGGAAGACAGCTTTGGTCCACCCGATCCCTAAAAAAGGCGACCGGTCAGACCCGTCCAACTACAGGCCTATCGCCATAACCGCCTTGTTCTCCAAAATAATTGAATCCAATATAAACTGCCAGCTCATGAGGTACCTTGAGGATCACCAGCTGATTAGTGACCGCCAGTACGGTTTTCGTCGGGGTCGATCAGCTGGTGATCTTCTGGTCTACCTGACTCATAGATGGGCGGAGGCAGTAGAGTCCAAGGGGGAGGCATTGGCCGTTAGTTTGGAAATAGCGAAGGCCTTCGATCGGGTCTGGCACAAAGCGCTTCTTTCGAAGCTTCCTTCCTATGGGCTTCCCGAGAAATTGTGCAAATGGATCACCAGTTTCCTTGCTGATCGGAGCATTTAAGGTCGTAGTAGACGGTGCATGCTCTGATTTCAAATCTATCAACGCTGGTGTTCCACAAAGCTGCGTGCTATCATCAACGCTGTTTCTTCTGCATATCAATGATATTTTGCAAACTAGTAACATTAATTGCTATGCAGACGACAGCACTGGTGATGCCTTATATATGTATACCGGCCGTGCCAATATTTCTCGGGAAAACGTCGCCGAGTACCGGGATAAACTTGTGTCTGAAGTTGAGTCTTTGCTGAACAAAATCTCGGATTGGGGGCGACTAAATCTAGTCCAGTTCAATCCCCAGAAGACACAAGTTTGCGCGTTTACCGCTAAAAAGAACCCCTTTGTCGTATCTCCTCAGTTTCAAGGCACTCCCCTTGCTGCCTCAGCTAGCATCGGAATCCTCGGCGTCGACATATCGAATAGTATGCAGTTTTGTAGTCACTTGAAAGGGAAGGCCAAACTGGCCTCTAAAAAGCTTGGCGTGCTCAGCAGAGCGAGACAGTATTTCATACCGGCACATCGCTTGCAACTTTACAAAGCGCAAATCCGGCCTCACATGGAATATTGTTCTCATCTCTGGGCCGGGGCACCCCAGTGCCAGCTCCTTCCACTTGACCGCATCCAGCGCAGAGCGGTCCGAATAGTCGACGACCGAGTTCTTTCTGATCGGCTCGATACACTGGCACTGCGTAGAGATGTTGCGTCTCTTTGCGTATTTTATCGCATTTACCACGGGAAGTTGTCTGAGGAATTGTTCGGACTAATCCCAGCCGCACTATTTCACCATCGCACATCGCGACAAAACTTGCGTTACCATCCATACCACCTGGATGATTGGCGGTCCACCACTGTGCGATTTAGAAGATGTTTTTTTCCTCGCACAACTTCCTTGTGGAATCGATTACCACCAGTGATTTTTCCAGACCGATACGACTTAGGGACCTTCAAGAAAAGAGCCTACTCCTATTTAAAAGACCGGCAACGCATCTGCAATTCCCCTGGTGTTGCGATTGTTCATGGGCGGCGGTAGTCACTTACCATCAGGTGAGCCGCATGCTCGTTTGCCCCTTCTTCTATTAAAAAAAAATATTTCCCTTCGGATCAGAAAGTAGCAAAACGTCTACCTACGTGAAAAGTCTAATAAGCAGTGAGTCTAATTGGTATCGCATCTATAGGTATAGGAAAACGTCCAACTATCGCAAATCGATAAAATGTCTATTCAGCAAATTGTAACTTTTAATGACACTCATATTAAATAATCAATATTTTTATTTCAGTTATCAAGTGCTTAATTTTAATTTATAGAATTCAGTAAAAGTCATATGCAAACTTCTTTAAACATATCTTGACATTTTTTTGTTCAGAAGTAGAAGAAAATGTTTTTTTTTTTCAATATTGATTATTATAAATAAATAATAGGTACTTATTGACAGTCACTCTTACTCTCTGGTTCAGAAATAATCTCTGTCGTGGGAAGAACCAGCAAGAAAACCAGCAGGACTTTCTTTTTTTGAAAAAAAAAGCAACAGTTTACAATCATATAGATATACATATATGTTACCTGCATAATTAACAACACAAAACAAATTAGAAATAGTTTGGTAGTGTGGACAGTTAAAGAAATAAGTCTGCGATAGCTTCCATAAAGAACGTGGTGTGATAAAAAGTTACACCACACACGTTACATCTTTTTACAAGCGACCCGTGTGCTCAAAAGCCACTAGTGGGTGGGAATTCCTTTACGTGCACCAACTGCATTGCACTTTGTGCCTAATTTATTTATCCCGTACTCCCACTGCATTACCCTAGTTCTGAGAATGTATTCATTGCGAATAACCAAAAGAACTAAAACTAACACAAAAAGGAATAGAATTGAATAGAATAATTTTTATTCAATATAGATTACAAAAATGCTTATTGAAAGTCATATAATCTTTACGAGTGATTCAAAAATATCTCAGTCCTGGGAGCAACCAGCAGGAAACCCAGCGGGACCATTTTTTAAACAATTATTTAGATTAAATATATCGTATAGTTAAATATGAAGACGTTTAGAAGTAGCATGGTAAAAGCCGAGCATTATTACTGAATGACCTTGAGCTTTCTCATATTGCGGACAGCGGTGAAAGACCACGTCTCAGATCCATGTCATCACTAACAAGTAACAACACGCACCGGTACCTGGTACACTCTTGTTTTTAAAATTTGAGGAATGCCTACTTTATGGGCGACAATTTAGTAATAAATTATTATAATTGAAGAGAATGAGGCCGTTCCTTGATTGAGCCAGCCTACATATCGAAGTAGGTACGCCAGTGGAACATCGCTATAATTTCACCACAGATATTAATAGCAAATAAAAAAATATTTATACGATCTGTAAAATTCACACGGCAACACAATAAGCATAGAAGCGTGTCAGACAGTTATAAATTAAATTAGTGACGGGTTTTCGGAAGAAGAAACAAAAAAAAACAAAACTCGGTTACATCAGTTACCGCACAGCGCGGTTCGACGACCCCGCCGTAAACACAGACCGACCTTTATGATTCACTGCTGTGAATGTGCGAACAAAAATAAACCTTTTTTATTAATAGGTAAGTTTAATAATAGTGTACACGTATTTTAGAGTTGCGTATTGGTGACAGAAAACAACTGAAAATTGTTTCTATAGTCACTGTCACTTCTAATCTAATATAATAATATATTGTTTATTATATATTGTTATATGTGCTTTTTTAAACTATACGATAACTAAATCAAAACTGTTGCCATAATCACCACACTTTGTAAACGAATTAGACGTAGTTCCGCAATACGCAAAATGAGTTCAACACATATTCGTATTATCATGGTCTGCAAAGTGAGTTCAACACATATTCGGATCATTATTATTACAGTCTATCAAAGATTGACTCATGAGGGCGAAACTTGCCATAGTTGCCACGCCTGGCATGCGGGTTTTTATTTATCTAGTTGTTATTAGGAAGACACCTACGGAACGATAACCTTTATACCACTTTATACCTTTGTCAAAGTAATGCTTGTATATATTTACACTTTGTGAAAATTCTATCAGAATTCAAGAGTGAAAGTAAGTACAAACAAATTGAAGGCAATCGTAAATAGTGTGTAAATATCTAAACTAAACCTCTGAAAAGTAGCTTTTGTTGAATTCGATCATTTTGCGTAACTTCGCCAAATTGTGATCGCTCATAAGATTTCTTTGATAATTCTCTACCTCCGATTTATGTAAATATTTATAGCTTAGCATGTACGAGGCAATTATAATTGTCTGTCGAAGAATTTCCCCAAATCTTCACTTACCCGTAAAACACTGCACCAGAAAATTAAGTTACGACGAGTTCTATCGCCGTAATAATTCAAATATTTAATAAGTACGGAACCATTGGCCGCTATATAAGATTCTTATTGACTGCTTCTATACTTTTTGCATCTAAATAAATAAGATGTGTCTATTCGAGCAAATCACCCTCCTGTGTTTTAATGTATCATATTCAACTGACTGATTAATTATGCACATAATATGTGCTAGAATGTTTAACTAGATGTAACATTTAAATACCTGTTTAGAAGTCTTCTCTTGATTCAGTGTATTTCATTTTTTCATTCTTTTAATAGAATAGAATAGAATAATTTTTATTCAATATACATTACATGTGTAATTCTTACTGAAAGTCATTTTTTTACTTTACTACTGGTTCGAAAAAAAACCCTCTGTCCCGGAAAGAACCACAAAGAAACCCAGCGGGACTTTTTTTAAAATAAATTTTACAATATAAATGATTACGAACTATTTACAAAATTTATTTTAGAAACTGCTTGGAAGCGACCACCTCATTCCCAGGGGTTATTATCAACCATGTATTCATTTATACTATAATAACCCTTTTTATACAGTTTCAGCTTAATAAAACATTTAAACTTGGTAATAGAGAGAACCTGTACACTTTCCGGGACCTTGTTGTAATAGCGTATACATTGCCCCAAGAATGAATTACTGACTCTGTGGAGTCGAGAAACTGGCATCACAAGCTTGTGTTTGTTCCTAGTGTTTACAGAATGTATATCACTTTTTTACTAAAACTATTACGGATCGCCGTAATGCCGTGCGAAAAATGGAATAAAACGCGCTGGTCTTGCTTTTAACTGGAGGCAAGCGGCGGTGAGGAGGAACTTGTACTTTTTCTTTTCTTGCTGGTGCCTTTTCGGTGGCTGGAGAGCGACTGCTGACCCTAGCGGCCGGCCCGTCTTTTATATGATTTGGCCGCTGCTGGCCGGCGGACCCTTGCCTCACCCCCGCGCCTATCTTTATTTATTTAATAACCTTACAAACTAATAAACATAATTCACTATATAATATTCTTATAACTACTTGTTAGACTAGGGTGTACATATCAATATTTTTACTTATTTACAGGTTTACATTATAATTTTCAGCTGCTTTAGGCGGAGAATCCTTCCCCCCGCCTCAGCACTATAAATATAAAACGTCGTGGCGCGGTGCGTGTGGCTTCATTTGCTCCGCGGCCGCGTCACGATAACATGCTCTTTGGTTACACTACTACTATTATTTTATGTGCCTAACGGCCTAATATATTTATTATATAATAAAGTAAACATTTATTATATTTAACAATTACAGTTTTTCATTAGAAGCCTATGCTAACTCTCCCTGTTCATACGGTGCCTTTATTTGGGAGAGTTATTGCACAGTTACAACTCAACCTTAAACTTAGTTATAATACAATCATTATTTTTTTATCGTTCGATACAAGTAATACAATTATTTACACAAATTATAATTTAAATTCAACATAAGGTTGCGCTAGTTCCGCCGTATAACCCTTGCTAGTTGTCGAACCAGAGGCGTGGCCTGATAATTACACCGTCGTCATGGCTCCGCCCACCGCTCCTAGGTTGTTCAACTAGCGCCGGTTACAATAAGCATTTTCTTTCGTTTGTTTAATATTGTTGCGTCGTGCACATTCTCCCGCCGTCGCCACGCTGCGATCCCTCTGGTAGCACGACGATCTTCTTCGTTGGTCTTCTTAGTATGTGCCCACTGCCGGTGGTTACGTCCACTACTCGTACCTCTCCGTCGACGCCAGGATATACCTTACTTATTTTCCCTCTGGGCCAGGTGTTGCGTGGTAGATTGGAGTCACAAATGATGACTAGGTCTCCAATCTTCGGCGATACTCCTATGCTGCTGGGCTCCCGCCGGTGTTGGAGTAGGGGCAGGTATTCTTTAACCCATCTTCTCCAAAACACGTCGGCTAGGGCTTGAGCTCGTTTCCATTGCTGGCGGGCCGTCACGTCATTCTTGCTGAAGTGTCCCGGCGCAGGTACGTGCGAGTTGGGACCGATGAGGATGTGATTCGGCGTGATGGCTTCAGGGTCTCCTGGGTCGACTGAGACGTGTGTGAGAGGTCTGGAGTTTACAGTATTTTCGACCTCGGCGAGCAGGGTCCCCAATGTTTCGTCGCTGGGATAGCGCTCGTTGAGGGTGACGCGTAGGGCTTCTTTTACGGAGCGAACCATTCGCTCCCATACGCCGCCCATGAACGGTGCTGATGGCGGTATGTACTTCCACACAATCTGTTGACACGTGGTTTCGTGCTCGAGGGCTGCAAGTGCTGCTTCGGCCATCTCCTTGTCTGCTGCCTTGAAGCACGCAGCGTTGTCACTCCATATTTCTTTTGGGCATCCTCTTCTGCTCATAAAACGCCTAAGTGCCGACACGGCTGAGTCTGCGCTCAACGAGTGGGCTACTTCTATGTGTATTGCTCGCGACGTCATGCAGGTAAATAACGCGCCATAGCGCTTTTCGCGATGTCGTCCCACTGTGACTTCTATTGGCCCGAAGTAGTCTAGTCCGGTGTATGTGAACGGACGTGCGTGATGAGCGAGGCGTGCGGACGGCAGGTTTCCTGTAGACGGTGATGCAGGCTTGGCATTTCTTAGACGGCACGGCAGGCATCCTTTGACGACAGTTTTCACTACTGGACGTATTTTTCTTACGTACAATCTCTGTCTTAATTCATTCACAACTGTTTCTACGCCTCCGTGATGCAGCCTCTCGTGTACGTGTGCTATGTACAGGCGAGTGTATGCGTGCTTCCCGTCTAATATGGGAGGGTCGTACATGTCGTCCTCCACTTCTGATGCCGCTTTTATTCGACCTCTGAGGCGTAGGGTCCCCTCTTCATCAATGTATGTGCTCAGGTGGCCTAGTTTGTCGTCGCCTCCCGGAACACTTCCGCTGGTGATTCTCTTGAGCTCCTTCGTGAAGCTTTCCCGCTGACTGGCTTGCACCCACAGTTGTTCGGCTCTCATATGATAAGCGGCCGGTATTCCTACAAGCGATGAGGCAGTAGGAGTCGCCTTTTTCTCCTTGTCTGGGGTGTTGCGTTTGTTTGTTCTCTGCCAGCCAGGGTCGCTACCTTGTCTTGCTTTGTTGCGTTTACGCCCAGCCTTCACTACGTGCTTGTTTGGTCTGCACATGTCGTTGAATAGGAGGACTCTCGCTGTCGCCCTTATGAGGCGAATCCATTTAGAAAATCTTCCTATCTGTAGAAGATGTGTGTCGAGTCTTCACTTTTAACAGCGATGTTACATATTTCTCGCTCTTCCCCGGTGTCATATTGTGTCGTTTTCTCTTCCTGCGGCCATTCTGCCGGTGGACGCTGCAGAAACGGGGGCCCTCGGAACCATCGGTGCGACTCGTCGAACCCTTCTGGTGTGGCTCGGGTTGCGTCGTCTGCCACGTTTTCTTTAGACGGTAGCCAACGCCATTCGTTCTTTTTGGTCGTATCTTCTATCTCCGCCAGGCGATGAGCGACGAAAGCTTTGTACGCGCGAGGCTCTGATCTTATCCACACCAGTGCAGTACGGGAGTCGCACCAGTATGTCTTGCCTGCTATGTCGCCATCGTGTTCATCGATCACGGTCTGCGCAAGACGAGCTCCCAGCAGTGCCGCTTGTAACTCGAGCCGTGGTATGGAAACTGGTTTCAGTGGTGTTACGCGGCTCTTGGCGGCGGCCAATGATATGTTAACGCTGCCGTCTGCTCGCTCCGTTCTCCAATACACTGCTGCTGCGTAGGCCTCCTCGCTTGCGTCGACGAATGTGTGTAGTTGGCGCGTCGACACCGGGTTGTAATCGTAGCATCGCGGTATTCTTAGTTGTTCTATGGCGTTAAGTGAAGTAATCCAGCCTTCCCATTTTTCTTTTAATTCTGTTGGCAGAGGGTCGTCCCAGTCCGCCTTGTAACGCCATGTGTCTTGAAATATTCTCTTCGCTGGGGTGGTCACCGGTGATATTAACCCCAGCGGATCAGATAATGCCATTATGACGCTCAACGCTTCTCGTTTAGTTGGCAAGCGTTGTTTTTCTTTTACGTCGGCAGGCATCTTCATATTGTTAGTATTGAATCCAATATGATCGCTTTGTACATGCCAGAGCAGCCCTAGCGTCTTCTCAGTTTCTTTTCCGCCCAGGCACACGGTCGCGTCGTGTTGTCTATGCTCTGTCGTTATTTCTTCTATTGTTTTTTCTTCGTTCGATGTCCACCCGCTGAGTACGAATCCCGCTTGTTTGTGGACGTGATCGACTGCTTTTACTGTTTGCTGAGCTTCCGTGACAGAGTGGAAGCTCTGCAAGTAGTCGTCCATATAATGGTTTCTTTTTATGGCGACCGCAGCTTCTGGGTACGCTTCTGCCTGTTCTTCAGCATTTTTATTTTTGATGTATAATGCTGTGCATGGTGATGATGTCGCTCCAAAGATGATTGACGTCATCCTATATTCCTCCGGTTGGTCCTCCCGCCGCTTGCCTCTCCACAAGAAACGTAAAACGTCTCTATCTTCTTTGCGCACTTTAATCTGTATGAACATTTCTTTTATATCGGCGCTCACTGCATACGGATACTGTCGGAACCTCATGATCACTCCGGGCAGTGATTGTAATAAGTCGGGCCCCGAGTGAAGCATATCGTTGAGACATATTCCGGCTGTCTTCGCTGCGGCGTCGTGTACCAATCTCGGCGGCTTGTTCGGTTTCGCAGGGTTGATGACTGGGAAGTGTGGCAGATACCATGTCCTTCCTTGCGGCGGTGGCATTGGCGCGCGCTCTGCGTAACCCGAGTTGAAGAGGTTCTCGATGCGTTCTTCGTACTGTAGCTTGAGATTGCTGTCTCGGTCGAGCCTCTTCTCTAAGGTGTGCAGGCGCCTTTCCGCTTCCTTATAATTATTTGGTATTTGGAAGTCCTTTTGTTTCCACAACAACCCTGTCTCGAATCTGCCGTCCGCTGACCTCTGGCTGGTTTCGTCCAATATTTGCATGGCTCGCTGCTCGGGATCTTCTTTCGGTCTTCTCGGCTCGATGCACAGCGACTCCAATTTGAAATAATTTTTTATTTCTTCTTCTATCGGTGGTGCATCTTCCCTCTGATGTAGTCTGCCGCAGAAGGTGACCGTCGACGTCAATGAGCTATGACAGCCATGCAGAACCCAGCCCAGGTTGGTGTATGAGGCGACTGGTTGGTCTCGACGGCCGACGCGCAGTTTTCTAGACACTATGAGGTGCCAGTTATCTTGCCCGATTAGTACTTTCGGTGAGGCGCGTTCGTAGGTGATATCCTCTTTGATATCCAACAGATGTGGGCAATTCCCCAAGTGATCTTCATTCACGGATTCTGGCGCGAAGTCCAACCGCTCTACAGTACGCGCTGCTTCTATGTTGTGTTCTTCTTGCGCGTACGTTCCTCTTATTTTAAAGCTGACGATCTTGCTCTTCTCGTGTTTCACCTCCGAGCCGACCCCTTGTATCCACATTGTGTGGGCTGGGCCGTCGGCGCCGATGACGTCGGCGATTGAGGCATCGACTAAGGTGACCGTGCTTCCTTCATCCAATAATGCGTATGTTTCGACGCAGCTTAGCGGCCCCCTTATTGTTACGGGCGCAATCTTTAGGTAAGTGCGGCGGTGCTTGTACGGTCGAGTCGCTGTGTTGACCTCCTTTGCCGATGTTGCGGTTTCCATAGCGGGTTCTTTTTCCATTACTGCTGTTCTGTCGTGATGCAACAATTTATGGTGTTTCATCATGCATCCGCCTTTTCCGCACGGTGGAGCTTTGCACAGTAATCGACGATGTTTGCCTCGCAGACAGCGGTAGCAGATATTGTACTTCTTTGCTACTTCCCATCTGTCATTTGTGGACAGAGCGGCGTATGACTTGCAATCGGGCAGTTTGTGTTCTTGTTTGCATTGAGGGCAGCGTTCTTCATATGGTTTCTTGCTTGTGGCGAAGGCACGTTCTATTTTTCTTGGTCTTCGCTCTCTCGTTTCGCTGTCCTCTGCGATGAACTCCGGCAAGGCATACGCGCTGCATTTATCCGCTTCTTCGTTTAAGAACATTGATATCTTCTTAAGCTCTGGGATATCTTCTTTCTTTCTGGCTGCATAGTCGTACCATTTGCTTTTCAATATGGGCGTGAGTTTGTCTGTGATAACTCGCGTCATTTCTGGACTATGCAGATAGTGTGCTTTCTTGAGTGCTTCCACGGTGCCCACTACGTTCGCTATGCGATTTGCGAATATGCATAGCTCCCTGGGATTGTCCGTAACTTTGTTCAGCAGCTTCAGCTTCTCTATTTCCAAGTGAATTAACGCTTCTGGTCGTCCGAATCTCCTTTCCAAAGCTTCTATTATAATTCTGGGATCTGGTTGGCTTATAAGTAGGCAACCTGCGGCTTCTTTTGCTGTCCCTTTTAAGCTTCGGCGTATTCTCGCTATGTTTTCGTTCGCCGTGAAGTACTTTGAAGATTCTTCGTACATTGTCTTGAAGCTGAGCCACTCCTTGCTGCTACCATTGAATGAGGGCAGCTCTTGTATATATTTCGGCGGCTCCCTTGTGCTTCGTACTGCTTGTGATAGAGCAGCGGCTAAGGTAGCGACGTCGATTTGCTGCTGCGCCTGTCCATAGTCTTCTTTCTGCGGCGCGGTATGTTGCGGAGCGTATTGCGGCGCACACTGTTGAAGTACGGGTGGTGCGATCTGCAGTGCTGGTTGCGGCGCGAAGTACGACGTGGGTTGCGGCGCGGGCTGCGGCGCGGGTTGTGGCGCGGGCTGAGGCGTAGGTTTTTCTTGCAACCATGTACTAATGCGCACTGATGCCAAATCGTCTTCTATTTCTTCATCTTCATCGGTTGATCCGGCTTCTGCTTGTAGTCGCTGCACGTGTATTTCTTGCAATTCTGTTCTTGCTTGCAACTGAGCCTGCTCGAGCTTGAGTTCGGCTAACCGCTCTTTCGCCTCTAACTCCGCGAGGAGTCTCTTGCGTGAGGCTACGGAGCGGCGTGACCTAGTCTCGCCGGGCTTCAATGTGCACTGCGATCTTTGATCACCCTCTTGCTGGGTTTCTTCCGTTGCGGTTGTTCTATCGGTTGCCGAGGTAGCGGTCGTATCGCTGACCGTTGTGGTTTCGCTAGTGGTGTTTGTTGAACCACTAGCGGCTGAGTCGCCCCCGGAGGCCTCTTCTGTGGCCCCCTGGGTTGTTTGTTCATCCTTGCGACGCTTCGATGATTCTCCGTTGTTACTACGCGTAATCACCATTTTTCTTCACAATAATATTTTTTCGTTCTTGCGGTTTGCTTCTTTCTTCCGGCAATACCAAGACCGATATTGTCTTTTTCTTCTAGTAATCCGGCTTCTCGAAGGACCATTAATATTACGGATCGCCGTAATGCCGTGCGAAAAATGGAATAAAACGCGCTGGTCTTGCTTTTAACTGGAGGCAAGCGGCGGTGAGGAGGAACTTGTACTTTTTCTTTTCTTGCTGGTGCCTTTTCGGTGGCTGGAGAGCGACTGCTGACCCTAGCGGCCGGCCCGTCTTTTATATGATTTGGCCGCTGCTGGCCGGCGGACCCTTGCCTCACCCCCGCGCCTATCTTTATTTATTTAATAACCTTACAAACTAATAAACATAATTCACTATATAATATTCTTATAACTACTTGTTAGACTAGGGTGTACATATCAATATTTTTACTTATTTACAGGTTTACATTATAATTTTCAGCTGCTTTAGGCGGAGAATCCTTCCCCCCGCCTCAGCACTATAAATATAAAACGTCGTGGCGCGGTGCGTGTGGCTTCATTTGCTCCGCGGCCGCGTCACGATAACATGCTCTTTGGTTACACTACTACTATTATTTTATGTGCCTAACGGCCTAATATATTTATTATATAATAAAGTAAACATTTATTATATTTAACAATTACAGTTTTTCATTAGAAGCCTATGCTAACTCTCCCTGTTCATACGGTGCCTTTATTTGGGAGAGTTATTGCACAGTTACAACTCAACCTTAAACTTAGTTATAATACAATCATTATTTTTTTATCGTTCGATACAAGTAATACAATTATTTACACAAATTATAATTTAAATTCAACATAAGGTTGCGCTAGTTCCGCCGTATAACCCTTGCTAGTTGTCGAACCAGAGGCGTGGCCTGATAATTACACCGTCGTCATGGCTCCGCCCACCGCTCCTAGGTTGTTCAACTAGCGCCGGTTACAATAAGCATTTTCTTTCGTTTGTTTAATATTGTTGCGTCGTGCACAAAAACTATCTTTGTTTTTGTGAACATACATTAAATTTTCGTAAATATACTGAGAGGCGAAAGTTAATATATTTATTTTTTAAATTTATCTCTAAGAGAGTCTCTCGGTTCTAGATTGTAAATAGCTCTAATGGCCCTCTTCTGTAAAACAAAAATAGTTTTTGAATCATCCGCATTTCCCCATAGCAAAATCCCATAAGACATTATGCTATGGAAATAACTAAAATAAACTGATCTAGCTCTCTCGACACTAGTGAGACCTCTAAACTTTTTTACAGCATAGGCTGCAGAACTAAGTCTGCTTGCTAATTTGGATATATAGTGGGTGGTAAAACAGTGGATACAACAGGGCTCAATTCCTCCCCATTTAAAAACACATTGGTATTCAGATTTTTAACATTTGTTGTTGTAAATTTAACACAATTAGTTTTATTTCCGTTTAAATGCAGATTATTAACGTTAAACCAATGCACTAATTTTGATATAGCATTATTCACTTCGTCACTTTTAAATGATTGACGTTTAAGTTTAAAAATGAAGGAAGTATCATCAGCAAATAATACTATTTCATGACTATCCCCCACAAGGTGAGGTAAGTCAGTAATATACACTAAAAACAAGAATGGGCCGAGAATCGAGCCCTGAGGAACACCCATTAGTATAGGTGACCCGGAAGAACTTTTACCATTGATAATAACCTTCTGCTTTCTTTTACTTAAATATGAAATAATATGTTTAAGCGCTGTGTTCTTGACACCATGGTACTGTAGCTTCCTGATTAATGTCTCATGGTGAACACAGTCGAAGGCCTTGGAAAGGTCACAAAATATACCCAAAGCATCCTCTGAATTCTCCCATGCACAAAAAATATGTTTAATAAGCTCAACTCCAGCGTCAGTTGTCGAGCGACCCCTTGTAAAACCGAATTGATTTTTATGTAGCAATTTAATAATATTAAAGAAACTTAACATCTGACCGAAAATAATTTTTTAAAAATTTTACTTAATGTTGGTAGTACAGAAATTGGTCTAAAATTGGCGGAGTCTAATGTACTACCAGATTTAAATATAGGTATGACTTTACTATGTTTCATTAAATCAGGAAACACACCAGATTCGACGCTTATATTAAATATAGTGGCTAGATAAGGTGCTAATGTATCTATTATAGATAAAATAACTGTAACGGAAATCCCCCATAAGTCTACCGTTTTCTTAACATCAATAGTTTTAAAATATTTAACGATATCTTTTGGCAGTACTCTATGGAATTTAAAAGTATTTGAACAAGCCTTTACATTTTGTTTGAGCAATGATTCGGCGACAGTAGGAGAAGAATTTAATGATTTTGTTGTCAAAAAAGGAACATCAGTAAAATGTTTCTCATAACCCATAGCAACTTCTTGATCAGATCGCGTTAAATTATTGTTAATATTCAATTGAAAATCCGAGTTGCGCGGTTAAGGAATAACGGACAAATATGATTAACGACAGAACACACAGGACAGAAATGATTAGGAGCTGGTTCTTATTTTTAAAGCTGGAGCTGGAGATGTTGTTCCTTTGTAATTATAACTTTTAACAAAAAGTAAAAACCGTCTTTTAATGCTAAAAGAGAAGTTATTTATTTGCTACCCTTAGGGGTGAAATTTTCCTTAAAATTTATTTGGGGGTGGTTGAAGTAAGTGTAACTTATTTAATAAAAAAATAATCATCAAAATTGGTTCACAATCTGTGAAGATATCGCGTAACATAAATACAAAAAAACTTGCGCTCGAATTGAGAACCTCCTTCTTTTTAGAGGAGCGTAATAGAGCCAGGTTGCACCCATACATAAACACGAATAGGTGGGCCCAACTGGGGAGAACCACTCTTCCATATATTTGTAATACAGTGATTTGGAGTCACGCTGCATGAGAGCGAATGGGTGCGGTGGGCCCAATCAGAGAAGCACCATGCTCTCATAGAATACCAGTGGAAGTATATCATGCTGCAGTCTTTCGTGTGGTGAATGTAGAGAACAGGTGACCCTTTTTAGTAGTAAGCATTCTTAGCCCTCAGGGTTGGCAACGCATTTGCATTCTAATTCTAAATCGGTGATAGATCGATGGACCACCGTCCACTTACCTTGTGATGAACTGTGTGCTCATTTTACACACTTACTTCTACAAAAAGTCGACTAGTCGGATACCTAGAGTTACATGCGCATATACTGTGCATCATAAAGGGTATTTTTGTACTTGGTGTGCTAAGAAAGCGAAAATAAATAAATCCTACTGCTGGGCACAGGCCTCCTCTAATTTCTGAGAGGGTTTAAGGGCAAGGAGTGGCCTTCGCGCTGCTCCAATGAGTGTTGATGGACTTTACATGTCTTCGAAATATTTTTTCTTAATTCTTAGACCTTTTTTTATAGGATAAGGGTGACAAACGAGCATACAGTCCACCTGATGGTAAGTGGTTGCTGTGGCCCAAAGACATCTACATCTATCCTCTTTTGCAAATCAAAATGCAGATGCGTTGTCACCCGTGAGGAATAAGATGGAATGCCTCTTTTCCAGTAAAAATGGTCTCCGGTTCTCTACACTCACCATACGAAACACAGCAGTGATAAGCTGCTATTTGACGCTGGTATTCTGTGAGAGCGTGGTCCATCGCCGGTCGAGCCGACCCATTTGTGCTACAACTATACCACTAATATAGCTGCAGCATGGCTCTACCACGTATAAAAGCACCTGCATGGTTTCCTCAAGATGTTTTCCTACACCACCGAGCACGTGGTAAATCAGCAATTAACAATTTCAGGCAGGGATCGAACCCGGTTGCTCGTGTACTGTGAAATTTACAGCAAGCGCTTAGCCCCTCACCTACCACAACTCTGAACTATAAGCCAAATATTAAATAAAATATCCCTTATTTATTGTGATTTTACAAATCCAGCTGGGCAGTTCCTAGATTTTAAATTAACGAAATCTTGCATTTTACGTCACTTTTTTTTAATGCTTACTCTACTACTGCCGTGGCTTTAATTAATGGCACCGATCCAATACTTAATTGTGTGTTTTCATTCAATCGGTTATAATTATGAGAATGAAACTTGATGAGGCGACAAAAAACTGTCTGGTGTAACAGCGTTGTTAATTCCGCGAAATTTACTTCATCAGCGTAGCGTTGAATTTCGCTCCAACGCGGTTTTTGTTTTCGTGCAATTAAACTAATTATTTTTTTTTGTTTATTGCACTCTTTTTATATAAAGGTAACAAATGGAGTGTTGAGAGTGGATGTAGTTAATGTAACGTAAGATAGTGGCAAACGCGTGTACAGCAGTGGGCAAAATCGAAAATCAAAAAAATGTGCACAATATTACATGATTTATATGCGTTCATGTACATACGTAATTACGCAAAATGGAGTAGTACTATACAATAGCTACTTTTTAATATTGACGTTTAGAATAGAATAGAATATAATACAAATATTATAATGACAATGGTAGTCGCTTCTGGTGAAAAGAGGGCTTGTTCTTTTCTAACTCAAATTCTAAGTATAGCCATTCAGCGAGGAAACGCAGTCAAGTTCTTGGCCCTATATGGCGGGGAGAAGGACTGAATGATAATTTAAGTTTTTAGTTTTAGTATTTATTATGTTTTTTAATATTGTATTCGTTTGAATGTTATCTACTAAATAAAAGATGTTTCAGATTATTTTTTTATTCAATAAAACAGTTACAGGTAATTCTCAATTAATTTATAGTATTTTTTTTTTTTGCTTTTGCATAAAATTATCTTACATTATCCAAATTAACTGGAAAGGTTTGTAAGAACTTATTTCTGCTTTTACGTACATTTTAAACAAAGCAATGTTTGAATATTCCGAGGAGGCCCCAAAAGGTCGCCATTATCCAGTATTCAAAGAATTCAAATTAATTTAATTATTTTTTAATGAGCCGTGAAACAAAGCACAAAATGGCCGCAGCCGGACTCTACAAGCACAGATTATCCATGTTTTTCGGTCGTCCTAATTAAGTATCTCCCTTTCACATAATACGCGCTGATTGTAGGCTCGTCTGCTGCCCTCTTTGTATGTAGATTTGTCCGCGGAACGTCTCCCATTGTTACAGTGGAAAGTTGAGGCCTTATCCATCTATTGTTAGTGTGCTGATCCGCTTACAGACGCGCAGACAGATATGCATATGTATGGTGCTGATTTAACGCGGGTGCTGGACCGTGCTACTTGGCACGGTACATATATCATCGCTTTCGCTGGAACAATGCCTAGAATATTTTTCACTAGAAAAATAGCTATTGTTAATATTTTACACCAGCGGCATTTGTTAAAATTGGCAAGAAACAAATGGAACTACTTAGCATTTCAAGTAGAATTAAATGAAGCAAGAGCCGTGGTAGTTCAGGGGTTAAACGCTTACTGTGAATTTCGCAGTACCTACGCGAAGTGGCTAATGCGGCTTCGAGCCCTGCTGGCACTAATGAAATTGTTAATTGCAATTTTAAGTGCCGATTTACCACGTGCATGTCTGAATAATAAAAATTCCAAAAACATATGAAGCCTACCAACACGCAGCGGTATGGCGGACATTCCTTTGCCCCAAAACCCTCTTAGAAATAAGCAGAGGCCTGTGTCCAGCCGTGAGACGTATATAGGCTGTACTTTTAATTAAAACGTCATTAATTCTAACACCCAATGAAGTCCGCCGCGCTTTCCCAATGCGGGCAGTGAAACTTTACATAACCTAGAAATATGTTTTATTTTTCGGACAAGCCATGTTTAACTAATGAACCTATCATTAGTTAAACATGGTACTTACACATATTCTGTAATCGTTTAACTAATTAAGTAATGATTTATATTTACACGAACACTACACATTGAGTTAAACATATTTTACGGATTTTATCGCGTTTAATTTTACTTATTTATAATTCATGACGTTATATTAATTCCTCAGTTCTCCCGTGACCACGCGAAACTTCGGGAGTTAAAATCAGTAAAATTAAACGTAATAAAATCTGTAAGAGTACTTTTATTCAATAATTATATAACGTAATATTAATATATAGAAAATAATATATAGATAAATTTATATAAAAAGTTAGTGTTATAAAAAAAATTAGTATAAAAATATGTTTACATACGATGATTTCTTTCATAGATGAACAGTGGTTGGAACGATGAACATGTTCAAGGGAGAAGGAGAGGAGGTGTTCGAAGTTCTGCTGTCACAGTTAGCTCAGGTTATCTTCAGCTTCGCGACTTCTATCGAATTAAACTATCCATCTGACTGATCCTATCCATTTGAACTATCGATCAATTAGTTCGCAATTTAGGAGAGTGCAGTTTGTTTACAAAATGGCAAGGTGTTTTATTTCCCGCCTATGTTAGCGACTAATTACAGTGGTCCAACAATATTTGGGTAAGTCTGTGTGCACACTCCATTAATCCAATGTTTGGGCCATTAGTTGCGCCAACAATAACAAAAAGTGTAATGCTTTTCGAGAGCCTTCGGAAGCTACCTCCCCCCTCCACATTCGCTCTGAAAAGTTCCATTAGGAATCCCCTTTTTTGGAAGCTTTTATCGCGCCGAGTGGGACCGGATTTGAAGCAATGGAATTGAAAATGCAAATGGTTCGACGTTTTCACATCGCGCACATTCCTGTCTAAATTTTCTATTTAATGGCTCTATAACAAGTGGTCTCAATGGAGATTGCTTTCGTGGCTTTGAATATTTCACATTAAAGCTATTGTAAGGTTAAATAGATCATGTCGTATAACTTGTATTTGACACCTACGCAAACGTCCGCTTTAAAGGCTGTAGGGTCAGCGGCTGTCTCGCCTTATTTTTTTTTATGCACTAGCAGTTTGAATTCCAATTTCCGTATTACTAATAAAGTTTACTTAGGTAAACTGTCGGCTTATTTGAGGATTTAAGGACAAGGGTGAAATGTCTTTGCTATATATGTAATGAATGTTTCTTTGTTTGTCCCGTATGTGATCTTATACCATTCATCGGATTACGATAAAACTAGTGAGTTGTTGGATGTGCGACTACTAAGGTTTCTGCCAAAGAATTGAATATATTTTTTGATCGTTTCTTTCGGTTCCGACGGCAGTAAAAAAAATTGTTAATTGCTATTTTAATAGCTGATTTCCTACGTGCTCGGAGGTGAAGTAAACCATCTTGAGGAAACCTGAATGTCTAAAAAATAAGAAAAATAATTATTTCGAAGACATGTGAATTTTGCCAACACGCATTGGGGCAGCGTGGTGGACACTTCCTTGCCCTAAAACTCTCTCAGAACTGAGAGGAAGCCTGTGCCCAGCAGTGGGGCGTAAATAGACTCTAACTTTACTTACTAAGGCTCGTTTTCTATGTGCCCTATACAATTCTGGTTTCTGATGAAAACATTTATTTATTTTATTATTTATTGCACCAAAGATTTTGTACAATAGGCGACCTTAATGCTATATGGCATTTTTAAACATTGAATATTATAAACAATTATAATAAAGTTTATTAATATTAAGTTGTATGTTTATGTTAATTGATACATTTGTGAGAGAAAAGAATAAACTTAATTAATACAATGAAATGAAGAACATTGTTTATTCAGTTTCTATGTTTCCTACCTATATCATTTATGTAATTATGTTTCTGACAAAAAAGGCAATTGCAACTCATTTCGGTCACAGCTTACGTACACAGTTACTAATAAAAAGATTCTCCGGTTTACTACACTCACCACACGAAACACAGCAGCGTCAAGCTGCTATTTTAAGTTAGTATTCTGTGAGAGCGTGGTCCTTCCCCGGTCGAGCCGACCCATTTGCCTTTTTACTGGAAAAAAGACATTCCATATTAGTCCTCACGGGTGACAACGCATCTGAATTTTGATTCGCAAACAATGATATTAAATTATTAACAGTGGTAGAGCCACGCGGCAGCTTTTGCTGTCGCACGGATGGGCCGGCGACAGCAAAACTCGAACCGGGGTGGTACCACGACCTCACAGAAAACCAGCGTGAAGTAGAGGTTTACCTCTGCGTTTCGCTTGGTGAGTGCAGGTGGCCGGAGGCCCTTTTTACTGGAAATGAGGCATTCCATCTTAGTCCTCACGGGTGACAACGCATCTACATTTTGATTTGTAATAGAGGATAGATGTAGATGTCTATGGGCCGCAGCAACCACTTACCATCAGGTGGACTGTGTGCTCGTTTGTCACCCTTATCCTATAAAAAAAAATGATAAATGTAGATGTCTATGGGCCACAGCAACCACTTACCATCAGGTGGACTGTGTGCTCGCTTGTCACCCTATAATATAAAAAATATTTTATTGTCTGCAGAAACACCAGCATTTTGTAATATTATAATGTAAATATTTACATTTCTTACTGCTAATTACAGGTTATTACTTTATAAAAAAATATATACTATGTGCAATTGGGTCTCTACATCGCATGATCAATTCATGTTGATTAAGTTTTTTAAACTCCAATATATTATATTAGCTAGACCACGTACCTCCTGACGTCTAAATATTTTTGAAATTTAACGTAATAAGAACCAGTGACAATACAATAATGACACATTATCATAATTTTAACGTGGTAGAGCCACGCTGCAGCTGTATTATAGTTGTAGCACGAGTAGGTCGCCTACCATGCTCTCACAGAATACCAGCTTAAAATAGCAGCTTGATGCTGCTGTGTATGGTCAGTGTAGAGAACCGAAGACCCTTTTTACTGGCGACGAGGCCTTCCATCTTCGTCTTCAAGGGTGACAACGCATCTGCATTTTGAATTTTAATCGAGGATAAATCTAGATGTCTATGGGCCTCAGCATCAACTTCCCATCAGAGGTGAATGTGCTCGTTTGTCACCCTTATTCTATTAAAAAAAAACATTATTATTACTTAGTGTACTTGCTATAATCATTACGACTAATAACCAATGCGTTTTTTTAAGGCTAAACTCTTATTTTATCGATAGAGGTTATAAAAATATAACCCTTATCGATACCTTTATTACTACAACGATATACATATGATAGATGCAAGTAGGTATATGTATGTAACATGCGACGCAACTACAGCCTGCAATCAATATCCCTCACCCCCTGTCCTCCTGTCGATAACGGAAGGGATGATAGATATAGAATTACGACATCTCTAGAGATAATTAATGTTGCCAGCACCAGATGGCTTATCTATTGATCTTTACCATGACATCTTGTAACACAACACTCTGTCGGGATATAGCATACTCAATTTATTACAATGAATGCTATATCCCGACAGAGTGTATATACCACAGCATAATTGTGCTGTTTTGTGGTGATGGCGGAAGAAAATCACCACATTTCAGTCTGTTGTAGGAAATGTTAGAAGATTTTTATGACTCTTTAAATGTAGTCGAGTCATACCGCAGCTATATTATGATTGTAGCACATATGGGTCGGCGCGACTGGGGAAGGATCACGATCTTTATGCTGCTGTGCTTTCGATGGTGAGTGTAAAGAACCAAAGACTTTTTACTGGAAACGAGGTATTCCATTTTAGCCGTGAGGAGTGAAAACGCTTCGCCAATTTAATTCTTAATCGAGGCTATATGCAGATGTCTATATGCCCCAGCATCGACTTAGCATCAGGTGGGCTGTGTGCTCGTTTGTCACCTTATTCTATCAATAAAAAAACTTCTAATAAATTTCGGTATTACACCTATACGAGATACTTACACGCATATGCTTGTACTTACCTTTTTGATCATTATATTATGGTACAAAAATATAGCCGCGCTGTCTTTGCACCATAATGACGCATGCGCGTCGAGGCGAGGAATTTCCTAGTCACTCCCCACACTTGTCCAGCTTCTTTTTAGTACCAATCTTACCTATGTTCATCGTTATGCACCTATCATCATTATAGCCTATCAAAAGTCCACTGCTGAACATAAGCCTCCCCTATAGATTGCCTCAAACCTCAAGTGGGTGATATTTTTTGTGTGTATGTGTAAAATTTGTAATATCTTCTAATGATTTACCTATTTTACACATACACACATTTATACGTGGTACAGTCATGCCGCAGCTATATTACTAGTGTAGTTGTAGCACGAATGGGTCGGCTCGACCGGGGAAGGACCACGCTCTCACAGAATACCACCGTAAAATGTCAGCTTGACACAGCTATATTTCGTATGGTGAATGTAGAGAACCGAAGACCCATTTCACTGGAAAAGAGGTATTCTATCTTAGTCCTCACGGGTGACAACGCATCGGTATTTTGATTCGCAAACGAATAAAGATGTAGATGTCTATGGGCCACAGCAACCACTTACTATCGGGTAGACTGTGTGCTCGTTTGTTACCTTAATTCTATAAAAAAAAATGATAAATACCTATATCACATATTACATTTTATACTTGTCTACCTCGGTTTACTTTGCGTTATATTCTTCCCTAAATACTAGGCGTAAATTTGCGACACAGGAAGCAATTACCCGCACCCGATCAAGTCCAGTTAGGGCAATTTATTTTTAAGCGTCGAACTTCTTTGATCTCGGAACGATGTTGCACCGTCACAGTGATCAGTAGCAGAGCAGGTACCGGCTGTGATTGAAGCCATACTCGAAGGTTCATTTTTATTTATGACTCACGTGTTTTCCGGGCGTACGTTATATAACAAAACACCTAGTATTATCTTTATACATATATAATTCTTCTGTACGTGTGTTTGTCGCTGAACTCCTCTTAAACGGATGGATTGTTTTTGATATACGATCTTTTTTCTATTTGACGTCCAATTCTGTATGAGGTTTCTTTCTTCATAGGGTGGGTTATCGTTAATCATCACTTATCTTGGCAGGAGGACTGACATTCGCAGTAGGAGACGTCTGTTGTAAACGAGATGGCTACACCGTCATCTATCCGAAGCCATAACATTTTCCTGGTATTTCACATAAGTCTTCACTTAAGACACCCACGTGACGATAGATTCTTTCACGCCACTACCACATAACACATTTTAGACTTAAATAAAACTAGTTTTACGGATTTTATCGCATATATTAACTTATTTTATATTCCCGCCGTTTCGAGTACTTAACAGCACCCATGGTCACGGGGGGGACTGAGGTGTTTGACGTCTCAATATCATAGCTAACCATGGCTACCTCCAGATTAAAAATTATTAATTTTTGTTCCGATCTACGCAGTATGAACTTACAGTGTCATGAAGTCTTGCAGTTGTATGCTTGGGTTGGGATTTAATTTTATTAATTATAGGATCCCAAGCAGATAGTAGCACCCAGCCGTCTTCTCTATTTAAATTAGGATGTTTTTGATTTCAATAGCCTCGGGAATCGTTCTTGGAAGGAATCGGTGTTTTTTAGCGAGGATTTGTGGTCTATCAAATCGAATGTAGTGACGGGGGCGATCCTGTACGTTTTCACAGACTGCAGCCTTTCCGGAGCTTCGATTCTTCACATCAGCTATGTAACGGTATTTAAAAATAATAAAACGTTAAAATAAAATTAAAATTAGTAATCTTTACGAGGGGGTATTTAAGTTTGTAGTGTTCGCGTAAATTGGAAAAATGTATTGTATGTAAACGTTTTCAAAAATGTCTCAAATTACGATTTTCAAAAATAATAAAGCATATACTCAAAAAAGCACCGTGATGCTGATGTGTTTCGCCTGGTTGAGAACCAAAGGTTATTTCACTCTGAATACGGAGCACGTATTAGTCCTCAGGGGCTACAACGCTGCATTGTGATGCTTAATCGAACATGGAAGTGTCTGCAACAGTATATCGATTTTCCATCACGTGTATTGTGTTACCTGCTTCAACGTATACTAGTTTAAATATAACTTCCATTATTCATCCATTACAACATACCAAAGTCCACTGCTGAACATAGGCCTCCCTCATAGATTGCCTCATTCCTACACTCACCATACGAAACACAGCAGCATTAAACTGCTATTTTACGCTGGTATTCTTTGAGAGCGTGGTCCTTCCCCGGTCGAGCCGACCCATTCGTGCTACAAGTATACTATTTATATAGCTGCAGGATGGTGGTAATTTTAAGCATTTATACGAGTACGTCCCAGACAGACGAAAATTTAAAAAAATCGTCTGGCTGGGACGTACATTTTATTACCACCTTGGAAAAATATATTACTTACTTAAATATAGTACTTAATTTGTCATTATTATAAAAACCTTATTGACTATGATTTTCTCCTGTCACTGCACAAGTACAAACATCCGGACCGGGAATAATTACTTGTTCCGTGCGGGATTTGAACCCACGACTCTCAGCGCCGCAACTCAATGCCAAGGCTACTGCGCCATGGAACCGTCATAAATCTTAATTTAATGTGCCTACATTCGTTCATACATAGTAGGTGACTCAGCTTTTGTTTACACAGGACAATCCCAGGTAGCCTAGATTTTCAGGTACCCCTTCCACAGTCATATATGTATTGTATGGGTGATCTGTGAATTTCCGTGTAAAAATATAAATAAATTAAAAAAAAAATACATAAATAAATATATATAATCACGTTCTAAATTTAAATTATACATAAAGGTCACTATAGTTAGGCGTGAGCACTGACCATAAATGTGTATTTTATCTTATAGAAGACAAGAAGATGAAGATGCAGATGCGTTGTCACCCGTGAGGACTAAGATGGAATGCCTCGTTTCTAGTAAAAAGGGTCTCCGGTTCTATATACACTCACCATACGAAACACAGCAGTATTGAGCTGCTATTTTACGCTGGTATTCTGTGAGAGCGTGGTCCTTCCCCGGTCAAGCCAACCCATTCGTGCACTATACAATACGACAGCTGCAGCATGGCTCTACCACGTATAATAAATAATGTGTGTGTGTGTGTGTTATAATATGTTTAAAAAAGGAACAGCGATTATATTGGATGACAATCCTTTTATTATATTATACGCTATTTGAAACACGCAATTTTCATTACTCAATGTACGGTTTCTTATAATTTGAAAAGTGCTTCCTAGGGTTTCTCCCGGCGTTCTCTCTTGTTTAATTAAATAATGATACGTTATTAATTCAAGAGGTTTTTGATAGCGATCGCAATAGGCATTGAATGTAAAGAGATAATTGAACAGCGGTAACTAAAGATATTACATGTTGAGACTATTCCATTCTTTCCTCTGTTTTAAATTTGATATGATATTATCAATGAAATTGCGGAACCTGAGAATGAATCAGACCGCTGTCGCTACTTTGCCTATTTGTCCTGGCTCTGTTTTTTAAATATTTTTTACCCGACTGCCCCAGGAGGGTAATGTTTTTCGAGTATATGAATGTATGTATTTTTTTTTATTTTTAAAAAACGTTACCCCCACACTAGGAATTTTTCCTGCATCGTGCAGTTTACAAACATAAATTGCACGAAGACAAACATCCAGATCTGGAACAATTATCTGTAGGCCATACAAATACTTATTCCGTGGGGGATTTTAACCCGCGACCCCCAGCGCAACAACTCATTTCTAAGCCACTGCGCCATGGAGCCTATGTATGTCTATTTCTTTGACACTCTTTGTAGCCTAAACGGCTTGATGAATTTTTAACATACGGGTGTCGTTAAATTCGTTTTAGTTGTGGAAGTGACATACAGAATAATTATTCAGAATTGAGTCTTTAAGTTTTAAAGATTTACAAGCTTGATGATTAAAATAGTAAGTAATAAAGAAAACCGACTACGCCAAACAAATTACTATAAAGAAAAAAAAATATACCGTATTCTACAACTAAGAAGAATTCTTATTTATATTTGTAACACACTAGCGATCCGTCCCGGATTCGCACGGATGATCTCGACAACAGCGCCACCTATCGGGTCCAATTGTGAATCTAAACCATCCAGGACCCATTCAAACACACATTAATTCATCAAAATCCATTACGTAGTTTAAAAGATCAAAGCGTAGGTAGGTACAGACTTTGTCTTGTATTATCTTGAGAAGAAATGAATATTAGTTTCTTATTCTTAAATTTATGCGAATATTCCACATTATATACAACTAATTTTATGTATTTATAGTCTTTATTTTAATGTGTACTCTACTCTCGACATGCCGTTATCTGACGATTTTACAATATAAAATTGTTAGTGTCTCAATTTAGACACTAAATCAATAAACCAGATACCTATATTAAGTTATAAAGTCATCGTATTTTTTTTAGTAATTTCTTTAGTTATATTTACAAAAAATGTAGTTGAAAAATTATTGGTACGGTTGTCAGTTAGTCTGTGCACTTGTTTCTCTTCACGTTTCAGAAAAATATACGCAACGAAATGAAATAAATCTTTCTGAATAATTTTTCATTTAACCTCAGTATAATCTATATTCATAGACATTAAAAAAATTATTTATAAAAAACTCTCATGAGGCGTGCATTTTTGGATTTTCCAAGCTATTTGTGTTTATTCTATAGGCGCCTTAAATAGAATGAGTCTCACAAAAACCAAACAGATTACAAATAGGAATAACCTAGATAAATTAAGTAGACTAGATCAAGAAAGTTGATCGGAGTTTCTCTACTTACTTGCGCACTAATCCAACCGATTTTCCTTATAGCATCTTATATGCATTTGAGATAGTTTATCAATTTATCTTATTTATTTATTTATATAATAAGGATGACAAACGAACATGCTCATAGTCATCTACATCTATTCTCGGTTGTTAATCAAAATGTAGACACTTTGTCACCTCTAAGGACTAAGACGGAATGCCTCATTTCCAGTAAAAAGGGTCTCCGGTTCTCTACACTCACCATATGAAACACAGCAGCGTTAAGCTGCTATTTTACGCTGGTATACTGTGAGTGTGGTTCAACCCCGGTCGAGCCGACCCATTCGTGCTACAACCACAATATAGCTGTAGCATGACTCTACCACATAAATCACTTCGTTCGTCGTAAAAGACCTTTGATTCCTCTGGTATTGCAGATGTTTATGGCCGGAGTGATCGTTTACCATCAGGTGAGCCGTGTACTCATTTTTCTACCGACTTCAAAAAGGAGCCGGTACTCAATTCGACTGTACGAGATGTTTTTTTTTAATGTGTGTTCCCTCATAACTTGTTACTGGGTGAACCGATTTCGATGATTCTTTTTTTATTTAAAAGCTGGTGCTTCACATGTGGTCCTTTATACATTTTTGATTGATCAAGGTCAAACCAATAGTTTCAAACTTCAATCGAGAAAGCTACAGATGCGATGTCACCTCTGAGCTGAGTGTAATTTCACTGGCTCTCTTCACCCTTCAGACCGGAACCCAACAATGCAAGAACTATTATTTAGTTGCAGAAACAGCTAAGAGGGTGTTACCTACCTAGATGGACTCCTAAGCAGAAAATGAGTGTTATCATCCAGTACTCTACATAGCACTCTACCTATCACTCTTTCACTCTACCTAGCACTTTGCCTAGCACTTTTTTTATAGGATAAGGGTGTCAAACGATCACACCTGATGGTAAGTGGTTGTTGCGGCCCATACCGATGCCGCATACGAATGAGTTGTCACCCGTGAGGACTAAGATGGAATGCCTCGTTTCCAGTAAAGTGTCTCCGGTTCACTACACTCACCATACGAAACACAGCAGCGTTACGCTGCTATTTTACGCTGGTATTCTGTGAGAAGAGCGTGGTATTTTCCCGGTCGAGACAATCTAGCACTCTACCTAGCACTTTACCTACTTTACTTACTTTTTTGCTGTCGCACGGATGGGCCGGCTCGAACCGGGGTAGTACCACGACCTCACAGAAAACCAGCGTGAAGTAGAGGTTTACCTCTGCGTTTCGCTTGGCGAGTGCAGGTGGCCGGAGGCCCTTTTTACTGGAAATGAGGCATTCCATCTTATTCCTCACGGGTGACAACGCATCTACATTTTGATTTGTAACAGAGGATAGATGTAAATGTCTATGGGCCGCAGCAACCACTTACCATCAGGTGGACTGTGTGCTCGTTTGTCACCCTTATCCTATAAAAAAAACCTAGCACTCTACCACCTAACCTCGCAGGGGTTCTGTGTTCTCATATCTCACTTTAACTTCCATAAATGGGTACCTACCCATATGTAGTCAGCAGATTACATGGATACACGGAAAACAACATGATATTTGAACCGACTTCAAAAAAGGAGGAGGTACCTACACAAAACGACTTTTTATGTGAGTTATTTCATAACTTTTTTCGAGGTGAACCGATTTTGATGATTCTTTTTTATTTGAAAGCTGGTGCTTCTCATGTGGTCCCATATAAATTTGATCAAGATTTGACCAGTAGATTTTAAATTATTCTTAATAATGCGTATTTAATTAACTTCGACTACATTGATGATGTTCTCATTTTATTCGTCGGTTGTACAAAACGTTTTATTTTGTATATGCTCCGACACAATAATTTTATTGTAAAATTGACAGGAATGTTTTTAAAAAGTTGCAAAATGCATCAGAAGCGCACGGAACCTTATGTACCCATGTTATGGTAATTTAGGACGGCAAGTTCAGTCGTGCCTAGAGCGTTGAGAGAACGTTCCTAGTTTTACGTGTGGGGGGACGAAGGGAGAGGGGCGTCGGTCGATCGCCTCTGAGACACGGTTCGCAGTACGGAGCGGCAACGTCGCGCGGGGGCGGCCCGGCGCGGCAACATTGCAATCAGCTGTTGGGCCTCTTTATTCCCAACCAGCCGCGATAAATCCTCTAGGACGTTTGATTTGGGTTTTTGGTTCAGCGTTTGATGAATTTACGTCGTCTCTACGGCACATTTCACGTACTTTTGTTACTGCTACTTTCCCTTCAAATTGTTCTCATCGCATATCCAATGTATTTAACAAATTTGTAGATTTGAGGAAACCAAACAACTGTTAAAAATAAATCATTCAAATTGTATACACCGTTATTTTGAATTTCGATTTTGTACAATTAAAAAGAAACGAATTTACAGTCTAGCTTAATGTAAGTGTGGCTATTGCAGCCCACGAACATTGGACACCTGTAACGATCAATCAAATAAAACAAACAGAGAAGGCTGGCTACAGATGTCACCTCTGAAGTTTAAGATAGAACACATTCTGTAATTGTACTGGATCCCTATATCATTCAGACGCGAATACAGTGTACAAACAGGGTCCTACCGCCTAATGATGTCTATAATGAACCTATATTCACAAACTTCTCTTTAAAACAGTAATTTAGTCATTGTCTCTTATAACTTCTCAGTACTAGTCTGCAATTTTTATGCAGTAAAGAAACACTTCCCCGGTCGAGCCGACCCATTCGTGCTACAACTATACTACTATGCTGCAGCATGGCTCTACCAAATAAACCAAATACCAAATTAAGTAGGTAAATATTTGTTTATGGTTCTTAGTTACACCGCCACTACACAAATTTGTGTAGTGGCTGTTTAAAAATATCCACTACCCCATATCATTCCGTGGGTGTCGTGAGAGGGGACAGGGGGAAACAAATCAGGGGGGGGGGGGAGAACAGCGTCTTCCTGATAAGGACTAGAAATAAAAAACTGCGCTTGCCAACCTGCTTGCCAAGCGTCGCAACTATGGCAAAAATCCCTCCCTATAGTGCAATCTATGGGGAAGGCCTATGTTTTACTTTACTAGGCTGTAACGGTAACGGTATTAACAACAATATATATATATTACAAACAACGTCCATAAACCGTATATACATAATTTGTGATTTGATGCTGTGGCCCATACAGATCTACATCTATCATCAATTAAGAACTAATATGCAGAATGCGTTATCACCTGTGAACTAAGATGGATTGTCTACTTACCAGTAAAAAGGGTCTCCGGTTCCCATCACTCCCCATAATCTGCGTCCATGTGCTGCTACTTTAATCAGGTGTTCTTTGATTCCTTTCCCAGTCGAGGTCATCCATACGTGTCGCAACTATTGGTTGCTGGAGCGTGGCTCTATGACTTTAATATGGTTGCCCATAAAAAAAAATATTTAAAAAAACTAAATTCAATAATTCTTGCTTACTCTTTTGCATCGTAAAACAATCCAACCAATTTAACTAATCGTTGTGCTTGTTAACGCGATAAGAGAACATACCTTTACAGGAAACGATATAATTATTCTGTTCTTTTATAGTTTTACGTGGTAAAGCTATTATATTTTACGTGTTAAGTTATTTAATATGATAGAGCCACCCTGGTGCTATATTATTAATGCAGCGTAAATGTTTCGGCTCGGCTGGGGCAGACCACACTCTCACGGAATACCAACGTGAACAGCAGAATAATGCTTTGTTTCGTATGGTGAGTGCAGAGAACCGGAGACCCTTTTTACTGGAAACGAGGCATTCCTTATTAGTCCTCAAGGATAACAACACATTGCATTTTTATTCTGAATCGGGGATAGATGTATATATGTGTCTATGGGCCTCGCAATGCGCTTACAATCAGGTGGATTGTGTGCTCGCTTTACACTCTTATTTTATAAAGAAAATTATTTGCAAGTGTAACGCATAACACTTGCGATCTGAAATTAACGGCTATCGTTTATGGAGTTTGCTATTATGTTATATCGCGGTGTTATTTTTTTTCACATCACAATCATAATTATTGATTTTCATATAAATATTTTTTATTTTCTAAGATATTTTAGCTTAACGTACCAAATATATTTATATATATAAAAGGGGGCAAACGAGCATGTTACTCACCTGATGGTAAGTGACTACCGCCGCCCATGCACAACTGCAACACCAGGGGAAATGCAAGTGCGTTGCCGGTCTTTTAAAAAGTAGGCTCTTTTCTTCAACAGTAGTAAGTAGTAGTAAATAAAGAAATATAAGCTTAAAATAACTAAAACAACAGCAGTTATATATTTATAAAATATAACACTTAATAATACTAATATAATTAGAGCAACGAAAGCACTTTTAATAGTTAACGCGATAAATCGCTTTAGCAATTAGGTGCTGTTACTTTTACTGACACTTGAGGAAAGCGTGGCTACGTCGTAAACGTTTCACAATAAATTAATCTAGGAAATATACAGAGTTACAGAGGCTCACTCATAGATTTTATCACAAATTGTGTGGCCAAGACATCAAAGGTTTTGAATACTGTTTCCTAGGTACTAATTTTAAGGAACCTACTAAAGGTACTTGTACTATTATCTATTCTGTGCTAAAGGCTAAAGTTAAATATAAGTACCTTAGTAACGAAGATAAAACAGTAATTTGTTAGTCAATAACAAAATTTAATATACACACACTAGTACATAATATACAAACAAATTTCATGTGTAGGTAAATTGTTTTTCTACGAATTTTTTTTAGGTGTATTGTACCGACGTCAAACTGAAAATCGTAAATGTTTGTAATGGTTGATAAAATACTTGAAGTTAATGTGCAATTGCAAATTTTATAATTGTTTTCAGTGGTTTTATTTTTTCAATTTTATTAAAAACACGCGATCCGCCCCGGCTTCGTCTGGATAGGATATATTAATGATAATCAAAGACCATATATTTTACCAATTAGTTTTTTATTAAAAAATGTAAGTTTTTTGGATAAAATATAGCCTATATCTCTCCAGGCATTGCTCTGTTCGTAAAGTTTCATCGCAATGGAATCTCCCATTCCAAAAATTAGCCCGGACACAGACAGATTTTAAAAATGGATATTTATGTCAATAGCATTCAAATAGATACCTATTAAGTTTAGATTAGACCTGTGTTTCTATATTACAGACAGACGCTTCAATTTTATTTATGTGTAAAAAGATTTTTTTTTATTTTCATATGTAATAGTGATGTTTTAATAGAAAGTGTATAGAACATCTATGTCGTAATAGAACATAATATTTTTAAATTTGTAAATGAAACCCTCATCTCCAGATTGTCAACTGTTTTACATATTCTGTTAATACCTACTTACCTACGATTAATCTTCTTTAAAAATTCTTCTTTAATACAACGTTACCCCAATATTAGGACGTTTTTATGTATCGTGGGGGCAGTTTACATACATAAATTGTACAAGGAGAAACATCCAGACCCGGTACAATTATTTTTAGGTCATACAAATATTTGTTCCGTGCGGGATTCGAACCCGTGGCCATTAGCGCAGCAACTCTTTGCTAAGCCACTGCGCCACGGAGTCGTTATATTTTATATAATTCTGATGATTTAGCACGATTTTATTCAATAATGTACGATCTAAAATGCTTATAACGTGCAAACTGCAGTAGCAACCTATTGAATGGTTAAAGTTTCTAAGTTATTACAGCTTGTACTTGTACCTAGCTAGTTGTAGACAATATATAGCACATTCGGGAGAAGTTTGTATTTGAAAGAGAAGTAGCTACTTACTGTACTCACGTATAACTCTCCTAAGTGTTCAATCGATCGAACCAAATCGATAACTGAGTAATGAACGAGCGCATTCGAGAAAATTCGTAATGCACAGACAAATTGCTTCATGTACAATGTTGCTACATGTTATGTTGAAATATATTTATTTTATTAAATCAGTTTTCTTTGATAGTTACAAAAAATTGTGTTGTGCATGGCAAATGATAGCATGTAACTTACGTTTTAATCTATACATATGAATAAAAATAGTGCCGGTCTGTAACATTGTAATAATTGACTTCTATTAAACTCAGGAGGTTATTTGCATGCAATTAAGACATTAAATCACCATTTTTAAAATGTATGTCTGTCTGTCTGTCCGCTAATCTTCGATGGTGATGAAACTTTACGATCAGCAGCAAGGGATCTAAGTAGGGTTGCCACCTTTTGTTTTTAACAAATATAGTATTTTTCCCAAAAAAGATGCAAAAATATAGTACATTTTAGAAATTCAGGAAAAAAGACATTTATTTTTAATATTTAGGTATATTTCAATACATATTTGTTATTGCTCTTCGATTTGACCATCAATGATGTAACAATTTATTTTTAATTAAATCAATACATGTTCTATTTCTTTCTTCTTTCCATTTTTACATTAATGACGGAAAAAACTTGTTCTACATTTCCAGTCCAGTCACAGAATTAATAGATATAAAAAAGCGCGACAGGTGAATTAGGGATAAAAATATAGAATTTTTCGTACTATATTATTTTTGTATAATATATAGTACAACTGACTGAAATATAGTACGATACTATATATTATAGTATGGGTGGCAACCCTTGATTTAGAAACCTAATTTTTTTGTAAAACTAAAAAGTTTTAATATTTTTAAAATAGCTTAACATTTACAGATCCAGACGAAGGCTAGGACTAGGACTAGAACTAGACTAGGGTTGCTAGTTTTAAATAGATATTTCAAAACCTCAACATTTTATTACTTTATCATTATCAAACAGTCGGATATAGGTAATCCTTTGTTGTGTCCTGTTGTTTTTTTTTTTATAAAATTGAAATGACAAACGGACTTACAGTCCACCTGTTGGTAAGGGGCTATTGCAGTCCAAAAACACCAGCAGCCAACTTCAAACGAAGAGGCCAACAGGTGCGTTGTCACTTCTGAGGACCAAGATGGAATGTCCCATATCCTGTAATTATAATGGCTCGTCAATACCCTTCAGACCGAAATACAGCAGAGCAAGCACCACTATTTGGTGGTAGAAATAATGTCTATGCCATTTTTTTATAGAATATGGGTGACAAATGAGCACTCAGTTCCCCTGATGGTAAGTAGATACTGTGGCCCATAGACACTACATTTATCCTCGATTTAGAATCAAAATGCAGATGCGTTGTCAGTTGTCACCGCTGAGGATTAAGATGGAATGCCTCGTTTCCAGTAAAAGGATCTCCGGTTCTCTACACTCACCATACGAAACTCAGTATCATTAAGCTGCTATTTTACGCTGGTATTTTGTGAGAACGTGGTCCTACCCCGTTTTAGCCAACCCATTCGTGCTACAACCATTATAGGTGCAGCATGGCTCTATAAAATACTAATTATATTTAAATTAAGAACGAATTAAATTAATAATTTTGTTGTTGCCGTTCTATATTTTAAAAGAACTAGTCGTTAAAGCGTATATTCATAAGCAACGATTAAAGCAAAGAACTAGTTCACATCAGACCTATAAACCTTTCACCAGAATGAAATTTTCAAATCATAACCTAACGCAATCACGGCGAAACGCCTGGCTGCATCAAGTCATCAAGTAGACGCGGAAGGAAGCACGGAGGGACGGGAGGTACTAGGGTGGGACAAAAAATAACAAACGAAGGATAGAGCTATTTATACAACATGTTAAAATGACACTGAAGTGCCTACTACATTTATTAATTGCTGCACTAAATTATTTAGGTGCATAACTATTTAAAACTTATATTTTTACGTCATATAAGAAACCGTACAATTATATTTTACAAAATATAGGGCAAGTCAGCAGTTCATAGTCCTGAAAGTTGTTTATAGCAGTTATAATTTAGGAGCAGCTATAAATAGCGGCGTTATAACAAAAGTGAGAACGAACTCGGCACTAGGGAGGTGTACGGGGGTTTAGCTCGACTCAATAATTTGCGTGCGGGGGCCTTTGTGGGGCGAGAGGGAGCGGCACAAAGCGTGTGCGGTGCAACGCCGGGCACAGTCGAGTAGTAAGCACTAAGCAAGGTCACTGTCGCCTGCACGCGACTACCCATTCATGACTCCATGAGCTTTGCTTATTATCGGCCATTTCTGCTTTTACTGATTTTAAAATGGGGTCGTTGAACTTGCTCGCAGTTAGTTTCCTGGACTCAATTCCTCCTGAGCTGAGCTCAGATTAGCTAATTGTTGTTGTACGGTTACTGATTGGCAAATATCTGCTTCTCGACGTAGATCAATGACCTTTTATAATTGGTCTGCCTACTGTTTTTTGACGAAATCTTACAGCAATTATTATCATTATCAGGATTACACTGTGAATGCAAACTGCTTATAATAATAATAAATATCTTTATTTGACGCTTCTATTTCATACAACATCATTGAACTCTGATTCCCAAACTAGAGTACCCTGTATTTCAGGAGTCAGTTCCTTCCCATTCAGTAACTCTATGTCGAAAGTACATTAGGAAATGTTAATATATATTTAATACTCAGCTGTAACACTATATACGACGGCGAGCACATGAGCGCGCGCGCGCGTTTGTGTGTGTGTGTGTGTGTGTGTGTGTGTGTGTGTGTGTGTGTGTGTGTGTGTGTGTGTGTGTGTGTGTGTGTGTGTGTAAGTGTGTGTGCGTGTTTGCGCGCGTGTACGTGTGCGTGCGTGCGCGCGCTTGTGTAAGTGTGTGTGCGTGTTTGCGCGCGTGTGCGTGTGCGTGCGTGCGCGCGCTCGTGTGTCTGTGTGTGTGAACCAATTGTTTGCTCGTATTGTAGGTATCTCACAAAAACATAATAAGTTTAATGTGTATTTCGTTATCACCATATTTAATATAAAATAGAGCTTTAAAATATTGTTAATTTTATTTAATTTTCGTTTAATTGTCGTTTTAGTGGCTGCTATTTTTGGCAGATAATGATTTTACACGCGACTATTGTAATTACTTAATTTAGAGCGGATTTTATAATCATCAGATACCTAAAAATCATTCATTGGGTAAAATACAACAGTTATATGAATAAAATAGTTCGATTATTTCAATTTTATAACTAGGCAGGCTATAAATTCATGGATTACTTAACCGAGGCGTAAAAAAATGGGCCTTACCCTAATATGCTTTAAATAATATCAAAAGAGTTCCAGTTTTAAAGCATTCAAATTAATATTAAAAAATTTAAATTAAATTTTGCAAGTTAATGGAAAATTAGCAATGGAAAAATTCCATAAAATTTTTGACGTCAACATAGTCAAAAGCTTGTCAATAGTTCTCTGCTAGTAGTGGTGTTGGAAATATTACTAGATATTCCACATATGGTGCTACGATCGTATCGTATCGTAAATCTGATTCACTTTAGCTATGTCCGTAAGTAGACACACTATTAAAAAGTACTTGCGTTATTTCCGTAATATATATGCCATGTGTTAAGTTTCGCTATTTAGTCTTGAAATAAGTATTATAATATGTATGAATATATTTAACACAAAAATATTTCCAATAATGTCTACTGTCAAAATAGCGTCGATAAAGCAGCCCCCTTTTGACCCTTTATTATTTGATTGACTAATGAAGAGCTACCGTATCACAGAGCCACATATTATGCAAACAAGGCTGTAGTTTTTGACTTATATGAAAGTGACCATATTAACCTGATGACCATATTATCCTCACGTACTATAGGACAAAATATAGAATACTTAACTTATTTCTACAATATAAATAAAAATGCAAATGTTCATCCGAAAGTTAAATCAAAGAAGTCTAACAGATGCGATGTCACCTCTGATGAGTTATATGGAAAGCATACCTCACAGCATGTAATAATTATACTGGCTCTCTGTACCCTATAGTCATATGTCATTGACATAAGAAAGAGATTTTGAAGCGTGTGCTGTTGACATACCCTTGTTTAATAGTATTATAATTTGCGTTTATAGAACACCTGATAGTTCTAATTTACCTGTATTTATGAATGCATTAGATCTTCTCTTATTTAGGCTACTTTTAGGCTACTTATTTACTACTGTTACTGGAAATGAGGCATTCCATCTTAGTCCTCACGGGTGACAACGCATCTACATTTTGATTTGTAATAGAGGATTGATGTAGATGTCTATGGGCCGCAGCAACCACTTACCATCAGGTGGACTGTGTGCTCGTTTGTCACCCTTATCCTATAAAAAAAAGGCTAACTAGGAATGCAAAAAGAAAAATAATTCTTGCCGGTGATCTGAGTATCGATACACTGAAAAATAATAACGTAACTAAGCTGCTAAAAATCGTACTGGCAACTTATAATCTAAACCTTCATATTGACGTTCCTACTAGGCTTAACTCATGTATTGAATATTTTGCTAGTAATATCGAAGACGCTAAAGGCGGAGTCCACTATCTCTATTTATCTGACCATGATACTGCTCAAACCTTAGAATTTAGTAGTACTCCAAAAATGAAAAGAAAGCTGAATCACTAGTACAAAAGGGTTAGAGAAATAAGTAAAGAAAATATATTCAAGGAATGCATTTCTAATCTTAGCTGGAGTGAAGTATATAGACATAAAACTGACTTGAATACAGCATTCAATAATTTTCGCAAAGATATATGCTTATATTTTAAACTTTTTTTCCCAGAGAAAAGGATTAAAGTAAAAGTAAATGACGTATGACCAAAATGGATAACAAAAGGCATAGCAATATCTAGTACAAAAAAAAAGAAAGCTCAGGTCATTTTACAATAGAGACAAAACATTGAAAAATAAGCTGAGATTTAAACACTACACTAAATTATTAAGACAATGTGTCAACGAATTAAAGAGAATATACACTAATAGAATAATTACAAATGCTTAAAATAAATGCAAAGCAGCCTGTGGTGTAATCAAGGATAATACCGATAGAATGAAAGAATTTAATGAAATTAATAAGATAATGGTAAATAATAAGAGTATTGATGATCCTTATAAAATTGCTACAGCCTTTAATAATTATTTTTTAAATTTTAATAATAAACAAAATAATATCGTAGTCCTATTGCAACGTTACGTTAATAATGTATGTAGCAGCTTATTCTTATTGCCGTGTTCTGAACAAGAAATTACTAATATAGTTAAATCTTTAAATAACACCAAATCTGTGGGTATTGACTTAGTGTCTACATTATTGTTTAAATCATGTATAGTAGAAAATAATTCAATTAATAATTTATGATAAATTTATTGTATAAGAATTCAAGAATTCTTTATATTTGAATGGTCTGTAATCTTTATAAGCATTTAATTGTACATAATATTTGAATTCAAAAAGAATATTTGTTCATAATTTTTAAGTAATGATGAAGTAATTTTAAAATGTAAGATTGGCTTAGTGTAATTAGTTGTATTTCATTAATTTTTGCATGCCAATTATGGCAAAACATGTCAGTTCCACATCATTGACCATCTTATGTACCATGTTTTAAGCAAATAAATGTTCTATTCTATTCTATAGACCGGAACCCAGCAGTGCAAGCACTGCTATTTGGCGGCAAAAATGGGTAGCAGGATGGTACCTACCCAGACGTAGTATATTTTATATTGCTTTAATTACAAAAAAAAATAATTTTAAATCATAACTTTTAACAAAAAGTAAAAACCTACTATTAATTACTATAAAAGAAGTTATTTATTTAGTACCCTTAGGGGTGTAGCTTTTTCTCCAAATTTATATGGGACCAACCCTGAAGTATAATCTATTTAAAAAAAAAGAATCCTCAAAATTGGTTCACAATCTGCGAAGATATCGCGTAAGATACATACATCCTCCGATTAATATTATTAATAGAATCCTTTTGGAAGTCGACCATAAACAATATCTTTGATATTTGTTCCAGTAACAGTAATTTATCTTCATTTTCTACTTGAAAGCGTTTACTGAAGCAAGAGTAAAATAAAAACGGTTTTTGCTTACGTTATTTCTTAATTGCGACCGGTGTCATTATGCTATAACTAGTTACTGTCGAGGATGAATCAATTAAATTATCTCGTGTTTTCCACTTTACCGTTACTGTTACAGCCTATAGTGCACTGCTGCATATAGGCCTCCCCCATTTGCCAGGGAGGATAATGTGCCATTGTTGCCACGCTTGGCAAGCGGTTTGGCAACAGCAGTTTTGCGAAAATGATGAGAGTGAATTTTTTACGATGCGCGCGCACACCGACACCTAAAAACGACACCATGAAGTTGTTGCGATGCGCGCGCCCACTAACAGCTCAAAGCGACAACTTCACTGGGTAATTGTCTCTCAAGTGTTTTTGTTTTGTTAGGCTAAAGAAGTATAACTTCCTACGTGCGTAGATAAGTACACACACACACACACACTTTTTATTTTTAGTATTTATTAGGAAGACGCTGGTGCCCATCTACTGATTTGTTTCTCTCTTTCGCTTCTTACGACACCCACGGGATGCATGGGGTAGTGGATATTCTTACACCGACATTACACGGATTTCCAACTTATTGTATCAGAACTCTGTATTATTAAAGGAAGCTCAATAAACTGTCCGATACAGTCTTTATAACATAGAAATAACGCCGGAACGTTGAGTGGGGAAATAAAAGGTAGGAAAGTCGAGACGTGCAGTCAATAGAAAACTCGACATAGCTTTTCGATCTCCAACAACTCGTTCCAAAGAAAGTTGTTGCCTACGTAGACAGACCATTGTGCTAGCCGTACCTACTATTGCCTGGTTCCTACTTATCTATTTGCGTTGGCTAGGTCCCGACGTACCTTTAAGTGTTGCGAGTGTTCAAACCTTTTCGTTTTTTATGCGAAAGTTGTACATTTTAAGGATAGTTTTCGTTACTCTCAAACTTTGCAAACGCGAAAGGGCTGAAACGAGTTGAGAATTTTTATAAGTACCTTTATATTCTTTCGAAATAAACGCAGGTGTTCTCTTTGTGAAATAGTATGAATATTTTTAAAGTAATAAAATAACGTTAAATAGCAGGTTTGTATATAATTAGCTTGCTGTAGGTTATTAGCAACTGAAACTAAAACATTTAAATTACGCCTTGGGCGTGTGCGGTCTTCTCATAAATGAGAGAAAGCACTTAGTATATTACATACTCACTAGCAATCCGCCCCAGCTTTGCACGCTTGATTTCTCGATCTCAACAACAACTACCGTGTCCAATTGTGAATCTAAACCATTCAATCAACTTAATCATACACACAAAATTTCATCAAAATCAATCCAGCCGTTTAGGACGATTTCAGGCACACACACAGACAGAAGAATTATATGATATATAATATACATTTATTATACATAAAAACTTTTCCTTTAAATCATTCTATCTATTAATGAAAACCACATCAAAATCCGTTGCATAGTTTAAAAGATCTAAGCGTACAGACGACGGGAAGCGGCTTTGTTTTATACAATGATGAGAGATGTGCAAATTTAGAGGAACGTAAAAAAAGTGTGTAAGTACTTATAAAACAAAATATCATGGATAGTTCTGACAATTAAGTTTAGTAATTTTGATTATTATTTGTTAATTTGAAATTGCAAACGTCGGCAAAACAAGAGATCAAATGACATAAATTAACCTTCTTTTCCAATGATGTTGCACTGAGCGTACCTCCCTCCCTATCTGTGAATAGAACTTGACTCCAAGCTTTGTCATTCCAGCTTCTTGGAGCTTCGTTCTTACCTCAGAAGTAGTTAAGGTCCGGTTTCTAAGCACGCTGGTAACACAGTCCTAGCGACTTTGTGGTATTCTCAGTTTATTTGCAGTAACAATTCACACTTAAAATAAACTAGACAGTCAAGGCAAAAATTTAAACCTAAATTGAAATTCAAATTTAAAATTTGGCAAATTTTTTGCAAAAGAAAGCAATAATTTCATAACACATACGAAATTAAAAAAACACATTCTAAAACTTAATTTTTTTTTAAACTAAGAACAAGGCTAATATTCGAGAACCTTTCTTCCCCATCGGTTGTCGCTTCTTAGAGGTAATTTATTTAGCTTAAATTGTTATATTACAAACTTGACATACAGACGATATTTTTCATTTTCTAAATAAATTGAGGCTCAAATATGATCTCTGCCTCCTGGTTACTTGAAAAGTCCATATTTCCGAAACGCAGCAAGATGTACAAATAATAAATTTAACGATTTTAACGTGCAAGGGAGACATATATCAATGCGAAAGGAGTGTGGGAAAACGGGATTGTGTACTGGCTCCGTCGGTTGTCGGGGGCAACCAGTCTGTGCAATCGTCCAGGTGTTGCCTAAAGCGCTAATAGAGGTGAGCGCCGCGTATCGATAGCGACAAATATCTCGAATACGAAAAATAAATCGATACTTTCAATTAAATGAAAACTTTATCTCACTGCATACTAATATTACTTTCCTCGATAACACGAATTACGAAAATCAACGATTATTAAAAGTGGTAGAATTAATCGTTTTTATTTCATAGAATAAGGGTGACAAACGAGCACACAGTCAACCTGATCAAAATGTATGTGCGTTTTCACATTAAGCTGCCATTTCACGCAGTATTCTGTGAAAGACTCGTCTCCTTCCCCGGCTGGGGCGACCCAGTCGTCCTGCAACCACAATATAGTTGGAACGTGGCTCTACCACATTAAAAATATATATCCTAATTTTTAGTACAGATTGTGTTCGGTACTTCAAACACTGCACACAAACATCGTATTTGTTAAACCAAATAAATTAATATATTAAATTTACTGCTAACTAGCTAAGTTAATAATAAGTTTTCCCTTCTAAAATTACAAAGCTCTATAAACGTTATTATATTTAAATTAATTAAAATCATAATACCAAAAATGATTAATTCTAGAGAATATAAAAGTTTTTTTTTTTAATATTATTTCTTTAGAATAATCCAATATCTTCAGTTGCATTAACAGTATTAGTGGTGGAAAATGGCTTCGCTATGAAAATGAGCGTAAAGTGCTAAGTTTATTCTTCAAAAAATTGCTCTTCTAAAAATTGAGAAATAAGAAATAGTAAATTAAAAAATGACTTTTAATACCTATTATTCATTACGTGGGTATCGTAAGAGGCGAAAGACGGAAACTGAAACAGGAGATTGGCGGCAGCATCTTCCTGATAACAAGTCGTGGTAGAGCCACGCTGCAGCTATATTATGGTTGTAGCACGAATGTGTCGGCTCGACCGGGTAGGACCACGCTCTCACAAAATATCAGCGTAAAATAGCAGGGTGACAACAAATCTGCGTTTTGATTCTTATTCGAGGACAGATGTCTATGGGCCATAACATCCACTTACCATCAGGTGCACTGTGTGCTCGTATGTCACCATTATTCTATAAAAACAATGAGAGTGGCAATACCTATGAGGCAATTTATGGAGAGAGTTTTGTTGGGTAGTAGGATTCAATATTGTTTGCTTCTATTTTCTAAAGGTGTCGTGTGTTGCCATAAGAGAATTACATTTCATTCCGTATTTTAGGGATATTCCAAGAAAATGCTATATTCTATATTACTTGACAGGTATAAACTCTAAAAGTTATTAAATTTACACACTTAATTGTTACAACTAAGAATTAAAGTCTGAATAAACGAAAATTTCAGTCCGCGGTTCATTGTCCGACGCGTTGATAACTATCGTGGTGTGTGGCAAAAACTGCTGGACGGAAACCGTCGGCCGCAGATATCGCTCATTGCTCAACCGCTACCGCAACCCGTGCTAGAGTATTCCACAGTGAAACAAAACGACCGCTTCGCTGCTGTAAAACTGTACATTTATTACTTTCTGCATGGATTCTCGTGTTTTCTACAATAATTGCTGTTTTCTTTTTGCACAAGTAAGAATTACAAACGGGAAAATATTTTACCTGGTGGTTAATAGATACTGTGGCCCATAGATCTTCTCCGCTATCATATTTTGATGGTAAGTGGTTGCTGTTGCCCATAGACATCTACATCTATCCCCGATTAAGAGTCAAAATGCAGATACGTTGTCACCCCGAAGCACTAAGATGGAATGCCTCGTATCCAGTAAAAAGGGGTCATCGGTTCTCTACACTCATCATACGAAATACAGCAGCATTGAGTTGTTATTTGAAGCTGATAATCTGTGAGAGCGTGGTCCAACCCCGGTCAAGCTGACCCATTCGTGCTACAACCATAATATAGCTGCTCTCATGGCTCTACAACGTAAAAGAGTAAGTAGATATTGTGGGACATAGATCTCCTCCTCAATCTTGGATTAAAGTTTAAGTTACAGCCTTTATACGTCCAACTGGGCACAGGCCTCCTCTCTGAGAATGTTATGAAGGATTAGTTTGCTGCGCTGTGCCAATATGTGTCGGCAGACTGCACATCTTTTCAAAATGCTTCTTTTTATTTGTTACTCGTGCAGGTTTTCTCAGTTTACTTCGTCACCGAACACGCGATAAATGAGCTCTTGCAATTAACAATTACATTAGTGCCGCCAAGAATCAAACCGGGCTGCCCGCGTACTTTTAAATTTACAGCAAGCGCTGTCACGGCTGTTTTTGATTAAGAATAAAAATTTAGATTCACTGTCAGCTCTGAGTACTCACACTCTGAGTACCCACTACTCTCAAGCTACTCTACATAAAGACATCTCAATGAAACTCATTATTGTCTCCGAAATACTGTTTCAACTATAGCCATGTTTTCATAGAGTCCTGTAATTGTTTACGGAGAAGGAGAAAGCTATTGTTTATGTGAACAATATAGAGAAGTTTTGTGCAAATTACACTCCTACAGTTTGTCGGCAAACAGTCTAATGAAATACTTGCTTTGTGAATTGTATATTCTTTACATTTGAAGATAAGACGAATGAAGGGATGTCTTTGTTCTTTGAATACCATGTCACAGAGCAATAAACCTAATTAATATATTATAATTAATGTCATATAATATAAAGCAATGACCTTCAAATGCCCTGTTACTAGTTTTAATGTAAATTATCCAACGAGCATATAGTTTACCTAGGATTCTGTGCCCATAGACAACAGTTGTAATTTAAAAAATAAATCAAAATACAGTTAACACTCCTGACGACTAGAATATATCGCCTCGTTATTTTTATGGTCGTAAGCGTGACTGCTGATCCTTTGATTCCACGTTAAAATCCCGGGTCGCGCCAAAATTATTTATTGGGTTTTATCTCAAAAAATATTTTTATAGCAGAGGAGATAAACGAGCATGCGGCTCACCTGATGGTAAGTGACTACCGCCGCCCATGAACAACTGCAACACCAGGGGAACCAGGGGAATTGCAGATGCGTTGCCGGCCTTATAAAAAGGAATAGGCTCTCTTCTTAAAGGTCCCTAAGGCGTATTGGTCCGGAAAAATTGCAGGTAATAATCATCAATTCCACAAGGAAGTTGTGCGAGGTAGAAAACATTCAGTGGCAGCCCGGAATATTCACCTATGTACTTCGGAGAGTACGTATAGCCGTTGTTCCTGTGCCTGATCTCTCTGGGGTCGTATGGGAATGGGGATCGAATTCGGGTGGCTCGCGTACTGTGAAGTTTATAAACACTTAACCCCTGAGTTACCGTTACCGTTACAGTCTGTTAAAGTCCACTGCTGGACATAAGGTTTCACCCATAGATTACCTCAAAGGATATTTGGCATAGTTGCCACGCTTTGCAAGCGGGTTGGTAACCGCAGTTTTTATTTTTAGTCGTTATTAGCAAGACGCTGCTGCCCATCGCCTGATATGTTTCTCTCCGTTGCCTCCTACGACACCCACAGTATGATATGAGGTAATGGATATTCTTACACCGCCATTACACGGTGGACACCGCCACTACATTGTAGCTGAGCTTGAACTACCACACCTCTTTTTATTGGTAAGAATAAGGCTCAATATCATGCATAATTACAAAAGATTTAAAAAGGTGTGTTTACGTATAGCAACAAATAAATGATTGGTTGTCCCTTTTACCCGCGTACATTACTCCTATCAAATTAATATTTTTTTACAGTCAATTTAACAAAAATATATAGTAATAAACCTAAATCCATTGCAGCTTTTAAAATCTATAACTCTATTATATTTTTTTTATAGGATAGGGTGACAAACGAGCACACAGTCCACCTGATGGTAAGTGGTTGCTGTGACCCATAGACATCCACATCTATCCTCAATAAAAAATCATAATGCAGATGCGTTATCAGCTATGAGGACTAAGATGGAATGTATATACACTCACCATACGAAACAGCAGTGTTAAGCTGCTATTTTACGCTGGTATTCTGTGAGAGCGTGGTCCTTCCCCGGTCGAGCCGACCCATTCGTGCTACAACTACACTACTAACATAATATATATAATATAATATAAATTATTATATTATTTATATTTTATTACTTAAATGCTACTTTAAAATTAATGCTCTTAGCCATACCTAGGTTCCTTATACAGACACAACTATCAATATGTATGAATTCATTAGTACGTAAATTCGATTCGCACTTGACCATTTTTCCAATTCATACTTGGCAGAATGTTAGAACCATATTTGGCACCTGCAAGCAGTTAATAGGACTTTGCCTTATAAATAATCAGGAGGCGGTCAACCGAACCAGGTCGAGGAATGGCTAAATATGGCCGCGTTGGAAACGTAATACTAGCGCTCAAAATTGAAATTTGAGTCATTGGTTGTGGTTGGAGGCATTACGTTGGACTTGGTTCAAAATTTATGATAACCAAATTGTTTACGTACACCTTAATTCTTTATATTTTCTACCGACTTCAAAACTGAGACGGTACTCAATTCGACTGTATGTTTTTTTTTATGTGTGCTACCTCATAACTTTTTACTGGGTGAACCGATTTCGATTATTCTTTTTTTATTCGAAAGCTGGTGCTTCACATGTGGTCCCATATAAATCAATTGATCAAAGTCTGACCAACAGTTTTTGAGTTATTCTTAATAATTTATATTGAAGTCGGCTGTACAAAATTTTTAATTTTAAATTATTGTATCAAAATGAGAGTGGCAAACGAGCACACAGGCCACCCCATTATAATTGACTACTGTTTTACGTAGTCTAGCCACTATATAAGACAGAAGGCAGATGTCATGAGTGACGAACCCACCAGTGACGGATCAGCGTGCACTAGACTCAAGAGGCTTGCGTTGTTGAACTAGTTTTAGCGCATGCGTTATTGCATGCGCTATGGTTGCTTAGAGGAAGACGCAAGATGAACAGGAAAGCACACTGGTGTAGACATAGCTAATGAGTCACGACGCTAAGGGCTACGGGTTCGAACTCCACACGGAACAAGTATTTGTATGGCCTGCAAGTAATTCTTCCAGGTCTGAATGTTTATCCTTGTGCAATTTATGTTTGTAAACTGCTTCCACGACATAAGAGAAAATCCTAGTGTTATAATAAATAAATAAAGAAAATCTTCATCAATGATAAATGCGGACCTCTATGAGCCACAGCATAAATGTAGGACTATGAGCTCGTTTGTTATTATAGCATTTTTAAACGAAATTTATTAAGTAGTCTCGTTCTGCCATAACGTCTAATATCTTCCCGAATACTAAACCTCTATATACCTGGCTGGGGTCCTGACAAACATAGAGGTAGTAACATTAACGCGCTCTTGACAGATGCATACTCTTGTATGACAAGCCGGCCGCCGCGCAAAATTTATTTCGACTTCCTACCGCGCTGCACTCATTTCAAACACTACGCTCAGGAATTACGCCTAAACCTTAAGGCACATTTAAAAATACGATATAAGTTAGTACTGACAGGAACCAACTTATTTTTGTTAACAGTGTAAGAATATCCACTACCCCATATCATCTCGTGGATGTCGCAAGAGGCGACAGAGTGAAACAAATTAGCAGATGGGCAGCACCGTCTTCCTAATAACGACTAAAAATAAAAAAACTACGTTTGCCTACAAAAATATGAGGTAGTCTATGGGGGAGGCCTATGTTCAGCAGTGGACAAAACCTGAAAACGAAATTGTACAACCAGTGCGTGTGCCAGTGATGACTTACGGATCTGAGACGTGGTCCTTCACTGCTGGCCGTATGAGGAAGCTCAAGGTCGCTCAGCAAGCTATGGAGAGGCCTATGCTTGGGGTGTCTCTGCTTGATTAACTTAGAAATGAAGATATCCGCAGTAGAACCAGAGTAACCGACATAGTCCAACGGATTAGTAGGCTGAAGTGGCAGTATAGCATATAGCTCGAAGAACCGACAACCGATGGGGAAGAAAAGGTTCACGAGTGGCAACCTCGTACCGGTAGGCGAAGTGTAGAGCGACCCCCACTAGATAGAGTGACGACCTGGTGAGACATGCAGGAAGTCGATGGATGCAGGTGGCTCAGGACCGTGCTTTGTTGCATTCCTTGGGGAAGGCCTATGTTCAGCAGTTGACTTGTGAAGGGCTGTAATGATAGGGCTGCATCACCACTAAACATCAGGTAGGACTGTAGTCAAGCAATGACTTTATAATAAGTAAAAAAAAAATATGAATCTCGCCATCTTACGTAATCAGAATACTTGGTCGATTACCGTACGAAAACAGAACGTGTTAGTTGGGTTGTTAACACGTTAATAAAATCTACTTTTAGCATAGTGTCTTAAGACCTGGTAAACATTCCATTTGAATGATTTCTGCTATTTACACGAACTCTAACACGATCGCTATCTACCACGTGACCATGCCCGCTACAAAGCACCCGAAACGTAGGGAATAAGTTAATAAGTTAAATTAAACGCGATAAAATCCGTTAAATTGGTTTTATTCATTTCCATTTTATGTTAGTTACATTTTTAGTATTTAAAGCTATATAAATAGGATGTTTTTTTTATCTCTACAAATAAATAAAATTGAAGTGTCTGTTTGTAATGTCGAAACAACAGCATTTTACTATATGCATATGAAAGTATATACGGTACTTATAACAAAAACACAATTTTTTAAATTTTGGTCCGTGTGTTTGTTCCGGCTAATCTCCGAAACAGCTGGAGCGATTTTGACCGGACTTTCACTGGCATATAGCTGATGTTATAAGAAGTAACTTAGGCTACATTTATTTTAGAAAAAGTTAAAACCCATGAAACCCAATCGTAATAAATTACGCGCGGGCGAAGTCGCAGGGAACAGCTAGTATAAACTAGTGAGAAACGAATTTACGGTTCACCTAATCGTAAGAGAGGTTATTGCTGCTGCCAGTAATTTCAAACATAGAAACCTACACATGCGTTATCACTTCTGTGGACTAATATTAAATGCCTCACATCCTGTAATTGTATTGGCCTATCCTATTCCTTTCAGACTTGACGGCAGAAATAGTTAACAGGATGGTACCTAAGAGGATGGACTAGGAAGAAAATGAGAACTACCACGGCTTTTTAATATTCTTTTTTTTTTTAAAGTTACCCCACACTAGTGTTTTCTCCTGTATCGTGGAGGCAGTTTACAAACACAAATTGCACAAGGGCAAACATCCAGACCCGGAACAATTATTTGTTAGGCCATACAAATACTTGTTCCGTGCGGAATTCGAGCTCGCGGCCCCATTGCGCGGCAACTCATTGCTATGACACTGCGCCACGGAGCCGTCAAATTAGATTCTGGGCGGATGGCTAGTTATTAAAAAATTAATAAATAGCGATCCGCCCCGACTTCGCACTGGTGATTTCTGGATCTTGACAACAGCGCCACCTATCGGTTCCAATTGTGATCTACACATAAAAAATTTCATCACAATCCAGCCGTTTTTGAGTTTCAGCGAGAGCAACGGTCAGCAGTTGATTTTCATATATAGCGATAGCTTATAGAGCGTAGTTTGAAATATGACATTCGATGCATAGCTCTCATAATGGAATAGCTAAATTATTTCAAATGCACATTGCCATTGCATAAAATACAAATAAATGGCCAACAGTGCGACATATCTTGGCCACAGACGCGGTAACAAATCTAATTTATATCTGTTATAACCTAGTTCAAAAGCTGTTATCTACGTTATGTAAAATTAACGACACATAACGGTAAGTTATGGTCGCTATATGTCATCCATGTTTTTTTTTTTAAATATAAATCTGTTTAACAATTCGTTAAGTCAAGTTCAAGCATTTTCTGAATGACAATTAAATATTGTTCTTATCAAAGAAATTACTTTAGCAGAAAATCATACCGTCCCTTGTTCATTCATACACGCCACGTGCACTTTCTCACACACACGACTACATTCTTTGCGTTGACTTTGACTACCGCGTCCTAGGTCTTCGATCCGAATCCCGAGTAGGAGCAAAATTAGTTATTGGGTTTTTCATACAAGAAATTTTAATTTCATTAGCAGCCCGGAGTTAGTAAATTGGTGCTGTTCCGCCCCCGTGTCTCGTAAAAACATGTAAATGGGTTGCAGTTTGTCACTTCAATTTTATGGAAAAAAAAACATCGGACAGATTTGTAAGAAAACCTGACATTTATTGATTCAGTCCGATGAAGCTGTAAGAGTCACATAGGCTGACAGCACAACACCATCAGAGATTCATTTAGACATCAACATATGCAGACCTTTTCTATCAAAAGGTGTAAATTATTTCTTAAGCAAAAATTATCTAGTAAGGGTTATTATACTAGTAAAGAGTACATGACTGATAGTAACAAACGGAAATGAGGTGATCGCTACCATTCTGTTTCTAAATGTTTTCATAACAATTGTATAAAATATTATACTGCAAATTGTACTTTTTTTTTAAATTCCCGCTAAGTTTCTTGCTTTGCTAAAAAGTTTGGTAAAAGTAAAAAATTATTTTCAATCATTGAGTTATATGTACTACGTACTAGAGAAGCCATTCCGAACATTGACTATGTTCAACTGAACTGTAGTGCAATCTATACAAACTAAATATTGCTTATATTTATTTTATATTAATATCTTAGTTTATATCAAAGTCTTCGCGCATGCGCGACTACTACTCCCGCGCATGCGCGAAGACACAGAGTAGGACACAATTTTTGTTTGGAATGGCTTCTCTAGTACGTAGTACATATAACTCAATGTTTTCAATAAATATTATTGCAATCTATGAATAAAAATGATTCTATTCTGTCCTATTCTATTCATCGTTGCTGTAATGTTATATTTTCCTTCCGAAATTTGGTTTTATGGTTTTTATTAGAAGTAAAGGTAATTTGATGCTATGATTCATATACATCTATCTAAATTTAAGAATCAAAATAAGAATTTTAATAAAATTAGCATACTTTTACTGAATCGGTGTCCTATGTATTTGCCGGTGTAAACGATGTCAGTCAATGTTCTTGGTTCGTACGATACAAGCCCAGAGATTAGTGCAAAAACCAGTGTTTTATTTAATCCTGTAATGAATATTTGGTTAATTAATATATTTCTTTCAAAATAAATTCAAGCTGTTTTCAAAGAACTAAACAAAATAAAATAATGTCACATAATTCTTCAGAAATCCGTGCTAAAATAAAATGTATAGAAGTATTAAAGTTCTTTGGAGTCGGCTCTTACTTTTATTAAATGTCTGGTTTTTTGCCCTTTTGAGTGGACTAAGGAATATAATAAGTTGTAATCTCGTCTAAATTTATATTAATATCTTTTTTCCACCTTTAGGATTGAAGTTTTCTCTTTTTTCTTCTTTTTTTTTCATCTCAAATTTTATACGCCCACAAATCTGTTCACAATAACATACGTACAAAAACACAGTCTAATTGAGAACGTCTTCCCTTTTTTGAAGTTAGATAAAACTGCAAATGTGGAAATAAAAAGGGTTCCCGGTACACATCACTGGTACTACGAAATACTGCAGCATTAAGCGTGTATAAGTTTAAATAATTGCAGAGACACATACCTACAGTAAATTACATATAAAATTTCATACTTACCTTTCATACTCACCTACCTTTGGTGCTTAATTACAATAATTTATGACTTAGTTTATGAAGAGAGAAATGTGCAAAAATATTTTTGAAGCTTTCATTTATCTTTATATAAATAATCGTTGGTGTCTTTATTAGTGATCGTGTATTTGTTTTGTAAAAACAGATCAGAACGGAAACAGATGGGTGATGCTATCAAGTCAAGTTATCAACAAATATTGCATTAATTCTGGAAAAAAAAATGCTTACATTTTACTTATCTAGTTTAAGTTGTTGCAGAATATAATATATATACAATCTATAAAATAAAATATATACTAGAACAATGAACTTAAAACTAAAAACCTTAAAAATATAATATAATAACTAAAATGTATTATTAAAAAGGAGTCCCTTTAGGTAAGGTTCCAAAGATGCTGGCAGCGTTCCCCCTTTGAATAGCTAGACTAATTCTTTGTCCGAGGTAGCTGCCAGCTCTTCGGTCTCCTGTGATGTCGACTAACCTTTTTGCTACTTCCTTAAAAAGCCTTATAGCGCTAGGACCCCACGGACCAAAGGTCTCGACACCGAATGGGACAAAATCATATTCGGAGCCTAGACCCCTATATTTTTGAAGCTTACTTTTAAACATTTTATCGTCATTAGGCAAGTTACGAGTATTATACCTATATATATAGCTGCACTCATTCGCATAAAATTGTTTTTCTTCCTGGTACCGGCTGATTTTCTATGCAAGCATGGTCCTTCCTCCGACTCAGTCCTGTTTTTTTTTTATAGAATAAGGGTGACAAACGAGCATACAGTCCACCTGATATTAAGCGAACGCTGTGGCCCAAAGACATCTACATGTATCCTCAATTACGAATGACCAGGATGCAATGAATCGTATCCAGTAAAAAAGGTCTCCGGTTCTCTACACTGACCATATGAAACACAGCAGTATTAAGCTGTTATTAGACTCTAGTATTCTGTGAGAGCGCGGTCCTACCCCGGCCGGGACGAACGAGCACATAGCCCACCTGATGATAAGTGAATGCTGTGGCCTATAGACATCTACATCTATCCTCGATTACGATTCAAAATGCAGATGCGTTGTTAACCCTGAGGTATATGATTGAATACCGCGTATCCAGTAAAATGGGTCTCCGGTTCTCTACACTGACCATACGAAACACAGCAGTATTAAGCTACTACTTCACGCTAGTATTCTGTGAGAGCGCGGTCCTATTCTGATCAAGCCAACCCATTCGTGCTGCAATTATAATATAGTTGCAGTATGACTCTACCACTCAACAAGTTGCTGCCATAATATACTTGCAGTAGGTTCTACATGTATTTAATGATCCACTTTAGAATAACTAACTATTTTACACATATGGAAACACTGACACATGTCATTCATTTAACACATTACTAATTAACTTTGTAAGTGAGACCTTTAATAAAAACCGTTATAGCAATTAACGACAAAGAGCAAATTATCAAATAAAAAGCCTAACATAAACGCAGTTTATTCTAACGGCTTTGAAATGGCAGTTTACTGTAATTATGGCGTTATATGATTAAATGTTAATCGAAACCGTGTCACAGCAGCCCGCGGTCGCCGCGTTGTAACCGCGAACGGCCATTTTTATTAACATTACCATGCTTCGAGTTCCTTTATATGGCGTCGTATCCGTCCATTAATGAATTTAAAGTTAGAAAATGTCTCATCGGGTGTTGGAAACATTTTATAAATATTTCAAAATTATGTATAACTAGCTGCCCCGGCGAACTTCGTACCGCCTAACAGATTCTTTAATTTTTTATTTTTTTTAATACTTATTCGGGACACCGGGTCAGCTAGTAAGATAAAAAAAGAAAAAAGAAAGTTGATAAGTCAACAATTACATTATGTCAAAAAATAAAAATTATAAAACACTTTCTTTTGTATGGGAATATAGAAAAGTGTTGTTTTTAGACTTTTTCAGGCAACCTTTTAAATTTTTCTCTCAGTAAGAACCATCTTCGTACTTCAAGGAATATTATAAAAAAAGTATTAGCGAAATCGGTTCAGTTGCTCTCAAGATTTGCGCTTAGCAACACCTTCAGCGATTCATTTTTATATTATAGACTAGCTGATCCCCGCGACTTCGCCCGCGTGGAGTTATTTTTCGCGAAACCCTAAAATAAAAGCCCAAGTTACTCCTTATAACATCAGCTATCTGTCAGTGGGTATAAATATTAACAAATATTGACATTAATATTTATACGATACTAACGTTACTCAATTGCTTTGCCTTCCCGGAACCCCACAACTAACACTTAAACTTTATGGTATGGTATTAAAGTTCAAATGGACTTTTAAGTATTATTACGAATCTTTTGTATGGGAATATAGAAAAGTGTTGTTTTTAAACTTTTTCAGGTATTTATTTAAATTTTTCTCTCCGTAAGAACCATCCTCGTACTTCAAGGAATATTATAAAAAAAGAATTAACGAAATCGGTTCAGCTGCTCCCGAGATTTACGCTTAGCAACACATTCAGCGATTCATTTTTATATTATATATAATGTCTTCTAGACCGTTTTTCGTTCACACCGGCCAGTCATATTGGGGACTAGCCACCTGCAGGGTTATAGCGCCCGAGTATATGTGCAAGCAGAGGTGTACTCTCTATTGCCTCACTGTCATTGTCCAATGGGACGGCACACCGACACGGCCCGAGAGAGATCTGGAGCGGGACCAACTGCTAAGCGTACCTCCCGAGGCACACGAGGAAAACAATGCCAACATTCTCGTCCTGCTACTGAACATTTCTTGATAGAAAAACTCAATAACTTATTTTTTGACACGACGTGAGACTCGAAACCGGGACCCCATTAACAGCAGTCGCGTTTATGTCATTATTATATATAGTATTACCTTATGTACAGTATACACCATATCCGAAGAGAATAATGCCGTATTTTTCAACAGAGTTTATTTCTGCTTATATTATACCGTTAAAGCCTATTAAAGACCATTGATAAACATAGGCCTCCCCATAGATTGCATCATAGGGGGAAGTTTGCTATAGTTGCAACGTTTGGTTCTGGTAAATGAGATGGCAACCTCAGTTTTTCTTTTTAGTTATTAGGACGACAATGCTGCCCATCTACTGATTTGATTCCCCCTGTCACCTCTTACGACACCCACGGGACGATATGGGGTAGTGGATATTCTTACACCGCCATAACTCGGTTATGTCCGATATCTTTATTTTTTTTTATAGGAGAGGGGCAAACGAGCATACGGCTCACCTGATAGTAAGTGACTACCGCCGCCCATGAACAACCGCAACACCAGGGGATTTAAGGATGCGTTGCCGGCCTTTTAAAAAGGAGTAGGCTCTTTTCTTGAAGGTCCCAAGTTAAAGTTATAAGTTGTAATACAAATCATATCAAAGTAATAAACGTCGGAATCAACGCACATGGTTAAAAGCGTTTTGAAACCACGGTAGGTTTAGCGTAGTAGCTCTTTGTTGACGAAATAAATTGTACTTAGGCGTCATTCAATTGTGACTGAGAAAATTGCTGCACTAGTAAAGCCTTTGTAATCATTCACGTTTCGTGGCTTAGTGGCAAATGTACCATGCAAACGGAATCAAGCGATCTAAGCCTGCATTTCAAGCACAGCTGTAGTTCGTGCGGTTGAACAATATTGAAGCAATATGTACTACGTATTAGAAGATTTTATACCTGGTAGAGCCATGCTGCAGCTATATTATATATATATATATATATATATATATATATATATATATATATATATATATATATATATATATAGTTTCGGCGTCTTCTTTTATAGAATTAGAACGAGCACACAGTCCACCTGATGGTAAGTGGTTGCTGTGGCCTATAGACATCTACATTTATTCTCGTTTGCGAATCAAAATGCAAATGCGTTGTCACCCGTCAGGACTAAGATGGAATGCCTCTTTTCCAGTAAAAAGGGTATCCGATTCTCTACACTCACCATATGAAACACGGCAGTGTTAAGCTGCTATTTTACGCTGGTATTCTTTGAGAGCGTGATCCTTCCCCTGTCGGACCGACCCATTCGTGCTACAACTATATTAGCTGCAGCATGACTCTACCACGTATAAAAATACGATAAACAGTGCCATTCTTTCATTTTTCTCAGGTATCTCTTTATTTTTTTTATACAATCAAGAGTATCAAACGAGTACACTATTCATCAGATATTAAGGAGCTAGCTTATCAAAATGCAGATGCGTTGTGACCCCTAAGGGCAAGTTGGAATGTCCCGTTATCACTAAAAGGAAATCCACCACGAAACACAGCATTCCAATACTGCTATTTTAAGCTGGTATTCTATACGAGGGCAATCCTTCTTCGAGCAAGCCGACACATTATGCTTCAGCAATACAACACTACTGCTATTTCATTTAAAAATAATAAAAGTATATTCAAAGCAGAAAGTATCAAAAATACTATGGAATAATAAACCAAAACAATCTTTCAAATCACAGACGTGCCTATAAAAAAAACAGTCGTCATAACAACTCGAACCCCAATTTCCGATGGAATAAGATGTCATTTTCAATTAGTGCGGTCCAAAAACTAACGCAACTTAACAAGTGTATTTATGGGTAAATCGGCCTCACCCCTATGTTTTCATCAATTAAATGCGGGCGCACAACAGAAAAGCTGTCAAGAACGCATGCATGCAGGAATGCGGCGCGGGAGCGTTACGGAACCGGATCTATCGAGTTCCGACTCTAATCCTACGCTATAAAGGTCATCCTGACAGCAGGTTAAATTAAGTAATGCGACAAAATTATTGTTTAATTGGGCACTAGGATTTTATGCTTTAACATATGGTGTTAAGGGTTAAATAAGTGGCAAAATAAACGGCAGAATGGTTGTTTTATAGTTCGAAGCGCGGATGGGGAGGGCGCGTGTACAAAGTGCGGGGTCATTCGATACGTTAAGTGAGACGGAATGCGACTGTTTGAGAGTTCCTTTGTTTCTTGTTTTGGCTGCGGGACAAATTGAGTGCTTAGTTATATTTATTAAAGTACGTGCAATGGCTTTTTGTCCGTGCCTCCTTTTTTAGAATGGTGCATTGAGGCGGCGTAAGATAGTATATAATATCATTCGATTTCGCGGTTCGCCTCGCGGGCGACGAATACCCAACGAAGAGAAATTCCAGCCAATTTTAAGACACCTATCAGATGGCGTGTTAAAGATATTCAAAATTTATTTACTTTTAACATCCCTAATATAATGGATTTTCGCAAAGTAAATCTAAAATATTCAGACTAATGTCTGTAAAAAATGTTTTGCTTCGAGGCTTTTGGCTCTGCAGTCACCAATTTACCAATAATGCAACTCTTTCGATATAGTGATTAAACAATCTACCTTAACACAAAGGACTCACAAAGGAATCTTTAGGAGTCAGGTTTAGCTGACACAAATTTGTTACTATTATTTAAAAAAAAACTATTAATCGTCTACTGTTTCAAGCACGACACCATTTAGTAAAAATTTCTCGTAGGGTACAAGTCACTCAACGTACGAGGACTCTTTCTGCCTAGACGTTCGTCTGAATTATGAGTAGGTCATTACCCTCTTGTTCTTGCTTCCAAGGCATTGCAAGCAATAGTGCTTGCAATGCCGTGTGTTTACAATTCTGTGTTGTCCTATATAGTCTGCAGGGTAGGTATAACTCCTGTTACCCAGACGCCTGTCACCCAGTCTCACAGGGGTAGGCTGAGGTTATGAACTTCCATTTGACACGATCCTGACACACATTCCCATCGGTGAATGGTACTCTTAAAGGTAAAAATTGCTTAAGCATATATATATATATATATATATATATATATATATATATATATATATATATATACATGGTAGGACCACGCTGCAGCTATATTATTGTTGTGACACGAATGAGTCTGCTAAACCGAGGTAGAGCCACGCTCTCACCGAATACCAGCGTGAAATAGCAGCTTAATGCTGCTATTTTACACGTATGGTGAGTGTAGAAAATCAGAGATCTTTTTCGATACTATCCATTTAAGTCTTCAGGGGTGACATCGCATCAGTATTTTGATTCTTAATTGAGGATAAATGAAGATGTCTATGGGCCACAGCATCCACTTACTATCAGGTGGACTGTGTGCTCGTTTATCGCCCATATTCTATAAAAAAGCGGCTGTATCTTGAGGCATTCCATAAGCGATAGAAGCCTAATGTAAGGTTCAAACTGCGAAATTCATGGATTCGAATCCGCCATTCGAATACTGTGGTACTCATAACACAAGTACTTTAAACTCACTTACAGTGGTTAACAGGAATATTAGTAATGTTAATAACGTGTTCTTTGAAAAATCCATCTAATAATGTTACCAGCTACAAATTGTCTTAAGGACAATCTTCACGTTACCTCGCTGTCACAACCGCTATCTTCGTTTGTTGTCTAACAACATAACTGATATTCCCTTTTACCATTTCTGGTAAGCTTAAAATGCATGCGTGTGTGTTTGTAAGTGATATACTTATATCTCAATCTGTTCCTGCTAAAATTTTTAATCAAACAGAAATTCATTTAAACGTAGTGAGATCTAAGATGCGACAACCGATACAGCGGCGCAGCATTCGTTATCATTCACTCGCTAATCTCTCAATCAGCATTAACCAGTCTCTCGGCCGAGTTAGGTAGGCCTCGATACATGAGGCGGCTTGCTGTACAGTTATCTGCCGTTACAGTTACGTTGGCGTTCTAACCGCTTGTCAGGGGCACGGGAAACAAATTGAGCTTGCCGATGCCGAGGAGTAGGGTGCAATTTATTATGTAACAAATGGAACACCTTAATGACTTTCTTATACCTGGGGTTTTTTTCAAAATTAAGAAAATATTATGCCCTATGATGTTAAGATACATATTTCTTATTTTCTACGTGGTAGAGTCACGCTCTACCTATTTTCGGTTGCAGCATGAATCGATCAGTTTGTTCTACTAAGGAAAACATTCTCTTAGAATACCAGCGTAAAATATCAGCCTATTATTACTGTATTTCGAATGGTGAGTGTAAAGAACCGCAGATCCTTTTGTTGGAAATGAAACATTATATCTTAGTACTTAACGGTGACAACTCATCTGCATCTTGATTCTTAATCGAGGATAGATGTGAGTGACTATGGCCTGTAACATTTATACGTGATAGAGCCATGCTGGAACTATATTATGTATGTAGCACGAATGGGTTGGCTCGACCTCGGTAGGTCTACGCTCTCACATAATACCAGCGTAAAATAGCAGCTAATTGTTGCTGTGTTTCGAATCGTCAGAGTAGAGAACTGGAGATCTTCTTACTGCATTCCACCTTGTTTGAAGGGGTGACAACTCATCTGCATTTTTATTTTTAATCAAAATACAGATGTAGGTGTCTATAGGCCCCAGCATTCATTCATGAAGTGGACTGTGTGCTCGTTTTTCTCTCTATGTCTATAAAACAAATGAATTTATTTTTTATAGACATCAAGACGAAAGTTTTACGCTGTGATGTTCGAGTTCGTTTTTTTTTTAAAGGATGAGGGTAATAAACGAGCACAAAATCCACCTGATGGTAAATGGATGCCGTGGCCCATAGACATTTACATCTATCCCCGATTACGAATCAAAATGCAGATGCATTGTCACCCGTGAGGACTAAGATGGAATGCCTCATTTCCAGTAAAAAGAGTCCCCGTTTCTCTACACTCACCATACGAAACACAGCAGCTCAATGCTGCTGTGTTTCGAATGAATGAAATTTTATTAATTAATTAATACTTTTTTGCTTAGACAAAGGACGGACTCAATGCCTTTAGGCACTCTTCTAGACAAGCTGGGCTGGCGTGGGCGTAGCGAGATAATGTGTTATGTGCATTATATGTAAATCTCATTTCGTTGAATATTATGTAACAATATATTTAATACATGCATTTAGTATTACTTAAAATTCAATATACATATATTTTTTTATATATTTTTTTTAAAACGTTACCCCCACACTAGGATTTTCTCCTGAATCGTGGAGGCTGTTTACAAACGTAAATTGCACAAGGACAAACAACCAGACCCGGAACAATTACTTGTAGGCCATACAAATACTTGTTCTGTGCGGGATTCAAACCCGCGGCCCCCAGCACAACAGCTCATTGCTAAGCCACTGCGCCACGGAGCCGTCGAATATATAAACAATAATGAACATTATATATATATATATATATATATATATATATATATATATATATATATATATACAATTTAAATTAACAAAAAATAAATTACCACATCTACAAAAAATAATGTATTTCGTTAGGAGGCGATATCATTATTTCTTTTCGAGAAGATATAACAGATGAAAAAGTACACTAATCTAAATCACTAACTCTCAACGAGCAAACACGCACATCACTCAGACATCCTTTTAATGACAGTAGAATCGGTCTCTGTTGGTCTCAAAACAAAAGAGAAACTACTACCTAATAACTTTAATACGACGCAAAATTTTAGAAAAGATCATTTTTATAGAATGAGGGTGTTAAACAAACACACTCTCCATCTGATGGTAAGCGCTTACAGACATCTACAGCTGTCCTCGATTTAGAATTAAAATGCACATGCGTTATCACCCCTGAAGAATAAGATGGAATGCCTCGTTTCCATTAAAAAGGGTCTCCAGTTGTCTATGCTCGACATATAATACTCGTATATAGTAGCATGAAGCTGCTGTTTCGCGCTGGTATTCTTAAGAGCGTTGTCCTACCCCGGTGCAGTACCCGGTGCGGACCCATTCGTGCAATAAATATAATATAGCTGCAGCATGGTTCTACCACATAGAAAAAATACACAATCATGCGGTTGTTTTAGCCATTTAGATTTAACTGCGACACTCACACTAAACTCTGCTTAAAATATGGCATTGATCAGTCATCAGCAGGCAATAATCATTAACGCGATATGTTCCTTGTCACTAGCGGTTTCACTAACTGTCAAATGAAACGATGAAATATTAACGCTTTGTCTGTCTATTCAATACTACGAGCTAGCTTTATGAACAGTAGTATATATATAGTAGCAGTAGTATATATATAGTACTATAGTAGCAGTAGTTTAGGAGCAGTAGATCTTCATATTCCATATGACGGCTCCGTGGCACAGTGGCTTAGCAATGAGTTGTATGACCTACAAATAATTGTTCCGGGTCTGGATGTTTGTCCTTGTAAATTTTATGTACTGGCTAATTTAATTTTTTTGCTGACTTCTCGGTCAGCTTTCGCATTGAGGTAGAGCGGGAAGTCCTCTTTAAACTAGGTAAGACACATTATTTTTATTTTATTTTTACGCGTTGCTTAGCTCATTAATTTTTAATATCTTTAATTAAGTGATAGATTTAACATTCAAATAAACTTACAATACCCTCAAACCAAAACAAAACATTTCTTGTTTTTTTTCTTTTACTCGGACCATGAACCCGTACCTTACGTACTATGCCATAAGTACATATTTATCCACCATTGCAACTTGGTACGTGTGTCCACTCAGGACGAAACAATTACGTTAAACTAAATAAATTGAATTGTTCTTGACCTCTCCGTTTAAACTCTGTTTCCTATTTCACTTAGCAACATTTAATTATATATGATTGGATATTGTCATTTGTACCAAACACAATACGTGAGTGGCCACTACGTTCAACATTCCAGAAAAAGTATTTTTGCACAGAGTGATCGATAACACCTAACAGTATCAAAACATCTCTTGTTTCTTACATAGTATAAAACAAAGTCGCTTCCCGCAGTCTGTACGCTTAGATCTTTTAATCTGCACAAGGGATTTTCATATGGTTTTCATTAATAGGCAGTATGATTCAAGAGAAAGGTTTAAATATATAACACGTGCATATTCTGTGTTATATAATTCTTCTGCCCGTTTGTATGTAAAATTTGTGTGTGTGTGTGTGTGTGTGTGTGTGTGATTTATTTGATTAAAGAATGGTTTAGATTCACAATTGGACCCGGTAGGTGGCGTTATTGTCGAGTTCCAAAAATCAACTGTACGAAGCCGGGTCGGATCGCTAGTACAATATAAAACTTACCTCCATAGGGGTTAATGTGTGGATGCGTTACAACGCTTGAGTACATCAATGTCTCGTTAGCAGTAATTGAAACTTTGGTGCTTGTTAGTGATTTCCTCCACCGCGACTCTGCCACGAATAAAAATGTTTACATATTTCGCACTCAGTTACTATGGGTCGATATCGTGTTTGCCTAGAAATCCGTTTCGACAGGTACCTCCATCTAACTGGGAGTAGTACACCCACTGCGGGATTAGCAAAGATGACATTCTACGATTGTTAAGTACAGAAGACTGTAAGAAGTGACTTTTAAAAAATTATGTATTATAAAAATTAATATATCAGGATTTTTTATATTCCCACATTGTCATCCAATTCTGAGCTATGTTCAAAATTTCTAGTCTCTAGCTCATCCGGAAGGGCTTGAAATTTGAGTTACAAGTTTTAACCCGAAACGACAGACAGACAGACAGACAGACAAACAAACAAGAAAGTGACATAATATACGTGGTAATAAAAAATGAATGAAAACAACGTTAAGTCACATGACAGTCACGTTCAGATAAGTCATTCCCCTTTTTATAGTTTTAGCATTATAAAATTAAAAAAAAACACAGATGGCTTATTATCTGTGTTTTTCCACGATCTGTAATAATGGATTAATAATTTGGATAACGTGATTAGAAAGAAACCTTTGAAATTATTTTGTAGCTCGATCTACGACAGATTAAATCCAAGGCTTACGGTGTAGTTATAACGTATAACGGTGACCCGAATATGCGGTTTAAAACAGAATGATGGATGGTGGAACGTGATAGATTAGACTTATAAACGTTAACAAATGATTAGTGTATTGCTCTATTTACCAGAAACAAAAATTAAATCTATAGTACGTGAGGGTAATTTTGTCATCCGGTTAATATGGTTACTTTCTTATAACTCAAAAACTACAGCCTTTCTTGTATAGATCGTTCTATTATACGATAGCTCTACATCGGTCAATCAAATTATAAAAGCGGTCAAGTGCGTGTCGGACTCGCCCATGAAGGGTTCCGTAACAGCAAGTAACTTAATTTAGGATTTATGGCGTATTAAAAAAAACTACTCAGTACTTTCAGTTCTAAGTATGGGGAACCCCCAAAATTTATTGTTTTATTTTTATTTTTGTGTGAAAATCTTAATGCGGTTCACAGGATACATCTACTTACCAAGTTTCAACAGCATAGTTCTTATAGAAAAAAACTGGCTGTGACATAAGGACGGACAGACAGACAGACAGACATGACGAATCCATAAGGGTTCCGTTTTTTGCCATTTGGCTACGGAACCCTAATAAAGGGTCAAAAAGGCGCTGCTTTATTGACGCCATTTTAACAGTTGACATTTTCGTAAACTACACAATACTAAATCGATTAAAAAGTCGATTTAGTATTGTGTAGTGTACTACACACCTACTTATTGCCAAATCTTGTTTGCTATTTTTTTCTTAATACATTAGTTATGGTATACGACCCCTCACATACCTTATAATAGCATAATTATCTCGTCGACCACATATATGGCGGTGTAAGTATCTAGTTCAGTTAACAATTCGTTTGCCAATCCGTCTGCTAACTGTAACAATTATAACAAATCGTCTCCACAATGTGAAACACCCACAAACTCTACGGACTAATGAAGAAAAACATGGAAGTGTATGTCTCTAATATTAAAATAACTGTCTTTTATTTAGCTCAATTTAGCTCTTATTTGCATGCTGTTTAGACCAAAATAACCGTGCTTTGTGGCATTCTTTGGGGGAGGCCTATGTTCAGCAGTGGACTTGTGAAGGGCTGTAATGATGATGATGATGAACCATTTAAAAAAATATCTGTCTGAAAAATATATTTGAAACATCTAAGCCGATTATGATGTAACTTTACGTACTAACTAGTAATGCCAGGAGGGCTCTAGGCTGTATTTTCTCCGATTTTAGATCCTATTCAGGCCAAGTCGGCCAAGTCGCTACTTGATAATAAAAAGAACGTATGCGCGAATAGTGTTAAAAATATAGTATTGTATAAATAGATAAGGTTGGCTCTGGTTCACGTAATAGCCCCCTGAAACGAAGAGCCGTGCAAACTTAATATTTGATGGTAATTGTCTTAACCTACTTAAAGTTTGTTCAAGGAATGAAATACGTGTCTGTAGTTCTGTAGGTCGATGGGACCTTGAACGTATCATCCAATATTTCGCTATTTACATACGCCATTTAACAGTTGTGCTATTTTCTTTGTTAGCCTAATTAGTTAGCGGACTTTGAAAAGGATGAGGTTCTATATTAGACTGTATGTATTTTTTTAATTATATTCACCGATTTTTCCGTTAATTGTGCACCAATTTTGATGTTATGTAATAAATAAGTTTTTATATATAAATAGGTTTCATGTGACAATCCCCCATAAATTTGAAGAAAAAATTCCATCTCCAAACCCTTTTTTCCAAGAGTGGAAAAAAATTGATGAAGTTTCTAATGTTTCTAATTAAGAACGACATTGATACTGTGACATTTCTTAGTCCACTCATATAGGTACAAAATAACTTTTAACAAAAATTTGAATCCGATTTCAAAAACTACAAATAATTTCCTTACGTGCTGGAGCCATGCTGCATCTATATTATTGGTATATTTGTAGCACGAATGGGTCGGATCGACTGGGGAAGGACCACGCTCTCACAGAACACCAGCGTAAAATAGCAGCTCAATACTGCTGTATTTCGCATGGTGAGTGTAGAGAACCGGAGACCCTTTTTACTGGAAACGAGGCATTCTTATCTGCATTTTGATTCGTAATCGAGGATAAATGTACTCGTAGATGTCAATGGGCCACAGCAACTACATACGGTCAGGTAGTCTGTGCTCGTTTGTCATCCTTCTATAAATTTTTTTTAAATATTTCACATTCCGAAATCGAAACTTTAATCCTTCTTTACACTAGTATTTTTTTTATTTTTAACATTCGATATGGCTGAATGTTTTGCAGCTCCTATGGTTACAAAGAGTTTGACCTCAGTCAGTATTCATTTTCGCCATTCATTCGTTACGACTTATCAAAGTTTACTGCTGAACGTAGGCCTAACTATAGATTGCCTCATATGAGGGATATTTTTCATAGTTGCCACGATTAGCGTGCGGTTGAGGAACCGTAGTAGTTTGGAGTTTTTATCAGGGGGATGCTACTGACTACCCTCTGTTTCATTTCTCTCTGTCAATGTTTTAGTCGTCTTCTACTTTATCCAAAGCAACTAAAATCCAAAGTTTTATTATGATTGCGTAAGTTGACATACAACGAGACGGAAAACCTATTAAAAATAACTCAATAGTACGAGTCAACTGTACGTATACGCATCATAGACGCAACACACATACGCGTGCATATTTCTTTTTTCTTTCTTTTTCTCTGAGCAATTGAAAAGGGCTACCCCGTTGACGCGTTTAATTTGTAATGTCTTTATATATTTTGTTACCTTGTTCTGATTTGTGATAAGTTGATAAGCCATTTTGTAATTGTAACTTTGTGAATATGGGAAGGAACTGAATCCCGACACACAGCCATTGCTAATTCGGAAGTCAGGGCTTCAACTTTGTAGTGTAGTGGTTTTATGCAATAAATAAATTTATTATTATTATTATGGTAAAAGTAATTTTTTGCTTAGGCAAAATATCCAGATTTTTATTACACCTCAGCAATGTCCTTGACCTAGTAAATAAATATGTACATAAATGAGTAATGCAATAGTTACAAATGATCCTAACGTGTCGTATAGACAATGCGGCGTTAATTTTTATGTTTTTAATTTTGCAACTAGGTGGAGGCCGAAAGCACTTCGTTAAAGCCATGTTAATGAATACGAAACATAATTTCAAAATACTTAAGTAATTTTGGTAATGTTTGGTTGGTTTTAAATTTTTTTTTTTTGAAAAATTAAAAATTTTGTACAACCGACTTCAATATAAATTATTAAGAATAACTCATAAACTATTGGTCAGACCTTGATCAAATTTATATGGGACCACATGAAAAGCAACAGCTTTTATGATAAAAAAGTTATGAAGTAACACACATAAAAAAGAACATACAGTCGAATTGAGTACCTCCTTCTTTTCGAAGTCGGTAGATAAGGATGACGAACGGGCAGCGAGTCTACCTGGTGGTAAATGAATTATTTTATCCTACGTTGAAAAGTGCATATGTGTTGTCACTATTGAAGACTAAGGTGAATTGCCTTCTTTATCAATAAAAAAGGTCTTTGGGCCTCGTCTCTCACTATATACAACACAGCAGTGTTATGCCGCTTTTTTATGCAGGTATTCTTTGAGATGGTCCTCACCAGGCCACCGTTGATACTTGTACCCTGCGGGGTACCAGTAACCCACTGCTATGGGACATGCAGTAGCCGAAGTTGTAACTTGGTATAATTTGGCTGTAATTTGGATAAGTGGCGCAAATGTTAGTCTCTGAGAGATGACTACATGTTTGCGCCATTTGCTGTCGAGACTATCGGTCCGTGGAGTCCACAGTTCCTAAAGGAACTGTATCCGCGACTGGTCGTTACTACTGGTGATAAGACAGTTTGTTCTTTTCTCGCTCAAAGGGTATACAGCCAGTAGCCACTGTATGGTAATTTTAAGTTATTAGTTATAGTTTTTCTTTATTACAGTTTTTTTAATATTGTATATATTTCAACTTTGAATCAATAAATAGAAACACAATTAACAAACCTACGTAGTTAGTAGATTCGCACAATTAAGTGGAATGAAATATCTCTACATTTATGAAAACGTCATAAGTTTTATTTTATTGGAAGTAAAGACTTTAGAAATGAGTTGGGGGGTGACTCGAACTTTAGGCCTAGTCAGTTTGAATAGCCTACCATGTAGAGGATTTCATGGGGGTCATGGTTGAATAGTGGCCAAAAGTTCTCATTACACTCCTAGGGGGTCAAAATGGCCAAAAACCAAAAAATTACAAATTCTTATTTCGGCTATAACTCCGCCTGTTTCAGAGGTTCTTACACAGTCTTTACTTCCCGCGTCCCACTAGTTTAAATTTATAAAAATATCTTTAGAGGACGTGCATCAAACATTTACATAAAAACAGCATACGCTTTGACATAAGGCAAGCAAACAATAAGGTAACGGCTCCGTGGCGCAGTGGTTTAGCAATCAGTTGTTGCGCTGGGGGCCGCGGGCTCGAATCCCGCACGGAACAAATATTTGTATGGCCTACAAATAATTGTTCCGGGTCTGGATGTTTGTCCTTGTGCAATTTATGTTTGTAAACTGCCTCCACGACACAGGAGAAAATCCTAGTGTGGGGGTAACGTTTTTTAATAAACAAAAATAACAAAAAAAAACTGGGTGACAAACGAGCACACAGTCCACCTGATGGTAAGTGGTTGCTGCGGCTCGGCTAAATATACGCGTATATATAATTTCTATATCTATTGGCGGTGGTATCAAAAAGGCAGCCCTTCATATTGGAAGAGAAGTATGAAAACCGTTACTAATTATAATTAACAAACTTTTTTACTGAAAAAATATAAACGTAGACGGGAGTGCGCGAATTTTTCTTCTTCATTCGCAAGAGAAAACTACACGGTATATTGGAAAGTTCACGCGTTTCTTACATTCCGTGCAATATGCTGGTAATGTTATATAGGATTCCTTCGTGCGATGAATCGTCGGGAACACGGACAGGGGGAGGCGGGTGTTGGAGGGAAATGGTAGGGAATGGGAGTGGGGAGGGGAGGGAGAAGGTCATCGACCGCAGCGCTCGAGACCGCCCGTCTCCATTACACAACGTCACCCGGACGTAGAGCTGGAGTCAGACCTACGATTCGTTATTGCACGGAATACGACGTAAACGTAGCTTGATCCAATAATGACAGTTGTTTCATTTAAAAATACAAAATACTGATAAAAATGTTATACATTTCTCATTTTCAATCGACTTCAAAAAAGGGGGAGGTTTCTAATTTGACTATATTTTGTTTTTATATGTGTTACCTCAGATCTTTTTTCTAGGTGAACCGATATTGATGATTCTCATTTTATTTGAAAGCTGGTGCTTGTCATGTGGTCCCATATAAATTTGATCAAGATGTGACCACTAGTTTTTCAGTTATCCTTAATTTATATTAGTAGTACAGTTGTAGCACGAATGGGTCGGCTCAACCGGGGAAGTACCACGCTCTCACAGAATACCAGCGTAATGGTACTCTTTTTACTGGAAAAGAGGCATTCCATCTTAATCCTCACAGTTGACAACGCATGTGCATTCTGATTCGTAAACGAGGATAAATGTAGATGTCTATGGGCCACAGCAATCACTTACCATCAGGTGGACTGTGTGTTCGTTGTCAACCAATCAAAATACAAATGCGTTGTCAGCCCTGAGGACTAAGATAGAATGTCTCGCTTCCAGTAAAAAGGTTTCTTTCCTTTTCAAAGACGCTTTTTTCTAGTAATTACATGAAATGAAACTCGTTTATATTAAGACAGAAGTGCGAGGTATTCGTATAACTTTGTGTAACGTGATAGTTTAGTCCGCTATTAAACGCCGCACTAGAGATACTTGTTTTATTACAATACTAGTAACCCGCCCGGGCTTCGCCTGGTTGATTAATGTGGCGTTTTTTAGATTTAAGATAGATTTGTCGTTTTTATGAAAATGTCCAAGATTTTCGGATAAAATATTCTTTTTTTTTATAGATAAGTAGATACTAGTAATGCTATTAATACGTATTTGGTACAGCTATGTCGATTAGAAAGGCTATTGTCTTGCAAAGTTAACAATTACTTTATGTTTATTACTAACAAATGTGTATGGATATGTATATCTGAAATAAACTTCATTATTATTATTATTAACATTACTAATATTCCCTTGAACGACTCCTGGTAATCTTAAAATGTTTGTGATAGGAGTGGTATACGATGGTAGCTTATATCACTCCTAACATCTGTCATTTTGAAGTGTGGCGCAGCGATTAGTAAGAAATATACAATCAAAAAGTCATAATATTAACGTAGTTCTTCAGTATAAATAATTATTGATCTGCGAACTGCAAACATCTTTATAGTTTACCTAGTCCCGTCCTTACATAGCCACTGCCAGGCGATGCGTTGCGGTTGCGACAATGCAAGCGCATCGCTGTCGTGGGGGCCACACTACAGAAGATTATCCCGGATAGGCAGACAAAATAAAAAAAAAAATAGTTTTTCATGAGGCAGTTATTTCGGTATTACAGACAGACACTTAAATCTTTTTATAGGTACATAAGTAATATAAGAAGAAATGTTTCTATACTCCTTATGCGACGCTTTATCATTTATTTGACTACGATGAATGATATACAAATGCAGAAGGTCTTTTATCAACTTTGGTGTGTGGTTAGTTGGAAAGTCTCTAATAAAATAAATAAATAACTGTTATTTCGTTTTCTATATGTTCCTATACCATTATCCGGTTAAGCTGAAGTTTTTACATCTATTACGTTGTCACTCAATCTAGTGGATGGCCGCCCTACACTTAACGCGGCTGCCACTCGGGAACCTTTTGACTAACAGTATGACTTTACGTGGTAGAGCCATGCTGCGGCTATATTAGTAGTATAGTTGTAGCATGAATGGGTCGGTTCGACCGGGGAAGGACCACGCTCTCACAGAATACCAGCGTAAAATAGCAGCTTAACACTGCTGTGTTTCGTATGGTGAGTGTAGAGAACCGGAGACCATTTTTACTGGAAAAGAGGCATTCTATCTTAGTCCTCACGGGTGACAAGGCATCTGCATTTTGATTCTTTATTGAGGACAAATGTGGAAGTCTATGGGTCACAGCAACCACTTACTATCAGGTGGACAGTGTGCTCGTTTGTCACCCTATCCTTTAAAAAAATGATGCTATCTGGCTACTGTAGCTAAAAAAATCAAATGCAATGCGTCACTGTCTGTAATCATTCTTACTCTCTTTTCCCTTAGACCGGAACACGTCAGTACTCTTTTTATTTAATCAGTCAATGGAAAAGCTACCCATAATTGCTAAATAGACTGGCGATGTGAAGTAGCGAGGGTATCCAGCTATAACACGCCAGTATGCATTATAAATATATACAGGGTTATTTTTCAAAGAGTAGCCAGATTTTAAAGTTAACTTCAAATATATAAATAATGATATACGGTTATTGAATTTTTTGAAAATTCGAGTAAATAAGGCTTTTACTTTTATTTGAAATTATCCCAAATTGAATGTGATTTATGGGCAACAACGTTTTTGCCTACCGATCGACCCTTACGAATGTGTGCGTGCGCAGTAAAATCAGTTAAAATAATGTATTACCATGCATTTTGAATTTAAAAATCTCAAACATTCTGTTTTATATCTTATAGAGGACAGAATGTTTGAGATTTTTTTTATTAATTTTTCTTCCTTATTTGCCTATATAACTTATTCTGAACCTTCTCTGCAAATATGGCCGGTTATTGCAAAATAACGCTGTATAATTATGCTTTATTTAAGTTGCAATAATTAATAACATATTATACTCTATTTTAATTACAATAATTCTTAATAAAAAGTTGAATATAAATATTAATTGTACATTCTTTTATTTTCAGGTATGTACTTCAAGACACATGAGTTATGAAGTAAGGCTTTTAAAGTATTTACATTGTTTTTTATTACTTTCTAAATTAACGTGTCTCTAACACCACCTTACATCCGATGCTATTTTATACAAAAAATATCTACAATACCATATAGGTATGTTATAAAAATAAACATGGAACCTCACGCCTGTCACCTTGACGGATAGGCAGAGACTATAGACTTCCATTTGATACGATCCTGACACACCTCTCTCGCCTCCTTCAAATCCATATACGTCGATTAAGCCCATCTTCAACAGTTTATGTTTATTATATTTAGGCATAGATCACTAATAAAAAGCTAGATACACAATCAGTGACAAAAAATGTCCTTACCGAATGAGCGCCCACTCGAATATTTTTGGGTGCGCTTCTAATTTGTACGTAACTTTGTGAATACAACTTTAGGTAAAGAGTTTAAGGTTGTATTTACATTAATGTATATTTATTTCAATTAGAATTACGTCAAAATAATTGGCGACAGTTTTTAGAGAACTTTTGTATGGGATTGTGTATGTTTTCTACAATATATTCTACAAACCCGTGTGTGATAGAACTACGCTATGGCGTTTATGGACGCAGTACGAATGGTTCGACTCGACCGGGGAAGGACCACGCTCGCACAGAAATAGCAGATTAATGCTACTGTATTTCGTATGGTGAGTTTTGAGAACCGGGGTCACTTTTAACTTCAAAAAAGGAAGAGGTGCACAATTCGACTGTTTGTTCTTTTAACCCGACTGCCCATAACATCATAGATTCTTGAAGTCGGTTAAAAATGAAGTTAATGTTTTTCGAGTGATACATACATATTATACAGTGTAAAAATGGAGATACATACGTATTATACAGTCTGTATATACATACACACTGTATAATATGTATGTATCTCTATTTTTGACACGCTTTGTAGCTTAAACGGCTTGATGGATTTTAACATAATTATGAAGTGTCATTAGATTCGTTTTAGTTGTGGAAGTTAGAAGAACATAGGTAAGTATAATAATTGAAGTTTTTCTCTCTTCAATAGACTTTTTACGCGGTTTGGTTTGTAATTACTGTTTTAACCATTGGGCTTGTTATTATTAAAAAAATAAACAAATGTTTAATTGACTACAGAAACTACGGCGTCATTTCTAACATTTGCATTAATTTGCTATAGAAAACTTTGGTTTCGATTGTTTAAAAAAGTAATTCAATTGACACGAATATCTATTTCCCCACTCGCAAATGTATACAAATATTTAATAACATATAAAATGAAGTTTGTAATAAACTCGGCACAGACGTGAGTGTAACGACTGCCGGTTGCAAATGACATAATCCTGAGTGATGCACAAGTTATGACGTATTCGGTATCCTGACGCATCGAGTATTTATAATGGAAATGCTCTCGTGCACTCCACGCTTTCTCATTTTTATTTTTCTTATTATAAACGAATGACGACAGTACAGGCAACATTATAAAAATAAAATTCAAAATATCAACCTCATATCAAGCTCCTGTAATGCAAACGTTTTATGTTCTTATATTTGCTGTTATAATCAATGAACGCGTTGCCTTGTGGCCTAGTAGCCACAGTGCATGGTCCCTTTAGGTTCAAATCCTAACTAACTACATGTATACATATGCGTGACAGCGCGTTAAGAAGGGCCAGTATAAAAATATGAAATGTAATAAAGTTATTTACTAAAAGGATTCTTATCGTCGATTTTAGGAGAAAACTATACACTAGGGTGGAGAGAAAAAATGTTCACTGTGGCATACCCGCAAAAAGCTGTGTGGTCTCAGTAAGCAATTGCGAAAATATTTTTTATCTAGGTTTATATTTAGAGGTGCTCCAATTAGAACAAAATTTTGAAGATAAGACCGAAATGTGTCAATGTTCGTTAATGCAATAAAAACTAATAAAGTAATAATATAAAATAATTAATATAATAATAACGACAAAATCATTGAAATTCTTCTTCTGTCGTTTCTGAACATATCCAATCATTAGTAAGCGTCAATTCTAACTGTTCAACCTTTAAATCTCAAATATACATAATATATATGTGAATGAGGCTATCAAAAATGAACGAAATTATACTTTTTTTACAAACTTTTTTCGGGCTGGGGCACATCAAACAATTATAATACATACAAGATATTTAACATTTATGAAACAGCTAGACTAGTTTACTTCAGTTACTTCCATAGCATAATGTCGTATGGTATTTTGCTATGGGGACACGCAGCTGACACTGAAATTATATTTGTTTTGCAGAAGAGGGCCATAAGAGCAATTTATGATTTAAAGCCTAAAGAGTCGCTGCGACAAAAATTTAAGGAAATTAATATATTAACTTTGGCCTCTCAATACATTTATGAAAATGTAATGTACGTACACAAAAATAAAAGAAGTTTTACAAAAATAAGTGATATTCATTCTGTAAATACTAGGAACAGACACAAGCTAGTAGTACCAGTTACTCGACTCCATCGAGTCAGTAATTCATTCTTGGGGCGATGTATACGCTTTTACAACAAAATTCCAGAAAATATACAAAGTTTGACCTGTTCAAAGTTCAAAAACTTTATTAAACTAAGTTTGTATAAAAAGGGTTATTATAATATTAAGGAATTTATGGATGATAATGACCCCTGGAAATGAGGTGATCGCTACCAAGCTATTTCTAATTTGTTGTGTTGTTAATTTGTGTAACATCATGATTGTAAGCTGTTATTTAAAAAAAAGTCCCGCTGGGTTTCTTGCTGGTTCTTCCCAGGACAGAGGTTTTTTCCGAACCAGTGGTAATCAAACAAAAGAGTGACTTTCAATAAGTATTATTTATAATCTATATTGAATAAAAAAGTTTCTGTTTCTGTTTCTGTTTCTGGTTCCAGAGTTCTGTTTCTGTTTCTGTAACACTCTCATCCATAGGCAACTTTTTCCACTAAACTATTACAAATATAACTAAAAAAAATCTCCAAACATTTTCAATCCACCCTACTATAAATACACGCCATCTTACTTATTTCGGGTATTAAAAACAATGTGTGGACTCGTGTGGTTCTATAATACATTATACCAATAATAATACGCGAGTTATAACATCTGATAATAATCGAAGATTATTGCGATGGTCCAAAACAGCCAAGAGTACATCATTATAATTAGTCAGTAATAAACAGAACGTCAAAATAATTAGGTAATCAGTTTTGACTGCAATATTTCTTAAATATTTTTTCGAAATATTCCTAGACATGGATTTATACCATTTCCGAAGACCTTAAGTTGCTATTGAGAGTAGATGGTTTAGTCCACAAAAACACGACGTAGTATTTTACTACTGCATTAATCATAATATTAACTATCGTTAATGATTTTGTAGTTACAAGTTATATATCCTCATCATCAACATCATTGCAGCCTTTCAAAAGTCCACTGCTGAACATAGGCCTCCCCTATAGATTGCCTCGTAGGGGGAATATTTGTCACGGACGCTACACATGGCAGGTTTTTTGCCAACCGAATATTTTTATTATTTTTAGTTATTAGCAGAAAGATGCTGCAGCCCAACTCCTGTATCATTTCCCTCTGTCACTATGATTATATGGTATAGTAGATTATTTTACGCTGCCTCTACTCGACCGCTTTATGTCTAGTTATAACTTCTCTAGGTGGCAGAATTTATTTTCTGTTCAAGTGTCTGTATTTCTGCCGCCAAGCAGAAACGCGCGCACTACTATTTCGATCTGATGAATACAGAGAGCCAGTATAATACTGTGGGTATGAGGCATTCCATCTTAGTTCTTAGATGTGACGACGCTCTGTAGAATTCTTTGTTTGAGGTAGGTTCACCACCAGGTAAGCTGTAAATTTGTCTGTCTCTTCAGTTTTATAAAAAAGAACTCCACTTAAATAATGTCGAAATAAGAAGTTAGGGATAGGTGCGTTTGCAAACATTGATATCGATAGAACAAACACAATATCATCTATAATGCACACTTGCACTGTAGTGATTTTGGGTAAGGCCTAAGTTGAGAGCGCTTGGCGGGCCATGCACCGAACAATACATAGGGTTGCCATTTTTATTTATCAATACTTATTATTTTTGAGACTAAAATATGGAAAATGGCGAATAAAACAACATATAGTATGTTTAAGCTTACACATTGAAAGTTTTAAGTTTTTTATAGAAAAGGGTGACAAATGTGCACAAAGCCCACCTGATGGTAAGTGGATGTTTTGACAAATAATACACGGTTGACTTGTAGAGATTGCCATAAGGCATCCGGCATCCCTTTATATCCCTTAATGTACGGTATGTATAATAAAGATTAAATAAATAAATATACTTCAGCCTTTATTAACAGGCTCACACAATTGCCAGATTTTTCTTGTACACACACACATACACTAATTGTATAATGTATCCTAAACACTCGGTCTTCACGTTAGAACAGTGAGCAATTCTTTCTACATTTAGCGAAGCACGTTTCCCTGAATTCAATTGTAGCGTACCGTTTACATCTTTATGATATGTACATATCAGGAGCATAACACAATAACTAAAAGGCTATTATGGAAGTATTGCACAGTATATTTGCCTTTGCAGATGTGCACAACACTCACAAATAATACTGTATTACTATTTGGGTTGTCAAATCTAAATTATTTAAATAAGTATAATTCAAGAACTTTACTGTTACCTTTTGCGTGCACTGATTGATTTTTAGTAGCGAGAGAAATTTACTTTATTTTGAGAATTATCGTGCATACAGCGAAGCGGGGCGTTTAGTCTGTTATTACTCCTATTTGAATGGTGGTAGACTTACTTTTCTGCCTAGGTGTCCGTCTTAATAAATATAGCACCCTCTCATCTATTTCTGCCGCCAAATACCAGTGGCAATGAATATATATTATTACTGAATAGCAGTGCTTGCACTGCTGTGTTCGAATCTAAAGGCGGCTCTTAACGTTGGCTGACATAGTGGCGAATGTGTTGGCAAAGATATTAGCCAAGAGTTTGTGATGACGTCCACACGTTGGGAGGTCGTTCAGTTTGCTTCGGTTCAGGCCAATGTGCGGACGAATTTATTGAAATGGACCCAGTATATTGACTATCGTTTATTATTCACAGAATACCGCTACTACGTGAATGTGTATAAGAAAAGGGTGATCAAAAAGAAATGGAAAAACAGAAATTTTATTTCTTGTGTTCCACAAATAATCCTCGGCTTAGTAGAGCTCTATAAAGCGAAAAGTTTCTTCATTGGTCATTGTTACTGCCATTTTGTAGACACTACGAGGTTACGATGCGTGAATATAAAATTTAAACTCGGTGCGTGCCATCACTCTGGGAGCTCGTAACAAACTATCAAAATCAAACTAAATGTGCGCCCAACGTGTAGACGCGGCGGCCGGCGGCCAATACTCTTCCATAACCCTTTGATCTTTTGTAAAAAACCGACACCACACGGATCTCGCGCCAACTTGTGGGCCATCATTCCAATACATATCAAGTGAAGCACAAACACCCGCTCTACACGATGGCCATCGGTATTGGCCAACACATTCGCCACTATGTTGGCCAACGTGAAGAGCCACCTTAAAGTGTATAGAGACCCAGTATAATTGCCGTCTCTGATGTATTTCAATTCAGAGGTGACAATGTATCTGTAGCCTTCTTTGTTTGCAGTTGGTTCCAGGTGCCCATGGCCTTCAGTAGCTACTAAGAGACGGACTGTGAGTTCGATTGTCACTTCAGTTTCATAAAAAAAAAATAGAGACCACTCAATTCGTTTGCTCCTTGCTGCTTCGGAATATTCAAAGGGCATAAAAACCACATACACTTGAATGTGTCTTGAATGGCGGTCTCTCAATTTATGTATCCGCACTGAGTCGAACGCTCTTTACTTAGGCCTCGTGTTCTTACAATTAGTCACACCGGCTGCTCTCGATAAAATGTATGAAACAAATCGTAATCACCTACCTCGCTCACATGCATCGGTTTGTGTACGTGAACGGTGTCGTTGTGTTAGTGATTTAGAAATTCTCATAATCTCCTAGAGTAAGTGTAGTGTCTATTGAAATCCAGACGGGGACCGGGGGTGGAGCGAGTTTCTATTCTGTACAGGTTACTATCACACCTGTTACCGTGTGTATCATTCCGTGGATGTAGTAAGGAAATAAACCAGGGGATGGACAACATCGTCTTCCTAACTACAACTACATAAATAAGACATAATACTACACATAAAGTAATCTGATTGCAATAGTAGATTATGATTCAACATAAGCTTACACAGATTATCGTCTCAACTCTTTCTTTATTAGCGCAAGTAACTTTTTCAACAATCTCTCATTAGGTAAAAGCCATAGAAGTAAAAGCAACTTAAAATTGTTTGGGACTAAACCTTAAAATTTCAACAAGCTTAGAGTTTTTCGGCACTTGCTCTACGCGTACCACAAATTTTAAGGTCTTTGCCCCCATTTTTTTGTTGTATATTTTAATTGATTTTGTTTTAATTTTAAGGTAAAACTTGTGCAGTCTATACACATTTTAATTTCGATATGCGAATACTTTTTAATAGCTATGTTGATAATGATTTTTTATATTTACGCGAACACTACACATTTAAATAAAACTAAATTTACGGATTTTATCGCGTATATTAACTTATTTTATTGTCCCGACGTTTCAAGCACTTTAGAGCACCCATGGTCACGGGGAGGACTGAGGTGTATGACGTCCCAAAGTCATAGTTAACCACAGCTACCTTCAGATTAAAAATTATTACTTTTTGTTCCGATCTACGCAGTATAAACTTACAGTATCTTGAAGACTTACAGTTGTATGCTTGAGTTGGGATTTAATTTTATTAATTATGGGATCCCAAGCAAATGGTAGCACCCAGGCAACTTCCCTATTGAAATTAGGATGGTTTTTTTTTATTTCAGTACCCTCGCTGCTTCTCAAGTGGTCCCATATAAATTTGATCGAAATCGGACCAGTAGTTTTTGAGTTATCCTTTATAATGCGTATTTAATTGACTTCGACTACTTAGACAATGTTCTCACTTTATTTATATTGAAATCGGTTGGTCGGTCGGTCACTTGTTAACAATACCCATTTAGATTGAACTACGCCTGCGATGATATCAGCGCTTTACGCTTTATTTCTATCTTCGAAAAGATGTTATGAAAATAAATAACAAGATGCAAAAGGATGCGAACTTTAGATATGTAATAGATATTCATCGTTGTATAGAATAAGTAATATACGTGGTCGAGCCATGCTTTAGGTTATATTATTGTTGTTCCATCCATCGTATCCTCATTCCATCTTAGTCCTCAGAGGTCACAACGCATCTGCATTTTAATGCTTTATTGACTAGGTTCTAGCTGTTCTCCGCGACTTCGCCCGCGTGTAATTTATTACGATAAGATTTCATGGGTTTTAATTTGTTTTGCGCAGAACCCTAATTCTTTTTCTAAAATAAAAATAGCCTTAGTTACTCCTTAAGACATCAGCTATCCACCAGTGAAAGTCCCGTCGAAATCGGTCAAGCCGTTTCGGAAATTAGCCGGAACAAACAGTCAGACAAAAATTTTAAATATTGCGTTTTTGTTATAAGTACTGTATATACTAGCTGGCCAGGCAGACGTTCTGCCCTGAGCGGCGAACCTTTGTACTATAAAAATCCTTAAATTTGCAATAAAAAAAAATTGAGGGTCACTTATCGGGATAAGAACTACCCTATCTCTTAAGTTGGACCAAACTGCACAGAGTTTGTAAATTTCATTAAAATCAGTTCAGTAGTTTAGGAGTTCATCGCGGACAAACAACGTGACACATAATTTTTACATATAAAGATATGCATTTAGAAAAAAGCTATTATTTTGACATTACAAACAGACACAGCAGTTTTATTTATTTGTATAGTGGTGAATAAATATAAGTGTCTATGTGCCACAGAAACCACTTACCATCAGGTAAACTGTGTGCTCGTTCGTCACCAAAAAAATTTTTATATTATGTACAAGAAAACAGATATAATAAAGACATTTTATTATGCTATTAATATGTAATGTAAAATAAATATTTATATTCAAAAGTTATCGAAAAAATATAATTTTAGTTTTACGATGCCTCCATGGCGCAGTGGCTTGGCATTGAGTCGAGGCGCTGATGGTGGTGGGTTCGAATCCCGTACGGAACAACAACGTATGGCCTACAAATAATTGTTCCGGGTCTGGAAGTTTGTCCTTGTGCAATTTATGTTTGTAAACTGCCTCCGCGATACAGGAGAAAATGTGGTAATTTTTATTAAAAACCGATTTCGGTGATTCTTTTTTTATTTTAAAGCGGGTGCTTCACATGTGGTCCCATATAAATTTGATCAAGGTCTGACCAATAGTTTGTGAGTTATTCTTAAGAATTTATATTGAAGTCGGTTGTACAAAATTTTTAATTCTAAGTTATTATTTTGTGTGTTCTGTACGTAAACCGTTGACATTTACACTTTTTTCATCTTACTATTTCTTTTGGGAACCACAATTTTTATTTACCATATTAAAAGTGTCTTAGAAAACTAATAAAAATTAATAACTTCAAGGAGGATAAAGACTGCTCAAATGAGTTCCTTCCCCATTCTAGTACGGTAGTACGGGCTGTGGTGGTGATGATGGTCGTGGAGGTAGTGCCAGTGGCGGTCCACTGTCCACCACCACCACCAATGATACTACCAGCACCACCACAATCACCGATCTATTACTAGCACGTATAGCACCACCATCCACTGCTACCAACACCGCACGATCAGCACCACCGTCCACCATCACCATCACCAGCACTACTACCACTAACACTAACTGCACCACTGTCTGGCTATTGTATTATTTTCTCTCGAATTTTTCATACATACTGTACAACTTAGGTATTTAGCTTATACGAACACTAATTATCTAATATAAAACTTATAAATCTATAATGTCTTATTTTATAGTAGGTACACAATCTCCAAACTTAACTCTAATTGTAAAAAAAAATTAATAGATTTATTGATCTATAAAATCACGAAATATTATTCGTCTATTTATTTCAATGTACGTGACCAACAGCCATTTCATTCACACTCTGACGGAGCCGGCCCAAACCGGTTTGTACCCTGTCGGAGCGTCGGTGAACCTGTCGGTGAGAGCTCACGCACAGGTCGCTGCGCTATGTGTGGGTGTACCTGAAGCGAGACCACAGAGTAAAGAATAAAGACCAGAGGGGTAGCTTTCTAACAAAGTCGAAAATCTATACCTATTCTGATAGGGTTATCACTTGATGCATGTGAAAATTTTAAGGAAAAAATATAAATATTATATCGTATAAAACAACATTTGTATTCATTGTAACTTAAGTTAATATAATAACATGTCTGTTATTTGTAATTAAAATTGAAACTGCAAAAATTTTATATTTTGCTTATTTTCATGCTTAGCTTCACGTTACATAATATATCTATATTTCTATCAATATCATTTTCGTAAGACAACGTATTCATGAGTACAAAAAATCAGGTGGCAGTAGTAATGACTGTGATGATGGTAGTGGGCTGTGGCAGTGGTGGTGGTGTTGATATACCACCACCACCAATGCTACTACCAGGATGATGGTGGCGGTAGTAACGGCTGTGGTGGTAATGCTGGTCGTGTGTGTGTGTGTGTGTGTGTGTGTGTGTGTGTGTGTGTCGAGCGGTAGTCCACTGTCCATCACCACCACCAATGATACTACCAGTACCACCGCAATCACTGTCACCATTACTAGCACGATCAGCACACCATTCACCGCCACCAACACCGCACGATCAGCACCACCGTCCACCATCACCATCACCAGCACTACTACCACTAACACTAACTGCACCAGTGTCTGGCTATTGTATTATTTTCTCTAGAATTTTTCATACATACTGTACAACTTAGGCATTCAGCTTATACGAATACTAATTATCTAATATAAATATATATAAATTTATATTGTCTTATTTTATAGTACACAATCTCTAAACTTAACTCCTAATTGTAAAAAAAATTATAAATTTATTGATCTATAAAATCACGAAATATTATTCGTCTATTTATTTCAATGCGCGTGAACAACAGCCCTTTCATTCACACTCTGACTGAGCCGGCGCAAACCGGTTTGTACCCCGTCGGAGCGTCGGTGAACCTGTCGGTGAAAGCTCACACACACATCGCTGCGCTATGTGAGGGTGTACCCGCAACGAGACGTTTGTATGTAGCTTCCCCCCTGGTCGGTTTCTTTACTCATGTGGCGAGACGTTTGTATGTAGCTTCCCCTCTGATCGGTTTCTTTACTCATGTGGTATAACTATCTTTTTTATATTTATTGTAATAATGTTTTCCCAAAGTTTTTTTCTCCTTGAACAGTCGGAAGTCATTCAATGAATGGGCGACAGTAGGAGTCCATAAGAGCAGGCATAGGTTATATGATCTTTACCATGAAAGGTCATATAATCATAGCGTCGAATTTAGGGAATATGTAAAAAAATATTCAAAAATATTTAAAAGAGTGTGCTCCACAGCCAAGTCTTTGCATTTGAGCTACAAAATTAAGACGGCTTGTAATAAAATTAAAATGACATGGAGTACAATTTTCACACAAAGAAATTCAACTCTCGCAATTCAAATTACCAGTTAGTGTTAACAACAAATTAACTGTATCAGATCAGGACGTAGCAATGGTTTTTGAGAAATATTTTACTGATATTCCGATATTGACCACTAAGTCACTGAATTCTTCTCCTGCCGTCGCCTAATCATTACATAAACAAAATGTAAATGCGTGTACAAAGAATTTTACATTTCATAAAGTATCATCAAAAGATATAATTGTAAAATAATTTAAAACTATTGATGTTAAGAAAACTGCGGATCTGTGGGGGATTTCCGTTAAAGTTATTGCGTCTATAATAGATACAATCGCGCCTCATTTAGCTATTATTTTTAATACTAGTATTCGATACTGGTGTGTTTCCTGATTTAATGAAACAGTAAAGTAATACCTTTATTTAAATCTGGAAGTACATTAGACCCCGCCAATTTTAGACCTATTTCTGTACTACCAACACTTAGTAGGATTTTTGAAAAAATTATTCTTGATCAAATGTTAAATTTCTTTAATATAAATAATTTATTTCATAAAAATCAATTTGGTTTCACAAGGGGTCGCTCGACAACTGATGCCGGTGTTTGCTGATTAAATGTATCTTTAATGCAAGGGAGAATTCACAGGATGCTTTGGGTATATTTTGTGACCTATCCAAGGCCTTCGATTGTATTCACTATGAAACATTAATCAGGAAACTTCAACACTACGGTGTAAGAAGTGATGCTCTTATATTAATTATTTCATATTTAAGTAAGAGAACGCAAAAACTTGTCATTAACAATATGAGCTCTTCCGGGTCGATGGTACAAATGGGCGTGCCTCAAGGCTCAAATCTCGGCCTCTTTCTGTTTCTTGTATAAATTAATGACTTACCTTACATAGTAGGGAATAACCATAATATAGTATTATTTGCAGATGACACTTCTTTAATTTTCAAATTAAGTCGACAATTATTAAAATATGACGAAGTAAATAATGCTATATCGAAATTAGTAAATTGGTTCGATGTTAATAATTTGCATTTAAATGGCACTAAAACGAAATGTATGAAATTCATGACTCCAAATGTCAAACAATTAAATACTAATGTAATTTTAAACGGGGTGAAACTGAGTCTTGTAGATATCACCATTTTTCTTGGAAGCACACTAGACGCGAAGCTTCAATGGAGCCCCCATATATCAAAACTAGCAAGCAGACTTAGTTCTGCAGCATATGTTGTAAAAAAGATTAGAAGTCTAACCAGTGTTGAAACAGCTAGACTAGTTTACTTTAGCTATTTCCATAGCATAATGTCGTATGGTATTTTGCTATGGGGACACGCAGCTGACGCTGAAATTATATTTGTTTTACAGAAGAGGGCCATAAGAGCAATTTATGATTTAAAGCCTAAAGAACCGCTGCGACAAAAATTTAAGGAAATTAATATATTAACTTTGATTTATGAAAATTTAATGTACGTACACAAAAATAAAAGTAGTTTTACAAAAATAAGTGATATTCATTCTGTAAATACTAGGAACAGACACAAGCTAGTAGTACCAGTTACTCGACTCCATCGAGTCAGTAATTCATTCTTGGGGCGATGTATACGCTTTTACAACAAAATTCCAGAAAATATAGAAAATTTGACCGGCTCAAAGTTCAAAAACTTTATTAAACTAAGTTTGTATAAAAAGGGTTATTATAATATTATGGTATTTATGGATGATAATAACCCCTGGAAATGAGGTGATCGCTACCGAGCTATTTCTAATTTGTTGTGTGGTTAATGTGTGTAACAATATTAATTTTTGTTTTTTTTTTTGTAAGTTCATTCTGCGTAAATCGAACCAAAAATTTATATTAAAAACTGAAGGTAGCCGGACTAACTCTGACATCGGGACGTCAAACATCTCAGTCCCCCCGTGACCATGGGTCGCTGTAAAGCACCCGAAACGTCGGGAATGAAAATAGTTTTATTCAATGTGTAGTGTTCGCGTAAATATAAGAAATCATTATTCCTTTTTTCATCATTTTCTTCTGCCTCACAAATAAGCAATATGAAAATAATATCCATTCAACCATGTCTAATAAAAGATCTAGACTAAATAACTGAACGGCGTCCATAGTTTCAAGGCGCAGTCCCGAGAATGCTCGAGCATTCCCGCGAATTCGCGCGCCTTGCCGCGCGACGAGGCGAGTTGACGCTTCCGTTCCAATCCATTCCGCCGCAATGTAAATTGAGCCTTAAAGCATTAAAGATTGATTATTTTTAATTTCCTCGTTGTTATTAGGAAAACGCTGTTGCCAACTTGTTGTTTTACCCTGCGTCACTGCTTACGACACCCACGATATGTTTAAATACCTATATAAATAAATTCCTTAAACCGAAGCCACCGCAGTCTATTGGTTTTAAACAACAATATAATATGTGTACATAATTAGATATACCTCAAATTCCTTTGTATTCATATTTTAAATTCGAAATACGGTTTCCATCTGTGACTATTGTAAAAACTGACAGCATGCATATTTATAAATTTCAAGACGTTTCCTGCTTAACCAAGTTCATAAAAACGAGAAGGTTCTATAGTCGTCTTGTATTATTTGTATTTATTTTTCGTTTTCTCGGAAATGACTAAATCGATCTAATTTTTTTTTATATTAAATAGGTCATACTTCAGTAATCCTATATAAATTTAAAGAAAAATATCCGGCCTTTAGGGAGGTAAAATAGGCAATGAAGATTTTTATATACCTTTTTAATAGACATTCTAGTTATTATTTGAATTTTAATATTGAATGAATGAATGAATATACTTATAAAAATACTAAATATACAAATAACATAACAAAAAGCAGATTATATGTACAATCTGGCGGCCTTATCGCCACATAGCGATCTCTTAATATATTATATTATATTATAATACTAGCTGTTCCCCGCGACTTCGCTCGCGTGTTAGGGTTTTTATTTTTTTGCGCGGAACCGTTCTCCTTTTTCTAAAATAAAAGTAGCCTAAGTTATTCCTTATGAAATCAGCTATCGACTAGTGGAAGTCCGGTCAAAATCGGTCAAGCCGTTTCGGAGATTAGCCGGAACAAACAGACAGACAGACAAATAGACAGACAACAATTTTAAAAATTGTATTTTAGTTATAAGTACCGTATTTACTTTCATATGCATTTAGTAAAAAGCTGTAATTTTGACATTACAAACAGACACTTCAATTTTATTTATTTGTATAGATTGCATGACTGCAGCGGCATTCTTATAAGCCTTTCTTGCAATTACCCAGCTGTGGACTTACTAAGGCCGTTGATGTGATAGTGAGTACGTGGTAGAGCCACGCTGCAGCTGTATTGTTTATTTTAGCTGCTGTGTTTCGTATGGTGACTGTAGGGAACCTGAGATCGCTTTTCCTGGAAACGAGGCATTCCATCTTAAACCTCAGGGGTGACAACGCATCTGCATTTTGATTCTTAATCGAGGATAGTAAATGTAGATGTCTATTTTACGCTGGAATAGTCCTTCCTTGTGGAGCCGACCCATTGGTGCTACAACGATAATACAGCTGCAACGTTTTCTACCGACTTCAAAAAGGAGGAGGTACTCAATTCGACTGTGTTTTTTTGAAATTTGATCAAGGTCTGACTAATATTTTTTTTAAGTTATTCTTAATAATTTATATTGAAGTCGGTTGTACAAAATTTTTAATTTTTAATTATTCATTTTAAATGTTTGTCGATTTACAATAAATGTACGTGAAACGCCTCTATAATGCAGTAAAATTCCTGGTGCGTGTGGTCATTATAAGAATAAGAATCTTTATTTTATCCCTCTCAGTATACAATTTACAATTTCCGGGTAGTTATAAATGTTGCCTTGGTCGACCGAGCTAAAGGATATTATTTTTAATGGCTAATGAAGCGGAGAGCCTGATGTACTGATTCAGTGTCGATTTCCGAAATATATTTAGTATACCTCAGATGTACAGAGTTATTCATAATATAGGTATTTGGTTTTTCACCGCCGAGCAGAAAGTAAAAATAAATAGCTGTAACCCGTCCAATGGGTTTTAAAACTAAAACTTTATGTTTTACTAACCTAACCTAACCTAACACGCAGCGGACATTATATATTTTTATTATAATTATCACTTTTAAAAGTAATTTTTTTAATAAAAAGTTTATTTCACGACTGTCATTCGTTGCCGAATTCTGACGGCTCTGACAGTTCGAATCCCGCACGGAATAAGCATTTGCATGGCCTACAAATGATTGTTGTTCCAGGTCTAGATGTTTGTCCTTGTGAAATTTATGTTTGCAAACTGCCTCCAGGATTTAATAAGACATTTTTAAAAGAAAAGAATGAAGAAATAATGAAAACCACGCTCAACTAAGAACGCAATCACGCACACATATAAATCTAAAATAATTTACAACAAACAACTTGGTTTACCTTGCATATGTGTGCGCCCAGCAGTCAACTTTCATGAGTTTGACTGCTTCGTTTTCTGTCAAGAAGTTCTCAATAGCAGCCCAAAGTCAGGAACTTGGCGCTGTTCACCCCCGTGCCTCGGAGAGCACGAAAAGCCGTTGGTCCTGCGCCTGATCTCTCCTCGGTCGTGTTAGATTTTCGTCCCATCGGGCTATGAGAATGAGAAGACAGTGCTCCTGTGCTTGCGCACACACTCGTGCACTATTATCCTGTCCTGCTTGTCTCTGTTGAGACTGACTTTCGTGACCAAAATTCACGCATATCATTTTTGGAAGATTTTTTTAGTCCTACTAATTCGACTAAATAAAAACAATGTGGTTCTTGTATATATACTTACAGGGAAATATATATTCGCAGCATATTATACTCGTTATTATCTTCCATTAGACACTAAAAACTATATATATCATTATATAATTTTTATGTTAGCACTTAACCTCAGCAATAAGTCGCCATGATGGATTTTACGTGACGTCATTATAGCCTATAAACTTCAGAAGAGTATAAAAGTAGTTGCGACGGATAAAAACGTCTCGGTTTAATAAACAAATAATATGTAATAAATAATGTAATTTATGTACTATATACACTATACATATAAATAAAATTGAAGTGTCAGTGTTATTTGCAAGCTTTTAAGATATGAATAACCATTTTTAAAGTGTTTGTCTGTCATTATGTCTGTCCGCGCTAATCTTCGAAATACCAATACCAGGAGTTATTAAGGCTATATTTTATCCAAAAAAATTAAAGATTGTTTGACAAAAAATAAACGAAAAATTGACATAAATAACACTACATTAATAGATCCTAACCAGGCAAGGCCGGGGCGGGTTTCGAGTTAATCATATTGCGTGATTCCGTCTAGCATCGCAAGTAATATACTAAGTACATTTCATACCGTTCTCTAAAATAATAACTATCCGTATAACATAGTACGCGACATGAAGAAACCTAGTAGTCATTCTGCAGCTATATTATGGTTGTAGCACGAATGTTTTGGCTCGACTCCCAGCGTAAAATAGCAGCCCAAAGCTGCTGTGTTTCGTATGATGAGTATCGAGAACCCTTTTTACTGGAAACAAGGCATTTCAGTTTTTAGTTCTCAAGGGTGTCAACGCGTCTGCATTTTGATTCTTAATCGAGGATAGATGTAGATGTGTATGGACCACAGCATCCACTTACCTGTGTAATCGTTTGTCACTCTTATTCAATAAAAAACATAAACCTAAATAACGCTACATTAATAGATCTCACCCAAGCGAAGTGTTTCTAGTTACACAATATTATATGTGGAATATAATTATTAATATATAATTATTCCTTGTGGAATCGATTACCACCAGCGATTTTTCCGGACCGATACGACTTAGGGACCTTCAAGAAAAGAGCGTACTCCTTTTTAAAAGGCCGGCAACGCATCTGCAATTCTCTCCCTGGTGTTGCGGTTGTTCATGGGCGGCGGTAGTCACTTACCATCAGGTGAGCCGCATGCTCTTTTGCCCCCTCTCCCATAAAAAAAAAAAACAATATTATATATTGTGGACTCCGTCTACCATCGCGAATAATATACTACATTTCACACCGTTCTTTAAAATAATAATTCATATAATATCGTACGTGACTAAAGGAAATATATTTTTAGAAATAAATTTACTAGAAACAAAATGCAGCAAATTTAAACTAAAAGCGTTAGGTTTCGTCGGTCTGGTTTGCGCGCCCCATTGTACAAAGCGGACCGCGGCGACCGCACGCCTGCGGTACAAATGCTGAGCGAAACCGACGCTTGTGTGTAGGCACATGAGTACAAAGTGTGGGTGTAGGGTTGGAATTATAATTCGGAAATAGTGGCCTTTTGTTTTCGTTTGTCCATCGTATTATAGCATTTCATTACGTGGCTTTTCAGAAAAGGCTTTACTATTTACGTAAGAAAATTTCTTCCCTGTTTTTTTTTTTTCGATCTAAAAAGTAACATTTTTGTCGTCCTTTAGTACGTCATGATTTTTAAAATGAAAGTTGGTAAATGGCCATACACACCAAATACGCGCACTTGACTTGTATATACTTATACAGGGTTATTTTTCAATAACTGGCAAAATTTGCCAAGAAGGTTGATATATAAGTAAAATAGTCAAATAATGAAGAAAACTTTAAAATTTTGATTTGTTTGTTTTGTTTCTTAAAGGAGGATTGATGTCATCTATATCTTTTTTTACGTGATAGAGCCATATATTAGTAGTATAGTTGTAGCACGAATGGGTCGGCTCGACCGGGGAAGGACCACGCTCTCACAGAATACCAGCGTCAAATAGCAGCTTAATACTCCTGTGCTTCGTATGATGAATGTGGAGAACCGGAGAGCCTTTCTACAGGAAATGAGGCATTCAATCTTTGTCCTGAGGGGTGACAACGCGTCTGAGACGAGAATAGATATAGATGTCTATAGGCCACAGTCTATGGACCACTTAGCATCAGGTGGTCTGTATGTTTTTTTTTATAGGATAAAGGTGACAAACGAGCACACAGTCCACCTGATGGTAAGTGGTTGCTGCGGCCCATAGACATCTACATCTATCCTCTGTTACAAATCAAAATGTAGATGCGTTGTCACCCGTGAGGACTAAGATGGAATGCCTCATTTCCAGTAAAAAGGGCCTCCAGCCACCTGCACTCACCAAGCGAAACGCAGAGGTAAACTTCTACTTCACGCTGGTTTTCTGTGAGGTCGTGGTACTACCCCGGTTCGAGCCGGCCCATCCGTGCGACAGCAAAAGCTGCCGCGTGGCTCTACCACTGTTAAAATATGTTTGTTTGTCACCGTTATTCTATACAGGTTGTAACGGAAATGCGTGGTCATATCTTAGATATCCCTTCTGACCATGGAAATGAAAAACTTTCTGCAAGGAAGCCACAGTCAATTCCCAAAAATAATGTCAGACTTAACATACAAATTTATCATCATTAATCAAAATTAGTATGGTATGTTCAATTTTTTTTTTTCGAAATTACCTATTACTTTCGTGAAGAAACTTTTTCATTTCTATGGACAGAAGCTGTTTATATAAGTTAAATTGATAATTAAAAAAGAAACCTCGAAACATAAAGAGCTGAAAGGAAAACGTGCTTTTAAATTAAAAAAAAACGCACCCAAATCGGATCACCCGTTTAAGAGCTACGGTACCACAGGCAGACACACATAGCGGTCAAACTTTTAACACCCCTATTTTTGGGTCGGGGGTTAAATATATGGCCACGCATTTCCGTTACAGCCTGTATAAAAAAGATTTTTATAGATAGGCACTAGTACCGTAGTAGTAAAGTTCATCCTTGGTGGGTACACAGAATATAGTACACACTAAAAGATTATGGATGTCCGTATTGCCATTCTATACCAGAGTAAGTACTACACGCGCGACACAATTAACATAAATTGATTTTATGTCCGCTTTAGTCACAACGATTGTTTCTTTATTACTGCTGCTGTCGACTTATTTAAATTGATGGGTTTTAAAATTAGTTTTAATGTTAACTTCGTTTCAGTAATTCACAATAAAGTTAACTGAGAACATAAGCAAGATGACATTGACAATTGACATACATGAATTATTTATAACTGGCTGGTAAATATTGTTTTAAATTTGGAAAAGTATATATAGTTTAATTAGGAATGACAATACATTTATTGAAGTAGAATGATATAATATAACGATATCATACGCACGCCACCTAGTATAAATTAACTGTACTAACCCTATAACCTTCGCGCAAATGCAAGCAATGAGTTGACAAATATTTACCGCATTCTGATGAACGGTATGGTAGCGCATAAAATACGAACAAACAAATATTAATTTTTATATATTACACTAGTAAAACCTGACAGATATTGTCCTGTGTATACTTCATTTGATGGCAAAAATTGAACGGTATAGAAGTTATATTTACGTGGTAGAGCCATGCTGCAGCTAAATTGTGGTTGCAGCACGAATGGGTCGGCACGAACGGGGTAGGACTACGCTCTCACAGAATACTAGCGTAAAATAGCAGCTTAATTCTGCTGTGTTTCGTATGCTGAATGTAATGAACAGGAGACGCTTTTTGCTGGAAACGCGAAATTTCATCTCAGTCCTCAGGGGTGACAACGCATCTGCATTTTGATTCTTAACTGAGGCTAAATGTAGATGTCTATGGGCCACAGCACCCACTTACCATCAGGTGGACTGTGTGCTCGTATGTCTCTCTCTCTCTCTCTCACTTGCTTGTTCTACAAAAAAATCTCCTCCTGTGCTATCAGTGGTAAGTTAGAACAAAGTGGAAAAGTAGATAGTATAAAAACTTTAAACCTTCCCTATGGAAAAATAGAAACTATATGTCCCAACTTTCATAGTGATTGGTTAATTGCTGTCGAAATCTCTTAATCTCAAACAGATAAACCAACAGCCATTTCTATATGTAAAGATAGATAGATAATGACATATTCTTTAGTTGCATATTAAATTCAGTTAGTTTCAATTTTGGTGTAGTATCTTGGAATCTTGGTATAATTATTCTGAAAGTATCTGGGTCGATAGTCGAGATGAAGAACTGAACTCTAGATAAGAACTATACGGATACTACACATCTGCACAGGTCAGGATTATAGTGCCCAAATGTATGCACAAGCACATGTGCACTCGGTAATTCGAAACGACCGGAGAGAGATCAGGCGCAGGACCGAATACGACAGAATAGCTTTACGTGTTTTCTGAGACGCAGGGATGGAACACCGCCAACTTCATAACTCAACGGTTTGCTACTGAGAATTTCTTGATAGAAACACCCAATAAATGGTTTTGACCCGACTCAGGATTCCAACCCGGGACCGGGGATAGCAATCACGTTTACGACCACTCGACCAACGAGGCAGTCTTAATATATATAGCGAATTACGACATATGCAAGCATAGACAAGCTAGTGCGAGTACGTGTATGCATTGCGGTACATCCATCCATCCATGTCTCCAGCAGGGCTAGCATGGGCAGGAGACAATTTTATCCCCGGTGAAAGGAGAAAATGTTTATCCCCTCGCTTAGTTTTATCCACCCTTCGATCACGGGCACACCGGTGGATATAATATCCACTGTATAAATGCGAGATAGACTTAGACTTAGATAGATTTTAAGTATGAATATAAACTTAAGCCCATGTCCAATGAACTAGGATAAAATTGTCCCTTTCAAATGTCAAAAAAGCAAAATTTTTTATCCTTCATTTGGCTCCATGCTACGGATGGGGGATATATGTCTACTCGTTATGTCAAACGGGGATATACTTCTCCCCGTTGCCGTGCTTTGGCATAAGGACAAAATCATTTTAATTCTTGACAGTGGATATCCACTAATATATATTAGAGGGACTAACTGAAGATAATCCAGGGTAAATTGTTTGTCCCCAGCCCATGCTAGCTGTGCAGTTGACAGTGGGTGGATGGATGTAGAGAACTGCCGGTTGAACTGAGATCATGTCAGTTACTCTACAAAAACGAACTCAACAAAACAATATTAAGCATCTAAATAAATTCATTACAGTATTATTATATTACAGTGTCACGTCTTTTGTTAATAATTGTAAGCATTATTTCGTAAGAGCCGTAGCCTTTGGTAAGTGAATCCTGTGGCCAATAGATATTTTTTTTTTATTTATTTAATAAGGCTTACCAACTAAATACATAAAGAAACAATTATTATGAGGTGCACTTCAAAAAATTGTATATATGCATTTAAATTAAAGGTAAACACAACATATAATAAAAGACTTCCTTTAAGGAGAACAGTAACCTATAAAACTATCACTACAATAAAATAATAAAATTAGAACAAACAAAAAAAACCTAACTTATATAATGTATAAATGGAAAAAAGAGAGGAAGTAAAAAAACTTTTTAAAATGAAAAAATTATTTGGCTGTGTAATGTGTTAGTACCTTCCTCTTTAAAACATTTAAGCTATCAAAATGGATATCCACATCACAATTTTGAAATGTTGAATTGAATTCATTCAAAAAAGATGATAAAGGTGTGTTTCTGCCATATTCATTACGACTTTTTTTAATATGAAACGGTTTGTAGTTATGTAGACGTGCACTAATTCTTGGAACAGTGATATCGATTATCTACATCTATCATTAATTAAGAATTAAAATTGAGAAGCGTTGTCAGCACAGAAAACTGAAATGGAAGTAAGAAAGGATCACTTATCACCAAGTGGATTGTATGCTCGTTTGTCATCTTTATGCTATAAACAGGTGATTGTAGCCCATAGATATTTACATCTATCATTAATTAAGAATTAAAATTCAGAAGCGTTGTCACCACAGAAAACTGAAATGGAAGCAAGAAAGGATCACTTATCACCATACAGTCCGTATGCTCGTTTGTCATCTTTATTCTATAAAAAGGTGATTGTAGCATGCACTGTAAAAATATGGAGCTATTTCACGCTGGTATTCTGTAAGAATGAAATCCTCATTCCTGCTACATTCATAATATAGTTTCAGTGTGGCTCTACCACTGTACCACTTAATATGTGACTGAATATGACTGTCACCGATAACAATGCGGCAATTACACCCAAGACTGTGTACACTGTTGCCGGATTCTTGTCCTATTTGTTTACTGCTCTTCAAAACTTTTTTATAGCAGTAAAAAGCCCTTTAAAATGCACAACCACGGTTGTTTAAGCCGGGGTGGCCTCGATACTACAAGTGTTCGGTGCGAGAGCAAACAATGAACTCTCAGTTTGCATAGGGCCAGTGATTTCTAGTTCCACTATTAATAGACGTTCGAACGTGTTTATTGATTGACAGAATAAATATCGGGCTTCAGAGAATCGCATCGATGACACGTGTCGAGTTATTTCTATTCAAAATAAAAAGACAGTGTTAGGATAACATCTTTGGATAACATAGATTCTATTTTTACTTTGAGGTTAAATATAAAAATTTATATCCGCGACTTCGTCCGCGTTGCTTATAAGTTATTAAAGTTTTTACGTGATGCGTGCACAACAGCAAACCTCTATAATTTTATTTAATATAGATTAGTGTTTCGTGCCACCAAACCCCCCCCCCCCCCTATATATTAGATTACATTAATGGAAGATTCATTTTACTTTAGAAGTTTTGAAGGTACGGTGTGGTAAAGCATTTTTATTCAAAAAATTTCAAATATAATTATAAAGTTGTTTGTAATTGTACACACTATAATTAAACACACGACAATGAATTTTGCATTCAAAAAGGTGCTTCAATGTAATTTAATGAATACTCTACACCAGGGATCACCAATTAGTTCAATTGCAGCTCCGTTTAAAAAAAATTAAATCTGTCGCGGTCCGTTTGCAAGATGATGACCAGCAACCGAGATTTAAAATGCCTATAAACAAATAAAACGAAAAAAATCTGATTTTATTTTATTAAGGATACTTCTAATTAAAAAATATTAAAGTAAGTACCCAATTATAAGGCGAAAAATGGCATTTTTTAATCTGAACACAATCTGTCTGAAGTCTGGAATTAAGTTGGTGCAAGATTTTTACCATACCATTACCATTAAATCTTGGAGATGATCATCGGTAAAACGAGATCGAAATTTATTTTTATGAAGTTCATCTTGGAAAACGCCGCTTCACAAAGTTTCCAATTTTTTTAGTTCTGGATATTTATTACCACACACTAATTTTATCCAAAATTCTTGGCATAGAACTTCCGAATTTTTGTGTTTAAAAAAAGAACAAAATTGAATTAGCACAAACTTTTACATTGATATTGTTAGATTATTCTAGGTCCGCACAAAATAGGTCTGAGGTCCGGATCCGAACCGCGGCCTGCCATTTGGTGATCCCTACTCTACACGATGACTTTATAATTTTTTAACTTTACCGGTTACAACAAACTTTAGTTGGTTGTTTTATCTATGACCTAACTTCTAATCGTTGATTAACACTTGCCTAAGTATAAATTATATCTATAAATTACTTTTTCTTTTGTCATTTAGTGAAGAAAGAGGGAAAATAACCTTACATTGACGTCGATTTTTATGAGTAATATCGCAAATACCAAACATCTAAACACTCTCTGCAACAGATAGATAGAGGCAACAACAGATAGAGGTGATTCCATAAACGGCCACTAAGAATATGTTAAATCAATGAAAGCATCCACGACTTTACCTTCAACCAGGGCAGCTCTACTTAAGAAAGTAAAAAAGGAAAGTAATTTTGTTAGAAAAGTTTAGAGATTAATACGTCTTTCTTAAATATTAGTTACGTTTTATATTAATTAGATTAGAAGGGTATAAACCAAATTACGGGTATTCCTGAAAGTAGAAAAAGTAAAAAAAAATTGTACAAAATTAAAGAACACCGCACAGAGGCATTGTTTCATGTATAAACATACAATAGAAACCGTGATGAACGTGACAAGATGACACTGTGACCATTTCCGTAATAAATAAAATCACTTCAGTCCAAACGAGCAACATCTGATGACCGGAGGCTATTAATTATGTTTATTAGTCCCCATTTAAACACAGTTACAAACTATTAAACTAAGTATAAATGTACTCAATATCAGTATGATGATGACGGCTCCGTGGCGCAGTGGCTTAGCATTAATATACGTGGTAGAGCCATGCTGCAGCTATATTAATAGTATAGTTGTAGCACGAATAGGTCAGCTCGACCGGGGAAGTACCACGCTCTTACAGAATACCAGCATAAAATAGCACATAAGTGTAGAGAACCGGAGACCCTGTTTACTGGATAAGAGGCATTCTATCTTAGTCCTCACGGGTGACAACACATCTGCATTTTAATTCGCAAACGAAGATAGATGTAGATGTCTATGGGCCACAGCAACCACTTACCATTAGGTGGACTGTGTGCTCGTTTGTCACCCTTATTCTATATAAAAAAAAGCAATGAGTTGTTGCGCTCGGGGCCGCGGGTTTGAATTCCTCACGGAACAAGTATTTGTATGGCCTACAAATAATTGTTCCGGGTCTGGATGTTTGTCCTCGTGCAATCTTTGATTGTAAACTGCCTCCACGATGCAGGAGAAAATCTTAGTGTGGGGTGAACGTTATTTTTAAAAGAAAAAAAATTGTATTATGATGATAATGTGCTAGGCAAGGCCAGGCAAGGCATAGGTAATTTCGTACTGCGGAGAGGCCAGTATTTCTAGTTAGTCTGCAGAAGAGGCGGTGTAAGATAGCCCGATACCCCATCTGTCCCATGAGTGTCGTAAGAGGCGACTATACGTAACACGTAAAGTGGGCACGAACTTTTCTGCCACCAGGGCGGCGTGAGTTTTTGAAAGATTTCATAGCGGAGAAGCTAATTTGTTCAGAAAATGTAAAAGTTAAATATTCTGTACTATATTCTATATTAATAAAATTAAAAATAATTAAACCAAACCACAAATATTCATAAAAGTAGAAACATTTAAAAAAACTTTAAAATGCGCAAAAAATTATAGAGCAAACCACTAAGGCATTGTTTTTTGTATTAATTGAATACTCTAGAAACTTATAAACTTTTATTAAGATATTACTTCTCAATTAAAAGACATTGTGTAACAAAAACACTTAACGTCAACTAGCGACATCTAGTGAGGAGAAAATTATTAGCCCTCATTATGTCGTAGATAATGATAGAGTAGAGCTGGTAGAGCCATAATTCAGCTTCAGCGCGAATGGGTCCGCTCGACCGGGGTAGGCACCCTCCACATTACACCAGCGTCAAGTAGCAAAATAATCATGTCGTGTTTCGTATGGTGACTAACGAGAACTGGAAACTATTTTTAGCCGACTTCAAGAAAAGGAGGTTCTGTTTGTCCTTTTTTCCCGAATATCCTCCGAGGAAGGTGACTCGTTTGCATTTTAATTCTTAATAAATAATAGCTTTTTGTGTCTCTGGAACAACACAGTACAATTACCAATTACCACTAAACAAGAACGGAATGCAATAAAACTGGTATACGGTGATTTATTTACTTATTTATTAAACTTTGTTGCACAAAAATGTACCAAGGCAGACTTAACGTCTTAGGGCGTTTTCTACCAGTCAACCTATAAGTTAGCAGAGAACACAACTTTGGACATGATCTGTAAAAGAAAGAATTAAGGATCAACAAAATAAGTACCAGGTGGCCCATAAGTCGTTAGAAATGTAAATTTCGAATAAAATACAAAAGGCGCGCATGAGTGGCGCGCGCGGTGCGGGGGGAGTACCGACGGTTTCTGGGAATTCAGTCGCCATGGAGCGTTTCACCGGTGCGGACCGTGCATTTTGTGTGCGCGAGTTTTATCGAAACAATGATTCGGCTACCATTGCGCGGCGTAAATTTCGAGAATATCAGAATTTACGCAACTTTAAAGACATTCCAAGTGTTCAAACGATTAAGAACTGGGTTATTAAATTCGAAGAGAGTGGTTCGACGTTGGATAAACAACGGTCAGGTCGACCAAGGACATCACGGACGGAAGAAAACATCGATGTAGTGAAACACTCAATTCGTGAAAATCCTACCCAGTCTACTCGTAAGCGTTCCAGTGCATTAAACTTACCCAGAAAATCGTTACAGCGAATTTTAAAGAAAGATTTACATCTTCACCCGTACAAGATTCAGTTAGTACAGGAATTAAAAGATACTGACACTATCCACAGACTAAATTTCGCAAATGAAATGTTGAACCGCTTTACTTCGTTTAATAACGTGTTATTCTCTGATGAGGCTCACTTTCACATCAACGGCCATGTCAATAAGCAAAATTGTCGCTACTGGAGTTGCGAAAATCCAAATCGCAAACATCAAAAGCCCTTACATAGCCCTAAAGTGACAGTTTGGGCGGCTATGTCAGCGCATGGCATTATAGGCCCTTACTTTTTTGAGGACGGCAGAGGCCGCGCGCTTACTGTTACTTCACAACGGTATGTAGCTATGATCCAGGACTTTTTTACACCAGAGTTGCAGAATTTTCCAGGCTTCAATACGCGGACCTGGTTTCAACAAGATGGAGCAACTGCCCATACCTCTAACGTCGCTATGCCGGTCGTCCGTCAACTTTTCCCTAATAAAGTGATCTCTCGAAGAGGAGATATTCCTTGGCCACCACGTAGTCCAGATCTGACCCCAATGGACTTTTTCTTATGGGGTTATCTTAATACTAAAGTGTACGAAACCAACCCGCGGACAATTGACGTCCTGAAAGAAAATATCCAAAGACAAATGGCAAACATTACAGAGCTTACTTGCCACGCAGTGATGGATAATTTTAAACGTCGCTTACAGGAGTGCCGCGATCGTAACGGATTACATTTAGATGATGTAATTTTCAAAAAATAATTCCCATTTTATAAGGATTATGACAAAATAAAAACCTTTTTCATAATGTCATTAGTTTTTTTTTAATTATTTTTTTACATTTCAAGGGACTTATGGGCCACCCTGTATATGAAAGGCAACATATAATATATATTACTTATACAATATTGTAAATACATTCATAAATATATAGAGGTGGTTATAGTGTTTACGAATGTAGGTAATCTAGGATAGCATACCGAGGTGCGATGCTCGACCTTTGATCACTGAATATTTCATGGCGGGGTGACTGACTTGCATGCGACTGCACTCGCGTAACGTTTTTATGGTTTGTTCATTTCGTAATAGTTGGAGGTCGCAAGAGGAAATGTCAAAAGGGCAATGAACTTTAATAAGGGAGCCTTGTGCTGTCTGGTTCTCGAATAATCATATTGTACGTTGTTGTCTGTAAATCTCATCGTCGGAGAGTTATAGTAAGATATAAAAAAATATCTTACAATAATTCTCATTCTAATGTTGAGAGTAGTGGTGCTGGGATTAGGGGTGACGGTGATAGTGCACGCAATTGAGGGAGGGCGGGAGGTGCTCTTCAAACTAGGTAAGACACATCATTTCATTTTATCGAGCGGATGTACGCGAAGTAATTTTTTACCAACTTTAATATAATGGACTTCCGCAAAGTGACGCCTGATTCTATTAATTAAAAAAAAAAGTTTTTTTTTAAGTTCTGTACTACTGTTGTTTCATAGTAAAAAAAAATCACGCAATTATTTTATATTTATTAATATTTAAATTAAGTTGATACAACAGGTAGCTGTAACTAAACAATTTTAACAGTTAGCTATGGTCGGATAAACATACATAAATTTTATTAATTTGACCGTGTGACGAATACCATTGTAGTGGAAAAAAGTTATTTTTAAGTTATTATTGTATTAAAATATTAAAAATTCAAAGTTTTGCGGATAATGATGTTCTTCTGGTGGGTTTCATTCATAATTTCAAACAGTCTGCATCTAAATGTCTAATATTATGATAACGTGCTAAACGTTACAGAGAATGCATGAAAATACAAGAGCACTCATATGTTTCTCACATATCTGCAGTAGCCATATTCCATTATAAACCGAATAATAAATAATAAATTTTAAACGTGGTAGAGCCATGCTGCAGCTATATTATTGGTATAGTTGCAGCACGGATGGGTCGGCTCGACCGGGGAAGGACCACGCTCTCACAGAATACCAGCGTAAAATAACATGTTAACGCTACTGTGTTTCGTATGGTGAGTGTAGAGAACCGGAGAACCTTTTTACTGGAAAAGAGGCATTCCATCTTAGTCCTCATGGGTGACAACGCATCTGCATTTTGATTTGTAATCGATGATAGATGTAGATGTCTATGGGCCACAGCAATCATTTACCATCAGGTGGACTGTGTGCTCGTTTGTCACCCTATCCTATAAAAAAAAACTTTGGCGGCACTACTGATCTGCGGTCGGGCGACATGTCGTCTTCCACTTCGTCAAACGACGTGTCGCTAGCTACGGAAGGTATTTCATAGAACTACATAGAAACCAGTAGTGTCGCGACGACACGTTGCTAGCTACTGCTGCCTGCAGTCGGCTACGGAATTGTACTTTAGAATAATAAAAAAAAAAGAGCAGCCGCGGGTTGGAATCCCGCGCGGAACAAGTACTTGTATGAACTAAAAATAATTGGTCTAGGTCTGGATGTAGGTCTTTGTGCAATTTGAAACTGCGACGGTACAGAGGAAAATCTTAGTGTGGTGGTAACGTTTTAAAAATAATAAGATAAAAAAATAGGTGATTATTCATTATCAGGAGATATTCAGGATTATGAGGAACTATAATAATTTATCATAAAACTATACTTAATTAGTATACTGTAATACTCACTATAATAATGTAAAAAAAAAATCTTTTTATTCTCTTTTATTTATATGCAATATACGTGTTCCAATAGTATACTTTTAGTACTTTCTCTTTTTTAGATTAATATGGGAACAAACGAGCACACAGTCCACCTGATGGTAAGTAGATGCTCGATCATGATCTAGATCAATCTTCAATTAAAAATCATAATGCATATGCATCGTCACCTTTTAGGACTAAGATGGAATATCTCCTTTCCAGTAATTATAGTCACCGGTTCTCTACATCTACACTCACCATACGAAACATCAGAATTAAGCTGCTATTTTACGCTGGTATTCTGTGCGAGCATGGTCCTTCCCCGGCCGAGTCAACCCTTTAATGCTACAACCGTAATATAGCAGCAACGTGACTACCACGTCTATATTAGAATTGCAATAATATACTGAACAGAAGATAACTGTAATATATTTTTTATTTATCACTTATCTTTCATAATAAGTGGCAAATGTTTCAATAATAATGGAAGTTAGACATGCGCAACTAATTCGCTATAACCGCTCTTACGTCTGTCATATTAAGAGTGAAAAGCGCATAAAACGTTCTGCGAAGCGTTAAGCACTTTTATAACGGTACGTTAATAACGTCTACATTTCTGAGGTAGGAAACAAAAAGAGTAGAGTCAAAAGATTCACACTTCTTGTTGCGATCAATGTATGTAGTTAACCGGGACTAATATATTCATATTCTGGCTGCTTCATTGGTGTGGTGGTCGTAAACGCGATTACTGTTCTTGGGGTCCCTGGTTCGAATCCGTGTCGGGCAAAAATCAGTTAATGAGTTTTTCTGTCAAAAAATTGATAGAAAGTCAGTGGCAACCCGGAGTCAGGATGTTGCCGGTGTTTCACCGTGCCTCGGATAGCAAGTATATCATTGGTTCTGCCTCTGACCATGCGTTCATGCCGGATTACCGTCCCATCGGTATATATGAGAGTATAATGGAATAGAATGCAGCTGTGCTTGCGCATACACTAGGGCACTGTAATCCTGTCGTGCGCAGTTAGGATGAAAATTCGGTTTGCATAACATTATTATTATTATTCATATTCTTCTTCATCATCATCACCAGTCCGTAGAAGTCACACAAGAAAAAATAAGATACCTGCGGAGTTTCTTTCGCCATTCCTTTTCCTGTCAGAGGAACATTTCAAAACGATAGTAAATTTCGTAGGTTTAAAATAAAAGATTCTTGACAAACGAATTTTTATTTTTTTAACGTCGAACAAATAAATAAGTACCTATATTTAATTTCATTTGGTCCTACCTCGGTCGAGCCGACTCATTCGTGCTACAACCATAATATAGCTGCAACGTGGCTCTACGACGCAAAAAATTGTTTATGTACTATATGCTATCTATTTTAACATCATTAAACTATATCCATTATACTATATGTTTTATAGTATAACGGTAACAAACGAGCACAAATCCCACTATATGGTAAGTGGTTACTGTGGCCCATAGACATATACATCTACCCTCGATGACGAATCAAAGATGCGCTGTCACCCGTGAGGACTAAGAGCCTCGTTTCCAGTAAGAATGGTATCCGGTTCTCTACGAAACACAACAGTGTTAACCTGCTATTTTACGCTGGTATTCGGTGAGAGCGTGGTCCTTCCCCGGCCAAGCCGACCCATTCGTGCTATAACTATACTACTAATATAGCTGCAGCATGGCAAAACTATAGACTATTTTCTGTATAAAATGGCTCACATTTCCTGGTTTAGTTAACCATGAGTTTTTCCGGTTTTGGATTGTCTAACTGATGGTAATTAAATACCCATTGTGCCCCTTAATTACTTACGTTTAAACTCGACGAAGAACCAAAACACTATTATCGCGTAATGCCCTGCCTATTCTTGATCAAGGATCACAGCACGATAATCGCATTATTCTCAACACAAAGATGGAATACTTCGTAACCAGTGAAAAGATCCTTATTTTTCTGATTTTTATTGTGATAGTCTTTACCATTTGTTGATTCATTTATGATCGTTTTCTTTATAACTATATTTAAAATACATCTAATAAAAAATAAAAAAACAGTAAAAACAAGTGCAATCGGATTACCACTTCCGTTCATTTAGGATGGATAGAAAAAACAACCAATTAATTAGAGAGGTACCTCCATGATTAATTGGTTGTTTGTGTATTATATAAGGGGGAACTCCATTTTCATTGAATTAAAGCCCAACAAAGGTCACCTCATAAAGCGGATATTTGCCATAGTTGCAACCGTTGATAAGCGGGTTGGCTAGCTCAGTTTTTAATATTTTGTGTTTTTATTAGGAAGATGTTGCTGACCTTACGTCTTTTATTATCATTTGTCGTCTTTTACGATATCCCCGTGGTGAAAAGAGGAATATGTCATCTTTTCCAGTATTATCAATCTCAACATCACAAATACAAAACCTACTACTACACTACCACGTGTACAGGCTACTATAATTATAGTATTATAGTAATATTATAGTAGACAGTCAAATGCATCGTTGCTCCTAAGAGCAAACATGAATTGCCTTGATACCAGTAAAAGGAGTCTCCGGTTCTCTACACTCACTATACGAAACATAGCTGTATTATGACGGTATTTCGCGCTGTTATTCTGTGAGATCGTGGCCCTTCTCCGGTCGAGTCGCGACCTATTCGTGCAGCCATACCACAACGCAGCGTAGCTCTACCACGTAAACGTTTAGTACAATATTTACCTTAACTTTGGTTATAATTTGAAGCTAGGACACGAAATTGAATCGAGAACTCAGATTTTGAAGTTAAGCGGTCAATGTTAAATCAGGTAGGCTCCGAATTTCAAGTTAGCGATAGATGTCAAAGGAAACAAGAAGTCAATTGTTTAATAATATAATAATTATGACATCTTAAGAACATAGTTATAGTGCCGCCACCATGTAGGTGATCCTATTCTCAAAAAAGTGTTGTGTGAAACACTTGTTTATGAATAGCATACATTTAAACTTATCAGTATAACACAACTACACAGACTAAATCCAGAGAAAAATGCCGGTAAAGTCATTACAATTACAACATATTCAATAATACTTACATTCATTTTGTGGTCAGCTAGTCGTTAACTCTAGTAATTTAACGGCTATTATTTAAGAGGTAATATTTATGCACTTACGCTATTTTGTTTCGCACCATCACCACGACGCAGCCTGGCAACAACCTTGGCGCGTTCCGTTGAACCTACGCGCAGGGCACAAGCATGCTTGCAACATAAATATGTAAGATGTCGCGACAACCGCGCCGCGGGCTTTTAATGTACCAGTGTACCACAAAGTAAATTGCTCAATGTGCGCCAAAATTTGTTTTTTTATTATTACACGAATAAAGTATTAAAATTTTACAGACAATCAATATTATACCTACCCAATACGTTTAGTAATAATGTAAATTAAAACAATAATGACGGCAAATTGTTCTAAATTACATTTTCTTTTCTGTCTTCAATGTCTGACGATGTGAAACAACTGTTTCAAATGTTTTAAAATAAATATTGTGAAACAACTATAAATGCTTAACCAAATCACAAAAACGATTTAGAATTTAAAAGTAATGTGTATGTTCTTGCCAGCATATCACATAAATGAGCAATATTATGCGTTATCTGTTGACATGTTTCATATAGCTATGTAATTTTTCAAAGCAATTTTAAATAATTTAACTCCTTACGCGATACAATTTTCTAACCTTCGTATTGGAACTGGTGCTTATTACGGTCTTTTCACACTGACCTGCTTTTAAGCGTCTGTACATTCTTTTTATTTAAACTACTAGGTAGGTACCTAGGCGCTTTAAACAATTTAACAAATGTACCAAAACAGAATTTAAAACAAAGTGATACAAAACAAAATGACAAAGTTACGTGCAAAACACCTTTTTCAAAGGAAAGCAGTTCATTTTCCATGATAATAAAGAAAAAGAAAATTGTTTTGTGTAATGTCAAAATCCGATCATATCTGGTGATCTGCCTGCGCATTTTTGATTACGCTGCCTTGTAATAATTTGGTCGATAGTTTTAACGTGGTGGAGTCACGATGTAACTATATTACATAGTTGCAGCACGAATGGGCCATATGTAATAACGCAATCATAAACTAACGTCAACATATAATGTATGTATCTGCTCAAAACCAACGTCTATATTATGACAATTACACCTACTTAACCTTTAAAAACATCTAAGACTTAATATAACAATTTTAATATTCAATGAATAGGAACATCCTAAAGGGCAATAAAGGCGGCAGTGTTCGCGTCCTCTTTGATTTAAATTAGCTGCAAACGCTGCAAGTACCTTTAAGTATTACTATTTACGGGTAATGTCTGTGGGTGTACCACAAGCCGACATTAGCATTTATATCAATTTGGTTCAAGTACTGTAGGGCTACTTAATGCAATTAGTAGGGCGTGAAAACATCTTGACGCCATCAATAGATGCCAGCGCCATCTATTGATAGAAATGTGATATAAAAAGTAAAAAGATACATTAAAGGGAGTTAAAGTTCAATGGGAGAATATTCATATTCAAATTCAAATAGGGAGAAAGCACAGCATTATTTCACATCGACCCGTGAACGTTATTTGTATGAGTAACGACGACAAATGTATACAGTCCCAGGCGTACTGTGTCCAATGGTTACTGGATACGTGGTCCAAAGACACCTATATCTCTCCTCAATTACGAATCAAAATGCAAATGGATTTTCACCCCTGAGGACTAAGATAGGAAACCAATTACGATTCACGATAAGAAATAGTAACACTGCTATTATACGGTGGTATTCTACGAGAGCGTGGTCCTTCCCCGGTCGAGCCGACCCATTCGTGCTACAACTATACTATGGCTCTTCCATGTACCATTAGAATTACAAACGAGCAAACAGTTGTCGTGTGATGACTTTGTAAGAGCCTTCACCCAATTTCGTCATAATTTTTCTCCGGTATTATATCAAAACTTTGTAGTTCTTTTCCGGTCGATACGACCAAATAGATATTAAACACTAAAATGCCGAAAAGTCCATTGAAATTAACAATTAGCAAACAACGCTTCCTACCATCGATGATTCGCAAATCTGTTAAAATTTAAAACATCATAAGTATACGTGGTAGAGGCACGCTGCAGCTATATTATGGTTGTAGCACGAATGGAGCTCTACCAGGAAAGTACCACGCTCTCTCAGAATACCAGCGTAAAATAATAGCTTAATGGTGTTGTGTTTCGTATAGTGAGTATCGAGAACCCTAAGCCCTATTTACTGGAAAAGAGGCATTTAATTTTAGTTCTCAGGAGTGAAAATGCGTCTACGTTTTAATTATTCGAAGATAAACATTTATATAGGGGAAACATTTAAACGGATGTATATGGGCGATAGTAAGCACTTACCATCAGGTGGACTGTGTCCTCGTTTCTCACTCTTACTCTTTTTTTTTATAGGATAAGGGTGACAAACGAGCACACAATCCACCTGATGGTAAGTGGTTGCTGCGGCCCATAGACATCTACATCTATCCTCTATTACAAATCAAAATGCAGATGCGTTGTCATCCGTGAGGACTAAGATGGAATGCCTCATTTCCAGTAAAAAAGGCCTCCGGCCACCTGCACTCACCAAGCGAAACGCAGAGGTAAACCTCTACTTCACGCTGGTATTCTGTGAGGTCGTGGTACCACCCCGGTTCGAGCCGGCCCATCCGTGCGACAGCAAAAGCCGCCACGTGGCTCTACCACTGTTGAAAAACAACTAAAACAACTCTATAAAAAAACATCCTAATTTCAACAAATAAAATAAAATAACCATACAAGTTCCTATAATTAAAAAACCATAGACTTAAAATTAATAGACTTGAAAATACAGCTGCTTCTGTGTAGTCAGACCAAAAAAAATGAGTAGCTGACCTCAGTTCCCTCCCTGACCAGGGATGCTGCAATCTGCTGCTAAGTGTATGATCAAAACATTCAAAACGTCGAGAATTTAAAATAAATTATAGTAAATGCTTATCAATGAGATCTGACCTGCATAATTAATCACGACTTGAGTGTGGCGAAGTCATCAAAACGCTGCGCTCTACCGTTTAAATTATTGCAGTCAATGTGATAAAATGCGCGTCTGTAGATCAATTATGAACCCTTATTAATATTAATAAAGCCAACAAGGCGGAGTTAATCTTTGCTTTTTATTTCTATTCCGTCGTCCACGGCAGGCCTCATTACTCTTTATTAGTGTAGCCTTTGTAAAGACTTAGAGAATTATATTATGATGGATATAGGCCAAAGAATCCAATTTATTATAGTGCCTTTAGCGTATTAATAAAATGTTCAGAAAATATTTTATTAATAATATTATTACTATATTAATAATGTTGATGTTTTTCTGCATAAATCTGACTTTGACTTGTTTGTTGAAGAAATGTTGCATACAACCAGGCTGGGCTTAAAACTTGTGTAATACTCACTGACTGACTTTAGGTATGCTTACCTCTGTGCCACGAGATTGTAATTTATGTATATATTATTAATGTAATTTATGTATATGTATTATTAGACATTCTTAAGACACAATCGAAAATCCGAAAAAGGATGTAAATTGCCAGCATGGCTTATGACACTGTAGCTACACTCGACGTCTCGTGAAACACAGAAAAATCAGCTCTGAAAAAAGCTATTGTATTGTCCGCATGAGGCATGATGTGGTTCTGAGAAGAGCTGTTTTGCGAATCTGGTACTGCGCGGTGGGACTGCAGATCCATCCGACGTGAGCGTTGGGATGCAATTGTGAGGTGGTGTATTAAGAATCCAAATCCCCTTTTCATCCTTAGGTTGTCGACAGAGACGACTATGAGAAACACCAACAAGATCTAATGATGGTAATGACCTTAACAAATGACGCTACACTGAAGTGTATGCCAAATGTGTAACCAGACTGACGACGGGTAGTATCTAGCATCAAAGATGCGAGACATTTAGTATTCCGGTCTCCGAGAACGTGTATTCCTTTCGACGATGAGGGAGCCCTATGGCTTGTACTGTAGCGAGCTGATATAAATCAAGGTAATTAAAAAAAACAACTGTAAGAAAATGTATACCTCTTTATAATAATTATAATATTTACTAACTTCTGCCTGCGATTGCGCTTTTTTATAGAATAAGGGTAACAAACGAGCACACAGTCCACCTGATGGTAAGTGGATGCTGTGGCTAGATACTCTATTAAGAATCAAAATGCAGATGCGTTGTCACCCCTGAGGACTGAGATGGAATGCTTCGTTTCCAGTAAACAGGATCTCCGGTTCTCTACACTCAACATATGAAACGAAGCATTAAGCTGCTATTTTACGCTAGTATTCTGTGAGAGCGTGGTCCTACTTCGGAAGAGCCGACGCATACGTGCTGCAACCATATTATAGCTGCAGCATGACTCTACCATGACATGGAAGCAATTCATTTTTACGCGATAACTTTTATTTTTCCAGATTGTATTTTTCAAAGACACGGTCTATTTGTGTTGCAAGTTTCATTAAAATCTGTTTAACAGTTTGAGCTTGATCGGCTAACAAAAATATAAACATCTTCACAAACTTTCACACTTATGTCTATAATATGGTATGTCACTGTTTTTATTATATTAACTGCTTTTCGTAGGTTAGCTCTCGTGAAATTAGGGTAAAAGCAAAATTATTAAATTTTTCCCTAATATTACGTACGATAAGAATTAACAACAAAAAATTACACATTATTATTGCACATATAACAATTTATTTGAATAAAACCCAATTTTTATTCGCTATTATGTAGTGTTTATGTATTTTTTCAAAACCGTTTCATCGGTGCACGCAAATAATGCAGTCAATTGGCTTTTTTTACCGACTTAATTTTTACAAATATAGCTAAGGATTTCACAAGGAAAACTCGTATATTAATCACAATAAAACACAGCTATGACACAAACAAATAGTTTAGTTTTTTATCAATAAAATATTTTTAAAATCGTTATCTTCATAATAATATTAGTAATTTAATAATCAATAATAATAAATGTACCCCATATCACTCCATGTTTGTCGTAAGAGGTGACACAGGGAAACAAATTAGAAAGACAGACGAAAATAAAAAAAACTGCGGTTCCAACCCACTTGCCAAACGCGGCAACTATAGCAAATATCCCCCCTATGAGGCAGTCTATGGGGGAGGCCTATGTTCAGCAGTGGACTACAATAGGCTGTAACGGTAACGGTAATAATAAATGTAAAAATATAGATTACATCAGAGTAAACGATATGTTCCGGTTGTCACTCGGACTACCATTTCAAAAACTTCGGAACACCTGTTTACACATTTTTAGGCAAAGAAACATTTGTACAGTTTAAACACGGGCACTACTGCTACTTGAATTTTTTTACGTGGTAGAGTCGCTTCAGCTATATATATATAGCTCTGACACCAATAGGGAACCTATTGGTATAACTCAATCGGTGTAGGACCACACCCTCACAAAATACAAGCGTGAAACAGCAGAATAATGCTACTGTGTGCTCTGTATGATAAGTGAAGAGAACCGGAAACCCTTTTTCTGCCGACTTCCAAAAAGGAGACGGTACTCAATTCGACTGTATATCTTTTTTTTACGTGTGGTTACCTCATAACTTTTTACTGGGTGAACCAATTTCGATGATTCTTTTTTTATTTGAAAGCTGGTACTTCTCTTGTGGTCTCATATGAGATCAAGGTCAGACCAATATTTATTGAGTTATTCTTAATAACTTATATTGAAGTCGGCTGTACTAAATTTTTAATTTTTAATTATATTGGTAACAACACATTCATTCTTAGTTCTCAGGGGTGACAACGCGTATGCATTTTGATTCTGAATCTAGGATAGATGTAAATGTTTAAGCACAGCATCCAATTACCATCAAATGGACTGACGAGTGCCCGCTTGTTGAATAAGGGTTTACTCTGTTATATAATGAAATAAATATCTTCCAGAAGACCCATAGTTTTACACGGCATCGGAAATCACATTGAAAATTTTAAGTGGAACATAATGACGAAGCACATTTATTGTTCTGTCCTCCAATATTCTGTAACTTAAATTTCTTTTATCGAGCTTATTTTTCTTTCATCTCGGCTTCGTGTTGTTATCTTTATTAGATTAAGTTGTCTTTAAAGTAAAGTGAGAGGTCTCTCTTTATTTTAAACAGACGGCTGTTATAAAAGCAACGCAAAGTTTTTGTTAAAATTTTTAAAAAGTTTCTTTCCATAGCTTAGTTATGATTGAAAGTGTATTTTTATAAAAAGTTGAAATGACAAATAAACTTACAGTTTCCTTGATGATAAGATGATACTGTAACATTCAAACAAAGAATGCTACACATACGTTGTCAGTTATCAACTCTGACTCAGAGAAGAAAGATGGCATGCCTTACTGCCTCTAATTATACTGGCTCTCTAATACTAGTTCTGTATTAGAGGTACGAACATACAAGTTATTACCTACCCAAATGGACTATTAGGCAGAAAGGTAGTTGCACTACTATTATTTTAGCGTGCTACCACACCACATCGATAGACGACGAGTGCGAGGCTGTAACAGTATGTAGTATATCCAAATAATGTGTTTTATAGAAGTAGACCTATACCCCTAGGGCCTAGGCGACCACATATACTACTTGATGGTAATGCTGTGGGCCACAGACACCTTATCTTATCAATCCTTGAATAACCGAATTTTATTACATTTAATTTCACTTATTTTTACTTCCCGGCGTTTTGGGTGCCTGCAACAGCCATGGTCACAGGGAAACAAAATGCCGGCAATTAAACATAAGTCAAATTAAACGCGATAAAATCCGTAAAAATAATTTTATTCCTTCTCAATCCTGTCAACTAAGATGGAATACCACGTAACCAGTCAATAGGGTATCGGGTTCTCGTCACTCCCTATACGAAACTATTTCACGCAGGTATTTTTTGCGTTCTGGTTTACCGGAATTTTTGAAAAGACATTATGTTCAGCCAACCTGTGTACTAAGACAGGCGGTAGATGTAAGTTATAATAATGATTTCTTTATTATCATTTTTATAGTTTAGCTTACATACTTGTTATAAAGATTTACAATACACTTGGACTTGGAATTAGAAATGGGTGGAATTCTGAGTTTTTAGCTAAATTACTTAGTAATTCGCATTAAGGAGATACAGTCCTATCTCCCCTTTATATTCGGAATACATAGGTAGTTTTATGGTTTAAAGTAAGTTTCAATTTTTATAGAGAAGGAAGAATAAAAATCTTATGATGTATGTGAACGTTGACGTTCCGCCTATCATAACGATAGGAGCAAAATTTGCATGCACTTTTATATTTAAACATTTAAAATCCAAAGATAAACTTTTTGACTCCATTCAACACCAGGACCTGCAACACTACTTGCAATGTGCCCCGATCAGCCACGAAATCCTTGACGAAATTGCACTACAACATCAGTTTACTGTTCCCAAAAAATAATCCAGATAAATAACAAACGCTTCCAATTCAATAAATAGTAACGAACCCTTCAATCCCAAATCCCGCGTATTGATCCCGCGGGAGCGGCCAGAGCGGGATTTAACTGCTTCCGATAGGGATCAGACAACATGCCCATAATACCGCGGCTTTGTTACCGCAGACGGGGGATATCGGTTCTTTCGCCATATAAGAGATTTGACAACTGGGTTAATTGAACATGGAGCCTGCTTTGGTTTGAACATTTTCTAATAATTATTTTCGTAAATTAAATTTTTTAGAAGCTTTATCTCTACATTACCTATCACGTTATACATATCATCTCGTAACTTTGAGCTGCATACTTTTGAGTTAATAATATTATTATTATTTTTATCAATGATGAGGCAAACGATCATACGGCTCACGTGATGGTAAGTGATCAGTGATCACTTACTATTGATCTGATTACCGTTGTACATGAACATCTGTATCATTACGAATGTTGCAGATGTGTTGCCAGCTTTTTTGAAAGGATTTCTTGAAGGTACCTATGTCCTATCGGTTCGCAAAAACCGGAAAAAATATTCCACTCCTGAAAATAACAACCACACACACACAGAATTAAAGCGCAAAAAAAAATAGCAGCTTAATGTGGCTGTATTTCGTATGGTGAGTGTAGAGAACCGGAGACCCTTTTTACTGGTAACGAGGCATTCCATCTAAGTCCTCACAAGTAATTACGCATCTACATTTTAATTCGTAATCGAAGATTAACCAGGTAAACTGTGTGATCGTTTGTCAACCTATACTATAAAAAAAAAAACTCACAATTCGAGTAATGTTCATATTGTGTCGCAGGGAATAAGTTTAATAAAGCTTCATGCAGTAATAGCAATATTTCTTTTTGACCATTCTACATAGCAGACGGTATATTTCACCCCCCCCCCCCCCCCTCCAAAGGGCTGAATTTTCCTGCTTTTGCTGAGAAAAGAGTGTATATGCCAAATTTCAAGTCAACCGAGCGTATAATTTTGAAGATATCGTGATAAGTGAGAGAGCCAGTGGTATTTCGCTTATGTATAATATAAATAGATGATAAAAACATAAATTTCTACCAAAAGTTACCATCTAAAGGAGACGGTCAAAAATTGTATGAAGCGTAGGTCTAGTTTTATACTAGTATGGAAATAACTCAAAATATTAAACCACTTTTGATCATTCAAATCCACGAATTTGCTTTAATTAATAAATTAATTTCAGTGGTATTAATATTTTGTTCTCAACAAAAAATGCAACACTAATGGCGGATTGATGTCGTTTTGATTTGACGTTAGCTGTCAACTCTGAAATATACTCATATCACCTATAGCCTATCAGGTAGATTTATTATGTGAAATGGCTAAAATGTCTCGAAACTAGTACGAAAGTAGGGCAAAAAAGTTGTATTTTTTGATAAAAACACGATTTATTCGTGTATTAAAGATGTATGTGCTTTTTTGGTCTTAAAACAACTAACTTAAGTTGTTACAAAAGAATTCACATCCTAAATATTCTGCCGTTTCCGGCGTACAAATATTTTCATATAACAGGTCCTCAGCGTGTCAGAGCATACCTTGAGCCTTGACAAACATTTAAATCCTAGATAATGTCATAATAAAGGTTAACAGTCCTATGAATTATAGAAAGTGAAACGATAGGTCAATCATGTTTTGGATACTTAAGGTAATATAAATAAAACAGCTTAATTTTTTATTATTTATTTATTTATCCTACTTCGAAATCCTCTCTTACTAAAATGCCATCTAGAATTGAGGCTGGTGCGGTTATGGAATTTTGATACCGAGCCCATCCCAAATACCAGACAACGGTCATTATGTGGGCAAAGCAACCCACTATCCGTTGTCCAGAAGTACAACTGCAATAATAACCTGCAATCACCTCATCCCAACTTGTCCCTTGTCTAGCCAACAGTATATATTTATAATCAGCTCTACCCGAGTGATCGCGAGATTTTATACGGCTTCTTATTAAATCAGTCTTGTTGGGATGATATTATTTGGGTCACAACTTGTCTGCTACCCAGTCTTCGTTGACACCAACCACACAATATATTGATAGGATTGGCATTAGGGCGCTGGGGCTCATATTCAAGATTTGTGCCGACAGATAATTTTTGTAATACGCTTGCAAAACATTGTGAACATATTGGTCCATTTATATCCATCTAAAACAAAGCAATCTTATTTTAATAAACTATCATTTTCTATGTACCAAATATTGCCAAGTAATCTGATTTAAGTATGTGTGTTCTGTGTGATGATTTCTGCACCCATATCTCCAGCAATGTAATATTGTCCATTTTCTACTATTGCAGAAGCGCATTTTAAACAGTGCAATGTGTTTTAACAGGTGAACTGAAAGATAATTACATCATATTAAGATTTTGCAGCCACTATGAACTTATGTAGAAATTAATAATTATTAACAGATTACAGATAGAAGCATGTTATTGAAATGCGTTTAATAACTTAAAGAAACATCTTTCTTTAGTACATACCTGCTTACTGATTCAAAATATGATTCTATAGAATACAGATATCCGAAATCAACGAAATCAAAATCTCACGCAAATCATGAAGTCCATAAAACAAACGCAGAGTCAAACAAATAGTAACAGATCCAAAGTCCAAACAAAAAACCAAATCGCCAAATAAATCAACAATTAAACGCATTCACGAGTTCACAACTACACAACCAAGCTAGGAATAAATAAACATATCACTTGACAGAAATGACATTTGACAAATAACCGCGTCTTTTTATGATTCGAAGGGCGCCATCTTGTAAAACCATCAAAAATTTGGGATTGCATTTTTATTTTTAGCAAGTTATTTAGTTTGATTAATTCTCTCATTTTATTTTTAACAAAATCCCTGAATTTTTCTCTTATTTACTGTATACTGTACATAGACTGGGCCAGAAATGGACCGTCTCCATTTTTTCCAGTTGATGCATTGCTAGATTATTTCTTATTAATTTGGTAGAAATTTGGTGGTTGCACGGCTGGGCAAAGGCCTCCTCTCTTTCTGGGAGGGTAATGGGGACGATGGTGATGGTGATGTTCTCATGGCTAGAATCTGCCACGATAATAGTTTCCGAATAATGCCGTAATCAACTACGTAGAATATTATAGCGCCTAACACAAAGTCAACACTTCTTCTCCATCAGCCCATAAAAGTCTACTGCTAGACATAGAAATCACCTACTAGACTACTTGAACTTGTAAACTTGTGATAATATCAGTATGAGGTGAGGTCTCAGGTCCACGTCTGGTTCTATTATCACGCATGGCTTAGCTACGGACGGAAACAGAACAGTATCAAAAAGCTACAGTATCGATTGAATACATGAATCCATTATGCAAACATGTGGAAAATCATCATTTTTTCTCGAGGTATGCGAGTGCGAGACCAAAAAAGTCATTAATATGCGAGCGTAAAAACAACCGAACGTATGCACACACACATTGACGCACTCACGGACATACGTACACATACGCACGTACACGCGCACGCGTATAGCGGAATCGGGCGGAAGCTAAAACGGAGAAATATGTTCAAAGTTTGAGATTCAAATATTCAAATATCGAACTCGTTGCAAACAGGAAGTTAATAAATAATTTTTCAACGATGCACATTTATTGGGTTCGTTAAGAAAAGAGTGAGTCACAAAAGATTAATCTGTTACTCTTCTTGAAAGTGCAACATTGCTATAAACGTAGTATTAGGTACTCGCAAAGTAATATAATTTTTCTAATAATTTATTATTAATTATAACGTATAGGTATAACAATCATTGGATATGTGACAGACAAAATAAGTGATGGTCAAAATTTAAATACGCGCAATTAATCTAACCTTGCTGTTCCAAAGTACAGACGCCATAAAACTTCTTGTACTATTATATATTATAGGTGTACGAGTATAATTCCCTGTAATATTACTGATTAACATTTGCATAAATACAAAGCGCATTTTAAAAAGCGTTCTTATGAAGAAAGGATGTTATAAATTAGATGACTATTGAAAAGATAAGAATGTCCATAGTGAGCTAGCTTCCTTAGACTTTTTTTCTTTATTAAACGTGGTTCATCATCATCATCATCATTACAGCCTTTCATAAATCCACTGCTGAACATAGGCCTCCCCCAAGGAACTCTGGTTACTCTGGTTCAACTGCGGATATCCTCATTTCTAAGTTTATCACACAGAGAAACCCCTAGCATAGCCCTCTCCATAGCTCGCTGAGCGACCTTGAGCTTCCTCATACGGCCAGCAGTGAAGGACCACGTCTCAGATCCGTAAGTCATCGCTGGCAACACTGGTATTTTGCAATAATTGTCCAAATTTGCAGAAAAGGTTCAGAATAAGTAATACAGGCAAATGGTGAAGAAAAATTCATTAAAAAAATCTCAAATATTTTGTCCCTTTAATCTTTTTGTCTTTTTGATTCAAAATGTGTGGTAATGCATTATTCAACTGATCATTATTTAACTGATTTTACTGCGCACGAAAACATCCGTAAGAATCAATCGGTAGGCAAAAACGTTGTTAAATCACATTCAATTTGGGATAATTTCAAATAAAAGCAGAAATTATCAAGAAGTCTTATTTTCATATTTTTCTTATAGAATAAGGATGACAAACGAGCACACAGTCCACCTGATGGTAAGTGGTTATTGTGGCCCATAGACATGTACATCTATCTTCGTTTGCGATGCGTTGTCAGCCGTGAGGACTAAGGTAGAATGCCTCTTTTCCAGTAAAAAGGGTATCCGGTTCTCTAGACTCGCCATACGAAACACAGCAGAATTAAGCTGCTATTTTACGCTGGTATTTTGTGAAAGCGTGGTCCTTCCCCCTTCGAACCGACCCATTCGTGCTACAGCAATAACGGTATAATTTTTTTTTAATATTTGAACTTAAGTTTAAAATTTGGCTACTATTTGAAAAATAACCATTTTTTTATATGTTTAAATTATAACCGATAGGAGAAAAATATCTTATGACATTCTTGTCGCTTGAAAACCTTGTAAGAAGACAAGGTTTCCCCGCAGTAGAGGCTTGTTGAAGCGATGGCGTAGCATTTGACTTTCTAAAAGTGCTTTCTAAAAGCCAATTTCGAATAAAAATATTTGACTTTGCGCTGACATTATAAAAAAAGTCAAGCAGGTCAAGTAGTTTTCCCGCTCCCGCGCCCGCTTCCGCCCGTCCAATGTAACCCAGGTGTTATCCCGGCGCGCTAAGCTCCCGTGAGCGCAGATAAGGCATCTGCATTACAAACAGTTTCCGTTTCCGCTAAAGCGAGCACTTAATGCCTGCATAAACATTCTCCATTACAGCCAACAGTACATATTGCTCTATACTATACACATATTACTGATAATATTTGAACAGGTCTAAAAATATCTAAACAATAGTACCTGATAATCTGTGCTTAGCATTGTGGCGGTGTGTATTTTAGAAAGCATATATACTCATTCTTGTTATTTCTTCATTATTAAAAAGGCGATCAGATCACCTATCATGTCAGATTACCTACTGCGTAGGACTACGAGTAGGTTATATAGTTTACTAGCTAATCACTGATCAGGCAGACGTTGTTCTGCCCTTTCCGACGACCTTTCCTATGAAGAAATCCTTCAATTCGGAATAAAAAAATATTGAAGGTCACTTATCGGGATAAAAAGTATCCTATCTCTCAAGTTGGACCAAAATGCACACATTGTACAAAATTTCATTGAAATCAGTTCAGTAGTTTAGGAGTTCATCGCGGGCAAACAACGTGACACGTATTTTTTATATATAAAGAAGATTATAGCCCGAGTGTATGCGCAAGCACAGGTGCACCGTCCATTCCCTCACTCTCATAGTCCGATGGGACGTTAATCCCACACGACAGAAGAGAGATCATGCGCAGGAACAACTGCTTTACGTGCTTTCCGAGGCACGGGGATGAAACACCGCCAACTTCCTGACTCCGGGCTGTTACTGCAACTGATAAAAAATACCTGGGACCTTATAATCAGCAACTATGTTGACCACTAGATCAACAAGGCAGTCAAACTATGTCACTACGAAGATAGCGCACTGACTTAGTAAAAAGCCTATTCATTCTTGCCTTGAAGACACCCACATTGTATCGAATGGAAAGACAGATGCTGACAAATTATTCCACTCCTTTGCTGTACGAATCATAAACGACGAAGCAAACCGTTTGGTTTGAATGCGTGGTATGTCGACAGCGAAGGGGTGGAGTGGAGTGAACATAGCCGAGCATCTGGTGTACCGAAGATGGAACGGAGAGGGAGGAATTAAGTCACACAATCTACCCAAGCTCTCCGAAATTTTTGGTAGAACCATGCTGCACACATAGATGTAGATGTCTATGGGCCACAGCAACCACTTACCATCAGGTGTACTTTGTGCTCGTTTGTCACACTATCCTACAAAAAAGATCTATCCAGTATTGTAAGCCTATAGGAGGCATTTTGCAGCACCATCCCATCTATTGCTGCAATACCGGCCTGAAGTATCGCCGCACCTTTGCAAGGACACCTAACTTCCTTACAGCTGCTTTAGCCCTGGACTTAATGAACCATCCAAAGTTTAAGTTCGATTAAACATCATTCCTGTACGTTGGGGGTGTCAAAGAATCCATCAATCCATTTCTAATTATTTTTTTTATAGGATAAGGGTGACAAACGAGCACACAGTCCACCTGATGATAAGTGGTTGCTGCGGCCTATAGACATCTACATCTATCCTCTATTACAAATCAAAATGTAGATGCGTTGTCACCCGTGTGGACTAAGATGGAATGCCTCATTTCCAGTAAAAAGGGCCTCCGGCCACCTGCACTCACCAAGCGAAACGCAGAGGCAAACCTCTACTTCACGCTGGTTTTCTGTGAGGTCGTGGTACCACCCCGGTTCGAGCCGGGGTGGTACCACGTGTGTAGAGTGGTAGAGCCATGCACAGCAAAAGCTGCCGCATGGCTCTACCACTGTTAAAACGTGTAAATATATTTTGTTGTAAGCCTTTTTCCTATTTCTACGAAAACATTATTAACTTCATAAGTAGATACAGATCATGATAGCTCAGTGGCCGTAAATTTCACAGCAACCCGGGTTCGATCTCCGTCGGCGCAAGTAAAATTGATCATTGCAATTTTAAGTGATGTTTCACCACGTGCTCAGCGCTAACGAAAAACATCGCGAAGAAACCTGTATGTGTCAGAAATAAAAATATTTCGGAGAAATGTTAAGTCCGTACCCACTACCCCATTTCGTCCCGTGTATGTGATCGTGACCTCATGTCGTAAGAGGCTAGAGGATAGAGGATAGAGGGAAATTAAGGGTGTGTTCCGAAATACACTGCGAGCACTGCTCAGTGCTCTCACTGTTGAAAAATTTGTTCCGTTATGGACTGCCAGTATACTGCCGTAGCACCCTAGGGAATATAATATGACGTCATAAATCGCCGCCAATTTTGTACTGTGAGCACTGGCACTTTCGAGGTAAGGTGCTCTCAGTACTTTGATCACGTGAAGAAAAAACATAACAGCGCCTAGAGAGTTAACAGCTTCCAAGAATGATTGTTATTATTATTAATTTTGTTATTCAAATAAACTCTGAAATTAAGTTTTAAAAGCAACAACATTCAATTCATAATTTTTCTTGTTGAACAGAAAACGTGTACATGATAAATATTGTCATTTAAAAACAGTGTCGAAAAATGGCGATGACAGTCTACTGGACTGCGTTCCGTTTTAAACAGTAAATAGTATAGCAAACTAAAAAGGAACAGCTTCACGGTAAACTGAATTGACGTCACACCTTACAGTGGTCACAGTGTACATCGGAACACACCGTATAAGAGAATATGGGCAGCAGCATCTATCTGATGATAATAACTCAAAATAATAAAAAACTGCGATTGACAATCCGCCTGCCAAGCGTGGCAACTATGGCAAAATCTTCCCGATGAGGCAATCTATGAGATAAGATCATCTGCAATAGATAATGGATGTTAAACCCGTCAACAACCACTGGAGCAGCGCACGGACTAGCTGCACCATTTCTTTAAAGTATAGTCATTATACTCTTAGCTGAGAGAAGACCTGTGCCCATCAGTAAAACGTATATAGGCTGTATCTTTACTTTACTTGATATAGTTGATCAAAAAATTGTTATTATATCAAATATTTGTTGAAATGAAGTTCCTTATTGAACAGTACGAATTTTGCGGATGGGGGCTAGGCGAGAAAAAGTGTAAGATTTTTCCGTCATGACCCCTTCTGACGTAGTATAGACGGCCTTGGGGGCTATAAAGAAGCGAGATGGAATAATATCTATCTCCCTCGAACTTTTATCTTGCCGTTAAAGAAATATTATTTTATTTTAAATGACGCTTCAAATTAATAGACGCTAGTAAGTATTAAATATTTATTTGTATTTTTTAACTAATAATATAATACGTTTATCAATAATAATATACTACAAAAGGAACTTCGTTCCAACCGAATGTTCCACGACACTCATGCATGTTTTTTTTCACTGAATACTTTATCCACTGTTAATCCGATTTGCGAACGTTCTTTGCAAAATTAAATTAACTCTTAATATGAATCCTTTAATGTATTGAAAGAAATAACAGTCTTTTAATTTCGCTGAAATATTAACGTAAAAATATTATGATACTTGTATAACGTCTGGTTTGAATACTATTATTTATTCTGTGGTATTAATACGAGGGCGATACAATCACCGAAGCTTTGTGCATAAGACATTTATTTATTTACCATTACAGATATATTGCACGTGGCAGAGCCATACTGCAGCTACATTAGTAGTATAGTTGTAGCACGAATGGGTCGGCACGACCGGGGAAGGACCACGCTCTCACAAAATACCAGCGTAAATAAAATAGCAGCTTAACACTGCTGTGTTTCGTATGGTGAGTATAGAGAACCGGAGACCCTTTTTACTGGAAAAGAGGCATTCCATATTAATCCTCACAGGTGACAACGCATCTGAATTTTGATTCGTAATCGAGGATAAATGTTGATGTCTATGGGCCACAGCAACCATTTACCATCAGGTGGACTGTGTGCTCGTTTGTCACCTTATCCTATATAAAAAAAAGGATAATACTATACCGAAAATATAATAATTTACGTATAATTCAACCCATCCATCCATTACAGCCAATAAGTCTGCTTTTAAACATAGGTCTTCCCAATAAATTGCCTCATAGGGTGACTTTGCTATAGTTGCTACGTTTGGCAAGCGGCAACGGCAGTTTTTTATTGTAAAATTGCTGTTATCAGAAAGATGCTGCTGCTGATTTCCTGTTTCTATGTTCTGTTATGACACCCACGAGGCGAAATGGAGTGCAGGATATTCTTACACCCCCACTACTCGTTTATGCATATAATTATTACAAAAAGGGCTCAAAGGCACTGTTGACCACTCCTGTGCAACATAATATTTGTACTTAGTACAAAATAGAAACAAAAGTAAACAGGGATCACCATAAATATAAACATACCACTTATTAAAAACTTTCCTCTGTCTCGGCCTTATTACAAAACGTAGTTTTTTGATATTCTAGGATTTAAGCTATGGTTTAAGAAAAAAACCTCTGTGTATACCACATAGAAGTTAATTGTAGTATTGACAGAAGTCTTTGTTTAAGAAGTTGTTAAGAAGTTTTTTTCACGCAAGAATCTCTCAGTCGCAGCGCTACAGTCTTCGCGAAATTTGACACCTGCTGCGGAATTCCAAACTTCATATTTTAGTTCGCATATTTTCCACGGGACCACAGAATAAATAATAGTACTACGTAACGGGACTCTAGTTTTAACCTGAGACTAGTTAATAATTACTTTTTGTAATAAAAACATTGCTAAAATAACAAATTCAAGTTATATCATGCAGTCATTTTATTGTTCCGTGTCTGAATGTTTGTAAATGTGTAATTTAAATATTTGTATATAAAACTTCTACATGATACAAAATATATTTCTAGTGAAAGGGGCCTTGCTCTGCTACCTACTTTACTACTACCTTACCTTTTTGAAAGAAAAAAATAAAAACAATAATTTGAAAAGAGTATAAAAACCAAGATACTAAATAGATTTTATTACTACATTGACTTCTGAATAATTGTACAATTTTAGATTCGAACCTCGGACTTATCAGCAAACGGGTACGCTGACCACTACGCCCCATTCGTTTTAATAGCTGTTATCAAGCCCCCGACGCGTCAGTCAGAAAAAAATAAATTCCTTCTCCCCCGACACCCGACTAATGGCCACTTTAAACATTGTGGCACTTAAGGCCTCATCGCAGCGCCCCCGCCATTACTTATTAAGTGCCGCTTTTAGCCACTCTTACTGAAATAGAAAAAACTTCGCGCGTTTTCTAGGTTAGTAGTAGGCTAAAAGAGCATACGCGTAATTAGGCCAGCAAGTGTAAAGGTAACTAAGCTATTATTCATTTATTTATGCCTCATTAATATCACCTTCATTAAAAGGGCTACAAAGCTACAACTTGTAAAGTAATTTACAAAGGCCAGTATTTTGTGTCGTCTTCCAGTCAACCGAGCGTGGTGAAATATAATGGCAGGTGCAAAAAGGAAAAAAAAACCGGCTAATTGCGAGTCGGACTCGCTCACCGAGGGTTCCGAACATATCCGTATAAGTTTATAATTATTAAAAATATTTTTATTATATGATGTAACTAAAAATTTATAATTTTTCCTTTGTCTGTGCTTATAATACGTTGCTTCGTACCAAATTTTAAAATTCTGAGTTCACGGGAAGTACCCTGTAGGTTTTGATTCCCGTGCGAATATCGAAAATTTGTGGCATAAACGGCCGTATCTTTTGATTACGTTGGCTTAGAAGTTTGTCACAGCTCCAAGGGACAGTAGACTTGAGTATTTGTTATAAATTTCAGCTTGATACCTCCACGCGTTCCTGAGAAACAGGGTCTTGACAGACACACAGACGGACGGGTTCCGTTTTTTCCTTTTGAGATACGGAACCCAAAAAACATGAGAAATAAAACAAACAATACAACAATGTTGATAAACACTTACTACTAAATATTATTAAGAGAAACTAACCAAATTAAAATATTAAACGACTATAACATAATAAATATTTACTAATACAAGTTATCCTGTTAATAACTTTTGAAAACATCAATGGTTTAACTCAATCTATTTTTTTAATCTCTTCATCTATCATGTGGGAAGCCATAAATGGCTGTTTAATTTTGTTTTGTATAGTTATAATAATTTTTTTTTCGGTTGTGAAATCACAAAATTTTCGGTGTTTTGAGCAGCCTTGTAATAATTTATTTCATTAAATACAATTTGCTTTGGCTCACTCCACGCTCGGCCGCCGTCGTGAGTATCGTTTGCATTCTATAAAAAATATACGCATATTTTTTATAGAATAAGGGTGACAAACTAGCCACCTGATGATAAGTGGATACTGTAGTCCACAGACATATACATTTATACTCAATTAAGAATCAAAATGTAGAATACGTTGTCCCCTAGGGACTAAGATGGAATGTCTTATTTCCAATAAAAAGGGTCTCCGGTTCGCTACACTCACGCTCACACATACGAAACACAGCAGCGTTAATCTGCTATTTTACGCTGGTATTCTGTGAGAGCATGGTCTGGTTCTACCCCGGTCGAGCCGTCCCATTCGTGCTACAACCATAATATAGCTGCAACGTGACTCTACTACGTAAAGTAATTTTGTGTTTTATGTATTATTTTTTATTATATATGTACATAATCAACAATAATACATAAATCATCAATAATACATTAACAATATAATCCCTATATTATATACTTTTCAAGAATGGAAGAGACCAGACGAAAACTTTATCAATATCAACTAACATAATACAACAATATAATACTGATACCTATAAGAGTTAGTCAATAGGATTATTGATGTAACTGTATTAGTTTTAGTTTTATATGAGATTTATTTTTGGTTTCTGTTTGTTTTATCTTTTTCAATATAATTTCGTATATCTATATGTGCTTTAGTAAAGCCGTGGCACTTCATAGCTTGCTATCACCGTTCTTTTAATTTGCCGTAGTCGGGTAATTACTTTCTTCTTCTAAACTTACCTTAAACAGGATCGTTAAAAATATTTTTCCGAAAAATATTTGTTTATCAACCTTCCGTAAAAGTAAGAATACAATAACGTAAGGAATTTGTTTTAGTTTTAGCTTTTTTACTCGGTCATCCGCTACGGGTACTGCTCTCGCGTAATCTACATCAGACAGAAGATTTAAAAAAAAATTGACACGAAATTTTTATTTATTGCGTCGAAGAACAAAGACATTTTCTACGCTCGGACAGAACAGCGTAAAATAGTTGTTTCGTATAGTGGGTTAGAACCGGATACCCTTTTTACTGGTAACGAAGCATTCCATCTTAGTTCTCAAAGGTGACAATTATCTATATTTTGATTCGTAATCGAAGATATCTATAGGATAGATAGATGTCTATGCTATTTCTAATTTGTTTTGTGTGGTTAAATGTGTAACATATTGTAAGAGTAAGTCTTGCTGGTTCTTCCCAGGACAGAGGCTTTTTTTTTTCGAACCAGTGGTAATTAAACAATGGAGTGACTTTTAATAAGTATTATTTATAATCTATATTGAATAAAAACGTTTCTGTTCCTGTTTCTGTTTATGGGCTACTGCATACACTTACCATCAAGTGGACTGTCTGCGTATTTGTCACCTCATCAACAAAATAACAAATTCTACCTAGCCTTTGGCTCTGCACGTGATCTCTCTCCAGTCGTGTCGGATTGCCGTCTCATCGGACTATAACAATGAAGGAATAGAGAGTGCACCTGTGCGGATACCCTCGTGCGCTATAATTCTGTTTCTGTCCAACGCAGAGGATTAGTCTCCATGGCCATAACAGGCCGTCGTAACTGAAATTCGCTCTGCAGAACATCGTATATCCTGAAAAGTAGAAAATTTTAAGCAGCATTTGTAAAGCAAGGCATGATCTAAATTATAAGAAGAACTTCAACCGTTCGGTGACAAACTATTGAAGTTCTGTACGTACTACTTACTGTTCGGAGGTCACGTATAACATAATATCGTACCAGGGCAACGTTAACTTGCTGCTTAGAGTTTTAGGGCCGCCACATCGTAGTAACATTAGTCCCTCGAGGGCTAAACGTAAGTTTTTAATGTCCACGGAACTCTGTGAAGTTACTTGTCACGTCTAACGTTACGTCTAAAATAATAAAACATTTCCCCTTGCTAACGTGTGTTTACGTTTCCAAGTCTTACTCCTACGTCAATACCAAGTGGACATCTAAAACAAATGATATAGAGTCAGTCGAGATAAAAAAATATATAACGGTATACAATTTCGTATATGTTAGACGTAAAAAAGCCAGGTACAGCGATCGCTAATACGCTCCACAACAGTGGCGTTAATTGCACATCTTTCTCCCCTACGACAGGGAGACTCACTCCCAACACGAAACCTAGATTTATATCTATTCTATTATTCTATTATTCTATTATTAGAATATATTTATTCAACATAGATTACAAGTAATACTTAATTAAAGTCATTTATTGAAGAAACAGCTAGAAATCCAGCTAGACTCTATATTTAAATTATTTTTGTGCATATATACCTATTTCATAGAAAAAAGACAGAGGTTATTACGATTGTAATATTTTTTTTACCTGATGGTAAGTGGTTGCTGTGGCCCATAGACATCTACATCTATCCTCGACTATGAATTAAAATGCAGATGCGTTGTCACCTATGAATGCCTCGTTTCCAGTAAAAGGGTCTCGGATTCTCTACACTTACCATATGAAACACAGCAGCGTTAAGCTGCTATTATATATGGCCCTTCCCCCGTCAAGCCGACCCATTCGTGCTACAACTATACTACAAATATAGCAGCAGCATGACAGTACCACGTATAAAAATAAAAATGTAATATCTCTATTGATGTACAGTGTAGCAAAATATTTCATCAATAATTCACATATCATATTTCATGAAAAGGTTACGCAATGTTGCGTTGTACCCTGTCAAAACCAAGTACCGCAGTTACAACTGCGCATTTTAAATAGGATACTGCGCAGCAGATGTCGCAGTCTGTAAACGACATAAAGTACATACATTCCAGATAGGTTCCCTTATCGATCACAGCCAGCTCTCGTATCCGTATGAGCTATATTATATATCGGTGTAACATGCGCTGGAATGGAATGTAGCCTTAATTGCGTGAGGCTTACGAGTGCGTTTCGTACGTTGCGCTTTGACCTATAAACCGGGCGGGATTAATTTGCGACGGGTTTGCGAGGGCCGCAGAAAAAAGTATTTTTTTGACATGACATGACGTCATTAATATTAGTTTCCGTATAAACATGCCTCAGGGTGGGAACGCCATATTTGTTTTTCGACATTTTGACGTTTAATTATTTTGTTTGGTAGACAATCATATTTTAGTAGGGTATAGGGGTTTTTAATTATAAAACCGTTCTGTAAAATCATGTATTAAAACATTTTATAATTATTTTTGAAATACATTAATATTTTCTCCTGTGTCGGAGGCAGTTTACACACACAAAATGCACAAGGATATCTAAACATCCAGACCCGGAAATATTAGACTCGAAATATTAAACGGAAACGTAAGCGGCGACATAGTCTAAGTGATACAGGAAAGGAACGTCTTCCTGATAATAGCTCTAAATAATAAAACTGTGGCTACCAACGCGTCTGCCAAGCGTGGTATCTACGGCAAACATTCTCTATGAGGCATATATGGGGTAGGCCTATGCACAAAGCATGTTCAATGTACTTTTGATTGGCTGCTATGAATGACTCTGGTTTTGCGAAGAGACATTACATCTCTATGCATTTTTACCGCAAATAATATACACGTGGCAGAGCCATGTGCAGCTATATTAGTAGTATAGTTTTAGCACGAATGGGTTGGCTCGAACGGGGAAGGACCACGCTTTCACATATACCAGCGTAAAATAGCAGCTTGACACTGCTGTGTTTCGAATGGTGAGTCTAGAGAACCGGAGAGCCTTTTTACTGGAAAAGGGGCATTCCATTTTAGACCTCACGGGTGACAACGCATCTGCATTTTGATTCTTTATTGAGGATAGATATAAAAGCAGAAAACTGTGATAAGCACATCCTGCTACCTTGAAAATGTATGTCCGATCGATTCGCTGTCAGTGACCCATTTTACGGACCGATAAAATATGTTATACAGGGTTATTTTTCAGAGTAGCTAAATTTTAAAATTAAGTTCGAATATAAAAGTAAAGTTGCAGCCTATTTACGTCCCACTGCTGAGCACAGGCCTCCTCTCATTTCTGAGAGGGTTCTGGGCAAGTAAATGTCCGCCGCGCTGCCCCAATGCGTGTTGGCGAACTTCACATGTCTTCGAAATATTCTTTTTCTTATTTCTCAGACATGCAGGTTTCCTCACGATGTTTTCCTTCACCGCCGAGCGCGTGGTAAATCAGCACTTAAAATTGCAATTACCAATTTCATTGGTGCCCGCGGAGATATATTTTTTTTCGGGAGGCTTCTACTTTTATTTGCAATTATCCCAAATTGAATGTGATTTATGGGCCATAACTACGCATACGCGCGCTCCTCTGTTTCCGATTCAATTCACAATACATATTCATACATACATAAATACATAGGTACATAAATACACTCTAAAAACATTACCCTCATTCTGGGGCAGTCACGTAAAATGATTATTAATGATTCGTTAAACAAAGCAAGAGCTATATCAATATTGATCTAACGGCAATCGGATAACGTGAGATTGCTTCAACTGAGCTGTGTTATTTGTTCATATCTTAACTTTGGACAGTGAAACATGTAGCTTGAAATATTCACAGTTCCGAATAGATATACAAAACAAGGTCTGGATAATTATACGTGTAATTACAGTTTATTTATTTATTATTTACTAGCTGTTCGACTACCGACTACCAACTTCGCCCGCGTGTAATTTAGGGTTTTAATTATGTTGCGCGGAACCCTAATTCTTTTTCTAAAATATAAGTAGCCTAAGTTACTTCTTATAACATCAGCTATCTGCCAGTGAAAGTCCCGTCGAAATTGGTCCAGCCGTTTCGGAGATTAGCCGGAACCAACAGACAGACAGACAAAATTAAGTACCGTACATACTTTCATATGCATTTAGTAAAAAGCTGGTATTTTGACATTACAAACAGACACTTCAATTTTATTTATTTGTATAGACTAGCTGGTACCCGGCGCAATACTGCCGAGGACGAAATAATTGTGGAAATATAGTTATAAATTAGGAAGGTTTATGTTGTTTAATTAGAAATGATAATACGTTAAATGAAATTGTATCACAATTAAGGACTTTCAAATAAACTCGGTATATACGTGCGCCACCGACTGTAAGTTAGTAGTACTATGCCTATAACATTTGCACTAGTGCAAGCAATAAGTTGACAAAGTTTTAGCGCAATCTGATGAATATAAAATTATATGACAAACAAAAGTTATTTTTTATATATTATATTATTATATCCACTTACTGCTGTCATAACAAGATTGTTCTAATATTAAATTAGTTAATATTGAATTAAAAAATAATATTTCTCTTGAATCGATAATTTCTTAAATGTCGTTATCATACATCCAAATTATACCGATACCGTCATAGGCTATCACACGTCCACTCCTGAACACTTATTGAAGTTATACATCTTTTGGGGCGTTTGCGAAAAATGATGAGAGTGAATTTTTACGATGCGCGCGCATAGCGACACTTAAAAACAACACCATGAAGTTGTTACGATACGCGCGCAAACTGACACCTAAAAGCGACAACTATAATGGGTAATCGTCTCTCAAGTTTTTTGTTTTGTTACGCTAAAGAAGTATAACTTCCTACGTGCATACGTAAGTACACACACACTTTTTTTATAGGATAGGGTGACAAACGAGCACACAGTCCACCTGATGGTAAGTGGTCGCTGTGACCCGTAGGCATCACATCTATCCTTAATAAGGTATCAAAATGCAGATGCGTTGTCAGCCGTGAGGACTAAGATGGAATACCTCTTTTCCAGTAAAAACGGTCTCCGGTTCTCTACACTGACCATATGACACACAGCAGTGTTAAGCTGCTATTTGACGCTGGTATCTATTCTGTTAGAGCGTGGTCCTCTTACATCGATTGCCTCATGAGGTCCTCCCCATATTTGCCATAGTTAACACGCCTGGCAAGTGGGTTGGCAACCGCAGTATTTTATTTTATAGTTTTTATTAGGAAGGCGCTGCTGCCCACATTCTGCTTTGTTTCCTTCTGTCATCTCTTACGATGGGTAGACCATATTCTAACACCTCCAATACGCGGTCTATCCATATATAATATATACATATTTATTCATATAATATTATTGAGGCTACTATAGACGTCAGATTAAATAATGTTATTACGTAAACAGTAGCTTAATGGTAGGATGAGGACCGCGAACTCAAAAGGTCGTGGGTTCGAATTCGCCATTCGACTACTGTCGTGAACCACTTCTAACACAAGCATTTTAAGTTTACCAGGTGTGGTTAAAGGGAATATTAGTAATGTATTAACATTGCTCGTATTTTATTATAATTAAAAAAATATAGTAGACTTAAACCCTTCCGTCTATTTTATCATTTTTATATTTGTAGAACTCGCATCTCGTATTATGTTAAACAAGCTGGTCCCCGCGACTTCGCACGCATTGGATTATTTTGCGCGGAACCCTAAAATAAAAGTACCCTTAGTTACTTCTTACAACATCAGCTATTTGGCAGTGAAAGTCCAATCCAAATCGGTTCACAGGTTTTTGCGTGATGCGTGTTCAGACGGACGTCATGTTTTTTTTTTTGCCGACTTACATTTATCGTTATATTTTGGCCAATTTACACAATATCTTTATTAATTATGGCTTATGTGTCATTCTGATTAATTATAATTATGAGCTGTATAATTGTAAAGTTTCATTAAAATCATCCTCAGACACTTTCACGTTTATAATATTAATAGGATTAGTAGGATAAACATAATGTCCTAATACATATACAAAAACAAACGCCGGAAATCAATTAATCTTATCTAATATTCTATATGCTCGTAGGTATGTGTCGTACGTGTCCCACGAGGTATGTAGAGATCTAGACAATGCATAGCAATTAACCCTTAATGCCTTTAGCAGTCTCTTGAGACGTGTATGGGAGATTAAGCAGCTTTAGCATCTTGTTACTCCCAAAGCGAGAAATAAATACATCTCGCAATAACATACGAGCGGAGGCGAATATGTAAGTTTGCGTGATGAAGCGAAAAAGACTATAAAATTATATTAAAAACTACTTCTCTTATCAATTTATTTCCCTTGGACTTGACCTATGTCATCGAAAAATAGAAATTCGTTTTTCTTCTCAAAATACAAAAACAAACACGCTGTAATCCTCAACGTCACCAGCTACTTTTTCCTGCAAAGCTCTTTTCCACCATGGAAACTAATTTTGCAGAATTTTTTAATTTTTTTTTTTTTTTGATTTACGTAAGTTCAAATTATACGCAATAAAATCTGTTAAAAATAACATTTAATTCGATGTGTTCACGTAAATATGAGAAATCATCACGTGAACCAGTACGTAGGTACTGAAAAAAGCTAATAAAGTTAAAATTAAACGCGATAAAACCAGTAAAATCACTTTTATTTAACTGATAATCACTAAATCTGGGCTATAGGTTGAGTGATTAAATGTTAAGTGACAGCCTATATACGCCCCACTGCTGGACACAGGCCTCCTCCCATTTCTGAGATGGTTTTAGGGCAAGAAAATGTACGCGGAGCTGGTTCAATATGTGTTGGCGGAGTTCACACGTCTTCGCAATATTTATTATGTTATTTTTCAGACATGCAGGTTTCCTCACGATGTTTTCCTTCACATCATTGTTTCATCGGCGCCGGCGGCGATCGAACTCGGGTTGCTCGCGGACTGTGAAATTTACAGCGAACACTTGGCCCCTACGCGACTACAAGTTGAGTGGTTGAGTGAAACAAAATTTTAAAGCCTTTTTCTAATGCTATATTATAAAAAAGCTTTAGAATTTTGGTTTTCAGATCTAATTAAAAAATGTTATTTTCCGTAGCAATTGTCTCGATATCCTCACAGTGGTACTGCTGGTTTAATTGGTTTGGAGTTTTTGCTATCAGTCGATCACCAATTTCTCATTCATCGATTAGCAGCGTTCAAAAGAGAGTGGGTTTACTTAGAGAAAAAAAGATTGTACATTTCCCCTTGTCTACACCATCTATATGTATATGCATAAAAGTATACTTTTAACAAAGTTGAGTCGCCCGCCATTACAAAAGTTATGCTACCCGCCATTGTAATGTTTCGGACGCGTTTACGAAACAAGAGGAATTATGTAAAGGGCGTTACGTGTTCCGAAACATAAAATAAGCGGGAAAACAATTTTCCAGCGCTGTTGTTTTGGTCGTTCGTGTTACGCCGGTTCAGGTGTTACGATTAATGATTCAACTTATTCTAATTTTAAAATTATTATTGGAACGAACTTTCTTATCGGACGGTACGGGTTTGGCGACAAAAAGTGTAAGAATTTTCGTCACTACCCCTTGTGTAATAATGTTTTTTTTTATTTTAAATGACGCTTCATTTTAATAGACGCTAGTAATACATTTATTTTTGTTTGTTAATCAATAATATAATACGTTTATCAATAATAAGGAACTTCGTTCCAACCAAGTGTTCCACGACACTCACGCATGGTTTTATTCAATGAAAAGCTTAATTCAGTACTAATGTTAGTTAAACGCCCTGCTAACAACAGGGTCGTTTTGAGATGGGTTCTGGGTCATCATGGTATTGTACGCAATGACCAGGATAACAAGCTCGCACCTGCGCAGTCAAAGATTACACAACTTGGACCCGAGCCATTATGTGTAATCTCAAAAAGCCTGGCCCGACTGACTATTGAAACTCTTTACCACAAAAATCACATAAGACCTGTAAAACATTCCAAAACCTTATAAACCTTAATCTAAAACCAACCAAAACATAACCTAAAACCTAAATCCGCTTCAGAAGCCCTGGAATCAGGAGTAAGAACAAACTGTGAATTTTAGCGAGAATCCTAATTGGACATTACTGTTTAGAAAGCACACAACTAAGCAAGGATGTGACAATTTTATTCTTTAACGGTAGAAACAAACCATTGCACATCCTAACTGATTGCGGACCCTTAACGCGCAAACTAGTTGCACTATTCTGAGAAACTAAGCACTTAACCCATAGAAAGAAGCAACACCTTCAATTTCATTGAATGTATAGCTAGCAGTGAACTATAGCCATAGCAGCGATCACAATACTGATAATAATCATATAAGAAATAGCTTGGTATCGATCACCTCATTCCCAGGAGTTATATTTTTATTTATAATAGGAAAACTAACAGATATTTATAACCACTGTATGGTACATAATATGTAAGTCACAAAGTAATCCAAAGTATTAAAAGTTTTCACGAATGGGAAAGCAATTAATAATTATTAAAATTATCATCGATGTCAAAGTTAGTAGTTAAGGATAACACATCAATATTTTGATTCTTAATCGAGAATAGATGAAGTGTCTATGAGCCCCAGCACCCACTTACCAGCAGATGGACTGTGTGCTTCTTTGTCATCATTATTCAAAAAAAAATCATACGTTGAGAACATAGGTTCCTAGGAACCTATCACTTCAGAAAGGTTTTTCTAGCAGTTACCGCGCTGCTTTAGTGGGTTTTAATGGACAATACAAAGTGTAAAACGTATTGTTTAACAAGGGAGGAACCAATATTTCAAATTAGGGTTGGCTCGGTAATCAGCTTGGTTCCTGAGGAGTTTCGAGGCATAATCACTAATTCCTATGACACAAATACGAAGAATTAACAACTTGTATAAAAATATTTCTAATTAGTTACATAAACCATTACCAATTACAATAAACAGCGGGCATAAGGTTTTTATTTAAAAACAATTTTTCCGATGTCCATCACGGTATTGAATAAGTACCAGGCCATTTTACTGTTAACGGGACATTCTATAATAACCTATGATGATTATTAATTATAGGTAATAAAATATATAAAATAAATATTAAATAACCTGTAATTCTTAATCGCAGATAGATATGAGTAAGTAGCACTTTTTTCTTTCTTTCTTTTTCTAACTCTCAGTATTATTTTCTCCTGCGTCGTAGAGTCGTTTGACATCAGGCGTGTCACTTTGTAAAAATCTGAGGTATGGAAAATGGTGGCGCGATTTTCAAATTTGTTCGCATTACTCGTGGGGTATTAAGGTTTAAGAGTTTGCAGTGTATATACTCAACTTATTTATTGAACTATAAGATGTGGGGTATTGAGGTTTAAGGGCTTGCGATTTATTTATATGGGGTTTGTAGTAATATGCGATTTATTTCCTAATTTCAGCTATGGAATTCCATACCTTGAAAAACTTGAGGTATGGAGTGCTCCATACCTTCCATAGTGGAAGTGACACCCCTGTTTGACATACATAAATTGCACAAGCACACATCCAGGCCCGGCTCAATTATTTGTAGGCCATACTAACACTTGTTTCGTGTAGTATTCAAAGCCGTGGCTCCACAGCGTCACAACCAATCGCTTAGCTACTGCGCAATGAAGATATCAGTTTAACTATATTTTTATAAAAAATTGTGTTTCTTTGTTTGTCGCGTATGCGTCTCTATACGTACTATTAATCCGATTACGATGAAACTTTGTTGTTGTTGTTGTTTTCGGCGCAGCTGCGAAGGTTTCTGACAAAATAAATGAGAGTTTGTATGTTGGTTTTCTATGCGTTTCTACACCATTGAACTAATATGTACTACGTACTAGAACAGACATCGCAAACAAAATCTGTGCGGCAGTGCGGACGGTGTGGTATGAGGCACAGAGTATACCTTTTTATGGCATAGAGCATAGACCACAGAATAAATAATAGCATAGACTAAGTATGATTGAGCCCGCGAGCCCCCTAACGAGTGCCGCAAACAACCAAGTCTAGGCGTCTCTTCTACTCGTAGTATGTAGTACATATTATTTCAATGTTCTGTACCATTAATTTGGTTACGATGAAACTCACCGAAGTTGTGCGCGTACTTGCGAATTTTTCTAACAAAAAGACGTCTCGTTCCGAGCTCAGCTAGTGCTTCTATTCTATTCATTACTAAAATAATTACTGACGAAACGAAACATTGGGTAGCGCAGGATTTTGTAGGAAATATTTTATAAAAGTATAGTATTTTTGCAACTTCTAATGAATAAGGGAATATTTCTAACATAAGTACTAAGCTCACGAAAGTTGAAATCATCTGTAATCTGAACGGTCTAATTCGATCAATTTTAGGACGTACATGTACTTCTCACCTATTGTGTCCTGTGTTAGATAACTACTGTTAGGAATTAGACCTATGTATACCGTTAACGTTGTATGTTTCAACCTCCCCTTTCCACCTAGCGTTATCAGGTTTATGTCGAAGTTATTCGAGGTGACAGCCATATTGTTGTTTAGAGGAAGTCCTCCCCTGCTCCTCCCCTGCTCCTCCGCAAAAACATTCCTGCTGTGTACATGTAACCTGACTATTTATTATTTCTTTCCCGTAATCAGTAATTATAAATAACTCAGAAGACAAAAGACGTACTATACATAGCAGTCTTTGCAGAAGGCAGAGGGAGAAGGAATTAGTGTCTGTCTAAATGCATTTTTCATTGCTTGTAATTGAGTTATCACGAGCGTGTGGCCAGAATTTAATTGCGAAATTGAATTACCATTGTTGTTAGAGCTTTACAATAGTTAATGGATACGTATAAAATTTTACTTCTCCTCGGTACCGCCACTTATCTGCGGCATTGAAGCGAAGTTTTTATCATTTTTCAAAAATGTGTAATAGGTGCGCTTTGTTTTCAGCCATTTTTTTTTTAAATAATAAAGCCTACAGATGTTTTTATTAAACTGGTCATATTTATGCTTTGCTCAAAAGTTAATTACCGAAGAAGCTAGTATTATTTCATTTTGAACTGTTTGATGATTTTATCTTCTTTTTTTTGACGACCATTATTTTTCAACACGGCCGCCTGATTGGCTTTTGCATGTCCAAATATTTAATAAAATAATTTAATTTATTCATCACGAGCGACATTTTAACGAGTTTGAGAATATTAAAATATTCAGAATACCCAATACCCGATTAAAAATTCGCTTTTAAAAATGGAATGGCTGGACTGGTCGCTCGGAATAAAGTTATACCTTCTGTTCAAAGTTCAAAATACTTTATCGGTTTTTTATTTTTTATTTTTGACTATACACATCAACTCGAAAGTATAAATGTAGTGATTATATAGGATTATACACTGTTTAGCACTTATGCTCTATGCTCTGCTTGCTACATTTTTAGGTCGTAGTAGTCTCTGTAATTTCTAAAAAGCGATTAATACCAACCATAATCAATAATATTACATTCATAAAACACTAATATTGTATAAAGGACACTAATGTTAATTAGAAGGAGATTTATATTATATAAACGAGTATGATGCTAAAAATTCTTATTTTATTTCCATTATTAAAATAAACCTAATTATTTATTATAGAAAGTACAATACACATATAGAGGCAATAGTATCCAAACACCAAAACAATAAACTGATCTACTTTCCCGTCGAAACCATAAGCACGATTATTCTTATCAAGGATACTAATATTAATGGGAGATCTCTAGCCTGAGGTCAACAATTCTTATGTTACTTTATTAAATATAAATTGCCCTGTTGTTAATTATAGAACGATACTCATAAAGAGCTATCCCAAGACACTAAAAAAATATACTGGCCTACTTTCGCGTCGCAACCACATGCAAGAGTATTCTTACCAATGCAAACGCGTCTTTAGGGCAGAAACGCAAAGGGTGGTTATAGGGTGGTTACTGGGGCAGTGGGTGGGCCCCGGTGGTGGTTGCCACCCCTCGTTAAGGCGGGAGGGTGTCCCACCCCGTGCGTGAATCGGGCGTACTTCGAATTTTTATTATTGTTATACTTTGATATGTTTTGGGCGATCGCTCGAACAGACTTATTGTCTAGGTAACCAATAGGATTACAAAATAAAATTAAAACACTAGATGCTCGCCGTTTCGTGGAAAAATAATTTCTTGTTTATTTTAATTTTTATGTTAAGTATACACGTTCCATTTTCCAGATAGGTAACTATAAAAATAAAAATAGCATTTTATTTTTTACAACGTATAGAAATAGAAACATTTTTATTCAATATAGATTATAAATAATGCTTATTGATAGTCACTCTAATATATTTTATTTACGACAGGTGCCATACAAATACTTGTTACGTACTTAGTTTATATTTAGACTCAGGCTTAAATTAAAATCGATTTCAAGAAAAAAGTTCCGTAAAATTATGCGAATTTAAATGTTAAGAGAAAATTGCGGGTGGTCTTTTCTCCATGCATACGCTTTTGTCTGTTTTCTTTCTGGTTTATGAACTTATAGTAATGAGTTTTACCTTACAGTAAAATAAGTATCAATCTCTTCTATGTCCTTATGTTTTTTTTTGATGATATCTTTATAAGCACTAGAACTCGATCACTAATAAAAAACTAGATACACAATCAGTGACAAAAATATCCTTACCGAATGAGCGCTCACTCGAACATTTGGGTGCGCTTTTAATTTGTACGTAGCTTTGTGAATACAACTTTAGACAATGCATTTAAGGTTGAATTTACATTAATATATATTAATTTCAACTAGAATTACGTCAAAACAATTAGTGACAGTTTTAGATAACTTTTGCATGGGATGTGCCTCTCACATTTGTTCATTAACAACATTTACTGTACTGTTGTATGTCGACTTTATTATTCAGTTCATTGATTCGAGAGTGACTCGCCCTTATTAATATGAAAAGGGTGCAGGCCTCTCGTTAGAGGGTCGGCCATCCTTACACTACATCACAGCAATAGTTTATAACAGAAACGAATCGTGGAAACAAATTTGTATTCATTTTATCCGCCTCTAAACCACGGACGGATTTCTCAAGAAGTAGATTTGAGTGTAGCAACCCTGAAAGATTTGTCTCTCACCACGCTGTACGGGATGACACTACTTATAGTTTTTACCGCCATTTCTCGATCGCCAGAACATTTTTATAACACCGTCGTGGTTGCCACATTTAGAAACGAAGTTGGTTTTTCAATTTGGCACCTCTAAATATGGTTCGCGAACGATTTAAATATTTTACCTTCCTAATCCTTTTATATAACACTTATTATTTTCTCGTCACGCTGGTAGTGTAACACCGCGCATCGCGTCGCAGTCGAAATGGCAATTTTTTACCAAACATGCATGGTTTCTTTTACAATAAATACACAGATTATAATACTGTGAATGAATGCTTCTTATTTTCAATTTATCTTATAATTATGTTAAAAGTTGTGATTAAAATTGATTGTTAGTTTAACATGGTTTTTTCTTTCACCTTGTGGTCCCTGTTAAAGTATATACTAGTATATACTGTAATAACAAAGAAATCAAAGTGGTCCCTGGTCGAAAAAAGGTTGGGAAACCCTGATTTAAATCTTTATTAATAAAGATTATACCTTACTAGTATTTACATTTTTAACTTAGTATTCAAGTCGTGGTTTTAAGTTATTGCCTAGCTTTAAAATAAATTATAACCAGTGTAATGTTATCTCTAATCATAGAACGTTTTTCAATTATCCTTGTATAAAGCAAATCATACAGGAAAATCTTCCTCAGAAAATACTTGGAATAATAGCGAAAACCACATCGAAATTTATGAAAAAGTTTTACAGTTTGTATTGCAGTATGAGAAATTTGACCTCGTACAATAATTCCTGCCATTTTGAAAGATAAAATCTGCAATTTATTATTATATTGCATTATTATATTATATAATTGTTTAACTGCTAAGTGGCAAGTCGAATACAGCCTTTTTTTTACAAGCCTTTATTAGTATGTCCAAAGTGACGCTAATATTCGAATGAATTAAGGCAAACTATACGCGAGGAACTTGGTTCAAACAGTCTCTCGGACGTTCGTTCTGGAGGACATTATTTTTATTATTTTTAACAATAAACAAAAATACCTAAGCTTTCTTCCTTGAATCGTTAAATTCTTTTGCAACTTCTAACAATGCCCATACTTTTTCTTTGAGGTCAAAGGATCAAAGAACCAGTGTACCTACATATTTCTAAGGATAAATTCACAGGAAATAACGTCACTCAGTTTGAGAGGGCAAACGAAAGATTTAGCGAAATCGTGTCAGTTCAATCGAACTGACACGATCGCACTAGAAGATCACAGTACCGGAAAATCATCGTTTAATTTCTTAATATATCTTATAATTATATTTTTAATTAATATGGCATTATTATAGGGGTCTGCTTCACAAAACAATCTACTATCATTTATAAATAATTCCGTGAGAGTATTTTCTTTATAACATAATTCGTTTATTTTGACTATGAAGGTGAGACAAGTCAAAAGTAACTCCAACCGATGAGCATGTATGGCGTATATATCTATATATCTACGCATACATGCTCGTATCGCCATATATCTACGCGTGAAGCAGGCGAGAGCAGTGTGTCAGAATTTTTCTTATAGCATTAGGGTGACAAACGAACACACAGTCCAGGTGGATATATAGATGTAGATATCTATGGGCTACAGCATCCACTTATCATCAGGTGGTGGTAAGTGGATGCTGTGGCCCACAGACATCTAAATTCTACATCTATCCTACATTAAGTATCAAAATGCAGATGCGTTATCACCCTGAGGACGAAGATGGGATACCTCATTTCCAGTGAAAAGGGTCTGCAGTTCTCTACACTCATCATACAAAACACAGCAGCATTGAGCTGCTATTTTACGCTAGTATTCCATGATAGCGTGGTCTTTCCCCAATCGAGCCGACCCATTCGTGCTACAACCATAATATAGCTGCATTATGGCTCTACCACGTTAATAAACAGTCACAGTAAAAAAATTGAGGATCATGCCAAATGGCAGTCTATATACGTCCCACAGCTAAGCACAACCTTCCTCTAATTTCTGAGAGAGAATTCTTTATTATTAAAGAATTCTCTCTCATATTTACTATTAATATTATAAAACTTCATTTACAATGAAAATTTAATAATATCTATAAGTAGTGATTCGCTTTTATAGCCCTATATTATAGGTGACAGGCATATTTATGTGTTATTGTAAAAAGGTCAGTAACTTTTAAAAAAGCTAATAAATAAATACTATTATTCAAAATCTTGAAATCTGTCCGTTGCAGTTTAAATCTCTCACGAGAAAAATCTTTGTACCTTTTCTAATTAGTTATATTAGGTAATCTAGTCTACCCAAACAAATAGTTTAGTTTTTTTTTCTTTTAATAAGTTAACATAATAAGGAATTTCATAACTTATTTTTCTATTCTCTACAATGATTTCGAATGTTTTTATTAAATTCTCTGGACTCTCTCTCTCTCTCTCTCTCTCTCTCTGAAATTCTCTATCAATTGACCGGGAAATAATTCTATTGTTAATAAAGTTAAATTTGAAATTCAAATTGATTCCATTAACATACGAGATGCGGGCCCCTCCCTGGCGGGCAGTCAACTCTCATTATTATATTTGTTCACGTTAATAGCTATAAATTATTTAAAATGTATCACCCTTGGATACGTCAACGCCTATTAAATCATAAAGTACTTGATTTCATTCAGCTATGTTGAAAGAAAGTTGGAATGTGAATTTTGGTTTCAAAAGGTTTCTCAGTGTTTAAAATTTGTAGTCATCAAGTCAGATATTTTGTAAAGGAAACTGTACGGGTCTACTTATCATAGATACAAGTAAATTAAAAATGTTGTACAACCGACTTCAATATAAATAAAATGCGAACATCATTTCAGTGTAGTCGAAGTCGATTAAATACGCATTATTAAGAATAACTCATTGATCAAATTTGTATGGGACCACATGAGAAGTACCAAATTTCAAATAAAAAAAAGAATCATCAAAATCGGTTCACCTAGAAAAAAGTTAAGTATTTACATATCGTAGACAAGAAAAGAGATTTCTGTAAGTTGTTAAATAATTACTTCTAAATAGTTAAAAGAGTTTCAAATTAATAAGAATGGAACGTAATGGTTTTTTACGTGTTAGAACTGCTATATTATGGTTGTAGCACGAATGGGTCGGCGCGACCGGGTAAGGAACACGCTCTCGCAGAACACCAGCGTAAAATAATGGCTTAATACTGCTGTGTTTCGTATGGTGAGTGTAGAGAAACGGAGACCGTTGTTACTAGAAACGAGGCATTCCATCGTAGTCCTCAGGGGTGATAACGCATCTGCATTTTGATTCTTAATCGAAGATGAATGTAGATTTCTATGGGCCACAGCATCCACTTACCACCAGGTGGACTGTGTGCTCGTTTGTCATCTCCATTCTAAAATAAAAAATTAAAAAATTAAAATTTATTCTTTCTTTTAAAACTCTGCGTGTGCAAATTAGGGAAGGAAAGGTTTTCCACATCACAATTTGTCCAATTTAAAGTGACAAAAGTCGCAGTATTGAGAGTAATACAATTTGTACCGGGCAAATTGACCATACAACATGCGTGTTGATTTCTTTTATAAATAATAATTTAGACGGCTCCGTAGTGTAGTGACTTAGCAATGAGTTGTTGCGCTGGGTGCCGCGGGTTCGAATTCCGCACGGAACAAGTATTTGTATGGCCTACAAATAATTGTTCCGGGTCTGGATGTTTGTCCTCGTGCAATTTATGTTTGTAAACTGCCTCCACGACACAGGAGAAAATCCTAGTGTGGAGGTAACGTTTTTAAAAAAAAAATCTACATTTCTATACACCTACAGGTCAACGCTCTAACAAATCCGTCACACGCTGAACTGAAAACCGTTGCACATTGTTGGCGCCACACGAGGTTCATATAGACGGTAATGATGTTTGACCGATGATCGATCGTTGACGTCGAAAAGATGACAGTGTGACAAAATATTGTTTTAACCTTTATAATTGTTAGAACCAATTCGCAGCTATATTATGGATGTAGCACGAAAGGGTCGGTTCAACCTGGGAAGGGCCACACTCTAATAGAATATCACCGTGAATTTTTTTTTATAGGATAAGGGTAAGAAACGACCACCGAATCCACTTAATGACAAGTATTTACTAGCCCATAGACATCCACGTCTATCCTCGATTACGAATCAAAATGCAGATGTATTGTCACTCGTGAGGACTAAGATGGAATCACTCGTTTCCAGTAAAAAGGTTCTCCGGAACTGGAGATCTAGCATGAGGTGGACTATGTGCTCGTTGGTCACCTTTATTATATAAAAAGGCAATGCCTATTGATCCTCTTCAAAGATAAAGTTACACGATATATACGTCCCACAGCTGGGCACAAGCCTCCTTTAATTTCTGAGATGTTTATATATGCCCTCAAAATAATTAATTCCTTAAACATGCAAGTTTCCTCCCGACTTTCCTTCAACACCGAGCCGCAATGAATTAACGATTTCATTGGTGCCAGCTGGAATCGAATCCTGATTGATCTCATATGAAATTCAAGGCAAGCGCTCAGCCCTTGAGCTGCTAAAATAATAAAAAAAATAACTATACCATATTTTGTTTTTCGTAATTTCGTTAGTTTATTCCCTCGTAATGCATATTTAAGCCATCGGATGGGGAAATATTTGGATCAACTATGTACGATAAATTGAAACGAAAATTTATCGAGGTCTACCATTATATTTATATTCCATAATACATATTTCATTTTAGTTCTTGACTATGATAATATCCCTAAAAAAAAATTAATAAGTATTAAAAATTATTTGACTTTTTATAATATATGCGGCGAATCTTTCCAAAAACGGGATCTAGATAAAACTTACTATCTAGATCACTAAATTGACACATATTTTAGAATCCTGCCTAAGACATAGGTATGAATAACTCCGGTTCCGTTGAAGCAATATATTTCAATCTCGGTAAATAGAAGTCACCAATTCACTAAATCTTAAAATAGAAATCACATCTCAAAACAAACAATAATTGTGTTTTCGAGAGGAGGGAATCCTCGGAAAAAAGAGCTATAATAAATTATTATTAAATAATAATTCTTTTATTTCACATCTTGATATTGTTAGTAGTAATACATTACGCACCTTAAATACTAATGTTAGTTTCTTAAATATGTATAATTACTTTTCATCACACATATAACAGTGGTAGAGCCACGCGGCAGCTTTTGCTGTCGCTCGGATGGGCCGGCTCGAACCGGGGTGGTACCACGACCTCACAGAAAACCAGCGTGAAGTAGAGGTTTACCTCTGCGTTTCGCTTGGTGAGTGCAGGTGGCCGGAGGCCTTTTTTACTGGAAATGAGGCATTCCATCTTAGTCCTCACGGGTGACAACGCATCTACATTTTGATTTGTAACAGAGGATAGATGTAGATGTCTATGGGCCGCAGCAACCACTTACCACCAAGTGGACTGTGTGCTCGTTTGTCACCCTTATCCTATAAAAAAAAAGTTCCAGTGACTAAGCATATACCCGTCTCATCGTTCGGCGAACATGTACAGGAAGTACACTCTTTTACGCATTATTGCAAAGAAGTCATCTGTTCTTGCTTCTGCAAACATCCCTGATGCGGTACAAGATCGAGGCTGCCCCAACGGGCCTCTGAAAATGTTATTATATACACGAAGGTCACTGTAAGCGCGCTTAGTATATGTTGTCCATTAGCTGCATGAGTTAAAAGATTGGCAGTAGGTTTTAGAGAGTACTATCTTGACTTCTTTGCTGCACCGTGCATACCTACGAATCAACATATTTCCACGGACCGACAGTGCCCTTCGCTCCCTTTCGATGTCCATATCATCTTTACGATTTTCAGTAATGTAGTGGCCTAGATATTTAAACTGTTTTACTCTGGCTAGGGCAGTACCATTAAGCTCAATGGGAGGCACCTACTTGGGACACTTATTTCCAGCTCTAAACACCATAAACTGTCTTTTATTACCATTGTATACTAAACCATGTCTAACAGCATAATCCTCACAAACACGTAACAATTTTCTAAGAACACTGACAGAGGGGGCTAGCAGCACCAAATCATCTGCTTAAATTATTATTTTATATTAACTTAAATTATTTAAGCATATTCCATCTACATAGCATGCGATATATATATGCTCAACCCACCGATTAAGTCATTAATGTACAGGCTGGACAGTTTTGATGAGCTTAAACCCCCTTTACTCATTCCATATTCTAGCCCGTAAGGATCAGAAAAGGCTGCCTATATGACATTATTTATTTGATTGCTGTACCAATACTCAAACATTGCGATAAGTTCAGCAGGCATCTCGGGTTTCTTCAACTTACTCCACAGTATTTCATAGGACACCATATCGAAGGCTTTTGACAGGTCTAGAAAACAAACATACACAGATGTTTAGTACTCGACGGTTCGCTTGAGGCCAAAGATGGCACTCTCTGTTGAAAGATCAGATAGGAAGCCGAATTGAGCATTGTGTAGCTGCAAATGTTTTCATAAATACCTATCAAGTAGACCGTCCAGCACCTTTGCTAATATTGTAGCCTACGATATAGGTCTATAGTTGGTTATGTCCAATATGTCCCCAGTTTTATTTTTGAGAATTGGCACAAAAATTGTCCTCATTAAATTATTTGGCAGATATCTATATCGTAGGCATAGTGAAAAGAACAAACCCAACAGCCTATGAAGATGGTCACCAGTATGATTGCTCAATGCCGAGATCATCAATCCCGGGGGCCCTCCCTCTTTTCATGTTCACCCACCTGTTTAGCTGTGAAGCGAACCGGGTTTGTATCAGGAGACACCTCCGTGTAGGTTTTACCATTTAGCGGTCCTAAAGGAGAGATAACATTAAAATATTGTCTAAAATTTAAATCTCTTTTTTCTCACTAGTGTTACCAATGCTCACAGGAAGGTCAGACCGCGAGTTTAATTATTTATTATTTTTTTTAAAACGACGTCTGCTCTCACACATTTGATCATACACAAATATCCTTTTTAGGTTTGCCACATTGTAAACATTTATTAAATTGTATCCTGGACCCACCCGACTACTGTTTTCTTTTTTAATAATGGTAGTGTGGTGTAAGGTGTTCACTATAGTCTCATACATCTTATCTAAAACCTCTATGTGATCTAGATACGTGCACATACTATCACAGCAATGATAAAACTCCACCGGTAAATGCATGTCTCTAAATTTCGAATTAAATACAGTATTTTTATATTTATATATTTGATGTGTTTTTCTGTTACTCCATATTATTTTATTATCCTTAACTATATTTTGTGATATATTAGACCTTACTTGTGCTAAATCATAGGTAATACATATAGGGAAATGATCCGACCAACAAATATTGTATAAAATATAGCTGTATCTCTGAAATTATTAAGTCAATATTTTTTTTAAATCATTATTTCTCACCAATTCTTCAAATCTTGAAATAATAAAATTTAGGATACCGTTGCGGAAAATTCCTGCGTGGAGAACGCTATATAACTACTGATGAAAGGGGTTTTTCTTACAGTTTTTTTGGTTCTCTGCTGTTGTGATCCAGCAGATTGAAGAACGCTGAAAATATATACGTTTTAAAAATCAAATAGTTTTATAGAATTGACAAACTCTTCCAAGCAGCATTTTGTGAGAACAAATGTTCGACGGCGACCCAAATGGATCGTCCAAAACAGATATCCCAAGCAATAAAGTATAAAACCGCCGCCGAAACGACACGAACATAAGCTACGGACCAACGGAGTTAAGGCTGGGAACTACTCACTTTCCTCACACTGCCAAAGTCGTCGAAATGACACACCCACTAATTATCTCCACCCTCAAACTCCTCCAGCTTTGCTTAGTTCGTGAGCACTCGGGGGAAAAAATCCTCGTTTTTTTGTTTTGTTTAAAAGAATCCGTGAAAAAATTCGGAATATTTTTGCATGGGATTAAATTTTTTGTCCCGACCTTTCAGCTGGGATTTTCGCCGACTAAAGCGCAACTTGTGACAGTGTTTTAAGCTTTAAAACCCTAGCGAGCGTACGCTTCCCTTTTATTTCCATTGTATTTTAATTGTGTTAGAATATCTAAAAAAGAATTTTTAGTTACGGCACTCAAAGAGGATCATGCCAATTTACCCTTTGCCTTTATTCTTTTTTTTTTTGAATACACTTTTCTTTTATAATCATCATAGGCGTGTTGTATAAAGAAATATTCCGGTTAATAACTGGTCCTGTGTTTACCTTCTTTAATTCATTGTCATCATTATAGACTTCACAAGTACTCTGCTATTAATATTTTTTTTATAGGATAGCCACAGTCCACCTGATGGTAAGTGGTTGCTGTGACCCATAGACATCTACATCTATCCTCGATTACGAATCAAATAGCAGATGCGTTGTCACCTCTGAGGACTAAGATGGAATGCCTCGTTTCCAGTTAAAAGGGTCTACGGTTTTCTACACTCACCATACGAAACACAGCAGCGTTAAACTGCTATTTTACACTGATATTCTGTGAGAGCGTGGTCCTTCCACGGTCGAGCCGATCCATTCGTGCTACAACTATACCAGATATATAGCTGCAGCATGGCTCTACCACGTATAAAGTCTCCCCCAGAGACTTTTACGAAGACCATAGAACTTCTATTATTATATCTATGGTGAAGACATTTGCCATAATTACAACATTTGGCAGGCGGGTTGGCATGTAGTTCTTATATTGTTCTCTTCTGTTCTCAGGAAGATAATACTGCTCATCACCTAATACATTTTCTTTTTTTCACCTTCTACGATTCCCACGGGATGATATGGGATAGATGGCTCACATCACTAAGCAATTTTTTATTTATTTATTTATACTTTCATGCACAAAGTAGTACATATGGCGGACTTAATTCCATAGGGCATTCCCTACCAGTCAATCATTAGGCTAAAAAGCGATATATAAGAGGCGGTGCAGCGGTAATCAAAATAGAGAGGGTAAAAAAATATATTATATTAAGATAAAATTTTATATTGAGATAATAGTTAAAAAAGTTAAAGTTATGGCCTATATGTATGTATGTATCCTACTGCTGGGCACAGGCCTCCTCTCATTTTTGAAAGGGTTCAGCGGACATTTCCTTGCCCTAAAACCCTCTTAGCAATATTAAAATAATAATTAGATAATAACTGCAGCGTGGACAAGTGAGGAGAATTACAACCCATTTCTCTCTTTCCATTCTTCTGAATTTGGCGCGGAACATAAATGCTCTCAGAATACGCGTAATGCTGCTGTTTCGTTTGGTGAGTGTAGAGAATTGGAGATCCTTTTCACTGGATACGAGGCATGCCATCTTAGTCTTCAGGGTTGACGACGCATCTGTATTTTGATTCAAAATCGAGGATGAGTATAGATGTCTATGGGCCACAGCAATCACTTACCATCAGGTGGACTGTGTGCTAGTTTGTCACCCTTTACCAATAAAAAAAAAATAACGCAATCAAATAGGTTGCCAGTAATGTATAAATAAGGCCTGTTAATACTAATCAGCTTCTATTTCTAATCAAAAATCGATAATACAGCTTGATGCTATCGATTTGTACTGTTTGACGATAATGTTCACATAATTATATGATATTGTATCTTTTATAAAACATTTTTATTAGAATAAGAGTGACAAGCGGGCACACAGTCCACCTGATGGTAAGTGGATTTTTTATTTTTTTAGGATAGGGTGAAAAACGAGCACACAGTTCACCTGATGCTAAGTTTTCGCTATGACATCTACATCTATCCCCGACTAAGAATCAAAATGCAGATGCGTTGTCAGCCTGGAGGACTAACATCTAACATGGAATGCCTCGTATCCAATAAAAGGGTCTCGTATCTCTCTCACTATACGAACAGAGCAACATTATTCTGTTGTTTCACGCTGGTATTCTCTGGGGGTGTGTCGACCAATTTGTACCAACTAAGTTTAGCTAGAGGGTCGATGCACAATGCATCTAACGTGCAACTATCTGCTAGGGTTCACAGTTGTCGCAGTTGTATATGCAACATGGCAAAAATATTTTGTAATATTTCTCGCTTTCCGCCCACATGTTTCAAATATTTATAAAACGCATTTTACAGACTTTTAATAACACCATAAATATTCATTAAATTTCTTCTTGAAATTATTTTAAATGTAAACATAATGAAAAGGACAGTTCGCACTTTTAAAGTAAAACTAAAAGAATATCTTTTAAATTTGCAAAGTTAGTTCTGTGTCGATGTATTACACCTTTCTTATGAAGGTTGATTGAATGTTTGTATATTATAAAAATACTTGCTAAATTCTCCATTTATTTTATTTTATTTTTGTATCTTATTAAATAATTTGATTGTGTGCCTTGTGCCTTGCATATGTTTTGTTTATTGTTTTGTTACGGTTTTTTTTTTTGCGTTGGCTTATTATTGTGCCTTTCTTTCCTAAATGTTAACAGTTTTTTTTTTTAAATTGTTATTTATAAATTTTATAAGAGTGTATTTTTATTTTTATGTTGGAGCCTGTGATTGGCTAAGTTTATTTTATTGCGCCTATGTCTCTGGCGTTTACTGAAAATCAGCGTTATAGTTATCACTATGTGGTTTCTATAACATTTGTGCTGAGTAGACGCCATTTTAGTTCCATTAATTTATTTTGTTATGTTAATTTGTGTTTTTGTTTAGAACTAAATAAATTATATTATTATTATATTATTATTATTATTAAAACTCTTTAATTCGCGACGTGATAAATTAAAATTTAGTTTTTCAAACGTCAACATGATTTTTACTATTAGTAAATACATTCGTAACGCAAGGTTACTTATTTACTAAATTATTCAGAAGTTCGACCCTAACCCAGTTTAACTGTGCGCGCTTGAACCGGACAATATATATAACAAATGCCAATAGACTTCGATTGACATTAAGCTACCTAGATCTCGCAGCTGGCCTGACCTCAGGTCGTGTGCCAATTGAACGCAATTGACATGGGATCGAGCCGCGGGAATCGTGCAAAGGAATATCACACATCCACTCCTTGCTTACAGTATCTAAACTCGAAAATGAAAAATATTTTATTATTATAACATTGAATTTGTGTTCGTTACTAAAGACGGTGTAATAATATCCACACCACACCGCTTATCGTCCTCTGGTGTCGTAAGAGGTGACCACCAGGAGATGGGCACCAGTTGGACAGCTGGGTATTTTTCTTTATAGAATAAGGGTGACAAACGAGCCACTGTCCACTGATGGTAAGTGGATGCTATGGCCCATATACATCTACATTAATCCTTCATTATGAATAAAAATGCAGATGCGTCGTCACGCATGAGGACTAAGATGGAATGCCTCATTTCCAGTAAAAAAGAGTCTACAGTTCCCTACACTCACTATACGAAACACAGCAGTGTCAAGCTGCTATTTTACGCTGGTATTCTGTGAGAGCGTGTTCCTTCCCCGATCGAACCAACCCATTCGTGCTACAACTATACTACTAATATAGCTGCAGCATGGCTCTACCACGTAAATAAATATTATAATTCGAATGATTAAGGTTATTGATGAACTATTAACGTCACACTTTGAAAATGCCCGCAAAGTAGGTTAATAGGAGTTATTTATCATAGGATTATCATCTATTGTAAATATTTTTGCATCATTTTGCATTTAACTATTAGCTGTCAAACACGCCATAAGTCTTTGGCGCCATTACATGCGGTGTGACCCGTCTTATGAAGCCAAAGGTTGCCATCTAAAGGCATAAAATAATTATATTAACTCTTTGACAACATAAATGTTATGACATTTCGTTTAAACACGGGAATTGCAGCAATAATTAAATGATTGTTGTTTTCATAATTGCCTTATAGTTTTAAATTTATTATAGTTACATTCACGGCATTAGAAGTAGTTACTTGAGAGGCCTAAGTACCAATGTTATATTAAAATTATCATCTGCATATTCTGACTCTGCATTTAAATAACAAGCCCCGTTCTCTAAAACACAAAGCGTGACCTTGCCTCACGAGAAATTTCCTCTTTTCAATTCATAGCTAAAAGCTAAAGAATCCAATATGTGGTCCCATTTGTAATTTATTATCTACACTCTAGAGTAATCAAATCCAAAAATCATCAGTCCCGTCCAAGATCCTGAAGTCACGGCCCACGGCGTAGTAGCCTATTCTTACCATAAAGCTTATAATAAACTAAATATGTTTCGTGTTGAAAACGAAGTTTAATTTAGAGCAATAAACGAAGGCCGTCACCCACCTCCAAATAAAAAGGTGTGTTGCCACCCCTGCGGAACGGAATTCCTTATTGCTTTTAATTATACCTTTCATTCAGCATGAATAACAGAACACAATAGTCGTTGTATTTCTGCTTAATATGTAAGAGAGTGCCAGCTATACAGAATATACGGCATATTAAAATTCAGAAGGATTACATTCCTTGACGTTCATGCTACTAGCCCGGGAGCTTTGACAGCTATAGTTCACAGATAACTCCCGGTTCGAATCCCATTTCGGGCCAAAATCAATTAGTCGGTTTATCTGTCAATAAATTCTTGAAATTTAATAATTGAAATTGTATTTTACTGTAAATCTATTGGTCCTGCGTCTATTCTCTCCGGATCGTGCCGGATTACCGCTCCATGCCTCACAACCTGTAATTTTACGTTCTCTATGCCATTCAAATTCAGACCGGAACAGAACAATGCAGGCACTAATATTAGGCGGCAGAAATAGGTAAAAGAATGGTACCTATCCACACAGATAGGAACTAGAAACAGAGAAGTTGTCCTACCTCCTAATATGCAAACTGGTATGATTTATGTACAAATAAGTCTCTATTGTTTTCGTCGTTCTTTTTTATTTAAAAATAAATAAACCTAGTCAATCAAATAAGCAATGTATTATAAATACAAAGGCTTCCTTTATCTTTAGCTTATGAACGGATACAATTACCCTACAAAATCCCGTGTATATGTAGAAAATTTGAAACAATAAAGGGTGTAATAACCTCATAAAGATCGATGAATAACGCGCATTGGCATTTCACGTTAATGCCATAATCAACTGAGTGTTGCCAGTTCGGTATGAAGCTAAAATACCAATTATGCGTCTGTAAACCGTTCATTTTAGGCTATAGATCGCGAAATATTTCGATTGCTATAACCTAAAACTGGTATGTGGATAGCAAATATCAATTCCAACGAGTATTAAATGTTTATTAAAAGGTTGAAGGTACAAAGTTTATATGCATTATTGTCTCGTTGCCTTTTGTTAGAAATATAATAATAATAGACTCAAGAAGACTATACTAAAAGGCTGATATTTAATTTGCCACGTATACCAGTTATATAGAAAATAAGTTACAAAAAAACATACAGGATCAAGCCGCAGACCTCTCCTACTATCTCATTCTGGTTTCCTGGGATCTCGAACTTTTCTTTAGAATATAAGGCATCGTATTACAAACTTCTATAGGTATAACCTGTCTCAACGAGTGAAACGAGAGAAGAGTGTGGTTTGCAAGATGATGTTGTGGTACCAGGATTAAGAAAGGAATGCTTCAGTGGTTTGGTCATGTAAAAAGAATGAATGAGGAAAGAGTGACAACGCAAATTTATGTTGCAGAGGTGAACGACAGAGTCGGGAAGGGACGCCCTAGGCGAAAGTTTATCGACCAAATTGGCGATGTATTGAAAATTAAGAGTACCTACAATCGACAAGTGTGTATGGTATATGGATGTGGAGAAAGCGAGAGAGGTGTGTCAGGATCGTGCCAAATGGAAGTTCATAGTCAGTCCAGCTTGTCATTCATATCGTCCACTGCATTGCAATTTTCTAGACACTGAAAACTGTTTTGTAGCTCGAGCTGAAAGGTTTCGGGACTTTGGAATAAAGCACGAGGGGGACGGAGCGTTGACTTCAATAAACATGACCTCTCCAACTTAACGTTTAGGTTTAGTGTGTCTCCCACCATTCGGTGATATTACGGTGACGTATATGGTGAAGATAATCTGCCGATAAGAAAGCGCGCTAGAAACTCAGCGAAGAATACTTTGAGCGTGTGAAACGCTCTATTTGTAAAACCGGTGATCGATAGAGCTTATCAGTTACAGCTCACCGGTGGGAGAGCTTCCACTCACTAACAAAGTACATTATAACATTACTCCGGTTCCCGCAACGTGATATCTTTAATCTTTAACTTTGAAGTGTTATGACAACCTAACCTTTTTCTTCATATAAAACTGTGCAATATCAGTGCTATGTATATATACACATATATATATTCATGTATTGAACAATAATAACAATAATAATTCATGTATTGAATAATAATAAGCGTCAGTAGCCTAATGGCAGAGCGCGGACTGCGAACTCGAAAGGTCGTGGGTTCGAATCCGTCATTCGACTACTGTCGTGAACCACTTCTAACACAAGCATTTTAAGCTTACCAGAAGTGATTAAAGGGAATATTAGTAATGTTCAATAGCATTACTAGTATTTAAAAAAATATATGAGTATTTTTGAGATTAACAATAATGTGCTTCAGACCGAATTTCGGTCACGGCGAAGTCTCAACGGAGACGAGCCACCTGTGCAGGACAGGATTATAGTGCCAGAGTGTATGCGCAAGCACAGGTACAGTCTATTCCTTCACTCTTACAGTCCAGTGGGTCGGCAAACCGACACGACTACAGAGAGATCAAGCGCAGGACCTATGGCTTTACGTGCTTTCCAAGGCACGGGGCTCAAACACCGCCAACTTCCTGATTCCGGGCAGCTAGCTACTCAGAATTTATTGACAGAAAAACCCAGAAACTGATTTTGGCCCGATCGGGATTCGAACCCGGGACGTCATAATGAGCAACCGCGTTCACGAGGCCAACGGGACAGTCAAATGCTACAGAGCTCGTTATAATTTAATCAAAAGCTTTCAGTAAGAGCAATATTTCATTTTTGTTAAAGATCGCCTCGCATTTATTTAATGATGGTACTGGGATACTACATTATGTAGTCGGGTTGGCAGTCCTAGCCACAACCGCTAGTGCACCGCTTAGTGCCGACGCGACGTGTCCAATAACTGTGATATATCGAGCTCATAAGTGCTCTTACGTAGCTTTTATGATTTTATAGTCTTTACATTTATGTGGAGGAATGAACAGTAGCAGTAGAGACAAGTTAAATGAATGTACATTTTTATTTTTTTATGAAAGTAAGTGTGACCAACCAGTACAGTTCACGTCAAAAAAGGTGCATTGTATGGATATCCTGTAACGCATACATAGCTACGTCTGTCCTCGTCTAACAAAACAAATGAGTTGTTAACCCTGAGGAATGCTTCGTTCCCAGTAAAAAGGGTCTCCGGTTCTCTACCCTCACCATACAAACACGGCAGCATTAAGCTGCTATTTTACGCTGGTATTCTGTGAGGTCAAGCCAACCCATTCCTCCTACAACAATAACATAGCTGCAGCGTGGCACTACCACATACTATATTTGATATAAGAAAACGTTGGTAAAAATATAATGCCTCGAATTTGTCGCCGGCATATACTTAGCGTTCACAATTAGGTCACAAACCAAACGCGTGACCAGATGTAACGAATATGTGCGAGGGTTTACCGATAGAGGAACGAAGTGGTTTCAGCTTCGACGGAAGTGCCACGTCTTCGCGACGACCTTACTACACCAACATATTATTTATTATGTATTAACGCCACTAACGTTATACTTTAATGCTTGGCTACGTACATCGCGATAACGCCGTCGTGCGGCCTAGGCATGATACTGGTGCAGCGCAGCAAGCTAATGAGGACATCCACGACTTTTTCTGCCACCAGGGCGGCGCCACTAGAAAGTGAGGTGTAATATTTGACAGATTTCATAGCGGGGAAGTTAATTTGTTCGGAAAATGTAAAGGTTATAGTTTCTTTCTGGACTATTGGCTATATTTTATATTGATAAGATTAAAAAATAAATAAACCAAACCACAGATATTCATAAAAGTAGATAAATTTAAAAAAAAATGTTAAACATGTGCAAGAAATTAAAGAGCAAACCATTGACGCGTCGGTTTGTGTATTAATATAATACTCTAGAAACTGATAAACTTTTATTAAAAACCAACTTCACAATTAAATTACATTGTGTAATAAAAAACTTTACCTCAGTGTCAACTAGCGACATCTGGTGAGCAGAATTTTTTTTTTATAGGATAAGGGTGACAAACGAGCACACAGTCCACCTGATAAGTGGTTGCTGCGGCCCATAGACATCTACATCTATCCTCGTTTGCGAATCAAAATGCAGATGCGTTGTCACCCATGAGGACTAAGATGGAATGCCTCATTTCCAGTAAAAAGGGCCTCCGGCCACCTGCACTCACCAAACGAAACGCAGAGGTAAACCTCTACTTCACGCTGGTATTCTGTGAGGTCGTGGTACCACCCCGGTTCGAGCCGGCCCATCCGTGTGACAGCAAAAGCTGCCGCGTGGCTCTACCACTGCTATTAGCCCTCATTGCTACAAAAACCCTCACATAAATTAGAGGATGCCTGTGCCCATAAGTGAAACACATATAGGATGCATGTGACGATACACATATTCCGTACATACATGTATGCATATGTATGTGCGGAATATATATATCGTCCCTTAGGTGTAGGCGACACAGAGAACTAAAAGAGGAAATGGGTAGCAGTATCTTCCTCGTCGTAACAATTCAAAATTATAAAAAACTTCGGTCGTTATCCGCCTGCTGCAAATTACCCCTATGAGGCACTATATGAAGTAGGCCTATGTTCAACATTGGACTTTTATAAGCTGTAATGGATGTAATGGTTATAGGATGTAACTTTGATTTTTTACTTTAGAATAGTGTTAATAATAAAACAATGACCCAGATAGTACGTACTTCGTTATAACGATTAAGAAAAACGTAATAATCGATATTCTGTTAGTATCGCCAAGGCTGTCTTTACAAATACAACGTTAATGACGTGATATTTGTACAGAGTAAAATAAGTATAATACTAATACGGAAATATTTATACTGTACAGTTGTCAAGGTAAAAATTTTATGATAAAATTAGTAAAATGAAATTTTATGTTTGCATTTACCATTTGTTCTTAATGAATGGAAAAATTAAGTAAGTATATTAAAACTCTATGTTTCGATGTACCATCATTTTTATATCTATTAGGGTTTCAGAATAAGATTTATATAGTCAAAAGTGATAGAGATAGAGTGGGAATAGAGGCCAAACAACGCATAGGAACTCTGCATAGGGTAAAATACCGAGTAGTCAGTCTTTTAGTGAGGACTAAAATTGGATTCAACTGTCAATCATTATTCCCAGAAAGGTTATTTATAAAATTTACTAAAGAAATCAACAAAACATTATATTTATATTAGAATCATATAAAAAATGAACATTAAGCAAATTATGGCACTTTTCACCAGTACTCAGCCTAATTTCTCCACAATTCAGCCATGTCTTACCCTGTAGTCAGCCTTTCACTTATTCCTGCATATTTGGCCTATAAACTCTTTGTTGTCTTTTTTAACAGCCATTAAAGAAATATATCTCGAGAGTCAAGTAGTTATTAAATAATAAGTCTATATTAAAGATATTGTGAAGAAGACAGATTATAACAAGAAATAAATAAGCCAAGATCACATCTTTAAAATATAATGAATGTCTGCAAAGTAACTCCAACCTCAAAAATACACCTATTAAAAAGATGTGCCTGTACCACAAAATTATGTGCCTATACTCTTTGCGAATATATGAAATAAACATGGATATTATTTTTATTACAAAAAAAATATCTTAATGGGATGGGGACACAGAAAAAATATCTGTAATAGGATATTATGATGTTGTTTTTTATATCTAGCTTGCGGGCATCGGGAAACGAACACAATAACATAACATATTTTACGACTAAGGCGTTCAATACAAAGCCATATATAATAAGGAAACTTGGAACAATCAACGTTTTAGCGTAAGTAGTGAAAACATGCAAGAACAAATCTGCAACAGTTGTGAACAATGAGTACATAAATGCAGTGTTTTTACGCGCATCAATCAATGATTTCTACATCAAAAACGCGCGCGAATACCGAGCGTGATTTCACGTAGACACCGTTCTGAGGTGCCACTGCGAGCGGGTTCAATACTTCACAATATTTTTTTTATAACTGACATAAGTATCACAATTGGTTAAATGCATTGAACGAACCCATGTATTATTAATATCACTTCAAGGGAATTAAGCAACGTGGCATAATATTTCAAACAAACTCACACATTAAAGTTCCTTACTAATATGCTAACAATTTAGTATATTTTATTGCGGCTCAGAACCCACAGTTAAAAGTTGACCCAATTTCTCGATAGGTTTTAGGTTTTCTAGGTTTATTTTGCCATACATTATAAAAGTCACTTACAGCATTTACTATATGACTGTGATTGTGCTCGTCACTCGTCGCCAGGGACCTTTTTTATAATAATGTGCAATGCGAATTATAATTAATTAATAATATGATAATAACGGTATTTGAACCAATACTAATTCACATCGCAATTGGTAAGCTACGCTTACCGTATCTCAATTTGCATTGGGTCTTTTCCTTGAGCTAAGAATTTTATTTTATTTGCATTCACTGACTAGATGCATTGCTAACTAACTGACACATTTCATCCTACTCATCATACTCAACTCTCTGTCTTCTGTTGGACAAAGGCCTCACTCATATTAGGTAAAAGCTTTTACGTATGTGTTTGGAAGAAGATAAGCAACGTTTACTCTTATATGTCATGCTTTGTATGGTAACTAAAGAGGATTTTGCGTACTTTTTTAGGTATACATTAGGTATAGGTATAACCTATTGGTTTGGAACCTCTGGTGAGAGAAGACCCCTAATGTCGACAACCGACGTATTCTCTTACCCATTATTTTTCAATATAAACGCATACTATCATGTGTAATAATAAAACAAAATTAACTGAGCATACGGTTCTCTCCATAGATATAAGAAAGTTATATTCCTATGGTTCTCTAATTACTTCGTCTCGTATTCCGTCATGATGATGCTCTAGCGCAAATAAACGAACATCATCCACGTTCTCTAAATATTTTTAATTTTTTAGACATGCTGGTTTCCTCTATTATTACTAATCTTTCATCACCGAGCAAGGGGTGAATAAAAATCTAAAATACAAAACAATTAGATAAAAGAACCACGTCCTCGCAGAATACCAGCGTTAATTTGAATTAAAGTTGCATCAACACTCAAAATATGAATTGAGTAATTCAAAAAGTATAAAATACAAAATAGATTTTAAGGAATCACATGATCGGCTTTCTCACAATTTCAGCTTATAAACGAACTTTTGCTATACATTTTTTGTTTTCTCTTCCTGATTTTCTCAATGTCTAAAAATATACCGTAAATAATGCGCTTTGAATCACAAATAGGCAAGACGTCCCTTAAAATATTCTCATTCATTTTCCTGCAAATACATAAATTAAGCATAGCCACAAAATACGTTCGCATTCCAAGCTTGCGAACAATAAATCTTGCAAATTAAGAGAAGCTGGATTAATTGTATTTAACAAAAAGATGGCGTGCCTCGCAAAACTCAATTCAATCCACTGGCCTCTTAAGTAAAACAAATAAGTAGTCCGTCCACACGAACATACTTCTTGCGTACCATTCAATGATTTCCACTTTAGGCGGCGCACAGAAAATACCTGAATTTTTTCATTACGTGTGGTGAGAGTGTAAACGGATGCTCCGCACCACAAACTAATAATCGTTTCGAATGTCTGTTTTGAATTTATTCTTTAGAATTTCGTTTTTTATAATATAACTTTTAGTGTTAACCTATGACACTTTTAGTGGTAGGGCCCTTTCTATCTAAGAGTCTCGGAGTCTCCTTGTGTTGACACTCTCACCTACTGCTGCCGCCGAGTACAATGAACTGTTTTGTTCCAGTTTGAAGGATAGCCAGAATATACTACAGGCCGTGAGGCATTCCATCGTGGTTCTCGGAGGCTTTTTTGATTGAAATTAGTGGCAAGTGTCTATTTTTTAATCCACCTGATGCTAAGTAGATGCTGTGGCCCATGGACTTCTACATCTATCCTCGATTAAGAAGCCGAGCTATCACAGCTCTAATATAATGATGATGGGGTAACAAAGGAGCAATTTGTAAACTAAGTTCCATAACATTATGTGATCTTAGATGGTGATAAATATTCTAATACAAAAACATAATGTTAGTAATGTTGATATTTTAAAAAGTCAAATCAAAGTCACACAATCGTTAAGAACACACATCAGCTTTCACTTTACGTTTACATAAGGTCGCGACATTATTGTGATTAAATACTATTTAAAAGCGCTTTATGACAATTTTATGTTCTTAATAATAGTGTTGCTAAATGATACATCATGACGTATCCATAATTTATATTCCCTGTATACTTTTCGTTACTACAAACTTTAAGTTTTAAACTATATTATATGTAACTTGAAAATTAAATTATGAAATAACGCTTATTTACTTTAAAAATGAAAAAATAACATTTGATATTCCTGATAAAAAAATACCTACACTTTCTTTTTACTATTAGATCTGTCATTTTGCTTATGAACTTGGTTGTAGTTCACCGTTTCACCGAACATTCGAGATAGGTTGGGGTTGAGTTTTCGCTCGTATAAATATTGCCACGTCGCCACATTATCGGCAGACATTAACTAATTAGCATTAAGTGATAATTTATTTTTCCTTGTACAATATTAAACAATTTAAATGATAAATACAATATTAAAAGAACAGTAATTAAAAAATCAGACTTCGTAAAAAGTTTACTTTACAAATTTTATACCCTATGTCACTTCCACAACTAAGACTAACCCAACGACATCCCATACGTTACAAATCTATCAAGACATTCAGGCTACAAAACGTGCCAAAGAGGTCTCCGGTTCTCTACATTCACTATATGAGACACAGCAGCATCAAGCTGGTACTCTGTGAGAGCGTGGTCCTCCCCCAATCGAGTCGACCCATTCGTTCAGCAGCCATAATATAGCTGCAGCATGGTTGTACCACGAATATAGTTAGTAAGGGGTACCAGGATATTAATATCAAAGCTAAGAGTATTTGCAATTTTAATTTCGTTAAAAGAAAATATTTATTATTTTATAAACTGTCTGTGGTCAATAACAATTCGTTTATTTGTAAAAGTGAGCGTTACAGCACTTTCATTTGATAGGTAATGAATAAATAAAAAATGACAGGCGTAACTTCTTTCCAGCCGATTAGCCGGGTTCAAAACAAAAGTTGCGCAATAATTATCCACGATGTAAATTTCCCAACCTAAATTCACTAAAATGTTTTTATATTCCTATCTTTACACACTTTTATTAGTTTCAACTTGTAGACGGCCGATTGACTTGAAAATTTGCACACGTATCAAGGACTGATGACAATACAATAATTTAATGACTTTATCCTTGTACCATGATCAGGATCACCAGTATAAAATAAAATAATTATCAGGGTCATCACAGAAAATAACTTAAACAAGATCATGGCCAATGCGTGTGGCTATGACCTTGTTTAAGTTTTTTTTAACTGTTATTACTCTTCATTTAATTATTACTGTACTGTACATTTATTTTTTTAGAATAATTATGACAAACGAGCACACAGACCACCTGATAGTAAGTAGATGCTGTGGCCCATAGACATCTACATATTACCGGAATTAAGAATCAAAATGCAGATGCGTTGTCAGCCCTGAGGAGTGAGGACTGAATGCCTCGTAAAAATGGTCTTCGATTCTCTACACTCACCACACGAAATACAGCAGCATTAAGCTACTATTTTACGCTGGCATTCATGCTATACTATAGTTGCAGTGTGGCTCTACCTCGTAGACTCAATTAAACGACTTACTATAAATCTAAGTATTACATTAACATCATAATTATCCTCATTAGATTTACCGCTAGACACTTTACGAGAATGAGACATCTAGCATGCATTAGCACTTGAAAGGGTTACCCACAACCCTTTAGCGGATACTTACTACGTAGTAGGACTCCTTTTTATCCTGGAGTCTGTCTGGGTACCATTTTCTTATCTATGTCTGCCGCCAAACCACAGTGCCAATACTGTGGTATTCCGACTGAAGGGTAAAGAGACCTAGTATATTATGTAATCGCAGACTATAAAGCATTTCATCAGTCCTTAGAGGTGACATCGCATGTGAATTTAAAATCCTTCTTTGTTTGAGATTGATTACAAGTGTCCATGGTCTGCGGTAGCCACTTAACACCAAGTCCACTGCTGAACATAGGCCTCCTCCATAAATTGCCTCATTTGGTCACTCCAGTTTTATAAAAAAAATACTCTCGCACTAGTAAAACTGTTTCTGATTAACAAACTGTTAAATTAGGTTTTAGCATTTTAGGTGGATTTTCTTCTATGAATTCGTCGCAAAAGCCTCGTCCATCAATTAGGAGTAATAATGGTAGCAGGACAGTACTAAATGAATTAATATACTTTTTTAATATGTTTACACCTTTGTCCAACGCTGTAAATCTGTATTAAAGTAATAAAACTTTGATATAATTATTGAAATTAATAAATTCGACGCGAAAAAGATACACGACTGCAATTTCAAATCGCGCTCTTTCTACTCTGAAACATTGAAGACTAAAGAAACGAGCAATCCGCTTACGCTCGTAGTACGACCGCACCCACCCGCTAATTACTGTATTTAAAGAAAGCTTGCAGAACGTTGCGTGTGCTTGAAATGCATCGAGTAAATAATTCATAACTTCCAAGTGGGTCAAGTTCATGTGTGTCGATCCTTAACTCGCATACGTACAATGCGACTGTGAAAAAAACCGGTCAGACTTGACACTCTCCGCGTATGGCAACACATAGGTACTACAACTGCATCGAACGGAAAATGTAGGAATCGTTTTCATTGATTCGTTCCTTTTCACTACTAGTTTTTGTATGTGTAGATTAGATACATAATTACTACAAGATTTTTTTAAATAGTTTTGAGATTGGAAGTAAATTTTCCTGTAAATATCTCTTCTCTTTAAAAAAAAGTTTACACTAGATAAGAATTTTGTACTATATCGTGGAAGACGTTTACAGACATAAATTTCACGAAGACGAACATCCAGACCCGGAACTAGTTTTGTATGGTTTACAAATAATTTTAAGACCGTCGCGTGTCTCAAACCTGCGGCCCTCAGCGTCGCAACTCTAATAATTATAAATTAAATAATTTTAAGAGAGCTAGTACTATTAAAGTCCACTTCTGAACTTAGGCCTCCTCCATAGATTGTTTCATGTTAATGCAGCAAAATTTCAAAATAATGGGTCCTAAGTAACACTGGCGTTTTTGGCCCGATCTGGATTCCAATCCTCATGATCAGGAGTCTGGTTTACGAACGAAGCAGTCAAAGAAGACCAAACCACATAACTCAGGCTGTAAAATCTCCTTCCGATGGAGGGAGTCCGACGTCTCGCATCTTTGACGTTGCTGAATATTTTACGTCTGGTATAAACGGGTTAGGTAATCTGCCATCTGTTGTAAGGTCTAAGTTGTTTCTGGCATTTTCCTTAGTCTTATGACACCCTCGGAACGAAGCGGTGGTAGCCCGGCCCCGCACAGCAGAATTCTTCTTTTATTCAGTATGATTAACAATGTTTTTTTTCTTTATTTTCCAGTCAGAAAAGCTACAACAGCCCCTGGAGTTGGACGACGGTGACGGCGACGGGCGACTGACCGCGGGCGCCGCGCGGGCCAGCGCCCGCGCGCCCGCCGTAGACTGGCGGCGGGCCGGGCGGCCGGGGCGCCGGGCGCCGGGGAGCGGCCAGTACGGGGCCAGCCAGCTGAGGAGTTGCTGACCATAGACAATTTTTATTTTTGTTGCAAATAGAAATGAGGGATAATAATCTTACGCTCACCAGGTGTCGCTAGTTGGGACTAAGGTGAACTTATTTGATACGATTTAATTATAATTCAGGTTCTAGTGTATACGCAAAGCAATCTCAGTGCTATATTTTTTTAATTCTTCTACTTTTAGGAATATCCGTAGTTTAGTTTATCCAGCAACTAATTATTATAAAATATTTAAAAAAGAAACAGCGATAGAGTAGTAGCAATTTTCTAAAAAAAAATAACTTCTCACGCTATGAAATCTGTCAAATATTTCACCTCATTCGTAAATGGCACCGCGCTGGTGACGGAGAAAGCATTGGTTTCGTACGATTGCATTAGTTTAAAAATGCTGTGTATCGATAAATACTAATAATAATTTTATTTTTATTTCATTGTCGTAAGGTCACATTTTTATTACTGGCAACAACTATACTTACTACCAGACTTCATTTTGGTGAAAATTATTTAGGTTAGCAATGGCCTCTAACTTACATCCGATTTCTAAAATAGTGCCAGAATGTTTTTCTATTGTTAATTTACTTACGTATAGAAAGACATACAAATATTTTTGTACCTATGCAACTCCACGAAGCAAAGGCCCCCGAGTGTTGAACGAAATTATCCGTCCGATGTTGTTAGCTCCCCGTGTCGTAATCTCCCCGTGGCCGTCCCGTGTGCTATAACATAACACCTTATGTCGTAATTCTCTGAACTTATCTGTCCGCGGAAAATTGTTTATTTGCTTATTTCGACTAGTCAACTGTGCAAACTCGATAATCCGATATATTTCTACTATTTCGTTACTACCTACTATTTATTAAGTAATTTTAGCAGTTTTCTATTACTGTAGTCTTTTAATAATTCTACATTATTGTTCTTTTGATACGCTTATAAACCGATCCTCCTTAGTAATTCTTACTAAATAAATAAAACACGTATACTACAATAGTTACTATTTTTATATTATCTCCCTCTTAGGTGGTAATACAGCAAGTAAATGTAATGGAAAGCAGTCGCGCATTAGCACTATTTCTTTTGAGCAAAAATATCTTTTTCCGAGCCATTGAAACTCAACCGATTTAGATATATCTAGGATTTTCGCTCAGCCACGGAAGAGATGTATGATCGCTAAGATTTCATAAATTTCACCAAATCCGCCGGTTGCGTATAACTTATAAATTTAGATTTCATGTTAAAAATATGACACACGTTTTTGAACGTCTAATTATGTACAAATATTAAATTATTAATTAATAAACAAATTTAATATCACAAGTATATTTTGTCATGTAAGCTTATAAAATTATATAAAAACTAATTTAACGATTTTAATTTCCACTTCAGTTAATTAATTACTCTGCGTTTTCTTTATCCCGCCTTTTTTTCTGGTATATCTATATAACAAAGCAAAGCAACCATCAAAACGAAAATTTAATTAGAAACGTGTGGCTTTGGAACACTAAACAGTTAATCATAAATACGAAAAATCTCATTTTTAAAATATTAATAACAACTCATTTCTTAAATATAGTTATTTACCGCTTGTAAATAATGATATAATAAGTTACTTCTTTTTTATATTACCGTCATTATTAAAACGTACAGATAAGTTCACAGCATTCAAGTTAAACCACTGGAACGGAATTGCCTATCTTTAAAAGATAACCCACCTCTATGGAGCGTCCGCTGTCTAGATTTTAATCGGTGCGGCTAGAGATTTTACAGCGATCCAAGAAAAGATGTTCTATGCAAACCAGATTAAATCCATTTTGGCTTGCAATACTTTATAAGATAATCATTATTTAGGTAATTTCTACTGATGGTACCTTCCCATGACAAGAAAGTGAGTTTGTTCAAAAAAAATATCTATAGTACTTACGTGTATTCATATTTCTTTATGACGAGGTGATAGAGACGATTCACAGTGTTTTATCGCTTTTTGGTTATTTAATAATAATTTATAAGTTAATGTGAAGATTTAATTGTTAAAATATTTACATAAATAATATGAAATTATAATTGTATAATGTGTCTTATATATTTATCTGTCCTTTACATAAAAGAGTTCGTTACTTGTATGTATCTGCACAATGTAAAACGTAAATTTTCTTTAATTACTATGTCATTGTTATGTTAAGTTTATTTAGAGTGATATACTCAAAATCATTTAAACCGTTATTTGTAAGGAAAATAATTTAATCTATCTTCTAATAGCTTTTGCCTTATTTCTTTTTAATATCTATAATAAAAAGACCATGTAGTTCTTCGTTTTGTTACCTATGTAAAATTTTTTGTTTGTTATTTATTTGTTACCAATTTAAAAATTTCAAAAATCAGCTGCCGTTATTCTTATTTTTGTAACTACTATTTTCCGCCATTACTTTTTAATAATGTAATAATCATAAATATTTAAGAAGAGAAATAATGTATGAGCAACCACATAATATGTATAAGATTTACTTGAACTATGGTTATCTCTTCGGCAGCCAAATGGGAAAATTTATGCATATTTCTTACCGATATTTTTGACAGTTTTATATAAAGTACCCCAAAATTACCTATCTATGCGTTGTACAAAATCGAAATGTAACAATATTTTTCAATTATCAGTCGTACCGTTGGGCAAGTGTAGGCGTTCTACATACCATATCCCTAAATTATAAGATGGTGCATCAAATCGGGTACAGTGGCGGACAAAAAGTGCACAGAGTAATTAATAATTTAGTTGTGATACACGTGTGCGCGTCGGAGTGTGCGCATTGTTACAAACAAGTGCAATCAGTTGGACTGTAAATGTATATCGTAGTTAGGAAATTTAAGAGGTACGGTGCATTTAATTTATGTAAGGGTGCGATTGGATCCGGGTTGACTTTGAAATTGAAGACTTTATCTATTATGTTTTTAGGTTTTATTACGACAACCGCCTAATCGCAGAACAACAAAAAAAATAGACAGCACTGCAAACATTTTGAGTGACCCCAAAACCATATTCAACTTTTGAAAGAGAAAACGCACTCACACGCAAATACGATGTTTAGGTGTATGTGTGCGTGAGTGGGTGTTCTAAATTCGGTATGGTTTTGGTAACACTTAAGGTGAAAGCTCCAGGGTGGCCCGCGAAATTCAAATTTTCTTACGTTTTTTGGAATTTGCAGGTCAGGGTCAGGTTGTATGTTTAACAAAATATGATTCGCGATCGTAACGAGTATGTATTTACATAATTATAATCATCAATACAACCCTCTAGGTTCGTATAATCCCATTGTATGGCTATTTCTAGAAAAACTCATTCAAAGGGGTTATATGAACTATAGGGTTGTAGTGGTGATTTTAATGATATTAATTCTGTAAATACATACTCGATACGATCGCGAATCATATTTTGTTAAACATACAACCTGACTCTGACCTGCAATTTCCAAAAAAGGTAAGAAAATTTGAATTACGCGGGTTACCCTGGCGCTTTCACCTTAAAATGTAAGGCACTAGTGTTCCATCTATCTTTTTTGTTATAAAGTAAAGCGATAACAAATCAAAAAGATTTTGTACATTGACATTGCTCTCTCTCCTTTTATCTCCCTCTCTGTTGCAGCTATACGAAACATTTTTCGATCGCCTAAAATAATTGTTAAAATTTCAAAATCAACCAGCATTCAGCATCCGATATATTTATAAAGACAAAAGGTTACAAGTTGACTATTCCCGATGAGAACTCATGGAAGAAATACTTATTTGCTTTAATGTTCATCACATCGGCCCAGTAAGTCGTGACATTTTTGACTTATTTCACGCAGTTTAATTGCGTTAAACAGATAAAAGTTAGTATATGTATTACCTTCGAATGCTTTAGTCGTGAGTTCTCGTCTCGAAGAGTTGTCGACAAAAGTAACATAACAATCGTGCTAAAATGAGAGCAGGACACTCAATGTTTATGATTTCATTGAACTATAAGCGATATATACTACCACGTTGACGTTCAAAATTTACATAAAGTAAGCAGAGTAAAGAAGCGCTAATAAATTGTATTTTAATAGTAATCTCTTAATAATGACGTTTGAGTAATAAGGTGAATTTCTAATAAGAAAATCCTCTCTCAATTTAGCCGTTTTTTATCTGTGTTAGCGTCGTAATTTAAAGTACCTATATTATGGGGTTCACTTTCATATAATTCCTTTGACATTTCTATATAATTATAATTTATTTTAAGAAAAAAACATAAAGACGCTGTAAGATATACCCTACTTAGATTTATTGAAAAAATGTTCACTAAAGCGGTCAATATCGATTTTCAATTATTTTAAATTAAAAGTTTGTAATTTCCTTGGTATACTAACACATAACTAACCTAACTTAACGCATCTTTTGGCATAAATAAAACTGTAAATTAGAAATATTATAAGATATTAAATATTTTATGTAATTAACGTAATCTATAAATAAAACACATACTTTAATGTAATAATCATATTACTATATTCTTAAAATGGTTTATTTAAAACAAATAAGGTACAGTTCAACAAAATACAACACTGACCCCTCTATGAACAGGTTTACTGTAGTTTAAATATTTACATTTACTAAATTATTATAAATATCGTAACTCAGAAACGTCACGTTTTAGTGTACACCTATAAAACATCTTAGATAGTAGGTAACATAAAATCTATATTGCGAGCGGCACAGAAATTCTTCTAGTTACACTTAACGGTCTGTACCAGAAACTTTCTAGACAAACACGTCATATGAAGGAAACAAATCTCAAATGGTGGTTCGGGATAAATAAATATAAAAAAGCTATTTAAAACCTTATAACGTAAAATTATAAATAATAATAACAAAATGATATAACGTAAAAATCAAAATAACACGTTCAGTCCCCATAGAAACATTTAAAATGACAATACAATCCGGGTAAAATATAGATTGATAAGTAAATTGACATACGATTTACTTACACACACTTACACATATATATCTTCAATGACTCAGTAGAATACTTTAGTAGGTGATTTTACAAAATATAGAGACTGATGACCTCTCGGTAGAGAGTAATTGTATTCTGTGCTGATGACTTCTCCTCGTCACTCAATGTAGGGGCACTAATTTGTGCGTAGAATTCATTCGTGTATAAGTTTCACGAATTTGTGAGCAAAAAACAAAACATTTTGAGAGTACAGAAATAATAATATTATACGTACACTTACAAAGTTACCTGGAAAAATGCTACTCGAAATAGATGTTAAGGTTGTTATAAAATAATTTTCACAGAAAGAAATTCAGATTTAACTGCAAATCAACAGTATAAATCAATCAAATAATAGGTTTGACGTCAAATATTATGAAAATTGTCGCTAACATAAATGAATTGTAAACTATTAGAATTAATTTTGGTTTATAAAAAAATGTTCTGTATCTCATTTGAGGGAAGACAATATGACAAATCAAAATAGCAAAAAAATGTGTCATGTTGTTTATCGTAAACCAAACAAAACCTCAGTCACAAGCCTCAAGTCCTGAAAAATGCGTAACCTTTCTCACTAGTTCCAGTTCCAGTCTGTAAACGATATTTTCACTTGAATCAGCATGACATCAAATTTCATAGTGGCTCAAATGTTGGGGCACTGGACCAAAGAGTATATAATCACATTTTACACTGGACTCTAAACGTGTTATCATATCACGTGACTGAGTGAATATTAAAGTTATAAACCAAGCACTGTATGTAGAAACATATTTATTTTGTATACGATTTTAGTTAGTTTAATATATTGTATAATATTGCATTTAATCATTCCTGACCATCCATTGTACTGATGCAAAAATATATTATTGTTAGAGAAATGTCAACGGAATTGTGAGGGCGGATCGAGATAAAAACATTTTTATCTAAAGTATTTATTTCGTTATTTTTTAAGTTTTCGATGATTTTAATTGTTCTCGTTGCTTTCCTTGGGAATCTTTATCGATTTTTAGACGTAGTAAGTACTGTGTGTGAAACGGGGATCGGATGCCGGTTTTTGTACACAATAACCGATAATTACTCATTGAATATCGGTGTAACCTACTTTTCTAGTGTACAATTCCATTTTTTCTATTCCGATGTCGTTGCTAACTTAGTATATAAGCCGGTTATTGCCGGTTTTAATGGGTTTATTCCGGTTTCAACCGGTTCCGTCCCCGTTAACGAGTAATGTTGTTGGTTATTACAGTTCGTGAGTACTCACTATTCCAAAAGTTTCCTGATGTAATTTATTGACTTGATAAATGAAATTACGCTTCTAAAGTGTACTATTACATAATATGTAAATATAGGACGAACTAATACCTATTATAATAGTGAATGTTGTAATTTGTATATAAGTAACGAAAATTAAATTTTAAATACATAGATAACATTGTGCGTATTCATTTATTTCATTTCCCTTTCCAATTATTATAATAATTTTTATGAAGAGGCTATAGTGGAAGTAATAGTAATTTCTAGGTAAATGTACTTAGTGCAGTTGAAAGCCGGCTCACTCAGACGAATGGATTGGGGAGCGTGACGACATAGCTAGATTCCAGCATTCCCCATATAAACATAAACATTATTATTTTTATTTGCAATTTTGTCAATTTAAAAGGAAATGATAAAAATTACGTAAAAATTTATAGAAATTGTAATCAATAAAGCATGATACACTAACAAATTATTTATATTTTTTATTCGTTAGTGTTTCAAGCCGGCTACAAACAATAAATTAAAAAAAAAGTTTTTGATGATATAAATTTACTATGAAACATAATGGAAATATGCTATATGATTTGTATGCAAATTACAACAACAACCACTTGCATCTGCAAAGCGGTTGGTGAATGCTATACGGCTGCGACACGTAGATGTCGCTCGACCCGGGTAGGACCGCACTCCCACAGACTACAAAATAAGATTGTTCAGCAGTACTATGCTTTTACTTACCAGTTAAAAGTACTATTACACAACAAAGGGCTCTAAATACAGCTCAAAGCTGTATAACGTATTTACGGTGCATTATAATGGTATGTTTATGCTATAAAGCAGCATTTGGCATTATCTTACTTCTTAAAAATGATTTTGTAAACCTTTAGGGTTTACAAAATCATTTTCTAAAAACAGTTGAAAGTTGTATAGCGGATTTACGTGGCATTATCATTGTTTATGCTTATGCTATTAAACTGCATTAAACATTTATTTGTTATTTAAAAATGCTATTGTAGATCCAAATTCACTAAAAACAGTTCAAAGCTGTAGAACGGATTTACGGGAATTTATAATGGTACAAGTTTATGGTATTAAAGCAGCATTAGGCATTATCTTATTACTTGAAAAAGTTATTATAGACCCTAAGGCACTTAAAATACCTGAAGGCTGTATAGCGGATTTACGTGGCATTATATGGTTCATGTTTATGCTATTAAACAGCATTTATTTTCTACTTAAAAATGCTATTGTAGATCCAAATGCACTAAAACAGCTGAAAGCTGTACAGCTGCGTTGTAGTTTGCTGCACTAAATCTAAAGGCTTTACAAAAGCATTTTGATATGCCATTATCCAACCGTTATACAGTGTAAAACATCGTAATGGTTTTGAAATGCCAATATAAAGCATCCAGATGCTCAGTGAACTTTAAGAGTATATACGGACCTTAAGTTCTACAAAAGTTTACTACACGTTGGTTAAAATGCTTCATGTGTTACTTGGGCTGTTTCTGTTTAATCTTGGGTGTTCTTGTATGTTATACGCATGGGAAGGAGGGTTGGGACAAGATTTTCGTATTATGAGGTAAGGATCATTTGTATAAGAGCACAGATGTACTAGCTGCAACTCACTTAAAGTACATACTTTAAGTGAGTTGTAGCTAGTACATCTGTGCTGGTATTTACTCAAATATCGATATTTTAGCGGATCCATAAATGCAAGAGTTCACATGTCCTCGTAATATATTTTTTCTTAGGCTGATTCCTTAACAGTTTTCTTCATTGTAGAGTATGTAAAGCAGCACTTACAATTATAATATTTAGATTTTTATATATCACAAATGGACGAGATCAGCGGAGAGTGAACAGTGATTAGTGAATTAAAATACAAATAAATTCCTTCTTCAATCGATTTTAATAAATAGTATCGATCGTAAAACATATGTAAAATGAGTTAATACAATTTTATTCTGTAAGATCTAATATTCGAATACTGAAAATCGATAAGTTTTTAATACATAAATAATAAAAATTCCATTGTAGTCCCGTTTCTATTTTTAATTACAACAAGTGGTTTTACATAATCACAACTAATAGGGTATGACAGTAGGATTTAGAATTGGCATTGTAGCAAACAAATTATGAGCTTATTGCACTGCACAATAGAAAATAAATTAGCTTGTACGCTGTAAAGATTTTTGGTATACTTTCCAACCAGTTAAATGTTATTTAAATTATTCTATTGCATCAAAATTGAACACGCAATTTTGATTTGTTCGTATTGAAATATTATAAAGACTTCATTTCGCGATGACAATATTTTTTAAAACTAAACAGTTTATCTCTAACACAGGTTATGTATATATATTTCTATGTGGTAGAGCCATGCTGCAGCTATATTGTGGTTGAAGCACGAATGGGTCGGCTCGTCCGGGGTAGGACCACGCTCTTACAGAATAGCAGCATAAAATAGCAACTTAATGCTGCTGTGTTTCGTATAGTGAGTGTAGAGAACCGGTGACCCTTTTTACTGGAAACGAGGCATTCCATCTTAGTCCTCACGGGTGACGACGCATCTGCATTTTTTTTATTCTTAATTGAGGATAAATGTAGATATCTACAGCAACTACTCACCATCTGGTAGACTGTGTGCTCGTTTGTCATCCTTGTTCTATAAAAAAAGGTTACTTGGGAAATTTTCCTATATAAGGCTATTTTGAATGCACACAAAGATTTCCCAACAATTAATGTCACGTTTTGATTAATATTTGATATTTGGGGGATACATATGCTGATTATAAATAATTTAATATTAATTTTGGTTTCCTGCAACTAAAACGCTGGATCATGAAAAAGAGATAATTTAAAACAAAATATGAAAAATATTACATTATGGTTTAAACTAAATTCATATCATTATAAACTTTTCTTAATTAATTATTTGTATCCGGCTCGATGAACTTACGAATAAAAATATAAATAAAAAGTTATCAACCAAAATTTAGGATTTAAGTAAAAAAAGTACATAGTATTTCAACTTTTATTGATTACAATTTTTCATAGAATGGTCAGAATGTAATATGTAATAATATTACATAAAAAACATTTTATAATAGTTTCTTAAAAGCCTAGAATACCATCAGTCGACCTTTGGTTACCTTTTTTGACAATTGTCAAATTTACCATACATATCGCATCTAACTAAAATAAAAAATTACATACAAATATACTGCTTATTTATATTTTTTTAATAGGATTCCAATATAAATGTGGAAATATACGTTAATAATTATTGTATGTGCATATACAAAAATCATTACAAAATCAGTTTTTAATAAAACACTGAGGCACCGAGGATTGCACCAAAGGCAGAGGCTACTTAAAGTTTATATTATGTAGCATAGTTGTACATATTGTCAACTAATCAAACATTTGAGCACATATCTTAAATAAACTCAGCATTAAGATTAGAGATTGTATACTCTTTGCTCAACATTATAAAGGTTTTTGAGTCATTACAACGACCCACGTTTCAAAAGTGTTTTGAAACTGAGTAACGTAAACTCAATATCTGCGATCATACATCAACATATTTTTATTAAGACTTAAAAACATTCTAATTTAGAATTTCTGTATATAAAAGTGTAATCACAATAGGAAGAACAACATGGAGGCATAGAAGGACGTTTTGGGGCATTTCGAAACCAGTCCGATTAATAATAATAAACAATAAATTATCTTACATTAACATAAAGTAACTAATAATATTTAGTGATCGGAAATTCGAATACAATAATAATTTAGCTCTTAATTTTGTCGTACTAATTTTTAATAGTATATACATGTTTTTCGGAATTAGAGACATTTTATATCAAAAGTTCGTTGATAATATGCGTTCTTATTTACAATTTCATAATCCCCGGGCTTTTTAGTAAGTTAAGTTTTACATAATGATTTCTTATATTTACGCGAACACTACACATTAAGTGAAACTAATTTTACGGATTTCATCGCGTTTAATTTTACTTTTCAATTCCCGACGTTTCGAGTATGCAGACTGTGAACATGTTCAAGACCGACCTCACCATTACATTAGATTTGATAGATCACAAATCCTTGCAAAAGAACACCGATTCCTACCAAAGATGATTCGAAAGGCTATTCAAATTTAAAAAAAAACATCCTGATTTCAATAGAGAAGATGGATGGCAGATGGTAGCCATCGGCTTGGGATTTTTTAAATTAAATCCAATCCCAAGCACACCACTTCAAGACACTGTAAGCTCATTCTGCGTAAATCGGACCAAAATTAATATTCAAAAACTGAAGGTAGCTGGACTAACTATGACATCGGGACGTCAAACACCTCAGACCTCCCTTAGACCATGGGTGATGTAAAGCGCCCGAAACGTCGGGAATTAAAAAGTTAAATTAAACGCGATAAAGTTCGTAAAAATTAAGTTTCATTTAATCAAAAGGGTTTCGCTTAAGTTGTTAAGCTAATTTAATATAGGCACATACACCATATCAAGCTAAACCAGAATTTTAGAATTTTAATATAATAACGACAAGGAGTGGAATAATTAGCCGGAGTCTGTCTTTCCGTCCGATTAAAATCTGTACCGTCAAGGCAAGAGTGAATAGACTTTTGATACGCTAAAAGTACAATTAACCTTCAAGGGCTTCATCACCACTTATCACGAGGTGTGATCGTAGTTCGGCTTATAATAAGTTTAAAAAAATTGCATTCGAATTTCCGATCCTAATTAATAATAATTATACTTTGCAGCGTCTACTCTAAACGTCATCACTGGAGGTGTGTTTGACAAACTAAGTTGTACTCACACATCTTTGATAATTCTAGCATTCTAAGTTAATGCAACTCAAAACCACAATTCGTGAATAAATAATAAAAGACGCGCGCAGTATAAGAATATGGTTGTGCACACAACTTCACTCTCTAGACGCTAATTTTATTGACCATTTTTTTTATTTAAAAACTAATATTTATGAAACGTAAATTTTTAACTAGCGACCCGATCCGGCTTCGGATGGTAATATCATTAAAGATAATGAAAGACCATTTGGAACGAAATTCCTTATCCGACAGTACGGGTTTGGCGGATGGGAGCTAGGTGACAAAAAGTGTAAGATTTTTTCGTTACTACCCCTTGTGTCATAGTGTATTTTATTTTAAATGACGCTTCATTTTAATAGACGCTAGTAATACATTTATTTGTGTTTGTTAATCAATAATATAATACGTTTATCAATAACGAGGAACTTCGTTCCAACCGAGTGTTCCACGACGCTCACGCATGTTTTTTTATTATATCAATTTTTTTTCAAAAAAATATTTTTTAGCATAAAATATAGCTTAGATTCCTTCTGGCGTTGCTTTCTATCTGTTCGTAAAGTTTCATAACCCCCTGAGCTTAATGGAAGCCAGTTCATTATTTCAATAGTACAGACAGACGCTTAAATTTTATTTATATGTATAGATTTGAATGTTTTTACTAATTATACACGATGCACGTGAAGTTGCATGCTGCGTAATGATAGCAAACTTCAGTTTACAGACCAATTCTCATACTGCACACGTAGTTATTACTTAAGGTTCATTTTAAAACGGTAATTTGTTAGATTTACAGTGTTAGGGCTTTTTCTTCACTTGTCGGTACGATAGCAATTACTTATAACATCTTGTTAATAAATATTTGAATAATTTTAAATAAACGTTGTAAATGTTTCCTATCGTACATCGCGACAAAATTCACAATATCCTCCACAACATCATGCGTGCGATTTTCAAGGAGTTTTCTTTTTCGCACGACTTCGATTCGATTCGAGAAACGATTACCACTAGCAACTTATTCGAAATATAACAATACAACTTAGGTACCTTCAAGAAAACAGCCAACCTTTCAAAAAAGCCGGCAACGCGCCTGAAATTCCTCTGGTGTTGCAGACGGTCATGTGCAACAGTGTTCACTAACCATCAGATGAATTGTATGCATGTTTGCATTCTGTTTTATAAAAATCTTTCGACAGTACAGAGCGTATTCTTGATTTGTTTAGTTTTATTTGTAATTCTAACAACTTCCCGCCTTATGAATAATAGTCATAGGGTTCAAAATATCAAGAATAAACCTTGCAAACTGAACGACTCACTCATAGCTTCTATTCGAACTAATATAACATACAATAAATATTTTCAACGTGCTATATATATTATATTAATTTTACTAAATTTAAAAGTACACAGGCCAAAACGGCTTCATATACAACTATCGCATTAAGGAAATATGAACCGAATGTAATATACAATATGAGCTAAATCGGTTCGTGACGACAATTGTTAAACGAGTGCCGCCAACCTTATGTTAAGGCGATGTCTTCGTTTGTGGAACGCATTGTGATTTTCAATAGATCTGTAAAGAAAAACTATATCAGTATTCATCGATTTAAATAAAAAATGACATCGAAAACAGTTTTATTTGGTGAATGTAAGGTTGATTTTTTGGTTAAAATAATACAGAATTGATTTTAAAGAATTTTTTCATGAAATATGCGTAAAAGTTTATTAATGTACAAATGTTCAAACCTTTTAAGTATTATGTATTGATACTTGGGCTAGGAGGCGCCGCTCTTCCATGTATAAAATAGTAAATTTTGATCATTGATATTACAAGAACTTTCTAAAGCTTAACAAAATTAGAAGAGAAAAATATAAGATCCTACTTTTAGCTGTCCCAATGCGTATTGGCGATCTTCATAATATGTTTTCGAAATATTTTATTTTATTTCTCAGACATGCAGTTCACGATGTTTCCTTTTTGGGGTTCGAACTCAGATTGTTCGGGTAAAGTGAAATTAACAAAGAGTGCTAACAAGCTACCACGCCTCCATGATACAGGAAAAAATTTTACTTGGGGTGCGGGGTGGGTCATTATTTTGTATAAAAAACGCACTTGTGATGAGGCTTCGCTACTTGTCGATGAGCGACAAGCGTAGAGCTTCGTCTAAAGCGTGCTGCTCGTCCCGCAGGCGGCGGTCGCGCTCGGCCTGCTCGCGCGCCGACAGCGCCAGCGCCGCGCGCAGCTCCGCCTCCGCCTGCGCCTCCGCCTCCGCCTCCGCTCCCGCTTCCGCGTCCGCGCCGCTCAGCAGCTCCGCCTCCGCCTGCGCCTCCGCCTCCGCCTCCGCTCCCGCTTCCGCGTCCGCGCCGCTCAGCAGCTCCGCCTCCGCGCCCAGGTTGGACAACGATAGCGACGCCTCTATCGCTCTGGCGGAACACTCGCTAATGTACTAGCCGATACCGACTCTACACTATTAGGATATGGAATGCTCAAGCAAAAACAACCATGATATTTTGTTTTATACACACTTTTTGGGATATTTAACACTAGCGACCGGCCACGGCTTCACCTGGATGGTATATCTAATGTGATGTTATTTAGCTTTAAGATAACAATCTTATATGAGCTTTAAAATAACTGTTTAACGGTTAATTAACATTTATTTAATAAATTTTTCGATTTCACAAAAAAAGTATCTCCAAGTATTTTTTCATAAAATATGTCTCTTACTTTTTATTAAAAGTTAATTTTTTACCATTTTTAGTGGATGGAATATCACAATCTCAATATTTTATTAAATAGTTCCAACACTTTCTAAAAACCAACAATTTTGCCATTTTTATTGGTAGAATTTTTTCTACAAATTTATAAGGAACCACTCCCTGAAGTGTACTATTTAATAAAAAAAGAATTATCAATATTGTTTCAGAATTAACGAAGTTATCGCGTAAAATACATACAAAAAAAAACACGGTCTAATTTGTTAACTAGCTTTTTTTAAAGTCGGCTAAAAGCGATTTCTTCAAGACATTAAAGGTGGGCAGGTTTAAAAGAGTGCATAATGAGTGAATATGGAGTTATATAATATTTAAAACTAAATATATAACCTTTATCATACTACATAAATCAGTATCATAGTAATATAGCCTACGCTCACAGACAGCACGGCATGGCATAGCGTGGCAAAGCACACTTCAACATGTCTAAGGATCCTGTGGTATCCCGCGGCATACCAAACAAATCAGGACGCGCTCGTGTACTGGACGCTCGCGCGAGTCGCTAAGATTGCCGCCGCAACGAGCTAGATTCAACCTTGTTTCAATTAGTTAGCAGTCACATTCCTTTAACAACATGAAGTAACCCATGTGTTTCACGTTTTCACGTTAATGCCGCTGCCTCCTATGGAATGCCGCGACGTGCCGCAGCACTCCACGGTGTGGCGCGAGACGTTTTATACGTTTTGAAATAAAGGAATATCAGTGGTAAATTCATTAAAATAAGGTCGAAAATCTTTTGAAAACGAAAAAAAATATCATTGAAACGCCGTGCCATACCGTGCCGTCTGTGAACGCAGATCCTTATAGTCAATGTCATTATAAACGCATAATACATAAGATCTAAATTACGAAGCTGGCTAAATTACTTGAAACAAGCTAAGAAGTGCACATATAAAGCTATAGCGAAGCGTTACGGGTTTAATAAAAAAGTATCGTTGCTAAAATCGCCGCTTCCTGAAAAATAATGAATAATTGCAAACAAATACAATAACATGAAAAAAATCTATTGTATTTCTACTTGCTAAATACAAACGTTCAATTTTTAAAAGATGCGAATGACTTTTCTGTCTCCAAACTTTTTTATAACGGGCTATTCGCGTATTATTTCACACTAATTATAGGGGCGAATATTTTAAAAGTCCTAACAGTATTTTATATGCATTTATTTTGCATAAATCTCTACTGAGATTGAAAAAAGTACGTTCTTATTGCTGTTATGTTTATGTATTCCTCTCCCATAGATTGCCTTATGGAAGAATACGTGCCATAGTTGATACGCTTGGCAGGCTTGGCAGGATAGCGTTGGTAAATGATATTTTATTTTCAGTCTTTATTAGGAAGACGCTGCTGTCTATCTTCTGATGTGTTCCCCTCTATCGCCTCTTACGACATCTACGAGACGATGGGGAGCTGCAAAAGGCAACCTTATGTCTACTAACATAAAGCCTTTTCTCCTTTGGGCATATTTTTAATCCCGAGAGATCTAGTACCTCCCATTGAAAGAGTTTCCTGCATTCCTTTTATTGAATTTGAAAGCGTGCGCCGGCGTTCGAAAAAAATATTATTTAGGAAACGCGAAAGTGAACTCTACTTCGGGAAGCGCCTGCGATCAATCGACCTACTGCATCTGAGATTACTAAGGAACTCACCAAAGACGCTTTGAAATTTTGGGCAACAATTGTATACTTGCTGTGTGTGTAAAAGAATACGTTCCTTTCTCATCCTCATCGGCATTTTTACTCACCCAGATAAAATATTGAAGAACCTTAGCGAGTTGATGAATTGCGGCGCTGAGGACCGAGAAAACGGAACAACATTTGTATGATCTACGAGCTGTTATTCTGAGTCTGTATGTTAGTCCTTGTGCAATGTATGTTTGTAAACTGCCTCCACGATACACGAGAAATTCCTAGTGGGGTAGCGTTTAAAATAAAATTATATTACCTCTGTAGCTGTCGTTCCTCATCGGCCAGCAGCCCGCGGGGCGGAGGCGCCGCGGGGGACGCGGGGCTCGCGGGGGACGAGGGCCGAGCCCCGCGCAAGGCTTCCCATACGTCCACCTGGAAACAGTGGCAAAAAGTTAAATTAGAGACTAATAACGCCCTAAGGAATGAGGCAGTGGATTTCCTTACGCCGCAGTCTCCATGTATTATGTAGCACGAACGGATCAGCTCGACTTCGATTGGGCCACGCTATCACAGTATACAGAATAATGAGTGTACAGAATCGGACACACTTTTAATATGTGTTTATATGTGGTAGAGCCATGCTGTAGCTATATTAGTAGTATAGTTGTAGCACGTATGGGTCGACTTGACGGGGGAAGGACCACGCTCTCACAGAATATCAGCGTAAAATAGCAGCTTAACACTGCTGTGTTTCGTATGGTGAGTGTAGAGAACCGGAGACCCTTTTTACTGGAAAAGAGGGATTCCATCTTAGTCCTCACGGGTGACAACGCATCTACATTTTGATTCCCAAACGAGGATATATGTAGATGTCTATGGGCCACATCAACCACTTACCACTGTGTGCTCGTTTGTCACCCTATCCTATAAAAAAAATGTAATAAAGCAATTCATAAAGAAACTTTTAATTCTTAATCGAGGATAGATAAAGATGTATATGGGCACAACATCGGCTCACTATCGGGTGCTTTGACCCTTATTCTTAGGATGTGACTGCATCGTGGAGACGGATGATCACAAAATGGCGGACATGACATCACAAAGAAAAAAAAGTATAACGTGAGATAAAAAAAATACCAGAGAATTTGTGTGAAGCAAAATTAGGTCCCTGTTTCAGCTAATCACTGTTGGACTAAATAACAGCAGCGCTGTTTTTAAATGGAGTACAATATTGATCTCCAGCTTCCTCATACGGCCAGCAAGGAAGGACCACGTCTCAGTTCTATAGGTTAATATTGGCAACACGCACTGGTTGTACAGTCTAGTTTTAAAGTTTTGAGCTATACCTGACGAGAAGATATGCCGTAATTTCCCGAACGCTGCCCAGCCGAGTTGAATCCGTTGATTGACCTCTCGGTCGAAGTTGGACTTACCTAGTCAGACTATTTGTCCCAGGTAAACATATTCGTCAACAATTTCGAGTTTTGTGCTTCCAACGTCTATAGGCATAGGTGTAACATGGACATTATACATGATCTTTATTTTGTCCATGTTCATCTTAAGACCTATCCGTTGGGAGGCACTATTGAGCTCATTGAGCATAGTGTTTAGGTTCTCCAGCGATTCATCTATACATATATAATATATAAATATAAAAACAAGTTGAGATTACCACTATACTAGATAAACAAAGGAGACAAATTCATTATAAAAATCACATCAACTGACCTGGTCATCATGCGTGCCTGCCTCCATGAGGCTCTGCTGTATGGCGTACTGCAGCAGCGCGTCCTCGTCGTCCGTGCCGCTGGACTCGCGGACTCCTGGCACCACGGGCCGGTAGCCGCGCCCCACCTCGAAGCACGCGTCGTCCACCACGCACGAGAGCCGCTCCCCCTCCCGGATGCACGAGATGTGCGCCACCGGGGACTCCGTCGCGAAGATGTTGCCGAACGTGATCCGAGCGTTCACCACGTGGAACAAGGGGATCTCTGCACCAAAATTTGCGATATTGTGTTCAGAAATCCACTGACTTAATTTTGTACGACCCTTGCGTATATAACAGAGTTCGAAGAATGCTATCATAAAGCCCGTAATACTTATGCTTATGAGTGGTAAGGCGGTGATAAGATAGCATGCTAGTTACTTTAAAAACAGTTACAATGAGCTTAAAAAAAGTTATATTCTTTCTACGTATTTACAAAAAGAATATCACTTTTTACAGAACACACAAGCTAGTAGCAAAAGTTTAAAACAAAAATCCCTGAAAATATAAAAAATTTACCCACCGCCATATATAAAAATGATTAAAAAAGACTGTATGAAAGAGGTTTTTATAATACTAAGGAATTTATGAACGATAATAACGTATGTGAATCGCTACTTATATACTACGTCTACTGTACAACATTAAATTTAGAATTTAAAAGAGCACTTTCTTCTTTTAAAAAATGTTGTGCTGCGTTTCTTACTGACTCTTTCCAAGTATATATGGTATCCTGTAAATAGTAGTACAAACGAAATGTAGCGAGAGATGAGACCGTGCCCTATCACAGTACAGTCAAAAATTTTTTAATAAAACTATTACAGTTTTCAAAATTTTTTGATTTTCATGATGTTATCGAAAAATTATCACAAAGGAGATGAACTTCGTTCCATACAAGCTTCGGTCCGGCGTAAACAAAGTTCAAATATATCTTATTTTTAAGATTTAAGAGAGAGATTTAAGAGACCGCGTTCTGGTTAGCAGTTATAATCTTGTTGCTACGTGAAACGGAAGTGACCTTTGATCCAACGTCCATTAGTCGTGCCGTGTGTTACGTTTTTGATTACGATTAACGGGGATTTAGTTGAGTTGAAGTTAATTAAATGGACAATAAAGTTGATGGATTGAAATTGTGTACAATAAAGTTGATAAACTGAAATAGTGAAATGATGACAGAAGTTGTCAATTGGTGATCGCCCCCTTTTGAGAGATCTCGCCTTTGGAGTAGAGGCAGCGCCAGTGGATCTGCGATCAGACTTCAACGGTCCACTTTATACACACCACTAAACACCACTTTACATGCACCTACACCTACCTAAATGCAGATGCGTCGTTACCCGTGAGGACTAAGATGGAATGCCTCTTTTCCAGTAAAAAGGGTCTCCGGTTCTCTACACTCACCATACGAAACACAGCAGTGTCAAGCTGCCATTTTACGCTGGTATTCTGTGAGAGCGCGGTCCCTCCCCGGTCAAGCCGAGCCATTCGTGCTACAACCATACTACTAATATAGCTGCAGCATGGCTCTACCACGTCCAATTTCTTTTGTTGTTTCCTATTTATTATTTTCTAATGCTCAGTGCGTGAGATCCGAGAAAACATGTAGCGCATACGACGTGAAATAATACATTTTTCATAAAATGATGAAAATCAATAAATCTTATAAATTGTAACAATTGTATTAAAATTTTTTTGCTGTTCTCATAGGGTACGCTCTCATCTCTCGCCACATTTTCTTTGGACTACTATTTACAGGACAGCCTGTATATTTCTATTTTTGGGCATAATTTATTTATGATAAATTAATGTACATAATATAATATTAATAAAAAAAAACTTTTGATAGGAAGAAGTAATCGACGCAAAAGAGAACAATATGGATGAGAAATTAAACAGATTATATGAATTGACGGGTACGGGTAGAAAAAAATATTTAAATAATTGAAATCAGAAAAGACCTACAAGGATTACAAAAATCACATTTGACTAAAAATATACAATGCCCCCCCACACCCACTTCATTTCCCCGAAGTGAAGTGGGTGTGGGGGGCATTGAACGCCTTACGATCTCCTGCTATTTACATAAGTTCAGAACTGAATCTCGATATATTTAACTACATATGCCAATAACATGTTTTAACTCTATTTGGCATGCTATTGGGCGAGCAACAAGCATGTGTATCACGGGCTTTAAATGCATACACTATCCACTATCCAGGATCTTACAAAATCAACTGTTTCATTTCCGCTTAGTGATGCCTTATTCTAGAAACTATCAAAAGGGTTCACACTTCTGCCTTTATAACTGAGTGTTTATTTCAAATATTTAAAAGAGTAATCATTACTACACACTACAAGCGGAAATATGCACTCTGTATATTATTAAAAAGGCAAACTTATTGAAGCTGTCAATCTAAAACCTAATTAAGAAATTAGCTCAAAAATAACCTAATGCATGCCTCCTTGTAAATAATGGTGCATAGCTAAAACTTTGTTGGATGTCTGTTTGCGAACGTAATATATTATGTCCTTTACTGCAAGAAAATGGTATATAAAGAGGCTTACAATACAAATGTAAAAATATATATTTAAAATATTAGAATATTATAATATTTAGGAACTGTATTAGCGACTGGTGGTCGCTGCCGGTAAAAAGTGGTCTGGCTCTTTTCTCACTCAAAGGCTAAATAAAGCCAGTCAGCCAGGAAACGCAGCCAGCGTTTGTTGCACAATACCGCAAAGAGAAAGAATCTATGATAATTTAAGGTTTTAGTTTTTTTTTTTTATTATAGTTTTTGGAACGAAGTTCTTTCGTTCGGACTGTACGGATTTGGCGGATGAGGGCTAGGCGAAAAAACTGTAAGATTTTTCAGTCACGACCCCTTGTCGTGTAGACGGCCTTGGCGGTTATAAGGAAGCGAGACGGAATAATATTCACCTCCCTCGCACCTTTTCTTATCTTGCCATGAAAGAAATATTATTTTATTTTAAATGACGGTTCATTTTAACAGACGCTAGTAATTCATTTATTTGTATTTGTTAATCAATAATATAATACGTGTATCAATAATAATGCACTACGAATGGAACTTCGTTCCAACCGATGTGATCCACGACACTCACGCATATTTTATTTAATATTATATATATTTCAATGTTATGTAAATAAATGCATCAAAATTAAAAACATAAATAATAATATATGCAATCGTATGTGGGGCCTGTTGCTTTGCCTACTAAGAAGCAAAAAGAAGGGTGATGTATTTTGCATTATTAATAACGAGGTTGTGTTCTTTACCTCCCACGGACCGAACAACTGAAATGGACATAATTCTTTAATCAAATGTTAAAATAGATCAATTTTTTTAAATTATTAATGTATTTTCATAATCACAACAACATTCTTAAAAGAGTGTCATTTTGTAATATATGGAGGAAACACACACACAAACACACACGCGCGCGCGCGCACGCGCGCGCGCGCACGCGCGCACACACACACCCACACACGCACACACACACACAAACAGGCGCGCACGCGCGCGCACGCACACACACACACACACACACACACACACACACACACGCACGCACACTTTTAATAAACATTTATATATCAAACATACATACATATTCTTGTATTATATATTAAATGTATAAAATATATCTCTAGTCTCTACCAAAAAGGAGAGTATCTCAGATAGAGAATTAAGTTATTATTTTATTAATTTCTTTGGCTAATATATTGTAATAAGTGGTGTGTACGTTAAGTAAGGTAAAATTCACAATAATTTTTAATATTGCGATTGATATATTGCATTTAGATAAAGTAACACAGCTATATAGTAACACACTAATAAATATAAAAAAGGAGAGAGAACTGGGAGTTTTACGTTGGGCAATTTTATGGGTTAATTATGAAAAAGTGTACAGAATGCCACTACATATCTAGTTTGCTAATTCTCCATTGAAAATCATCTATATTATTATAGGGAAATAAAATTAATTGTGTTTAGACTTACATAGTAGTTTAATAATAAGAATTAATAGTAATTTAATGTGAAAGAAAAATTAACAATATGAGAAACAGATAAAATGCATCAACACATGTAAGTATGTAAGTAACATCTACATTTTATTGCAAATTATCAAATCTTATTACTTTTAATAACTTACCAATTTTCACAGGGAATCCTGCGGGCAGTTGCATCTGGATAAAGTCCTTGAGTTTTGCAAAATGTGGTGACGAAATGGCTGTCATTAGGTCGAGAATTGGCATTATCTGTTCCTGGAGCTGGAAATAAAATAAAAACAGCATCATATTCAAGACCTGTTAGCAGTGCCGTACCCAAGGTCATATAATAGAGTTAGCCAAACATTTTTATGCCCTATCGTGGTGGTGTAAATCAACCACTCTATGTCGATCCAAGAGACCAAGAGTGTCGGTCGTGACAGATAAGAATGGGACATGGAAGAAAAATCTCAGGTTCGATGGATGTCGGAAACACATACCGGAGACAGAAAGATGCTAGACATCTGCGATCATAAATCCGGCTGCCAAGTGTGGCTTGTGTGACAAATCTCCCCCAATGCGCCTATCTGTTGGAAGGCCTACGTGTACGTAAATTTAAAATTTTCGCTTTCCAATACATCTAAATTTCACTGTGGCATATGTGGCGGCACTGTGAAGCGAATCAAAGCCTAAATCATACTGTCGAATTTCCGAAGTACTCCGGTGAATATATATATATATATATATATATATATATATATATATATATATCGCACACCTAGTAATATATTGGCACATTTACTTTTTTCATATTTTACACAAATTAGGATCAAAGATTTTACAAATGTTTGAAATGAAATTCTTTTTACACTTTGGCACGGATTTCGTGGTTTTGGCTATAATACGAGTATGAACCTTAATGGATATTCTGAGATAAAATTTCCACGACAGTTTTTCAGGATTTACTTCATAAAGACCAAAGAAGACGAAGGGTCATGCATTTAAGCTATTATATATATATACATTATATATATATATATATATATATATATATATATATATATATATATATATATATATATATATATATATATATATATATATATATGTATATATATATGTGTGTGTTTGTGTATATATATATGCTCCGTACTGCCCCAAGGAGCGTTGTTCGCTCACTGGGCTGAATACCTTGCCAAAACATATACGTAATACAATTTGCTTTAAGGTAAGACTTACTTTGTCTGTCTGTCTCTGTCTCTGTTTACATGAATTTTACTTATAAACTAAAGTACAGAGCTAAGTCACGAAATTTGAAAAGTTGATCTACAGAAAGTCAGGAGTCAACTAAAAAAGAAAATTTACAAACATACTTAAATTCAACGTTACATAATACGAATATAGTTATATAATACAATAGGTTTACATACAAATTATATTAAATACATAATATTGTAGCAAGGAGACCAAGTAAAGTCAGCTAAAAGAATGTGTAAACAAATTTAATAAATTTCACACCTAACAGACAAACAGAAGGAGTTAAATGAACAAAACAGATAAATGGCTTACTTCAAGCGGGTAGTCCTCACAAAGCCACAGCGTTGCCTTGAACTTTTGCACTTTAGTGGTGATCTCTTTGGGTCGTCCGATGTCCTTCTCTAAGGGTTCATCACTGAAATACTCCGCCCATGACACTGGTTGAAGATCTTCACGTGATCGGCTTGTCCGAGGCAGATCCTCCTGGAAATAAACAAACCATTAAATTTATGGCCACTCTCAATGTTTTTTGACTGATTAAAAATGAACAACTATATGATGTACAACAAAACATTTCTTATCCGGCTTGGTTGGCTGGCTTCCCTCGAGGTTGGTGACCCACTTATTAACTGTGTAGTGGTGGTGTAAGAATATTCACTATCCCATATTATCCCGTGGGAGTCGTAAAATGTACCAGAGGTTAACAAGCAAGGAGATTGGCAGCAGCGTCTTCCTAATAACGAATAAAAAACTACGATTGCCAACTTACTTGCCAAGCATGGCATATAACCCCCATAAAAAGCAATCACTGAGAGAGATCTATGATAAACAGTGAACTCTTGATAGGCTGTAATAGTAGGTACATTATTTTTAATGTAGAAAAATAAAAATTGAGTTATTCCACTGTCCCCTAAAATGCTGAAATATGTATATTTGATTTCCTCACAATGATAAAAAAGTTGGTCGCCACGAAAACCAAGTTAAAGAAATAAGGAGTAAAATAAGTAAAAGTGTATTAGAAAGAAATACACAGACAAATATAATTTAACGTTATATATAAAAAAAGTATAAGGTAGCTCCTTATGTCCACGTATTATTATCTTCAAAATAATAATCTAATTTGTTATTTCTTTTGCATGAGCAACGTACGTACCACGTAAAATAAACAGGTCAATATTCTATGCAATTGAGAATATTCTCTTCTTAGGGGCACCTAAGGCAGCATTACCCAGCGGTAAATCAGGATCAGTTACAACTGCCTTTTTGAGATTTTTTTCTACATTCGGTATTTTAGGTTATGCGTTGTTACGTTGATTCGATGATCCAGCCTTTCTAATAGTATTAGGTGCAAAATAATGTTAATAATGAACAAACAAGCGGTGAACTCGGCAAGTATACAATAGTCGAATAGAAAGGAACGAAGTGTAGAGTATACGTGCACGCAAACAAGGGAGTCGAGAGAGGTGACGTAGAGAGGACATGACAGCATAAGAGAGCCGTTTACCGTCACGGCACACGAGTCGGTTATTGGCAAGGCGCGCCAATAGATGTTTCACATGAAAAATATATCTTAAAGTAACGAAAATGATTAAATAATATTGATTAGCCATCTGGTAGCGGCATAAGAGATTTCATCTTTCAATTCTTCTTTCATTCTTCTTTTATTCTCATTCGTCAATTAAAGAAAAATTGTACAAAAATGGTTATTATAATATCAAATAATAATAATCCAAAAGATTTCAGTAGTTTCCACGCGTACTGGCTAACTCTGAACTCAAACTACATAATTGGTGCTAGTGCGGGGGTATCGATTGAAAAACTAGATTATTTTCTTCTTTTCACGTTTTCGACAGCCCGGCATATTACTGAATGACCACTTTAAGCACTTCCATGTGACGGAGTGGTGAACTGTCCTGTCCCAAGTTTAACAGCAGCTTAAGTTAACTGCAATAATTGTTCTTCAATTGGGTGGTACACGTGCATTAATTCCATGTCTTTGTAAACGCGGTAAAGATTCACTTTCGTATAATCTTTGCGCACAACGTAAAATTTCATTGCTTAAAATGTAACTTGCAACATTTCATAGTATTCGCGATTCGAATATTTTCGTTGGGAAATTAACCTACGAAATTTAAAAAAGGACACTAGTACCTAAAGAGGTCACAGTCAAACGAACATTGTCCGCCGGGGCCGGCCGGGTGGACATACCTAGGTACGTTCACCCAGCCGGCCTCGGTACACTGCTAGCAGTGTAACGGCTTGCGGAGGGGAAAAGGCGGGGAAACTAAATATATATAAGTAAACGAGCGCGAGCGCTAACTGGCCGAACGCTACCGACTGCTTGCGAATTCAACACTCTCTTACGAATGTGTGCGTGCTAATGAAAATAGTAGACGCGACACATTTATGAATGACAACCATTTAAAATAACCCTTTTCCACTTATTTTGAATATACAAGATAAAAAGGACAAATGTTTGAGGTTTTTTCTGATATTCTGATATTTTTTTACCATTTGTTTATATTATGTATTTTGAACCTCCTTTACAAATGTGTAACGGCGAGACGTGCCAGGAGAGGGGTGAGGTCTTACCATGAATAAAGTCTGTCGTATAGTGGTAGTGTTCGTGGTCGTTACCTGTTCAGGGTCTTCGGGGTCGTCGGGGTCGTCGGGGTCGGCGGTGTCGGCGGGCGCGTCCCGGTCGGCGAGCGCGAGCAGGCCGGCCAGCGGCGCGCGCGGCGCGGCCCGCGCTCGCTCGCCCCGCGGCAGGTGCTCGCTGCGGCTCTTCGACACCAGCTCCACGTTGTTCGCACTGAACACTTTGCACTCGTACCCGTTTACCGTCTCCGTCTTGTCCTGCCGCCAACCCCAGATGCCGCTTTTGTTTCTGCAATCAATCAAAAATGATAATATATTATGGTCATAGCACGAATGGGACTCGACCGGAGAAAGACCACACCCTCACGGAATACTAGCGTAAGATAGGAGTTTAATGCTGCTGTGTATCGTATTATGAGTGTAAAGCACCGAAGGCCAGTTTTAATAGAAAGGAAGCATTCCATCTTAGTCCTCAAAGGTGACAACACATCTGCATTTTGATTCTTAATCGAAAATAAATGTAGATGTCTATAGCTATAGCATCTCCTTAGCATCAGGCAGACTGTGTGCTCGTTTATCACCCAAATTCTATATAATACTATATGGTAAAATCCAGCTCTTTGCAATATTTTGCATACGAACGCTCGTATACTTCTTCCACCACTTAGCCAGCCCGATTCAATCCTATTTCCCTACACTGACCTCTCGAAGCTGATCTTGTCGGTGTCGAGGTAGTTGAGCGCGAGCGGCGCGGGGCGGGGCGGGGCGGGGCACTGACCTCTCGAAGCTGATCTTGTCGGTGTCGAGGTAGTTGAGCGCGAGCGGCGCGGCGAGGCGCTGCTGCAGCGCGGCGCGGGGCGGGGCGGGGCACTGACCTCTCGAAGCTGATCTTGTCGGTGTCGAGGTAGTTGAGCGCGAGCGGCACGGCGAGGCGCTGCTGCAGCGCGGCGCGGGGCGGGGCGGGGCACTGACCTCTCGAAGCTGATCTTGTCGGTGTCGAGGTAGTTGAGCGCGAGCGGCGCGGCGAGGCGCTGCTGCAGCGCGGCGCGGGGCGGGGCGGGGCACTGACCTCTCGAAGCTGATCTTGTCGGTGTCGAGGTAGTTGAGCGCGAGCGGCACGGCGAGGCGCTGCTGCAGCGCGGCGCGGGGCGGGGCGGGGCACTGACCTCTCGAAGCTGATCTTGTCGGTGTCGAGGTAGTTGAGCGCGAGCGGCACGGCGAGGCGCTGCTGCAGCGCGGCGCGGGGCGGGGCGGGGCACTGACCTCTCGAAGCTGATCTTGTCGGTGTCGAGGTAGTTGAGCGCGAGCGGCGCGGCGAGGCGCTGCTGCAGCGCGGCGCGGGGCGGGGCGGGGCACTGACCTCTCGAAGCTGATCTTGTCGGTGTCGAGGTAGTTGAGCGCGAGCGGCACGGCGAGGCGCTGCTGCAGCGCGGCGCGGGGCGGGGCGGGGCACTGACCTCTCGAAGCTGATCTTGTCGGTGTCGAGGTAGTTGAGCGCGAGCGGCACGGCGAGGCGCTGCTGCAGCGCGGCGCGGGGCGGGGCGGGGCACTGACCTCTCGAAGCTGATCTTGTCGGTGTCGAGGTAGTTGAGCGCGAGCGGCGCGGCGAGGCGCTGCTGCAGCGCGGCGCGGGGCGGGGCGGGGCACTGACCTCTCGAAGCTGATCTTGTCGGTGTCGAGGTAGTTGAGCGCGAGCGGCACGGCGAGGCGCTGCTGCAGCGCGGCGCGGGGCGGGGCGGGGCACTGACCTCTCGAAGCTGATCTTGTCGGTGTCGAGGTAGTTGAGCGCGAGCGGCGCGGCGAGGCGCTGCTTCAGCGCGGCGCGGGGCGGGGCGGGGCGGGGCACTGACCTCTCGAAGCTGATCTTGTCGGTGTCGAGGTAGTTGAGCGCGAGCGGCGCGGCGAGGCGCTGCTTCAGCGCGGCGCGGGGCGGGGCGGGGCGGGGCACTGACCTCTCGAAGCTGATCTTGTCGGTGTCGAGGTAGTTGAGCGCGAGCGGCGCGGCGAGGCGCTGCTGCAGCGCGGCGCGGGGCGGGGCGGGGCGGGGCACTGACCTCTCGAAGCTGATCTTGTCGGTGTCGAGGTAGTTGAGCGCGAGCGGCGCGGCGAGGCGCTGCTGCAGCGCGGCGCGGGGCGGGGCGGGGCGGGGCGGGGCACTGACCTCTCGAAGCTGATCTTGTCGGTGTCGAGGTAGTTGAGCGCGAGCGGCACGGCGAGGCGCTGCTGCAGCGCGGCGCGGGGCGGGGCGGGGCGGGGCACTGACCTCTCGAAGCTGATCTTGTCGGTGTCGAGGTAGTTGAGCGCGAGCGGCGCGGCGAGGCGCTGCTTCAGCGCGGCGCGGGGCGGGGCGGGGCGGGGCACTGACCTCTCGAAGCTGATCTTGTCGGTGTCGAGGTAGTTGAGCGCGAGCGGCGCGGCGAGGCGCTGCTGCAGCGCGGCGAGGCGCTGCTGCAGCGCGGCGCGAGGCGGGGCGGGGCGGGGCACTGACCTCTCGAAGCTGATCTTGTCGGTGTCGAGGTAGTTGAGCGCGAGCGGCGCGGCGAGGCGCTGCTGCAGCGCGGCGCGGGGCGGGGCGGGGCACTGACCTCTCGAAGCTGATCTTGTCGGTGTCGAGGTAGTTGAGCGCGAGCGGCGCGGCGAGGCGCTACTGCAGCGCGGCGCGGGGCGGGGCGGGGCGGGGCACTGACCTCTCGAAGCTGATCTTGTCGGTGTCGAGGTAGTTGAGCGCGAGCGGCGCGGCGAGGCGCTGCTGCAGCGCGGCGCGGGGCGGGGCGGGGCACTGACCTCTCGAAGCTGATCTTGTCGGTGTCGAGGTAGTTGAGCGCGAGCGGCGCGGCGAGGCGCTACTGCAGCGCGGCGCGGGGCGGGGCGGGGCGGGGCACTGACCTCTCGAAGCTGATCTTGTCGGTGTCGAGGTAGTTGAGCGCGAGCGGCGCGGCGAGGCGCTGCTGCAGCGCGGCGCGCGGCGGGGCGGGGCACTGACCTCTCGAAGCTGATCTTGTCGGTGTCGAGGTAGTTGAGCGCGAGCGGCACGGCGAGGCGCTGCTGCAGCGCGGCGCGGGGCGGGGCGGGGCGGGGCACTGACCTCTCGAAGCTGATCTTGTCGGTGTCGAGGTAGTTGAGCGCGAGCGGCGCGGCGAGGCGCTGCTGCAGCGCGGCGCGGGGCGGGGCGGGGCACTGACCTCTCGAAGCTGATCTTGTCGGTGTCGAGGTAGTTGAGCGCGAGCGGCGCGGCGAGGCGCTGCTGCAGCGCGGCGCGGGGCGGGGCGGGGCGGGGCGGGGCACTGACCTCTCGAAGCTGATCTTGTCGGTGTCGAGGTAGTTGAGCGCGAGCGGCGCGGCGAGGCGCTACTGCAGCGCGGCGCGGGGCGGGGCGGGGCGGGGCACTGACCTCTCGAAGCTGATCTTGTCGGTGTCGAGGTAGTTGAGCGCGAGCGGCGCGGCGAGGCGCTGCTGCAGCGCGGCGCGGGGCGGGGCGGGGCGGGGCACTGACCTCTCGAAGCTGATCTTGTCGGTGTCGAGGTAGTTGAGCGCGAGCGGCGCGGCGAGGCGCTGCTGCAGCGCGGCGCGGGGCGGGGCGGGGCACTGACCTCTCGAAGCTGATCTTGTCGGTGTCGAGGTAGTTGAGCGCGAGCGGCGCGGCGAGGCGCTACTGCAGCGCGGCGCGGGGCGGGGCGGGGCACTGACCTCTCGAAGCTGATCTTGTCGGTGTCGAGGTAGTTGAGCGCGAGCGGCGCGGCGAGGCGCTGCTGCAGCGCGGCGCGGGGCGGGGCGGGGCGGGGCACTGACCTCTCGAAGCTGATCTTGTCGGTGTCGAGGTAGTTGAGCGCGAGCGGCGCGGCGAGGCGCTGCTGCAGCGCGGCGCGGGGCGGGGCGGGGCGGGGCACTGACCTCTCGAAGCTGATCTTGTCGGTGTCGAGGTAGTTGAGCGCGAGCGGCGCGGCGAGGCGCTGCTGCAGCGCGGCGCGGCGCGGGGCGAGGCGGGGCGGGGCACTGACCTCTCGAAGCTGATCTTGTCGGTGTCGAGGTAGTTGAGCGCGAGCGGCACGGCGAGGCGCTGCTGCAGCGCGGCGCGGGGCGGGGCGGGGCGGGGCACTGACCTCTCGAAGCTGATCTTGTCGGTGTCGAGGTAGTTGAGCGCGAGCGGCGCGGCGAGGCGCTGCTGCAGCGCGGCGCGGGGCGGGGCGGGGCGGGGCACTGACCTCCCGAAGCTGATCTTGTCGGTGTCGAGGTAGTTGAGCGCGAGCGGCGCGGCGAGGCGCTGCTGCAGCGCGGCGCGGGGCGGGGCGGGGCACTGACCTCTCGAAGCTGATCTTGTCGGTGTCGAGGTAGTTGAGCGCGAGCGGCGCGGCGAGGCGCTACTGCAGCGCGGCGCGGGGCGGGGCGGGGCGGGGCACTGACCTCTCGAAGCTGATCTTGTCGGTGTCGAGGTAGTTGAGCGCGAGCGGCGCGGCGAGGCGCTGCTGCAGCGCGGCGAGGCGCTGCTGCAGCGCGGCGCGGGGCGGGGCGGGGCACTGACCTCTCGAAGCTGATCTTGTCGGTGTCGAGGTAGTTGAGCGCGAGCGGCGCGGCGAGGCGCTGCTGCAGCGCGGCGCGGGGCGGGGCGGGGCACTGACCTCTCGAAGCTGATCTTGTCGGTGTCGAGGTAGTTGAGCGCGTGCGGCGCGGCGAGGCGCTACTGCAGCGCGGCGCGGGGCGGGGCGGGGCGGGGCACTGACCTCTCGAAGCTGATCTTGTCGGTGTCGAGGTAGTTGAGCGCGAGCGGCGCGGCGAGGCGCTGCTGCAGCGCAGCGCGGGGCGGGGCGGGGCGGGGCACTGACCTCTCGAAGCTGATCTTGTCGGTGTCGAGGTAGTTGAGCGCGAGCGGCGCGGCGAGGCGCTGCTGCAGCGCGGCGCGGGGCGGGGCGGGGCGGGGCACTGACCTCTCGAAGCTGATCTTGTCGGTGTCGAGGTAGTTGAGCGCGAGCGGCGCGGCGAGGCGCTGCTGCAGCGCGGCGCGGGGCGGGGCGGGGCGGGGCACTGACCTCTCGAAGCTGATCTTGTCGGTGTCGAGGTAGTTGAGCGCGAGCGGCGCGGCGAGGCGCTGCTGCAGCGCGGCGCGGGGCGGGGCGGGGCGGGGCACTGACCTCTCGAAGCTGATCTTGTCGGTGTCGAGGTAGTTGAGCGCGAGCGGCGCGGCGAGGTGCTGCTGCAGCGCGGCGCGGGGCGGGGCGGGGCACTGACCTCTCGAAGCTGATCTTGTCGGTGTCGAGGTAGTTGAGCGCGAGCGGCGCGGCGAGGCGCTACTGCAGCGCGGCGCGGGGCGGGGCGGGGCACTGACCTCTCGAAGCTGATCTTGTCGGTGTCGAGGTAGTTGAGCGCGAGCGGCGCGGCGAGGCGCTGCTGCAGCGCGGCGCGGGGCGGGGCGGGGCACTGACCTCTCGAAGCTGATCTTGTCGGTGTCGAGGTAGTTGAGCGCGAGCGGCACGGCGAGGCGCTGCTGCAGCGCGGCGCGGGGTGGGGCGGGGCGGGGCACTGACCTCTCGAAGCTGATCTTGTCGGTGTCTAGGTAGTTGAGCGCGAGCGGCGCGGCGAGGCGCTGCTGCAGCGCGGCGCGGGGCGGGGCGGGGCGGGGCGGGGCACTGACCTCTCGAAGCTGATCTTGTCGGTGTCGAGGTAGTTGAGCGCGAGCGGCGCGGCGAGGCGCTGCTGCAGCGCGGCGCGGGGCGGGGCGGGGCACTGACCTCTCGAAGCTGATCTTGTCGGTGTCGAGGTAGTTGAGCGCGAGCGGCGCGGCGAGGCGCTGCTGCAGCACGGCGCGGGGCGGGGCGGGGCGGGGCACTGACCTCTCGAAGCTGATCTTGTCGGTGTCGAGGTAGTTGAGCGCGAGCGGCGCGGCGAGGTGCTGCTGCAGCGCGGCGCGGGGCGGGGCGGGGCACTGACCTCTCGAAGCTGATCTTGTCGGTGTCGAGGTAGTTGAGCGCGAGCGGCGCGGCGAGGCGCTACTGCAGCGCGGCGCGGGGCGGGGCGGGGCACTGACCTCTCGAAGCTGATCTTGTCGGTGTCGAGGTAGTTGAGCGCGAGCGGCGCGGCGAGGCGCTGCTGCAGCGCGGCGAGGCGCTGCTGCAGCGCGGCGCGGGGCGGGGCGGGGCGGGGCGGGGCACTGACCTCTCGAAGCTGATCTTGTCGGTGTCGAGGTAGTTGAGCGCGAGCGGCGCGGCGAGGCGCTGCTGCAGCGCGGCGCGGGGCGGGGCGGGGCGGGGCGGGGCACTGACCTCTCGAAGCTGATCTTGTCGGTGTCGAGGTAGTTGAGCGCGAGCGGCGCGGCGAGGCGCTGCTGCAGCGCGGCGCGGGGCGGGGCGGGGCGGGGCGGGGCACTGACCTCTCGAAGCTGATCTTGTCGGTGTCGAGGTAGTTGAGCGCGAGCGGCGCGGCGAGGCGCTGCTGCAGCGCGGCGCGGGGCGGGGCGGGGCACTGACCTCTCGAAGCTGATCTTGTCGGTGTCGAGGTAGTTGAGCGCGTGCGGCGCGGCGAGGCGCTGCTGCAGCGCGGCGCGGGGCGGGGCGGGGCGGGGCACTGACCTCTCGAAGCTGATCTTGTCGGTGTCGAGGTAGTTGAGCGCGAGCGGCGCGGCGAGGCGCTGCTGCAGCGCGGCGCGGGGCGGGGCGGGGCACTGACCTCTCGAAGCTGATCTTATCGGTGTCGAGGTAGTTGAGCGCGAGCGGCGCGGCGAGGCGCTGCTGCAGCGCGGCGCGGGGCGGGGCGGGGCACTGACCTCTCGAAGCTGATCTTGTCGGTGTCGAGGTAGTTGAGCGCGAGCGGCGCGGCGAGGCGCTGCTGCAGCGCGGCGCGGGGCGGGGCGGGGCGGGGCGGGGCACTGACCTCTCGAAGCTGATCTTGTCGGTGTCGAGGTAGTTGAGCGCGAGCGGCGCGGCGAGGCGCTGCTGCAGCGCGGCGCGGGGCGGGGCGGGGCGGGGCGGGGCACTGACCTCTCGAAGCTGATCTTGTCGGTGTCGAGGTAGTTGAGCGCGAGCGGCGCGGCGAGGCGCTACTGCAGCGCGGCGCGGGGCGGGGCGGGGCGGGGCACTGACCTCTCGAAGCTGATCTTGTCGGTGTCGAGGTAGTTGAGCGCGAGCGGCGCGGCGAGGCGCTGCTGCAGCGCGGCGCGGGGCGGGGCGGGGCACTGACCTCTCGAAGCTGATCTTGTCGGTGTCGAGGTAGTTGAGCGCGAGCGGCGCGGCGAGGCGCTACTGCAGCGCGGCGCGGGGCGGGGCGGGGCGGGGCGGGGCGGGGCACTGACCTCTCGAAGCTGATCTTGTCGGTGTCGAGGTAGTTGAGCGCGAGCGGCGCGGCGAGGCGCTGCTGCAGCGCGGCGCGGGGCGGGGCGGGGCGGGGCACTGACCTCTCGAAGCTGATCTTGTCGGTGTCGAGGTAGTTGAGCGCGAGCGGCGCGGCGAGGCGCTGCTGCAGCGCGGCGCGGGGCGGGGCGGGGCGGGGCACTGACCTCTCGAAGCTGATCTTGTCGGTGTCGAGGTAGTTGAGCGCAAGCGGCGCGGCGAGGCGCTGCTGCAGCGCGGCGCGGGGCGGGGCGGGGCACTGACCTCTCGAAGCTGATCTTGTCGGTGTCGAGGTAGTTGAGCGCGAGCGGCGCGGCGAGGCGCTGCTGCAGCGCGGCGCGGGGCGGGGCGGGGCGGGGCGGGGCACTGACCTCTCGAAGCTGATCTTGTCGGTGTCGAGGTAGTTGAGCGCGAGCGGCACGGCGAGGCGCTGCTGCAGCGCGGCGCGGGGCGGGGCGGGGCACTGACCTCTCGAAGCTGATCTTGTCGGTGTCGAGGTAGTTGAGCGCGAGCGGCACGGCGAGGCGCTGCTGCAGCGCGGCGCGGGGCGGGGCGGGGCACTGACCTCTCGAAGCTGATCTTGTCGGTGTCGAGGTAGTTGAGCGCGAGCGGCGCGGCGAGGCGCTGCTGCAGCGCGGCGCGGGGCGGCGGCGGCCAGGCGCAGGGCGCGTCGGCCTCCATGTGCTCGCTCCACGCGGTACCCAGCTCGTGGTCCAGCTCCACCAGGCTGGCGCGCGTGCCTGCAACACCACAAGCACCACTCACACTCGTACTCACCCTAGGTACAAACCACTCATACGCACCATACAGAAGTATGCATACTACTAAACCGACACTTTACACAAAATAGTAACTAGTAGTTGCATCAAAGACTTCATGTAGTATATTTTATATGTAGTAGAGCTACACTACAACTATATTATTATTGTAGCACGAATGGATCGGCTCGACCGGGGACCGCAATCTATAGGTCACAGCATCCACTTACCATCAGAAAGGCTGTGTGCTCGTTTGTCACACTTATTCTATAGAAAAACAAATACTACTAGAACAGCAATTTAGAACAGAAACAGTGTCACAACCATTGAAGTAATATGTACTACGTACTAGAAGAGACAACAAAATTTGATTGTGTCTAACACACTTAAGAGTTCACAATTTCAAACTTACTCTGTGCCATAAAAAGGTACTTAATTTGTACCTTCTACGACGTGTCTGTTCTAGTACATATTACTTCCATAGTAAGATTTATAGATCGCGCGGACGCAGGTGGAGGGCCAAAATGATAAATTAGGGTTGCAACTAACCCTTCTGTTACATACAAAACATCCATCCATTACAGCTAAAGACTTCTATGTATATATACTATTAGACGGCCATTGCGCACTAAGTTACGGTCAATTCTTCGTAACTTCTTTAGTCGATTGCGAGCGGGTGAGAAAACTAGTTCTTTGTTTTGTAAACCGCGTTGTTTTCTACACACTAACACTGATTTTGTTTAATGTGACTAAGAGAACGCTGTCATTATATGTGTGCACACTTTGAAGTTTATTTCTGTTCCCCGCGACTTCTCCCGTGTGTAATTTATTACGACTAATTTCATGTATTTCTATTTTTTTATTGCGAGAAACACTATTTTTTTTCTAAAATAAAAGTAGCCTAAGTTACTCCTTATAACAACAGCTATCTGCCAGTGAAAGTGCCATCAAAATCGGTCCAGCCATTTCGGTGATTAGCCGGAACAAACAGACAGACGGACAGAGAATTTTTTTTTAAATTGTGTCTTTGTTAGAAGTAACGTATATACTTTCATATGCATTTAGACACTTCAATTTTATAGACTTTCCCCATAGTTTGACACTGACTCAACATATTACTGCAGCGTTGTGGTAGCGTTGGTTTTCAGCAATTAGCAAAGTAAATAATAATAGTGTAATCGAATTAAAAGCGAAGAATGTAGTGAACATACCCTGCCCTCTGAATATATACGTCCGCTCTCCTCTCTGCCAGTGTGTCTCGTCAAAGCCGGCAAGAGTAGTGTCCACGCGCACATTCCCGCCGCGCTTGTACACTTTGTACGTGTCGAACGGACAAATGCGTGACACCAGCGGCACTGCGAAACGTTTTATATCATAATTCAGACGTATTATATGATAACTCAAACGTTTTATATCATAAGTCAAATGTTTTATATCATAACTCAAACGTTTTATAACATAATTCAAACGTTTTATATATAATTCAAATGTTTTATATCATAACTCAAACGTTTTATATCCTAAGTCAAATGTTTTATATCATAACTCAATCGTTTTATAACATAATTCAAACGTTTTATATATAATTCAAATGTTTTATATCATAACTCAAACATTTTATAACATAATTCAAACGTTTTATATATAATTCAAACGTTTTATATCATAACTCAAACGTTTTATATCATAAGTAAGGCATCGGAACCGGTTTTTCCCGGTTCCAAAAGAACCGGGAATTCCCGGTTTCAGGGGTAACGAAAAGAACCGGTTCCAAAAATTTAAAACCCGGTTCTTTCGGTTCCTTTACAAAGTTTCTTAAAAAGTATATCACTGCAATGTAGTGTTATAAAAAACGTGATTATTAATCATTTCTTCTATTTATACAGCAAACAGTAGGATTTGTAATAATATGGTAAAATTTTCGAGGCTTCCCCCACTAAAAGTGACGAAATCTTCAAAAGCATATCATAGCTGATTTTGGACAAGAATATTGTTTGTTTTTAGATGTAAATACACGCTGGAGCAGCATAGTCGCGAAGTTAAGCCGATTTCTGAAGTTAAAAACGATCTCAAAAGCATTAATTGATTTCAAATCTGATATTGTAGGTCTCAGTAGGACTCAGGAAGACTGGACAAACATAGAAGAGTTAAATAAGATATTGGATGTTATTAAAACTATCGTAGAAGCTCTATTCCGTCCCGATACAACATTGATTACAGCCGATGTTTCTTTAAAATTTGCTATAAAAAAATTCGTTCAAATTAATACTTATCTTAGTAATAAAATGGTCACCTCATTGCGAAAACAATATAAAAAACATGCAAGCATCAATATTGCGATACTTAACCAACCCTGACAGTCATTTTGCCAGTATGGACGATGCAAATATCTTTTTCGGTCTACAAATGATGAAATGTTACACGGAATTGAAAATTTTTACGTGGTATAGCCATGCTGTTGCTATATTACTGGTATAGTATAGCACGAATGGGTTGGTTCGAAAGGGGTAGGACCACGCTCTCACAGAATACGCTGCTGCGTATGGTGAGTGTAGAAAACCGGATCCCCTTGATACTGGAAACGAGGCATTCAATCTTAGTCCTCACGTGTGACAACGCATCGGCATTTTGATTCGTCATCGAGGATAGATGTAGATGTCTATGGGCTACAACAACCACTTACCATCAGGTGCACTGTGTGTTCGCTTGTCATCCTCATTTTATAAACAAAATCGCACGAAAGCTAGACAAAAAGTATCCCTTGAATAAACAGCAATTGGAAGTCAAAATCTGCAGGAAGTTGAATTGCATGAATCCCCCTAACAAATGAAGAGGAATTTAATAGAGAGCTGTCTAAGGCTGTTAATACTGCCACTGAATTGACAGATCAAGAAAATGACTTAAATTGATTGAAATTATAATTGAGTTGAAATGGCTCTATATGAAAATGATGGGCAAAGACAACGAGTACTACTTATCGATAGGTATAACATTTAAAAACTATTTCGCCCACCAGTGTAGAGCCAGAGCGAATATTGTCTTCTTCTGCTATAGGCTGCGCTCGTCTTTGAGTGATAAAAATTTGCAAGCATTAATTTTTCTAGGTTATTTTTTATTTAAGTAAAATTAAGAAGTAATGTTTAATTAAAACTATTTTTTTCATAAGTGAGCTGATTCATGTTTTGTTATAATAACAGGCCGTAAATTATATTCTATGATAGAATATTGTAATATTATAATAGAATAGAATCTTTCAAACTATTTTTATGTAAGTAATGTGAAATAACTGTTAATGTGCATCGTGCAATTGTAAAATGAATGTTCCTACTTAGTTATATGTTTGATTATATTTAATTAGAAAGAAACTATTGCAATTATTACTTGAATAATTACTTTAACCCACGATTTGCAATAAACTGTTTTTTTTTTAATGAATATTATTATCGTTATTCACATTGAACGAAATAGCCTCCAACCTAAAAGAAAGAAAAGAACCGAAAGAACCGGGTACCCGGTTCCGGCAAAATTTTAGAACCGAAAGAACCGGTTCCGGGAAAGGGGCCGGTTCTCGATGCCCTAATCATAAGTCATCCATTTTTATGGCAGATTATAGATGTTAAAAATTATTTAGTTAAGATCCGCCCTCAAACTTATTATATTAACTACAATATTGTATTTTATTTTTGCAACGTTCAATTAAACGATGTAGTTATTTATGATTATTTTGGTGATTTCAACTACGTACCCAATAGAATTCATACGTCATTCCGATACAGAATACCTAGTAATTGTCGCGAAGCTAAGCTTGTTGTCAGTAGCACTCACCCCAGCTGGTGAACTCCCACTTCATCTCAACGTAGAAGTCGGGCGCGAGGCTGAGCCGACGCAGCAGTTCGGGCACGCCACTGGAGCGCGCCAAGTGTCGCTGTTTGTCGCGCCGAGATAGCACCAGCGACAGTAACTGTGGGTCGCCTGTCGCCGTCGCCTCCTGTACCGCTGCGCAATGGTAATAGTATCTCGTAGGTTTTCGCGAGATTTTTATCCATCTTGTCTTTAACACCCCATATCATCCCATGGGTGTCGTAAGAGGCGAGAGACGGAGATGGACAGCAGCGCCTTCCTAATAACGACTAAAATTAAGTAACTGGATGGGCTGGTCTCTTCCATTCCTACCATTGCAGCCTATAAAAGTCCACAGCTGAACATATGCCTCCCCCCATAAAGTGTCAAAGTGTTATACGGGAGACTTTGTCATAGTAGCCACGTTTGGTAGTCGGGTTAGCAACCGCAATTATTTAATTAGAGCAATTTTCAGAAAGATGCTGTTGCCTATTTCCTGTTTCCGTTTCCCTCTGTCGCCTTTACGACACCCGCGGGTCGATATGGGGCAGTGGATATTATTACACCGCCACTATTGGTTAAGAGACCAAATGAAGAATGGGAAAAATTATAACATAGAAAATTAAAGTTTCTGTAGAGGTGCGCAGGAAAGCTAAAATTTATATATGTATAATATGTTTTACAAATACATAAAATAAATAAAGTAAAACATGCATTGTTTACGTTCATACTCTCAATGTCGAAGACATATTTGTTGCTCGGACAAAGTGGTCGAAATTCGTCCGTAATATTATTACGGTCGAATAAAGTATGAATTTTGAACACTAGGCGAACACTGGTTTAATTAAAGACATGCACACGAAGACCTACATTAAGCTACAAAGTCTCAATTTGAAGTTATTTAGAAAATAAAAATTATTTACACTTATACCAACAAGCCCATACCGTGTGGTACGGGTTGCCGTATGAGTAATGCTAAGCAAATAATTTAAAATTAAAAATTTTGTATAGCCGACTTCAATATAAGTTATTTAAGAATAACTTAAAAACTATTGGTCTGACCTTGATCAAATTCATATGGGACCACACGAGAAGTACCAGCTTTCAAATAAAAAAAGAATCATCGAAATCGGTTCACCCAGAAAAAAGTTCTGAGGTAACACACATAAAAAAAAACGAAAAAAAAACATACAGTCGAATTGAGTACCGGCTCCTTTTTGGAAGTCGGCAGACAAATCGGAGATATCAGCATCAGCCACTTTGCGCCTTTTTTGCTTATCGTTCCATTAACATTACAGGCCTAGCGTATTTGTTTTTCTGTCATCTGTCAGATAAGGCCGCTACACACGGCTTCGTTACAGCTATTTTCAATCTACTTCAAAAAAAGGAGGAGGTTCTCAATTCGATTGTATTTTTTATGTGTTAGCTCCGAATTTTTTTCTAGGGGTACTTCTCATGTGGTCCTATAAAAATTTGACCCAAATCTGACTAGTAGTTTTTAGCCATCCTTAATATTGCGCATTTAATTGATTTCGAATATATTGATTTTGTTCTCATTTATTTATATACTACGCGTGTAATTTAGGTTATTAATTTTTTTGTGCAGAACCTATTTCTTTTTCTTAAATAAAAGTAAAAAAAGTTACTCCTTATAACATCAGCTATCTGCCAGTGAAAGTCCCATCAAAATCGGTCCAGCCGTTTCGGAGATTAGCCGGCACAAACAGACAGACAGACACAGAAAAAATTAAAAAATTATGTTTTTGTTATAAGTAGGTACCATATATACTTTCTATGGCAATGGGCCGGCCATATAGCTCGAAGAACCGACAACCGATGGGGAAGAAAGGTTCTCGAGTGGCAGCCTCGTACCGGTAGGCGAAGTGTAGGGCGTCCCCCCACGAGATGGAGTGACGACCTGGTAAGACATGGAGGAAGTCGATGGATGCAGGTGGCTCAGGACCGTGCTTTGTGGCATTCTTTGGGGGAGGCCTATGTTCAGCAGTGGACTTGTGAAGGGCTGTAATGATGATGATGATGATATATACTTTCATATGCAATTAGTGAAAAGCTGTTATTTTGACATTACAAACAGACACTCCAATTTTATTTATTTGTATAGATATAGATGTGTAGAATGAAGTCGGTTGTACAAAATTTTTAATTGTTTTAAAACTACATAATAAATATTTTATTGCAGTGTAGTGACAGTGTAAGCGAAACAATCACTATATTTCATACCGTGAGTGTCGTAAGAGGCCCTATTGGAAAAGTCAGAAAAACGTTATAATTTCGGATAGATTTAACATTTTAAAATGGTACGAGTGATAAGAGTCCTTTTCTGATTACTCGCAGGAGTCCGTCTATATAGTAACACAGCAGTACGTGCGCTGTGAGACATTCCATCCTAGTCCTCAGAAGTGACAACGCACCTGTAGCTTTCTTTTTTTGTAGTTGGTTCCCAGGTATCAATAGGCTGCAGTGGCCACTTATAGAGGTGGCCTGTGAGTTTTCTTTTATAAGATAGTGTGACAAACGAGCACACAGTCCACCTGATGGTAAGTGGTTGCTGTGGTCCATAGACATCTACATCTATCCTCACCCATGAGGACTAAGATCGAATGCCTCTTTTCCAGCAAAAAAGTTCTCCGGTTCTCTACACTCACCATACGAAACACAGCAGCGTCAAGCTGCTATTTTAAGTTAGTATCCTGTGAGAGCGTGGTCCTTCCCCGCTCCAGCCGACCAATGATTACTATAACTATACTACTAATATAGCTGCAGCATAACTCTAACAGGTATAAAAAATTTGTTTGTCATTTCAGTTTTATAAAAAAGAGATGGTAGTATGACAATATTCGATCAACGATCGATCGTCAAACTGCCTGCCGAACGTGGTTCAAGGCGAATTCTGCTCACAACGTGAAAGGCTGACATCCAGCATTGGACTTTTACAGACCGTTAAAGGAGAAGTAGAAGAAATAGATAATCACCTGTCCACCCATCTTTTTCACAGTTGACATCAGCACCAGCGTCGATCAGCGCTTGAACCGCCTCTATGTATCCCAGAGTCACAGCCAACAACAGGGGAGTGCGTCCGCGAGGATCCCGCAGTTCTATATCCTCTTTTGTGAACTGAAAATTTACATCAATACTAGAGCCAATGTAAATCTGTTTTTTCAACCGACCTCAAGAAGGGCGAGGTTCGCAATTCGAGTGTATGTTTTTTGTATGTATGTTACGCGACATCTTCGCAGATTGAGAACTTCGATTTTAATGATTCTTTTTTTTATTTAATATCTAGCTACGTGTTAGAGCCATGCTGGAGCTATATTAGTAATATTGTTGTAGCACGAATGGGTCAGCTCGACCGGGGAAGGACTACGCTCTCACAGAATACCAGCGTAAAATAGCAGTTTAACGCAGCTGTGTTTCGTATGGTGAGTGTAGAGAACCGGAGACCCTTTTTACTGGACAAGAGGCATTCCATCTTAGTCCTCACGGGTGACAACGCATCTGCATTTTGAGTCTTTATTGAGGATAGATGTAGATGTCTATGGGTCACAGTAACCACTTACCATCAGGTGGACTGTGTGCTCGTTTGTCAACCGATCCTATAAAACAAAAAATAAAAAAAATAGGTTATACTACAAGGGTGGTCCCATATAAATTTGGAGAAAATATTCCGACCCTTAAGATAGCAAACAAATAACTTTTTTTAGCAATTTGAAGTCAGTTTTTACTTTTTGTTAAGTTACTCGTATAATTATTTAGGATTAAACCAAACAAACTAAAACACGAAGCCATGTTAAATGAGTAGTTATCTACACGTACATGTAACATAAAACAGTTTAAAACCGCAAACTGACATTGATATTTTTCCTGTTAACTGTTTGGTTTTCATGCCATCGCTATGTACATTGTATAACCATTAGGTAAATCGACAAGCTTACAAATATTTTTTGCATACATTGACTTTATTTATATATTCAAAAATATTTATTTATATTTCAATATTTATTATTGGTTGGAAGAGTGCTATGAAGGTTTTTACTTACTTTTGTTAGTACTTCCCTTGACAATATGAATGGATGCGAATTTGATTATAATGTGCGTTTAACCAGCAGTGTCTAGTCAAGACTCTTTTTTTTATAGGATAAGGGTAACAATAGACATCTACATCTATCTTCGATTACGAATCGAAATGCAGATGCGTTGCCACCCGTGAGGACTAAGATGAAATGCCTCGTTTCCAGTAAAAAGGGTCTCCGGTTCTCTACACTCATCATACGAAACACGGCAGCATTAAGCTGCTATTTTACGCTGGTATTCTGTGAGAGCGTGGTCCTTCCCCGGTCGAGCCGACCTATTCGTGCTACAACCATAGCATAGCTGCAGCATGGCTCTACCACGTAATATTTCTTGTCAAAACACGTAAATTATTCTTTCTTAACTCTTGAGCATTTTAGCCAACTTAAAAAAAGGAGACGTTCTCAACTCCACTGTATGCATTTTGTATGTTAGGCGATATCTTCGTCAACTATAGACTGAATTTGATGATTCCATTTTTATTAAATAGGTTATACTTTAAGAGCGGTCCCATATAAATTAGAAGATAAAATTCCACTTCCAAGGATAATAAAATAGGGAATAATTTTTTAATGTAACTATTTAGGTTATACTGAAATTGTGACATTCCTTACCGTTACAGCCCAATAAAGTCCACGGCTAATCATAAGCATCTGTCATAGATTGCCTTATAGGGGAGATATTTGCCATAGTCGCCACGCTTGGCAAACGGGTTTGCAACCGCATTTTATATTTATTTTTAGTCGTCATGCGGAAGACCCAGCCCCACTTCGCCTAGGCTGTCTTGAGAAACTTCTTTCCCCATCGGTTGTCGGTTCTTCGAGCTATATGGCCGGCCCATTGCCACTTCAGCTTACCAATCCGTTAGGCTACTTCGGTACTCTGGTTCTACTGTGGATATCCTCATTTTCAAGTCTATTGCGCAGAGAAACCCCGAGCATAGGCCTCTGCACAGCTCGCTAAGCAACCTTGAGCTTCCTCAAACGGCCAGCAGTGTAGGACCACGTCTCAGATCCTTAAGTCATTACTCGCAAGACGCACTGGTTGTACGATCTCCTTTTCAAGTTTTGAGGTATATACGAGATGTGTCATAATCTGCCGAGTTGAATCCGTCAATTGACCTCTCGAGCATGCGGCTCACCTGATGGTAAGTGATTACCGCCGCCCATGAACAACCGCAACACCAGGGGAATTGCAGATGCGTTTCCGGCCTTTTAGAAAGGTGAAAGCTCTTTTCTTGAAGGTTCCTAAGTCATATCGGTCCAGAAAAATCGCTGGTGGTAAACTATTCCACAAGGAAGTTGTGCGAGGAAGAAAACATCTTCTAAATCGCACAGTGGTGGACCGCCAATCATCCAGATGGTGTGGATGGTATCGGGAGTTCTGTCGCGATGTGCGTTCGTGAAATTTGGCGGCTGGGATTAATCCGAACAATTCCTCAGAGCACTCCCCGTGGTAAATGCGAAAGAAAATGCAAAGAGATGCAACATCTCTTCGCAGTGCCAATGAGTCGAGCCGATCGGAAAGGACTCGGTCGTCGACGATTCGAGCCGCTTTGCGCTGGATGCGGTCAAGTGGAAGGAGCTGGCACTGGGGAGCCCCAGCCCAGAGATAGGAACAGTATTCCATGTGAGGCCGAACCTGCGCCTTGTAAAGTTGCAGGCGTTGAGCTGGCATTTAATGCTGTCCGGCTCTGCTGAGCACGCCAAGCTTTTTAGAGGCCAATTTGGCCTTCTCTTTCAAGTGACCACGAAACTGCACGTCACTCGATATGTCGACGCCGAGGATTCCGATACTGGCTGAGGCAACAAGGGCAGTACCTTGAAACTGAGGAGATACGACAAAGGGGTTCTTTTTAGCGGTAGACGCGCAAACTAGTGTCTTCTGAGGATTAAACTGGTTTAGATTTAGTCGCCCCCAATCCGAGACTTTGTCCAGCAAAGACTCGACTTCAGACACAAGTTTGTTCCGGTACTCGGTGACGTTTTCCTGAGAAATATTGGCACGGCCGGTGTATAGAGGATCACCAGTGCTGTCATCCGCATAGCAATGAATGCTACCGGCTTGCAACATATCATTGATATGCAGAAGAAACAGCGTTGGTGATAGCACGCAGCCTTGTAGAACACCAGCGTTAATAGGCTTGTAGTCGGAGCATGCACCGTCTACAACGACCTTGATGCTCCGATCTACAAGAAAGCTGGTGATCCAATTGCATAATTTCTCGGGCGCTTTGTGCCAAACCCGATCGAAGGCCTTCGCAATGTCCAAACTAACGGCCAATGCCTCCCCCTTGGACTCTACTGCCTCCGCCCATCTATGAGTTAAGTAGACCAGAAGATCACCAGCTGATTGACCCCGACGAAAACCGTACTGGCGGTCACTAATCAGTTGGTGATCCTCAAGGTACCGCATGAGGTGGCAGTTTATAACGGATTCCATTATTTTGGAGAACAAGGGGGTGATGGCGGTAGGCCTGTAGTTGGCCGGGTCTGAGCGGTCGCCTTTTTTAAGGATCGGGTGGACAAAAGCTGTCTTCCATGATTTCGGGACTACGCCTAGGCAGTAGGAGTACCGGAAAAGACGCGTTAGAACCGGTGCCAACTCCGGAGCACACGTCCTCAGCACAATTGGGGGGATTCCGTCAGGCCCACTCGACTTGTGGATGTCAAGGGAGAGGAGTGCTCTGCGAACCGAGCGCTGTGAGAACCGGACATCCGGCATGGAGCACTCACACCGCGGGATGGTCGGCGGTGTGTTCCCCCCGTCATCAACAGTCGAGTTGGACGCAAAAAGGGAGCCTAAAAGGTCGGCTTTTTCATTTGCGTCGTGGGCCAGTGAGTCGTCCTCCCTGTGCAGAGATGGTAGTGATGGCTTACAGAAATTCCCTTGGACAGCCTTGGCGAGAGACCAGAATGCCCGGTTTCCTGAAGAAAGGCGAACTAGTTTCTCGCCAATTCTGCCTATGTGCTCTAACTTTGCCTTGGCAATAACTCTTTTGAAGGACCTGGAGGCGAAGTTATACTTCTTTTTAAGTATGCTGGTGTTTACATCCCGAGACGCCGAAGCCGCAGCCCAGGCTTGATAACACTCCTGCTTACTGCGTAATGCAGTCTTACAGGAGCGACCAAACCAAGGCTGATATCTGCCTCCGATGGGTACCACAGATGATGGAATAAATAGTTCCATTCCCTGTAGCACCACATCAGTGACAGAGTCAGCAACAGCGCTGGGATCATCCGGCGAGAAGCAAATCCGCCCCCATGGGTAGGAAGCAAAGAAAGACCACATTCCGTCCCAATCAACCGACCTGTAATGCCAAACACGGCGGCAACCTGCAGAACGCAACCGCAAGGGGAGCGTGAGTGGCACCACACTCCGGATTAGACAATGGTCCGAAGAGCCAAGAGGGGCATCGACGGAAACCTGATATCCGTCCGGATGAGAGGTCAGCAGAAGGTTCAACAGGGAAGGTGTATGATCCTCAACATCTGGAATCCGCGTAGGCGATGTAACCAGTTGTGTCAGACCATATGCCAAGGCAAAGTCATAAACAGATCTCCACGCATGATCGGTTAAACGTGAACCGAGCCATTCGGTGTGGTGGGCGTTAAAATCGCCAAGGATCACGATCGCTGCGGATGGGACCTGTTGTAGCAAGGAATCTGTAGCCATTTGGACGTGGTCGATGAGTCGGTCTGTTTCGGCATTACCGCTATGGGACCTATAGAGGCACACGTAGACGCGCGGATGGTCCTGCATCTCGGTCAGAAAGAGCAAGGCCGGCTTCGCCGTCTCGAGATGGTAGTGGACGGCGTTTAGGTTCGAGTGAAGTCCCCTGATGTTGCAGAAATTCACGGATAGCGTGGCAGGGGTCGCCTTGGTCCTGTTGCTCAGTTTATAAGCATTTATATAAGCAGTTATTGTGTTGAGCGGAATTTTGCCCCCCCCCCCCCCCCCCCAGAATACGCGGGGCAGCCTGAGCACCCACGCTCAGGAGTGGAATAGCATGGTCGTGGATGCTCAGCGAGGGATTCTCCAGGGGTACTGGTACCCTCCTGGGGTAGTTTATGATGTAATTCCGCTACCATGTTGATGGGGGGGGGGGGGATTGGGCCTCCGGTCACCTGCACTCACCAGACGAAACGCGGAAGCAGAGCTTCCACTTCACGCCGGTATTCTGTGAGGTCGTGGTAGTAACCCGGCTCGAGCCGGCCCATACGTGCAACAGCAAAAGCTGCTGCGTGGCTCTACCACCGTTAATATTTAAACACAACACTAGTCGGACTGTTAATATTTAAACACAATACATTAAGTTCAGACTAATTTGTATGGCTTTGTATGATAATACGATTATTAGCATTTCTTATAAGTGCAGACGCATGTTTGTCTGGCTTCAAAGCCTTACACAAAAATGTTTTAGTGTTCCTACATTTATGCACAATGCAAGTATCTAGAGATAATTACAGATTTTGCCAATTCTCTCATACTTTCCAAAACATTATCTCGTCTCTTTGTAAGCTTGGAAAATACAGCAGTGCAGTCGTATGCTTGTATATAATATATGACCTCTTCAAATTTAATAGGATTAACCGTAATAGCTCTCAGTCAGTGAACGCAAATAAAACAGAAGCATCCCTAGCTTCAAAAAATTAACCAAAGCAAATTGCAGTATGTAGGCGTGTATTTACCGAATGGACTGCGAAGGAGTTTCGTTTGAAATCCGAATACCGTTTCTTAATTCTTTCTTCTATCTTTAATTGTTAATTGCATTGCACCTTATTATAAAAGATGTCCTTAACGCCGAGCGACGAGCTCAGTGTTAATATAATAAACGTTGTAAGCGACTTATATGATGTACGGCAAATTAAACCAAAAACTGAAATAAAATAAGGTCAACTTTTCACTGAGCATCCCTAGCCCGAGCCGTAAATACAATAAACTATTAAATCTAAAAATTGTATAAAGCTAATCAGCGAAGGAGAGCGCTTAATTGCCTCTATGTAATTACTTCCATGTTTTATTAGCGTTCCTTGCTCTTAATCTCAATATATACAACGCCTATTGGCATGGATACGTATTACTATTATTAAGTGGCGAAGCTTGCGAAGTCACTTATTGATTTCACGATGTCTGTCCGTCTATCCCACGATTATCTCGAGAACGGTTTTGAATTTTCAAATTCTGTTTTCAGCAATCGATTACTGATCACCCAGGCATCTGAACCTCCTATTTTGAAACTGGCTTAAGCGCAAAGCCGTGGGCGAGGGCCCACTTCGCCCGTGCCTGACTGCGCCACTGGTTACAATCATGTATGTTACATACCACACAAAACAAATTAGAAATAGCTTGGTAGTGAAATAGATTGGAGCCACCCCCCAGGAAGTGGACCTGATCGAGCCCCGACGGTTCGACAAAAAATGAGATCGACTTCATTATGACGACTAGACGGCAACTGTTCAGTGATGCCTCAGTGATCGCGATGGTGAAAACTGATAGCGATCACCTAATGGTTAGAGGCACACTGAACCTGAACGTTAAGTTGGAGAGGTCTCGTCTAATGAAGTCAACGCTCCGTCCCCCTCGTGCTTTGTTCCAAAGTCCTGAAACCTTTCAGCTCGAGTTACAAAACCGTTTTCAGTACCTAGAAAATTGCAATGAAGTGGACGATATGAATGACAAGCTCGTGGAAACTGTCCATGCGGTCGGAGCTAAGTTCTGCAAGACCCACTGCAGAAGAACACAAAAACTCTCAGATCACACTCTTAATCTCATGGCTGTTAGACGGGAGATGAAGCTACATTCTTCAACAGATTTTACAGCATACAGGCAACTGTACAGACGGATCTCCAAATGCATGCGGCGGGACTTGCGCAACTTCAATACAGCTTGTATTGAAGAAGCGATCGAACGGAATCAAGGCTCCAAAGTCTTTGCCAGAGATCTGTCTCCTAGAAAGAGCTAACTGTAAAAGCTGAAGACCGAGTGTGGCAGCATCGTTTCCGGGACACCTGAGATTTTGAGTGAGATTGAAAGGTTCTATGGGCAGCTATACACGTCATCGTTGGAGTCACACGCAAGTGTGAGTAACGATCCAAGAGCGAGTCTTATCCGACACTATTCCGAAGATATCCCGGACGTCAGTCTGAGCGAGATTAGAATGGCCCTCCAGCACCTTAAAAACAGCAAGTCCCCGGGCGAGGATGGAATTACAGCGGAGCTTATGAAAGCGGGTGGAAAACTGGTACTTGAAGTCCTTCAGAAGCTCTTTAATTCCGTCCTCCATGGTGCCACTACTCCGGAGGCGTGGAGCAGAAGTGCGATGGTCTTGTTATTCAAGAAAGGCGACAACGGTCTCTTGAAGAACTACAAACCGATTTCCCTTCTGAGCCGCGTCTACGTGCTGTTTTCGAGAGTCATTACGAATCGTCTCGCACGCAGTTTTGACGACTTCCAGCCTCCCGAACAAGCCGGTTTCCGAAAAGGCTATAGTACCATGCACCACATACATACCCTGCGGCAGGTTGTACAGAAGACAGAGGAGTATAATCTGCCACTTTGCCTTGCGTATGTGGACTATGAGAAAGCCTTTCATTCTGTAGAAATTTGGGCGGTGCTGCGGTCCCTTCAGCGGTGCCAAGTTGACTGTCGGTATATCGAAGTGCTGAAGTGTTTGTACAGTAGGGCTACGATAGCTATCCGAGTACAGAATTAGAGTACGAAACCTATTCAACTACAGAGAGGTGTAAGACAGGGTGACATTATATCCCCGAAACTCTTCACCGCTGCATTGGAAGACGTTTTCATGCTACTGGACTGGAAAGGATACGGTATTAACATCAATGGCGAGTACATCACTCACCTTCGATTTGCCGACGATATAGTCCTTATGGCAGAATCGCTGGAGGACCTAAGCACTATGCTCAATGACCTCAATAGTGTCTCCCAACGGATAGATCTTAAGATGAACATGGACAAAACAAAAATCATGTTTAACGTCCATGTCACACCTATGCCGGTAGTTGTTGGGAGCACTAAGCTCGAAGTTGTTGACGAGTATGTTTACCTGGGACAAATAGTCCGACTAGGTAAGTCCAACTTCGACCGAGAGGTCAATCAACGGATTCAACTCGGCTGACTTCGGAAACTACGCCACATCGTCTCGTTAGACATACCTCAAAACCCGAAAACGAAATTGTACAACCAGTGCGTGTTGCCAGTGATGACTTACGGATCTGAGACGTGGTCCTTCACTGCTGGCCGTATTAGGAAGGTCAAGGTCGCTCAGCGAGCTATGGAGAGGGCTATGCTCGGAGTGTTTCTGCGTGATAAACTTAAAAATGAGGATATCCGCAGTAGAACCAGAGTAACGAACATAGCCCAACGGATTAGTAAGCTGAAGTGGCAGTGGGCCGGCCATATAGCTCGAAGAACCGACAACCGATGGGGAAGAAAGGTTCTCGAGTGGCAGCCTCGTACCTGTAGGCGAAGTGTAGGGCAACCCACCACTAGATGGAGTGACGACCTGGTGAGACATGCAGGAAGTCGATGGATGCAGGTGGCTCAGGACCATGCTTTGTGGTATTCCTTGGGGGAGGCCTATGTTCAGCAGTGGGCTTGTGAAGGGCTGTGATGACGATGATGATGATGATGGTAGTGATCACCTCATTCCGTTTTTGAACTTTGAACAGGTTTTGTATATTTTCTGGAATTTTGTGGTATGTATATTGTGCGTTTGTGTGTGTGTGTGTGTGATATATTAAGTTAATGCTCTCATTGAATAATGTCAACACAATAAAATATGTTCTCAATTAGCGAGTAACTTTTTATGGCTATAAGTCTTGATTTTTTTAAAAATTTACTTAAAAAAAGGATTTCTTAACGTTAAATTGTTGATTTTTACTTTAAAATAAATAAATATATTGCGACATGACTATTACAATGACTGCTTTTCATTAACATGCATTACCTATCTGTATATGTATAAAAATAACTGATTTCAGTATACAATAAAAAAAATTAACATGTCTAAGTAAGTTTCGGTTTCGGTTGGAAATCCTGTTTCGGTCGGACACTACTATTTTATTTCAGCTCAAAATTTTTAGTTGCAGCATTCAGATAAGGTCTTATTGTATAACATAATGTTATATTATAGTAAAAGCATGATCACATTGATTCAAGTAAAACTACCTACAATTTTTAATCGACTTCAAAAAAAGGAGGAGGTACTAAATTCGACTGAATTTTTTGTGTGTTACCTCCGAACTTTTTTTTAGGTGAACTGATTTTGATTATCAATAATATAGGCTGTAACTTTAATGTCGATTAGTTTTTAAGTAGATAGAGGTCATATTCACAAAATATATTTGTTGTGTTGAGGCAATGGTTCACAGCTCTGCCTATTGTATTGTCTGAACTCGGAATACTGAGTCCCCTGAAATGGGAGCCTTACACGGGATAATATGGGGCGTGTGTAGTAGTGACGTAAAAATACTGGATATTTTTGCGCCACCACCACACACGCGCCATATGATTTATGATACGCAAACAACCTCTCAATCTTCTACAATTTCATTCATGACAATTACATGGTGTCAGAAATTGTGAATTTGTAAGACACCTTGATCCAGTTTTGATATAATTTAATAAGTGAATTTACCATCCGGCAGCTACTTGTAACACCAAAACATATCTTTAGCCTTGATACATACCAAACCTATGTAGTTGCTAATAAATTATGGTTTGTTATAACGTTATCAGAGGTGTAGATTACAATGTACTATGTATGAGTCACTAGCATTGGATGATGTCATTTCAGAACTGTTCCCTGTTGCTGTATTGTTAAACGGAATATTAATGTGTATCACTTTTTTCGTATATAATGCAGTATAATGAGGGTAAATTCAAAAAATTTCTTTTAATAAAAAGTAAAAGAAGACTTCAAAGTACTAAAAAAAACATCATATCCACATAACAGTTTTCCATAGTCTGCGCTAAGACATAGTGTATGCAATTGGTCTCTTCTGAGAAAATATCTTCTGGTCTCTTCTGAGAAAATATCTTTTTTTTTTTTGCAGTTGTATTTTCTTGGTTTCTTTCATAGCACTGATTATTATATCCTCTGTGAGATTATATTCATTTTGTACATTTTCTGAATTTTTAAAATCAATGTCTTTAAGTAGTCTTCTATTTATTTCCTCTGTTTCTAAAGCAGACTCCGTTTTTTATTATATGTCTTTTGTTTATATTTCTGTGGTACTTACAGTTAATTACTTTCAATATCATTTAGACAGGATGGTGATCAAAAGCAAAGTTAAGTTTTCTGATTAAGTTAGATGATATGTTATTTATATTAGTTTTGTTTTTATTAAGAAGAAGTCAGTTTGGGTTTTATTTATTTTGTAAGAATGATCCCCCGTACATCTTCTAATTGTTCTTGATTTATCAAAATCTAAATGTTAGGAGGCTCCGCTCTTCCCGTCCTTCATTTATATAAGTTACTGTTTAGATCTTGGGTAACACATAGATTTTTGACTTATGTTTAAACATATATAGTATTTTTACAATAAAATATGTTAGTTGTGTGATTGTGTAATGTATGTGTATGCGGTGTGTGCATGTTGATGTATGATTTATTAGTATTGATTTATTAGATTAGTATATATGATTTATTAGATTAGTAAATTATTAATTATGTGTAACAAGTTAAGTAATTTTTTCTAAAAGTGTTTCGGTTTCGTTGTAATTTAAAGTTTTCAGCCATTCTGTTGTTTTCTTTTTAACTTCTATGCTGTGCAATGGATATATGCTTAAGATTTTATTTATTTTATTATATAAGTATACTGCCCTTTTCTCATATTGTACTGAAACAAATGTCGTTTTACATCGATCGGTATGTAGAACTAAGTTGTTTCTTCTTTTGTATGTCTTGTCATGTTCATACCTGGTAGATTTATGAATTTTAAGCAATATGAACAAAATATACAACTTTCGAACTGACAAGACACCAGACAAATTATAAAGGTCAGTAGTGGGGAATCGGTATGGTTTGAAATAGCAGACCTTAAGCAGGGCTCTTTGAGCTCGCTAAACTTCAAGGAATCTTGTTTTTAGGGCTCCTCCCCATACTGGGATACAATAAGTAAGAACAGATTGAGCCAGTGCTGTGTATACTTTATTTAGTAATTCGGGGATTGTTACATGTCTTAACTTTTTAAAAATCCACTATAATTTTCTTATGTGGCCAGTTATTAATTCAATATGGTTATACCAAGACAGTCTCTGGTCAATAATAACACCTAAATATTTTGTTTTGTCTACTCTATCAATAACAGCACAGTTACAATTAAGAAGTAGGCTGTCTTGGCAAGTGTGTATTTTAATGGTGAAGTTGGCTGGTGGTTGAGTGTAATTGCAAATAGCGAAACAAATATAATTTGTTTTATGCGTGTTTAATGAGAGTAGGTTGTTATTTAACCAGGCTGCTATAGTTTTAAGTCCCGATTCTGTACGTATTTTCACTTCCTCCCACGTGTCTCCCGAAAAAGTAACAGCTGTATCGTCAGCATAGGAGAAGATGTGACCGTGAGGAATAGAAAGTTTGCAAAGCTCATTAATATAGACCAAAAACAGCGTAGGCCCTAAGACGCTACCCTGAGGGACGCCGAAAACAACATTTTCTTCGTCACTCAACACAGTGCACTCAGCGTCCACATGAACACGCTGAGTGCGCTCATGTAGGTAGCTGAACATCAGGTTTAGAGAAGTATCCCTAAAGCCGATAAGCTCCAAAAAATTTAAAAGATCAGGAATAGAGACCATTTCAAAAGCCTTTCTCAGGTCTAAAAATACTGTAATACACTTTTTGCCGTTATCTAAATTCTTTACGATTAAAGAGCTTAATGTGAGAATAGCGTTTTCTGTGGAAAGTTGTTTTGTAAAGCCAAATTGTTGATTTGATAAAATATTATATTTATTTAAGTAGTTTAATATCCTAGTATTTAAGATTTTCTCTACAATTTTGGACAAAGATGGTAGGACAGAAATAGGACGGTAGTTATTTATATCGTCTCTGTTTCCACTTTTATAAACAGGTGTTACTAATGATTGTTTAAGTGCGTAAGGAAATATACCACTCTTAAAATATAGGTTTATAAGGTAAGTGAATACGGGCACAAGCAAATCCTTTCCTAACTTCAAAAACGTCTTTGTAATTTTATCCCACCCGGGAGCGCTATCAGAGTCAAGACTCATCAACACCCGCCCTACTTCAGCATTATCTGTTTCGAGCAAAACAAAAGAGTTTAGGAGTACAGTAGTAGAAGTGGATTTAGGAGTTGAGCTGTATAACATCTTAGACTTAATTTCTTCAGCCAGGCAACTACCTATTCCGGAGAAATATTTATTAATATAATTAACTGAATCCTGGGATGTAGGTTTTATATTTAATAAACATGAATTTGAAACCTTCTTATTTTTAAATTGTGTAACTTCATTTATATTTTTCCAGAAAACTTTATTATTTTTACAAGATTCAGAAATGACACTACGATCATGTTTACGTTTTTGTTCTTTAATAAGTTTATTACATAAATTTCGGTAACAACGGTAAGTGATCTTTAATACATCATTAGTTGGGTCTTGTTTTAGTTTTTTTTTTGCATAGCGTTTCTGTTTCTTATGCATCGAAGTATACCTTCTGTCATCCAGGGCTTGATAAATCTCTTTGTCCCAGGAACAGCTAAAACTTTGGTGTTGTTTAGGCCCAAACTTGGGCATTTGAGACGCCATCCAATCACGTTTCACTGGGCGCATCGCCCGATGGTGTGAGGCGACGTGCGCGACGCCGGGGGGGGGGGGGGGCAGCGGTATGCCACTTCCCGGCGTCCGGCCGAGTGAATGCTAAGTTAGTAGCTTTGCAGCAGCGGTGCTGTCGATTAGCGTATTTTTGTGGCCGCTGCAACGGTTTCGTGCGACCAGGTTTTTTGGTTTTGTGGTCTAGAATTTGAGTCTTTGTGCGCGTTTAAGCTTGCAGCAGCGGTGCTGTCGATTAGCGTTTTTTTGTGACCGCTACAACGGTTTCGTGCGACCAGTTTATTTGGTCTTGTGGTCTACAATTTGGGTCTTTGTGCGCGTTTAATTTGCTATAGAATTTGGGTCGTGTAGACCGCCTCGAATTAGTTTGTCTAAGTTGTACGTTTCGGACAAGAGGCTTTTATTGAATTTGACTGATTAAAGTTAAAGTTAATGTTTAATTGTACCGTCGCGTGAAGTGCCATGTGTGTTGACTATGCAGTGAGTTTGCGGGCGTAGTATTTAATATCGTACGAAGGAATTTAGTTTGTTGTTTGTAACGCTGAACTTTGTGACTCGAGAAGATATCGCGTTCTTTCCTGTTTGTAATTTGGTGTAAAATGAATCCGGAGCATCGAATACTGAATTTTGAACGACTGTTCGTTACTTGTGTCGGGTGTCACGTGTTTGATTTCGATGAACGTTGAATTTAGTTGAGTTTGAAGTTAATTAAATGTACAATAAAGTTGATAGATTGAAGTGAAATAAATAGTGAAATGAAGAAAGAAGTGTCAATTGGTGACGTCCGCTGGAGTGATACAACATTGTGAGGCAGCATCGGACCAGGCCGCTGCCCGATCACCTCAGCTGGGTCAGGTCACATATATAAACAATACCACACACACTACTTACATGCACCTAAACCACTACCGCCTGACCGAGCCTTGGGGCAGTCTTAGCTTCGGAACCAGGTACGTACTATATATTTACCTAGCCTTATATCTATTGTGTAGGATGATAAGTCTCCATAGGCCGTTGGGCCCCACCCTTAGTTGTCCGTTGAATCTACCGCTGATGGGCCCCGGGATATTTGACGTTTGTTGGGGCAGCTAGGGGCGTGTACATTTTTGGTAGCAGAGCATGGTTTGGATTAGTTTGATTGTTTCTACAATCCCCCGGCCGTAATACGTAATAAAAATATTTTTTTTTGTTTTGTGAGCGGGTACAATTGAAACCGCGCCCGTTAGGCTGAGCAAGCCGGGGTACGACTTTCCATTGACGTCCGTCGAGTTTGGTGTTGATACGTATTTTTACAGAAAGATTACATTTTTATAAGCACACACACAAAGTTTAAATATGCGGAAACATGTACTTTTTGAGAGAAAAGTATTGAAAATCAAATATTTTTGCAATATTTATGTCAATTCCTACCTACTATGAAACTGACGCCATTTTTTATTATTATTGTCAGTAGGGATGTCGATCCTTTCCGAAAAAGATCGAGTTTTTAAATATATTCGAATTGTAAGCTGATGTATCGATTACCAAAGAATCGATTTCTAAAATATCTATATTTTTTTCATGTTTGCATTTATAATGTAAATATAAATCCATTTTATGAGAAAAAAATTCTCTTCGTCATAAAAAAATAAGGGGACTGATTCAGAAGGATTTCTGTATCTATTTTGAGACTGCTACGTCTCCGGCGCTGAGGGAAGAGCAGCCTCTACGCCTTAGCGTAACAAATCGCAGGCATCCCTCCTCGCCTCCGCAGCTTCGGCTTTTTGGTCGCCTTCGGCGACCAGCCTTAGCCGCTCCGGCTCGTCCGATGCCTACGATTTGTTACAGCAGGCGGAGGCTACTCCCCCTACGCGCCTCCGGCTCTATAAAACCACTCTAGGGGTAGGACAGACTCGTACCAGGTGGAGTCGGGGTCAATCAATTCGGTTCTTTGACATAAGTTGAACCTAACCTATTTCATTTGTTATCTGCCCTAATAGGTACTGTTAAATAAAACAAATTTCAATAAGAGATCATTTATCATGGTATCTTTCTTGTTTTTCATAAAATGGGTTTATATTTACATTATAAATAGAAACAAAAAAAATATAGATATTTTAGAAATCGATTTTTTGTGAACCGATACATCAGCTTACGATTTGAATCGATTTAAAAATCGACCTTTTTCGGAAAGAATCGACATCCCTATTGACGTCGACATTGACATTACAAAATGGCGCCAGTTTTACCATCTCCGCTAGGAGTAAAGTATTCTGTGAGTTTTACGGTAGGATTAGACATAAACATTGCAAGAATAATTGATTTTCAATAATTCTTTTCTCAAAAATTACACGTTTCCGCGTGTTGAAACTTTGTGTGTGTGCTTATAATAGTGTAATTTTTCTGTGAAAATGCGTGTCAACACCCAACTCGACGAACGTCAATGGAAAGCTAAGCCCCAGTCGGAGTTTGTTAGGGCTAGGTACGCGTCGGTAGATAATTGTTATCACGTAATTGGATAATTATCGTTGTCGTATAATTATAGTAGATTAATTGTCTAAGGGTCGGTCGTCCGAGCGCGGCATTTTTGCTGATCGACTGTAGTGTGTACTTGTATTGGTAGTGTAATTTGTATTTAATTTAATAAATAGTAATTTGTATTCAACTTGATTTGATAGAAATTGTATTTGTTTTTTGTTAATTGATTTGTATTTGAGTTGCGTAGTATTTTGTATTTAGAAGTGATGCCATCGCACTGCCAGGGCAATCACCATGCCGTTTTGTGCCTGGGTGCGAACGGCGCTTCCTCTCAGGGCTCTGCCGGGCCCTCGACTCCCACAGGCGGGGGCGCTCAGCCGCGCCCCCTGTCGGGCGACGCTCGGCGCTCGCCGCCGGACACCGTGCCCCTGGGTTTGTAAGGGGTCCCTCCCCGAACCAGTCGGGGAGTCGTTCCCCCAGGGGCGGGGGGGTCGTCGCCCACTGAGAGGGGGGCCTCAGTGTGTGAGAGGGACTTCACAGCCACTCAGCAGTCAGCTAGACCCTTCTCACCTCCGTCAGCTGAGTGGCCGCGACTGGGGTACCACCGTCCCCCCTTTTGATGATCCATCCCATCTAGGTAGCTGCCGCCCTAGCTCCCACCACGGCCGCCTCCACTGAGACTAGTGTCGATTGTTTAACGGTTCGCGCTCTATAGGATTCGGGTTCACAACACGGTGTGGCCTCCACTTGGTTGTTGAGAAGACTAGGGCTCCCCGGGATTATTACCGACTGTATTGTCACCAGATTTTCGTTGACCAATGTGGCTGTTAAAATCACCCATAGTAAATATGTATTTAGCTTTGCTTTCCCTATATGCTATTTTAACATCAGTCATGAAGGTTTCCACCTCTGTGTCGAAAGCGTCGGAAGTTGGCGCATATGTTTGAATAAAAGATTATTTTTCAAGGAGTAGCCAAATTTTTAACTTAGTTCAATACCTTTCACATACCTTTATTGCAGTTTTTGAAAATATGAGTAAATAAAGCTTCTACTTCTATTTGAAATAATCACAAATTGAATGTGATTTATGGACAACAACATTTTTGCCTACCGATCGACCCTTTCGAATGTGTAGTAGTAAAATCAATTAAAATAATACATTGCCACACATTTTGAATTTAAAAGGTAAAACGGACAAAATGTTTAAGATTTTTTTTTATTAATTTTTCTTCAGCATTTGCCTATACAGTAAAAGCTCCTTAATCGCGCTTCCTTCATTCGCGTTTTCACTATTCGCGGATTAAAAAAATGTGACCCAATTCCTATATTCGCGGCTAAAGATTTCATTATTTGCAAGTCTAATCGGTACATACATATTAACAAAAATGATTCCTATAGGTATACATTCCAATATCTTTTGTTAATGCGTTGTCAAATGGATTACTAAAGAAGTAAATTATGTAGACCTTATTACAACTATGCCTAAAGTATGTTGGTAAACGATATGGCGGCTTATGTCAAAGGCCGAACCAATACCGGTTCCGACATTTTTACCTCCCAACACGACGGCTTCCTTCACCCTATGGACCAAGGAATAATCTAAACCTTTAAGCTCTATTACATTAGACGAACATTCAAAATCATATTGGATAATATGGAATGTGATCCTGATATGAATGTTATGGAATGCTGGAAGAAATTTGACATAGTAAAATGTATTGTAAACATAAAAGAATCATTGGAATAACTGAAGCCACATACACATTGAAATCATGCTGGAAAAAACTTTGGCCTGCTCTGGCTGCGGAAAATAACGAAGAATCTGTGCAAATTCAGACTTTGACTGCAAACATAGCCGAAATTGCGAATGTAATAGGACGACATGGGTTCGAACAGATAGAATCAAGTGACATTCAGGAGTTGCTTGAATCACAAGATGAATATTTGACTGAAAACAACTTGGAGGAAATGTTAAATTCACAGCCCATTGAAGAAGAGGCTTCAACAAGCACTGGAAATGTGACATTTAATTTGAAAAGTCTTAGTGAAGGTTTAATAATGGCAAATGAGCTTTGTGATTTCTTTATGAAAATTGGTCCGTCTACGGAACGAAGTCTTATTTTTAAGAGACAAATTGCTAATGCTACTACTGAATATCAATCTGAATTTATGGAACTTTTAAAAACTACCAAGCAAGAAAAAGTTAGAAAATTCTTTAAACCATTGCCTAAGCCTGAAGATAATAATAAATCAATATGGTCAAAAGCTTCAATTAAATAGATTTTTTTATATATTTGTTTTTTATTTTGTCACTAGGAACGTATCCCCTATAATTCCATATAAATTACCATTCCATATTCACGGTTTCTGTATTCATAGCATATTTACGGAACATATACCCCGCGAATAAAGAGCTTTTACTGTATTACTTATTCTGAACCTTCTCTGCAAATTTGGGCGGTTATTGCAAAATAACCCAGTATATGGTTTTTTTTGTTAGTTTCATGCTTATTACTCTCTCTGGAAGTGTGGGATATACTTGTAACATAATTTTTGATTTTTTTATTTATTAAAAATCCAATTCCTCTCTAAAATTTTTAATCTTATAAAAATAATAAATCTAATGAATTTTTGTTACGTACGTACTAATTTAAATATTTAGCAACAGTCCCACATCACCAACAATTTTTTTTTATTAATTATTAAACAGTTAAACACCACAATAATTTGGCTATTTACTAAATTGTGCTACATTTTCAATGATAGCGTCATGCATACCTTATTGGCTTCCAATAAGTTTTTGAGTTCTTCGTGCTCGTTATTCCAAACAAGCCAATGAATTGGATAACGTTTAGCGATGTCGTCTGCATTTAGCGGCATTATTTCAGCACATTTATTACACACAAACGCAGTTTTTAAATTTTCTATAAACTTCACTTTTTATTTACAAAGTATTTTGCTCTATACTCGTGGATTTTACTATAAAATGAACATACAGTAAATTAGAAAAAAAGATAAATTACGAACAGCTCTCACTTCACTTCTCATTCTCACAGTCACACATAGCATCATAGTCAGAAAATTGACAGTAGGATTGAGGTTTGAGTAAACGTAGTGATTATATTCTCTTTGGTTTGAGGCGTATTTATTGTAACAGATATAAAAAGCAGGTATCGTAAAATAGCAAGCTGTAACTGTGACAAACAAACTGAAAGAACAGTTCCTATTCCACGAGATAACAAATCCACTAAAAGATAGTCAGAAGTTTTTCTTTATTCATACATAATATGACAGTTATCTTTGTTAGAATGATATAAAAAAAATCAGTCTGTGTTCGTGAAAACACACGGTAGAAGTAAAACATTTATATTATAGGGAAATATTTCAATTATTCATCAATGACTCGAATAGGATACATTGTGTATATCATTAATTTAATTATAATAATTTCTACCTGTTATTTTTGACACATACCAGGTGGTACGTAGCAACAATGCTACCACTCGAGAACCTTTGTTAACCGTCGTGTATCAGTTCTCCGAGCTATATATTTACGGCCCATTGCCACAGCTTACTTTGTCTTACTGATCTATTGGGCTATGTCGATTACTACTGTTTCACTGCCATCTTCATTGCGAATTCTATCACGTACAGAAAATCCAAGCATAGTTCTATAGTTCGCTGAACGTTATTAAAATTATTTACAAGATTAAGACTATTTTCAACTATTTAGTTTAATAATGGAGAATTCTGAGACACAAATAAGGCTATTTATTTTAAAGTTGACAAAATTCAAATATACATATTTGATAATCAAACAAATAAGGTAATTATTTCATTATTTCTAGTCTTTTATTTAGTTTATATACTTTGTACAACCCATAAGCATCATATTAGTATGTTGTTCTAGCACGTTCGATTAATGACGCCGTCATACGAATGTCGCACGGTGGGCAAAGCATCCTCAACTCAGGAGGTATACTTCTGCTTGCAGCTAACGTCTGGGATTATTATAAACATATTATAAGCTATAATAACGTAGCAATTTTCTCTTTTATATGGAAGAGATGCATCTGTTACGTAACATTATTTAATCTGTGATATAGCCAGCAGTGTAGAACCACGTCTCGGAGTTTATTAAATATGAATAATTATAAAACTTTTATAATTGTGCCTATCGAAAATGATATTCATTTTCAATATGCTTAATCAGTCTCATTACAAAACGTCATTTGAACTATAGTATTAGAAAAATATTTTTCACGAAAAAGTCCCTTAGCTTTCGCTATTTGTAATATGATGGAATGTGTCTCATTACTAAAATATTTTAATAAGTTCTACCGGGTAAAAACCGGTCAAAAACTTTTGAAACTTAGTGACGCATCAACAAATCAACATATTACTGTGGAAAAAAAAACATCAGAGTAGGGTGTAGGAACATGAGCGCCTTTGCCTCTCCGTAATTAAAAAATGGCAATTTCAATGACAATGTCACAATGACATTGACATGTTATTTAAAATTTTTACCAAAATGATGTTTTGTTATTGTAAAAAAAAATATATCGAACAACGAACATTATAATTAAAATTATATAATAATTGCGAAAAATGAACAAGACATTATACTCTGGTTTTTGGGTAAAAAACACTACACCTTGTTTTTTTCCTAGGCGAACGCTTGAAACAATTTCTAAAGAAAATATTGAAGTAAGTTTTTACAATATTTTTGTCGTATAGATTATGTCGTGGTCATATTTCATTATATGCACTCTATGCTATACCATACACTACACAGAATATTTTTGTTTCAAAAAGAACTTCATTCACGTTCACACTTCAGCTTCTGCTGAACTAATAGTATTTTTACAAATAAATCGTTAGTTCTTCTACTTCATCAGCCTGTTAAATTCCATAGTCGGACATGACTTCTCCCTTGTTGAGAGTGGTTCTTGGTTTACCCAAATTGTACAAATACCACATTTCTTGTTTTTCAAATCATAGTTTTTGGTAATGGTACTAAAAATAGCACATCAGTAACATGTAGAATGAGATGACCTCATCGAGGACATACATGGTTATATTATATATGTTTGAGCAAATCATATATTTTTAACAAAATCTCCTTGATTTTGTAACATTATGTGACTTTCATGAAATACTTGTTTGAGTGATATACTTTAACCCAACAAAGCTTACTTTTAATTTAAGTTACCAAAAACTAGATAGCGTAAAGTAAAATTATAATAAGTCTAATGAAAAATTGAAGCCTCGCCAAAAGGAATTCTACTAAATCACGGTCCCGAGCCCCCTTACAATATGGAATGTGTTGTAAGGGGGATGTTGTGGATCCTTCAAGCTATTTCACTGACACATTGCCACTTCAGTTTCCCAAGAAATTTTGAGCATAGCCATCTCCATTGCTTGTTGAACGACATTAAAGTTCCTCATACAACCAGCAGTGAAGGACAATGTAGAACTCCATAAGATATTCACTGGCAACACTAACAGAAATCATTCTCTCCCTGTCTCTCTTCTCCTTCACCCTGACAAGGGCAAATATGTAGTTTTTTGTCACTATTATGTAATATTTTGGATCACAAAACTTATTAAAAAAGGATTATTTCATAATCATTACACAACTTCACAAGTTCACTGCTGAACTTAGGCCTCTCTCAAGGGAAGGGATGACAGAGAGCACCTGCATCCATTGATTTCACACATCTCTTACTAGGTCGTCACTTCATCTAGTGTAGTAGATACAGAGCTGCCACTGAAGAACCTATCTTCCTTAACTGTTATCAGTACTTAGAGCTAGATAGCCGGCCTTTTGCCACATGAGATCTGATACCGATCCATAATTTTTTTTTACAGAAGAGTTTTAAGGTTCTTAATTTACCTCTTAACTCTAACCAAGATGAAATTCGAAAAGCATTTTTAGAGTTGGCAAAAAAGTACCATCCAGACTCAGGGTCTCCTGATGCAAATATTGAGAAATTTGTTGCGATAGAGAATGCATTCAGATTGCTATCAAAACACTATACTGGTGTCAGCAACAATAAGGAAGTAGAAAAGATAGTCTTTGATATCAGGGTATGTATTGTTTTTGTTGGTCAAGATTAACTTTAGATAAATTAAGGGTTGCTTCACTTTTTTATGTCTATTTTATAATGTTTTTAACATTATTATTAATAGATTTTCAAAATATTTTCTTATAATGGTGTCCCTAAACTCACGCATGATTTGAATTTTGGAGTCATGTACAGTAAACTTCTGTCAAGGAAAGAAGAGAGTGTAAGAGACAGTTCAGTTTTTATAATAGAGTGCTACAATAGGAACAGCATAGTAACAATGTTTAATTTTGAAAAAATAATGAAGATCTAGCAGCTACAGTTAGTAATAATAAAACTGTAGCAGCGTCTAGCACCAATAACTTAACTGTTATGCAAGATATAGATGTGGATGCCATATGCTTTCTAAAAGATGGCCACATGCCATATAGCCAAAGAAATAATTCATGAGTTATTTCCAAGACGTATAATTTCCCATTTTGGTGATTGGGAATGGCAGCCAGATCGTGTAACTGAATGTTGTAGGACATTTTCCTTCAGGCTTATTTGAAGTCTAAGGTTTAGGCCATCAAGATCACAACCACTCACGCTTTGAAGGAGGAAATTGAGAGCTGAATCAACAGAATTCAGCTATAATTTATGCACAATGAACATGGAAAATTTCAATTAGAGGGTGTATATGCCAGTAAAGACATGGAGGCCTTTACCCAATATGTAATTCCATACATAACCCTATATTATGAGTCAATAAATATTTTACCATTTTTAATTGTTGATGAACTTTAATTGAAAGACTATCAAAATTACTTGCTTGCTTGAATTTTGGGTCACGCTATACAAATGAATTTACATTACAACTTTATTTAAAAATATAATAATATAAATATTTTCGTTTTTATTTTTGAATTCAATTTTTTTTATAGTAAACAATATTATTATTGTTTATATTTTTATACATAGGAAAAATTCCTTTTCTTAAATGTCTCCAAGTACCATAATTGTATTATAGAGACAGCATTAGTATGATTTCATTTTATGTCAATTTGAATGAAATCTTAAACTTACTTTTTCTAAAAATACCAATGAGAAATAGCAGCATAATGTTGCTGTGTTTCATATGGTTTGTGCTGAAAACTGGAGATCTTATTTACTGCTAATTTTGTAACTAGGCATTCTATTTTGATCCTAGGGGGCGAAAATATATCTGCATACAGACACTATAGATAGGTATTAATGGGCCAAAGAATCCTTAAAAAGATTGTTTACTATTCTTATTTGCGTATGTTTAATATTAAAAACTAATAAATTTAATATTTACAGTTTTGGTTTAGTTAACATGTAATTATATGGCATAGCGAAGAACAATTCTCTGTTAAATATAAATCATTATTATGTTAAAATAGCATACAGCACCCCAACATCGGCAGTATCTTAGTTATGAAGGAGTGGGATATGGTACCCCATCCCAACGGCAGAGACAGTGGACTCAAAGTCGCGCTCAAAGAGCTGCTGCCAACGTCATAGAGCATCGCATTTCCAAAGCCGTAGCTTCAGATAAAGCTCTAATTAAAAAAGATAAATACAGCAAGATACATGATATAAAAACCAAATATGGGTTTGATAGATTAGTAGAGGATTTGATACAGGAGTCGATATCGAAAGGCGAATTTGAGAATTTAAGTGGGAAGGGGAAACCTTTAAAAGATCAGAATACTAATCCTTATGTTGATTTTACAACACACAAGTTAAATGAGGTAAGCATTGTTGTAATCTTTCATTAGTGTAATATTTACTGTAAATCTAAAGTAAACCTATATAACCATTTCTATCCCTTCACAAGTCCACTCCTGAACATTGGCCTCCCATAAATAATGCCATAAAATACAGTTTTGAGCCACCTGCATCCATCAAGGGCCACTCTACACTTTGCTTACCAGTATGAGACTGTCACTTGTAAAATAGGAGCTTAACACTGCTGTATTTCGTATGGTGAGTAGAGCACCGGAGACCCTTTTTACTGGAAAAGAGGCATTCCAACTTAGTCCTCACGGGTAACAACGCATCTGCATTTTGATTCTTTATTGAGGATAGATGTGGATGTCTATGGGTTACAGCAACCAGTTTCCAGGTCGACTGTGTGCTCATTTGTCACCCTATCCTATAAAAAAATTTACTTCCCCATTAGTTGTCATTTATGCTTTTACCACTATTTCGTAAAAAATCTTTTGTCCTGGGAATAACCATCAAGAAACCGTGTGGGCCTTTTTTAAATATTTATTTACAATAACATGGCACTATAAGTGTATTGTCACTCTCTCTAGTAGTAAAACTCAATAATAATCATTGCAATTTGTACTCATACAGGTCCTTATTAATAATGGTTTCACTCCAGAATGGATAACTATGAGGAAAGAAATAGACCAAGATATTGAAATGTTAAAGGAGGAAATTAAAAGAGATAGAATGGCCCTAGGACCGTTTCCATTGAATGAAGAAGACAAAGTAAAATGGGAGAAGGTATATGAGAGCAATAAAAACCTAGCAAGCTCTATAAATTTAAAAATTAACACCTACAATCTAATTGTTCCTATGATTAACAAGCAAAAATTCCATGTTGAATTCGACAAGATATGTGAAGATATTCTACAGAACGGTGCACATACTGCACAGAGTAATGAAAACGTAGATATGAAAAGACCTGTAGATGCACCCACAGGTCACAGTGACGATTTTATTAGTATTCTCTTTAGCGCTTTAGGTGAATTACTAACATTTAAAAAAGAGGAAAAGAAAAGTGTAAATAATTGAAGTTATTTAGAGTTAATAGAAAAGTCATGTTGTTATGCTACATTTATAAAAAAATTGTTTGTTATATACCATGATGGTCAAATTTTGTTATATGTTGAATAAAATTGTAAAAGTATAAAATATTGTAAAGTAATTAATATCTATAAGAAGGCCAATACAACGATATAAAGAACGTTAACATACTGAATTTTACTAATTTGGTATTTTTATTACAATAACATTGAAACGGGACTGTAGCTAAGTACTGTAGGTTACTGAAAATTTGTTACATTTTTTATTGTTTCACTGTAGTTTTATAAAATTTTGATTAGCTTAGTGTAAAAAAAATATATACAATCTGGCCTCGCTGTAGAGACTTAGAAATATTTCTGTGATATTATCATCTATAAATAAAATAAAAAATAGTTAAAATTGCTTTTATTTAAACATTCTACAAAACTAAACTGATTTCAGTTCATTACCACATATCACTTTAAGTTTGCTTAAAATATTCGAAATAACAATTGTAAACATTTTATAATAGTATATTCAAGTTGACTTTGTCTGTATTTTTAGTACACATTAAATTAAAGCATACTAGAGTTGCATTATGTGTGAATAATATATATCTATAAATGCAATTCGCCTTTGGAATAAAGATTATCGTGGACCACACGTTTAAACTTTAAACATCGTATTTTTTTTAACATATTGACAATGGAATGATCTCGCATATCGAAAGGCACTCAAATTTCCTCAAATATCACAATTTTATGGAAGACAAATTTGAAGGGATAAATGTTAAACTTATATTTTATAACGTTATTTTATTACAAAAAAACATTTATAAAAAGGCAGAAATATAGGTACCTACTGCTAATGGCACTACTTGTTAGGGATGTTCGATGATCGTAAATGTTCGAAAACGATCAATGTTAAAAATGTCGATGTCTTATTATCGATTATGCACTATGGTATACATCGATACATCAATTTAGTGTCTGTGACATCGATGATACATCGATGTTACAGACACTAAATCGAAAGCAGCAATATCGACGTCGCGAATTAAAGTGACAAGTATACTAAGCTTTGAGTCATAATTATTAAAAAAATGTGTTTTACCGGGTTTAATTCATTTGAAATGATGCATACAAAACATCGATGTTTTGTGTTTCATGAAAATCGAGCATCGATGTTGTTGAGCTATTGGCGTCATTATCGATGTTTTACAATATCGATCACCCCTACTACTTGTAAACTTATATAATATTATGCAATATAACATACTAATACATTATTCTGTAACATTTCTTCTTAAGAGTTATAAAATATTTAAAATATATAAAAATCTGGTGTGCAGTTTCAATAAACAGTTATTGAAATATTCTCAAGTATTAAGTAAATAACGCATTTGAATTGTTATATTATATAACATTTTAACTTTGATAACATTTATTAAATTTAGTCCTCGCATAAAAAATAAACTATATTCTAAAATAATTTGTAAATTTGAGTACGTATTTACAAGTAAAGAACTTCGCAAAGAATATGGACATCCCTATTTTTCTGTATATAACCTGTATAAATGTTAAAATAATAATTAATCTTTAGTTCAAATAACATATTTAAGGTAAGATCCCTTGGTGGTATTACGATTGGTCTAGCAGTATGATTGTATAATTTGGAAAAGAGGAAGCCGGGTGTCCCGGTTTACATACAGTGTATTGATTCAGGGATGTATGGTCAGGTCTTTCCTATGAGAGGGCATGTCCTAATCCAGGTATAAAAAGAGCTGGTGTATGGTTAGGGTGAGATTTTGTGGCATATTCTAGGAGTTCCACATCAGTTGTCCATCGGCCGCGAGTCTAACCCGGCCGGTGGCGAGCAGGCGCAATGCTCGCGGGTATGCACGGTGTTCTGCTTGGTGGATACGTTCGCTCAGACTTTCTTCTGTGTCGTCCTTCAGTACGGGCACGCGCTCCTGTGTGATTATGGGGCCCGTGTCCACACCATGCTGAAATACGTATTGGTTTTTCGTTAAAACCTCAAAACCTTGAGAGGATTAAGAATAAGTACTGAGAGGTAAGATTTCTATGTATACTGCTAGAAGGTTACTACGGTACTAATACATTGCGCACTAAGTTACGGTCAATTCTTCATATTTTCTTTAGTCGACTGCGAATTACCAATAACAACAGTTCTTTGTTTTGTAAACAGCGAACGTTGTTTTCGACAATCTAACACAGATTTTTTTAATTAAGAAAACGCTCTCATTATGTATGTGCGCATTTCGCATTCGCACGATTCACAACTGTGACTTAGGCCCGTGTTAATAAACGTTACTCAACGACGAACTAAAGTGCGTAATCATTTGATACGCCCTCATTACGATATCAGCATCTCAAAACGCTGTACTTAGGAATACTATTTTGTGACTTGCACTCAAGTACACACACTTGAGAGTCGAGTTTCGTTTATCAATCAGTGTGTCACTCAGCTGATATCGTAAACCTAAACCGCATCTTGAGATATGTTTACTAGTAAGATCATAACCTCAATATTGTACTCAAGTGCGTGTACTTGAGCTGAGTAACGTTTATTAATACGGGCTTAAGTTTTTGTTCGGATTGCTGGTCTCACAGTGTACATAGAAATGATTGGCTGAGCTAATGTGTGTGTGTGTACTCACGTCGACGAAGTGCACGGTGCAGCCGGACTCCGCGTCTCCGGCCGCCAGGCACTGGCGCGCCGCGTGCAGCCCGGGGTGGCGCGGCAGCAGCGACGGGTGGATGTTCACCAGCCGCCCCTTCCACCTGACACGATAATTACCACTCTCTTACTATGATCATAAAGTCAATTTTTAATTGCGTCGTTCCCACGCTAAAAGGTTACATTTGTAACTTTTTATCGTGGGGCAATGCTGCGGCTACAACAGTATGTTTATGCTAGACTCCCACCGGTCAAAACCCTAATGTGAGCACCATCAGCGTATATGGTCTATGTATCTCCATTCGGAGCGCTTTCAGAATCCCTCCATCGCTTTTCTAGACTAGAAGCACTTCCCGGGAGTAGCACCTTTGTAGTGGTATCACGATGTCTCGTGACCTCTTCCGAGTTATCGTCCACCTCGGAAGTTACATTACTAAAGGCCACGTATCTGGTAAGGGAACACCATCATCAAAGGCAGGGCCGTAACTAACGCCTAGACGTCGTTCGTCTTCGAGCAGGATCTGTCCTCACGTGACCCCGCTCAGCAGCCTTGTGAACAATACGGATTCATAGAATGCGGCTACGGCCCTCGACGCTAGTCTCAGTTTAATATCGCCGACACTACTGCTGGCAGGGAGAGGTTTCGATGAACTCGACTCATCGAAATCGTCCGCTTCCATTCTCAAACTGGCCAAACCTCTACGTCCCATACGCTACGAGCGTATGGGACGTGGAGGACTCCGCGGTCCCCTCTACCGGAGTGGAAGCAGTTTCTTATCGCACCCGTGTCCGGTAATTATCAGTGTAATGCTATAGGTCTAGGTGTGTGTCTTCCTGCCCGTCGGTGCACCCAGACTTCGAAATGCAGCAGGACTACTTCAACAAGACGTTTTCGCGTATAACGCTCCTCGAGTACGCCACGTTGCGAATTCGTTTTTGCCGCTTAACCGCCACAAGCGCCTTTTCTAGCCCGCACGGGCGATCTGGCGGAGGACAGGAATCCAGTCGTACACCTTCCCATCCATGTCCACGAGCATGTTTTGCAGAGCTAGCATGGGCAGGAGACAATTTTATTCCCGGGGAAAGGAGAAATGTTTATCCCCTCGCTTAGTTTTATCCACCCTTTGAGCATGGGCACACCGGTAGATTTAGATAGATTTTTTTTTATGAATATAAACTTAAACCCACGTCCAATGAACTAGAATAAATTGTCCCTTTCAAATGTCAAAAAAGCATAACTTTTTATCTTTCATTTGGCTCCATGCTACGGACGGCGGATATAGGTCTAATCGTTATGTCAAACGGGGATGTACTTCTCCCCGTTGCCGTGCTTTAGCATAGGGACAAGATAATTTTATCTCATGTCAGGGGATATAATCGGCGGATAACATTTTTATCTCCAGCTCATGCTAGTCGTGCAGAGGTGGAAAGCCACCCAAGACCTTTGCCTGAAAAGACATCTCGGTGACGTATTTCCTCCTTTTGATCCCTATAGATTGGATAGCAGTCTAATAATATGGACTAAACGTCCAATGTGGCCCGAAGTCTTCGAAACCCCTGCAACTGTCCAGGTAGAGGCCTAGGAACTTCTTGTAACTCCCCACTAGACATGCGCGCCGCGCCGGCGCCGCCGCGCCACGCCGCGCCCTGCCCACGCCGCGCCGCGCCGACAAATCCGATCGGCGCGCCGTGAACCAACGCGGGACGGGCGCGCGGGCGCGGGCTCAATAAAACCATGCAATTATTTAAAAATTTAAAAATCAATAAGAAAATGTAAAAAGATCGTAAAAATCGTTCGGTATCGCTTACCGGAATTGAAGCGAGCGGCGGAAATAGAACAAATTAAATTTTTACAGTCTCTGGAGCGCGTATCAGAACTTTCAGTATGTATATAAAAACTACTCTGTGATCAGAACATTTGCTACTAGCACGCCTAGTGAGCGCGTTTTTTCTATAGTGGGACTAACTGTGACTGCTAAAAGATCTAGACTAAGCCCAGTACACGTTAATAAAATTATTTTTATTCATGATAACTATACATTATGCAAAAAACACAATTTTAATTTCCTATAGTTTGTGCAAGAAACAAAAAAATGTGCTTTTTCGTTTTTGCACAAATTATAAGGTATAATTAATTAGAACTTTTAAATAAAACTAATTTTACAGATTTTATCGCGTATATTAACTTATTTTACTAAAAATTTTAATCTGGAGGTAGCCGTAGTTAACTATGACATTGGGACGTCATACACCTCAGTACCCCCGTGACCATGGGTGCTGCAAAGTGCTTGAAACGTCGGGAAAGTAAAATAAGTTAATATACGCGATAAAATCCGTAAAATTAGTTTTATTTAAATGTGTAGTGTTCGCGTAAATATAAGAAATCATTAATTAGAACTTGTTTAGTTTGTTTTTATTTTGAGAAATTAAATTTGAATTCCTATCCAGGTCTATGTTTCACTTGTTACTACCTTATTTTAAATAAATGTTTATAAAAATTAAAATAAAATACGGCCACGCCGGCGCGGCGTCGCCACGCCGACCACAATGGGTCGGCGCGCCGCCGCCGCCGAATTCTTGCTCGGCGCGCATGTCTACTCCCCACTAAGGCCAGGCCCACCCACGCCGACGCTCTAGTGGTTTCCGGTTCTGTAGTAATTTATTAAACCATAGTCTTAATCGACGCTATTTCTAATACCAACTCGTGGATTTTGGCGCCCCAGCTCGGCAATCGTATCGCCATATCTGCATAGCACACGATATTTACGTTAGCGCGGATGTCGATTCGCAGAACCACATCATAGGCAAGGTTCTATATTAGCGGCCCCAGCACCGAACACTGCGGAATACAGCGTGGGAGACGTTTGATCTCTCTCCGGATCTTTGTACTATCTTGCCCCATGTATAGATTTTTTTTTAGAAACAGGGTGACCACCAATGAGTACACAGTACACTGTGTACTATAGACGTCTACACATATATCCTCGATTAAGAATCAAAATGCAGATGTGTTGCTACCCTTGAAAACTAAGATGGAACGCCTCGATTCCAGTAAAATGGGTCTCCGTTTCTCCACACTCACCATACGAAACACAGCAGCATTGAACTTTTATTCTACGATCGAGCCGACCCATTCGTGCTACAAACATAATAAGAGTATTATTGAAGCATGACTCTACCACGTAGTAGCTTTACCCATTGCGCAGGTTGTCCCCAATAACATCTTGCAGGCCATTTGATGATGTCTTAGTGCACTCTCTAATTGCGTACCAGGGAGTTAAAAGCGTTGACGATATCGAGACTTAACGCGCATATTCGCATTTAACCCAAACTGGCTGTCGGCCAAATAGGGACCGACGTGCGCCTGTTGAATATTCATCAAGGGAAGTTTACCCAGCACCATCCTGTATGGATGTCCGCAAGGATCGCCCTTGAGTCCTTCCATAATATCATTCCAGGACTGAGGCCAGGCGTTGGCTATGGCAATTGTAGCCGGAACAAACTTGTGTCTGAAGTCGAGTCTTTGCTGATCAAAGTCTCGGATTGGGGGCGACTAAATCTAGTCCAGGTCAATCCCCAGAACACACAAGTTTGCGCGTTTACCGCTAAAAAGAACCCCTTTGTCATATCTCTTCAGTTTCAAGGCACTCCCCTTGCTGCCTCAGCTAGCATCGGAATCCTTGGCGTCGACATATCGAATAGTGTGCAGTTTCCTGGTCCCTTGGAAGGGAAGGCCAAACGGGCCACTAAAAAGCTTGGCGTGCTGAGCAGTGCGAGACAGTATTTCAATCCGGCCTCACATGGAATACTGTTCTCATCTCTGGGCCGGGGCACCCCAATGCCAGCTCCTTCCACTTGACGGCATCCAGCGTAGAGCGGTTCGAATCGTCGACGACCGAGTTCTTTCTGATCGGCTCGATACACTGGCACTGCGTAGAGATGTTGCATCTCTTTGAGTATTTTATCGCATTTACCACGGGGAGTGCTCTGAGGAATTGTTCGGACTAATTCTAGCCGTTCAATTTCACCATCGCACATCGCGACAAAACTCGCGATACCATCCATATCACCTGGATGATTGGCGGTCCACCACTGTGCGATTTAGAAGATGTTTTCTTCCTCGCACAACTTCCTTGTGGAATCGATTACCACCAGCGATTTTTCCGGACCGATACGACTTAGGATCCTTCAAGAAAAGAGCCTACTCCTTTTTTAAAAAGCCGGCAACGCATCTGCAATGCCCCTTGTTCCCCTGGTGTTGCGGTTGTTCATGGGCGGCAGTAGTCACTTAGCATCAGGTGAGCCGCATGCTCGTTTGCCCCCTCTACTATAAAAAAAAACACCGTCCTGCGCCTAGGGCAATTGATTCTGAGTCGTAATAGAGGCTAACTCGACGAAGGAAGGAGCTACGCACTACATACCAATGTAAAGTAGCAGCATATTAATGCTTACGTGCGCAGCGAGAGACGAGAATCGGAGATCTTTCAACAGATAACGTGGCATACTGTGATCTTGTGCTCCAAGTATACATAGAACACACAAGAGAAGTATACATCTTAAAACTTATTTTTAATTTTACTCAAACGGTCAGTTAGATGGTTTTTTATAGGATAAGGGTGACAAGCGAGCAAACAGTCCACCTGATGGTAAGTGGTTGTTGTGGCCCATAGACATCCACATCTATCCTCGTTTGCGAATAAAATGCAGATGCGTTGTCAGCCGTGAGGACTAAGATAGAATGCCACTTTTCCAGTAAAAAATGTCGCCGGTTCCCTACACTCACCATACGAAACAAAGCAGCATTAAGCTGGTATTCTGTGAGACCGTGGTATATTAATATAGCTACATCATGGCTCTACCACGTACACTAGTTTTCAGTATTTTATATAAAGTTGCAAAAATACGTACTTATCGACGAACTCAGCAGACAAGATCCTCATGAAGCCAGCGAGGCATACAATGTCTATTTTATGTTTCTCCAGCGCTTCGGAAATGGCACGGTCGAACTCTTCCCGCGACGAGTAGTCTTTGTGATTTAACACCTGCATGAACCAAAAATTAAATAATTAACATTATAACGTCACTCGACTAATGACTAGATCTTTTTTTTATAGAATAAGGGTAACAAACGAGTACACAGTCCACTTGATGGTAAGTAGATACTGTAGCCCATAGACATCTACATTTTATCTCCTCGATTAAGAATAACATTTCAGATGCGTTGTCACCCCTGAGGATTGAGATGGAATGCTTCGTATTCCGTAGAGTTCCTACACTCACCGTTCAAACGACAGCGGTATTGAGCTGCTATTTTACGCTGGTATTCTGTGTGAGCGTGGTCTTTCCTCGGTCGAGCCGACCAATTCGTGCTACAACCGTAACGTAGCTGCAGTATGGCTTTACCACAAAAATGTGTGTGTAATGAATGCTTTTTGGCGGCAGTGTAAGAGAATCAATCCTCATACTCTCATCTTTTGTTTTCTTAAAGGCTTTTATTTGCGAGAGCCGCCGGAAAAATTATAATACGAGAAGAACGGGTGTTATAAATTATGAGATTGTACTAGTCCACGCGTTCAGCGTTTAAAACCAATTACGTATAAAACAATCAGCGTGGCTTTCTCCGTGGGTTTGGCTAGGCGACTCCAGGCGAAAGCTACGTTGTAATAAAGTAACAAAATTTGTTTACGCACCGGACTCCTACAATCTGTGGGTTTAGAGTCAATTTGACTTTATACGAGCGTTAACGCTAATAAAAAAAAACTATAGAAATGGATGGTGTAGTGTATGCTTATATGTAGTATACAGTAAATATTGTTATTTGTTTTATTTACTAATAATTTACCATGCACAAATACACAAACATACATTTATATATAAGTCACTGTCTCGAGCGCACCGCGTCAGTTACACGAGAGCCTCGGGCGAGAGTAGACGTGTTGTTTAGTTAAAGTGCGTGCCGAGCCTGTGTTACACTACAGTGGTTAGAGAAGATAGCAGACATTACAAGTGGCGACGAGGAAAAAGATAAGTACCTATTTAGTATAAAGATATAATCAAAAATAGGTTAGCAATGTGCAACTATTAGCATTGCAATTGTAAATTAATTCCTAGAGTACCCGCGGAAAAAAAACTGTGGATTATGAATTATGATTTATTGTTTTTAACCCTGTTCTGATCATTTTAATAATTTATATAAAATATATGTTCGCATTTGACCACGCTTATGGTGTGCTAAAATTTATTTTCTTTATGTAGCAATGATAAAATAATGATTTATTTTAACATATGTCTATTGGCACAACTTTTATATAAAAAGATTTTTGATGGAAAAATAGTAGATGTTACTAATAACTCCTCTCGATTCGAACCGAAATACAATGTCGTTAGCTAAATTTTAGTGGCATTTAACATCTGCATTAGCAATGACATTTTTATGTGATATTTATCGCCTTTAATGAAAATACTATTTTACTGCTTTCATGGCATATATAAGTCTTACAAAAAATCGTGGACACTTCACGACTTCTGTACATTGCAAAGTAGGTAACTAGTAATACTGTTTATTTATTTATTTGCTTTTTAAGGGAAACATACAGTGCAATAATAAATTACATAATAAAACATATAAAAGTAATCCAAAAAACCAATGAAGTTTCCACAGATATCTAATACATAATAAAAGCAAACCACAATATTATGTTGTATAAAATTAAAAATATAAAAGAATAAAACAAGCTAAATGGTATTCATAAATTAAAACATTAAGTAGTAAGTAGTTAAAAGTAACATTATATATACAACTCAAAGTGATACTACCAATTATATATTAAGTTTTACAATATTTTCTTTGCAACTATCATATTCAAGGTGAAAAATATGTAATATTTACAATATTTTAAGTTAAACTTTTTGCATGTACGAGATACAAAATTATTTGAGGCATTTTTTTGTTTTAACTTTAGGTAATGCAAAAGGTGGTTTATTTCGTGCAACTAACCTGTGACACGCAAGATTCACCTTGCCTAAAAGTAGGGGAGAGCCGATGATATTATGAAACAATTTGTACAACAATATTTGATCTCTTATATTACGGCGTTTTTCAGGGTATTGCTGTCTAAGTTATCAATAATAGTAAATGCGCAATATAGGTATTGAATTTACCCAAAGCCTAAATGGCACAGCGATGGAAGTAGTCGGTATAACAAATAAACCGAAAGAGAAGGGCGAGTGTTATGGAACATATTATTATCATGAAACTGAGTTTGGGTACCAAGATACCAATCATTAAATTGAGTTGGGTACTAAGATACCATCATTAAATTGAGTTGGGTACTAAGATACCATCATTAAATTGAGTTGGGTACTAAGATACCATCATTAAATTGAGTTGGGTACTAAGATACCATCATTAAATTAAGTTGGGTACTAAGATACCATCATTAAATTGAGTTGGGTACTAAGATACCACCATTAAATTGGAACTTGGGTACTAAAGTAGGTACCACCATTAAATTGGAGCTTGGGTACTAAGGTAGGTACCACCATTAAATTGGAACTTGGGTACTAAGGTAGGTACCACCATTAAATTGGACTTTGGGTTCTAAGTTACTACCATTAAATTGGACTTTGTGTACTAAGTTACTACTATTAAATTGGACTTTGGGTACTAAGTTACTACCATTAAATTGGACTTTGGGTATTAAAATACCAGCATTAAATTGGAAAAAAAATATAAGAAACTGTTTCAGTTTACCCCTAAAATAATAATAATAATGATACCGTTATCAGCTTTAATGTGATAGCACATCTATGGCTATAAGGTGTGGAAAATGGAAAAGGTCTCTACTAATCTATCTGGACGTAGCTGAAGTTATATCAGCACTCGAGAAACGAGCTACGCTATTGCATTTTGGTGGCTCTGGGATAAAAGAAACCGTTGATGTATTTTAAGTAGCCATAAAAAAAAAACTCTACGAGTATTTTCAACCTAAACGGAGCAAAGTTTATGAGCGGCATGTTTTTCGATTGCTAAAACAGAAAAAAGGAGAGACATTTGAGAAGTTTTTGATAAGATTGCGTCAACAAGCCGAAAAGTGTATCGAAAGGCAAGATGATCATTTCATAGATCAAATTGTGGAAAAGTGTAATTTGAAATTGCGCAAGAACCTTATATCTTACAAAACGTGGGAAGAGTTAAAAAGCAAAAAAGTATATGCTTTTAATCAAATGTAAAGACCAGACAATTAGCATATGGTAGTAACTCTCCTTTGGCAATAGAGGGTTCATTTGAAACTATACTCCAAGTCGATGGACGAAAGGAACATACAACCATTTACGTGATTTCGGGGGGTAATAGAAACCTGTTTGGTAAGAAAACAGCAGTCCGACTGGGTGTCTTAAAACTTGGTATCGGGATAAATCAAGTGGAGAGTAAAAGCAAGTCGATCCCCTTTAAAGAGAAGGTTGCAATCAAAATTAAGAAATCACTAAACAGTGATATAATTGAAGAAGTGCAAGGCCCGTCTAAATGGGTTTCACCAATGTTCCAATCATGAAAGAAAATGGTGAATTACGTTTGTGCGTAGATATGAGATATACGAACGCCGTTATATTGCAAGAAAACCACCCCCTGCCTACTATGGACCATTTTTGCCTAAAATGAAGAAAGCTAAATATTTTAACAAATTAAGACATAAAAAAATGCCTTCCATCAAGTGGAAATTCACTCTGAATCCAGACACATAACGACTTTTATAACCCCCAAAAGAGTATATAGATATAAAAGAATAATGCTTGGAATTACCTGCGCTTCCGAGATTTTTGAGAAGATCGTTGAAAGGATGCTGATAAACTGTGAAGGGGTCGTCAATTTTATTGATGATATCCTGGTATTCGGGAACAGTGAAGAAGAACATGACGCATGACTAAAGAAAGTTCTACAGGTACTTAGTAAAAACAACGCCGTGCTGAATAGCAATAAATGCATATATAAAACGCAGGATGTAAATTTTCTGGGACACAGGCTTACACATGAAGGAGTAAACCCTTCAACAAGTACGTTGAGAGCATTATGTAATTTAAGGTCCCAAAGACCATAGAAGAACTCCAAAGTTTTTTAGGACTCTTAAACTACATAAACAAATGGATACCTAACTTGGCCGCCATGACAGAACTTCTGAAGCACCTGTTAAGACAGAAGATGAGCAAAAGGGAGAGCTTGGAAAAACAATGGTCTGGAGAACAAGATAAAGCATTCCAAAAACTCAAACGGATGCTCACGGAAATACAGATTTTAGGGTATTATGACGTCAGAGATGCAAGACAGGTGATAGCAGATGCTAGCCCTGTCGGACTTGGTGCTGTCCTTGTACAAAATGATACAAATGGCCCTAGAATTATTGCCTATGGTAATCGAGCTTTGACAGACTGCGAGCGCAGGTATAGCCAAACGGAAAAAAAGGCACTAGCATTAGTTTGGGGGGTCGAACATTTTAATATGTTTATTTGGAAAGCCTTTTGATTTAGTCACTGACTACAAGCCGCTAGAGATATTGTTCGGGTCTAAGTCAAAACCATGTGCGAGGATTGAACAATGGATACTGAGGCTACAGTCTTATTCATTCAAGGTTATATACAAGCCAGGAAAAACAAATATAGCTGATCCTTTGTCACAATTATGTAACTATCGTGATAACCCACCAAAAGGAAAAGACCACCATGTGTACCAAATAGTGGAAAATTCTAGACCAGTTGCTATACCAATGAGTTCCATTGTAGCATATTCAGAAAAAGAACAAGAGATTTACAAAGTGAAAAAAGGTGTCTATCAGAACGACTGGGACGATTCGATTAAGAGTTACAATTTTTTTGAAAACGAGTTGTGTTTCCATGATAGCATTCTACTTCGTAGAAATAAAATTGTAATACCACAGCAACTCTGCAAGAGTGTATTAGATGCTGCATACGAGGGTCATCCAGGTATCGTAGCGATGAAGGGACGCTGGAGATCAAAGGTATGGTGGCCCCGTATCGATAAAGACGTAGAACAATTAGTAAAGGCTTGTAAATGTTGTACGTTAGTGGGTTTGCCAAACCCAACTGCACCAATGAAGAGACGAGAGTTGCCTGCAGCTCCATGGATAGATGTCACAATGGATCTAATGGAACCATTGCCAAGTAACGAGTATCTGTTAGTAGTGGTCGACTACTATAGTCGATACAAAGAAGTAAAGAATTACAAAAACATCACAAGCTTACAGATTATTAAAATGGTAAAAAAAAATGTTCAGTAGACTTGGTTATCCTATTTCTATCACCGCAGACAATGGCAAGCAGTTCGTGAGTGAAGAGTTTCGATCCTTCTGCAAAGAATGTAACATTAAGTTATTTAGTACTGTACTATATTGGCCTCAAATGATCGGCGAAGTTGAAAGACAAAACAGAGATATTTTGAAACGTCTTCGTATCAACCAGATCGAGAGGAAGGATTTATAAGAAATGTTTATGGGAGTATCTTCTAATGTATAACAGCACCCCTCCTTACAGTTACCGGGAAGTTAGCGTCTGAACTGTTTTTTCACCGAAAAAGTAGGGATAAAATTCCATCAATAGGTGAAATAAATTACAGACAATCATTTAGATTCAGATATCAGGGATAGAGACAAAATACAAAAAAGAAAAAGGAAAAGAGTATGTATATAGGAAACGCAGAGCAACTCGCTCAGATATAATACAGGGAGATAAGGTTTACGTAAAAGCAGTGGAAAATAATTAATACAGACAATACAAGCTGCTTTGTGATTGTTATGAGTTATAATGAAAAAAAGAAAAAAATCTTGATAAGAAAGAGATGTAGTGTATGCTTATATGTAGTATACAGTAAATATTGTTATTTGTTTTATTTACTAATAATTTACCATGCACAAATACACAAACATACATTTATATATAAGTCACTGTCTCGAGCGCACCGCGTCAGTTACACGAGAGCCTCGGGCGAGAGTGGACGTCTTGTTTAGTTAAAGTGCGTGCCGAGCCTGTGTTACACTACAGTGGTTAGAGAAGATAGCAGACATTACAGATGGGAATGACATTAACGTTAAAACAATCAATGTCACGTAATTTTACGTTGAATTGATTAATTACTGCCCCAGGATTTCCAGGTGTATAGTACTAACCCCGCAATCTAGAACAAAAACTGTCACAGCTGTGGATCGCGCTTATTTGTTATTTTTTTTAGGCCAATACTAAATTAAATTACATATAAAAATTCAACGTGGTAGAACCATGCTGCAGCTATATTATAGTTGTAGCATGAATGGGTCGGCTCGTCCGGGGGAGGACCACGTTCTTATAGAATACTAGCGTAAAATAGCAGCTCAACGCTGCTGTGTTTTGTATGCTAAGTGTAGACAAGCGGATACACTTTTTACTGGAAACGAGGCATTCCATCTTAGATCTCGCAGGTGACAACGCATCGGCTTTTTGATTCGCAAATGAGGATAACGAGGATAGATGTAGATGTCTTTGGGCCACAGCAACCACTTACCATCGGGTGGACTGTGTGCTCGTTTGTCACCCTTATCCTATAAAAATATTTATCTGAAATAAATTTTAAATCACGTTGACAAAGCGCGTACATAAATAATGACAGTATTTTCTTAGTCACATAAAACATTAAGTATTAGATAATAATAGATTGTTGAAAATAACATTTGTGGTCGACATAACAAAGAACTAGTCTTCTCGATCGTTCGTAGTCGAGTAAAGATATTTTTTTTATAAATACTTTGTTTTTTAACATTGTTGCATTAGTCCTTTGGAAGAGATCAATTTTAAAATGATAGGGCCTGTTGTACATAATATACTTTAAATTGTGCTTTACTCGTTTTCTTTATTGTCTACAATAAAGAATAAAAACATGCGTGAGTGTCGTGGAACACTCGGTTGGAATGAAGTTTTTTTCGTAGTTTATTATTATTGATAAACGTAGTATATTATTGGTTAACAAATACATATAAATGAATTACTAGCGTCTATTAAAATTAAGTAATATTTATTTTATGGCAAGATAAGAAAAAGTGCGTGGGAGATGGATGTTATTCCATCTCGCTTTCTTATAGCTGCCAAGGCCATCCACACTACGTCAGAAGGGGTTGTGACGGAAAATTCTTATACTTTTTTTGCTCCGCTAAATTCGTACCGTCCGTTCGTTCCAATAAAGGAATACAGTAGTTATAGAGAATTGAGTTTAACTAAGTGCGCAAGGCCGTAGTGCCTTGTAGCAAACATAGAAGTGTTTGCTGATACGGTAGTCGCGGTCCGAGTGAGATGGCAGTATACGGCGGCTAAGCACGAGAGCGCACTGACCAGCGAGGGGATCCCGGCGGCCTCGGCGCGCTTGAGCGCGTAGGCGTCCGCGCGGTTGCTGAGCACGAGCGCGATGTCGGCGCACGTGCACAGCGCCGGCTCGCGCGCCGCCTCCGCCAGCGCCTGCAGGTTGCTGCCGCTGCCCGACACCAGCACCGCCACCTGCACACCGACACACCACAACGCTAACATCGCTACATCATAACTAACATCGTAACACGTGTGTGTGTGCGTGCGTGCGCGCGCGCGCGTGTGTGTGTGTGTGTGTGTGTAAGAGAGAGAGTTACCCGCTTGTTGGGCAGCAGCGGCACGCGGCGCGTGAAGTCGAGCGCGGAGGCGAAGTTGTCGACGAGCACGCGCTCACCGCCTGTACGCCGCGCTTGTAACGACCCCACCACCATGGCGCCGTACGCGCGCAAACTGTTCATCACCTGCCAACAATACCACAAATCAAGCTGTAGGCATACAATAACTACTAACTAACAAATAAGCGAAAATGGTATGTCAGGATCGGTCTCTTGGCGATCAAGCCTCTCTGCCTACCGCGCTAAAGATAACGTAAGGCTATAGTAGTAATGCATAAATCTGTACCACGATCACGCACCACGTCAGATACACTCGCCGACCACCACACATCCTACATACATCTATCATCAAATTTTTTTTATACAATAAGAGTGACAAACGAGTACACAGTCCACCTGATAGTAGATGTATGCTATAGCCCATAGACAACATTTATCATCAATTAAGAACCGTAACACAAATATGTTGTTATCCCTGAGAAGTGAAATGGAATGACTCGTGCCTCGAGTTATACTGCAAAATTCAATACTAGGGCTTCAAAGTACGAGTACGTAAAAGTAACATAGTCAAAAACCAGACTTTACAATACTTGAAAGTGTTCAGTTTTTATGTCAGTATTTAGTCTAGTTCGTGTCGTGCCACAATCTTTTGCGTCACGCCCGCCAACGCCTCGAGCCCCGCAGTGCTCGTGACGTGTCCTCGACGTCCAAAGTTGAAAATACATGCATAGGAAATCAATAAGTAATCAAACATGTATGAGTAAAAAAACTTTTTTGAAAGTTCATAATATTTTTATTCACAAATACCATGGTGGTACTTATTAATATAAAGATATGAATCGTTTTCCTATGTAAGTATTTTCATGTCTGGTGTTTAAAGTTCATCACGCATCCGACTTTATAGCACATAATTTCATACTTGCAAGTATTTCCTACGCGTACTGGGACGCCCTACTTTAAAGGGAAAGATTGGTTTTAAAAACTTAAATGCGTCTCATCTCTAACGGCTACGCTATTGCAATGAGGCCTAATAATCTTACGCTCACCAGATGTCGCTAGTTAGAACTAAAATAAACTTATTTTTTACGCTGATGGTCACACAGTGTCATCATCACTGGAAATTTGCAATTTGAATAGAAGATTTTCGATTTCTAGTTAATTTATGTACACAAAACAATGCCTCGGTGCTGTATTCTTTAAGTTTTTACGCATTTTTCAACTTTTTTTTAATATAATTAATAGAATCAGGCGTTACTTTGCGGAAATCCATTATATAAAAGCTTTTACAAAAATTTACTTCGCAAATATCCGCGTTATAAAATAAAATGATGTGTCTTACCTAGTATGAAGAAGCACCTCCCGCCCTCCCTCAATTGCGTGCACTAACCCCGTCACCACTAATCCCAGCACCGCTACTTCCAACACCACTACACTAGGCAAGACACACCACTGACGATAATACGACACGTGTTTCGCCTCTACACGAGGCATCCTCAGGTGATATAGACTCTACGGTGGCTAACCGCTAAGTACTTAGCGGTTAGCCACCGTAGAGTCTTACTTAGTCACCGCTAAGTACTTAGCGGTTAGCCACCGTAGAGTCTATATCACCTGAGGATGCCTCGTGTAGAGGCGAAACACGTGTCGTATTATCGTCAGTGGTGTGTCTTGCCTAGTGTAGTGGTGTTGGAAGTAGCGGTGCTGGGATTAGTGGTGACCGGGTTAGTGCACGCAATTGAGGGAGGGCGGGAGGTGCTTCTTCATACTAGGTAAGACACATCATTTTATTTTATAACGCGGATATTTGCGAAGTAAATTTTTGTAAAAGCTTTTATAACTTTTTTTTAAATTCTTCTACAATACTCCAACGAATACAACATATTGAATAAAACTAGTTTTATGGATTTCATTGTGTTCATTTTACCTTACTTTTAACTCCCGTGCGTCATTTTTCCCATGATCGTTGCCACGCGAATTCCATAAAATTAGTTTGAATTAAAAGGCAAATAACTAACAAATAGAAACATAAGCTTACATCGGCTTGGTCTTCAGGCGCCACAATGAGCACCATACCTAAACCGCAGTTGAAAGTGCGCAGCATTTCTTCGTCCTCCACTGCACCAGTATCCGCAATCCAGGCGAACACCTAAATTAAAAAAAAAATATAATAATATATTATAGTACACTTCCGATGACAATTGTATTACCAAAGATTGACGTAAATTACAATGTAAGTTGTGATGTTCATGTACTGGTAACTGTGATCATCTATCCGATTGCTAAGTATGACAATAATAGCAAAATTAATCAGAGTCTCACGAATATAATATTGCCTTCGAAAATAAAATACTTAAGAGTAGAAGCAATACATACATATATATATATATATATATATATATAAACACATTTTATAGTTATCGCAAATTTCTACCTATACATAAAGTTGGAAAACGAAATATGGTGAGAAGCTATATCGCGTGGTAAAAAAGAGTAGTATTACAAGTGGTATATGGTGCGTAAGAAATCATACAAAAATTAAGAAATTAAAAATAATGTCATGAGATAAGGATAATGTATATAAACAAATAAGAGAAAAAAAAAACTACTGTATAGATTGCGGATAAAGCAATCGCGGCAGGTTGTGCAGCAGCCCGCCGCCGGCACGTGCACTGCACGCGCCACGTGTCACGCTCGCTACAGTACGTACGCACCGGGTGCACGTGCCACCAGTGCGCGTTGAGGCGCGCGCGCACGGTGTCGGGCAGCACTCGCGGCAGGTTGTGCAGCAGCCCGCCGCCGGCACGTGCACTGCACGCGCCACGTGTCACGCTCGCTACAGTACGTACGCACCGGGTGCACGTGCCACCAGTGCGCGTTGAGGCGCGCGCGCACGGTGTCGGGCAGCACTCGCGGCAGGTTGTGCAGCAGCCCGCCGCCGGCACGTGCACTGCACGCGCCACGTGTCACGCTCGCTACAGTACGTACGCACCGGGTGCACGTGCCACCAGTGCGCGTTGAGGAGCGCGCGCACGGTGTCGGGCAGCACTCGCGGCAGGTTGTGCACCAGCCCGCCGCCGGCACGTGCACTGCACGCGCCACGTGTCACGCTCGCTACAGTACGTACGCACCGGGTGCACGTGCCACCAGTGCGCGTTGAGGCGCGCGCGCACGGTGTCGGGCAGCACTCGCGGCAGGTTGTGCAGCAGCCCGCCGCCGGCACGTGCACTGCACGCGCCACGTGTCACGCTCGCTACAGTACGTACGCACCGGGTGCACGTGCCACCAGTGCGCGTTGAGGCGCGCGCGCACGGTGTCGGGCAGCACTCGCGGCAGGTTGTGCACCAGCCCGCCGCCGGCACGTGCACTGCACGCGCCACGTGTCACGCTCGCTACAGTACGTACGCACCGGGTGCACGTGCCACCAGTGCGCGTTGAGGCGCGCGCGCACGGTGTCGGGCAGCACTCGCGGCAGGTTGTGCACCAGCCCGCCGCCGGCACGTGCACTGCACGCGCCACGTGTCACGCTCGCTACAGTACGTACGCACCGGGTGCACGTGCCACCAGTGCGCGTTGAGGCGCGCGCGCACGGTGTCGGGCAGCACTCGCGGCAGGTTGTGCAGCAGCCCGCCGCCGGCACGTGCACTGCACGCGCCACGTGTCACGCTCGCTACAGTACGTACGCACCGGGTGCACGTGCCACCAGTGCGCGTTGAGGCGCGCGCGCACGGTGTCGGGCAGCACTCGCGGCAGGTTGTGCACCAGCCCGCCGCCGGCACGTGCACTGCACGCGCCACGTGTCACGCTCGCTACAGTACGTACGCACCGGGTGCACGTGCCACCAGTGCGCGTTGAGGCGCGCGCGCACGGTGTCGGGCAGCACTCGCGGCAGGTTGTGCACCAGCCCGCCGCCGGCACGTGCACTGCACGCGCCACGTGTCACGCTCGCTACAGTACGTACGCACCGGGTGCACGTGCCACCAGTGCGCGTTGAGGCGCGCGCGCACGGTGTCGGGCAGCACTCGCGGCAGGTTGTGCACCAGCCCGCCGCCCGTCACGTGCGCCACCGCCTTCACCACGCCGCGCTGCAGCACCGGCAGCACGCTGCGCACGTAAATACGCGTCGGCTTGATCAGCTCCTCGCCTAGCCAGCCACATGTAAACAAATTTTTGATCAATAATTATTTTTATACAGTTAGCCACACGAGAGACACGTCTCGGGTGAAATCAATGTCATAATAAACCATCAAACGGTGCCGGGCATGAGCGTCTGTCGTTAATTGACACCCATCTAAAGGATGATGGTTGATAAGAGGACGCGCCTTAATCTGCAAATGAATTTAAACGCATTGTAGGCATATTTTAGGGCAAAAAAGAAGTTGGAGGTTTTTTCGTACCGGGCTAGGATGCATCGACTCCAAACTCGAATGGCTACGACATGTCTGGAAGGCACTCCGTACGCTAGCCCAAAAGGCTAGCGTACCACAAACCCAGTTAAAGGCCCTCGAGACATCAAGGGAAACAGCAAGCGCCTTCCCACTTTTCTCGAAGACTTCGACCTATATGTGAGTGGCATACGCTAGAAGGTCCCAGTTGATTGATTTCGGCGAAACCCGTACTAGCGGTCACTGAGGAGATCATTCTATTCTAGATATGCCATTAGGTCGGTGTTCAATATACGCTCCATAATCTTACAGAGTATGGAGGTAATTGAAATTGGCCGATAGATAACAGGGTCGGCACGGCTGACCTTTTTAGATAGAAGGTTGTCTCGACCACTTTGGCGATAGACCAAAGAGCTCTAATGCCAGATGTTTTGACAGAGAGCTTTGCACCGATGTGTTTAATGCGGCCGAAACTGGCCTGCCGTAATGACTTTTTGCAAGACCAAACCGCCAGTTTGATTAAAGGATCTCTTCTTATGGCTAAGACCCGGAGGTTTGCGGTCTCGAGCATCGAACTTAGGATAAGTACGCTTTTTAGCACGGAATGGAATTGCTAAATATTTTACATCATGAATTTCATTTTTTTTTTTACTTTAAATTTGTTTTTCTTTTAATTATCTTATGGAATTGCTAAATAATACTGGTGATTTTAACTGTTCTATAGGAGTGGAGTTGAGAGCGGATAAGTGAGCGGTTCTCCATGTCGAAAGGGGTAGGGTCGCTTATTCCGAGGGCATAGACTTATCTATGCCCATCAATCATAAGGAGCCTTTCCGAGTTGGAAACTTACCGATACATGAGGCGGGTATTAAACAGTCTGTTTGCAATGTGTTTTATGCACGCTTTGAGCAGTGATTAACAACAGCATTTTGTTGGGTGTAAATAAGACACACGCATAAGCGGTTAGTTAGACGCCCATTACACGCCAAGACAAGCGTCAATCAGTTCAGATCAATCATGATTGACGTATGAATGATAGAATAATTTCGACATTACACGCTCATGCTGACTGATGTCAGTCAAACCCAAATTTTCGGAGAGAAAGGACCTACCTATAAACTAAGTTCATTTTCGATTCACCATTTAACTGTAATTTAATATCCTGAAAAGAAAAAGAAAAAAAACGAATAGGAAAAATTGTAATATTTAATATCATTTTACCCATTTTAATTTAACGCGCACCAATATTCGACTTCTTGGAGCACATAATCGATTCGCGGCTTTATTTGAAACGCATTTATGGACGAAAAATAAGCTTACGTTTTATATTCATTCGTATAGGGTGGATGCCCCTATTACCAGCCTTTTAGTGCCAATTTCAATTTCCTTTTGTGTACCTACCTAATGCCTGCATAACATAGGGCTATGCCTTTTGAGATTTTGGTAGGTACTTATTGTAGGTAAGTTTTAGGGGCACTGAAATAAATTCATAACAACTTATAATTTTAAATCATGCATACCACAAGCATGGAATATGTATTAAGATAGACGACAACAATTATTTTATTTTAATGTTTTACTTCTTACCTTACTGTGGTTTAGCTTTAAGCAGTTCCACTTTTCTTTTAACACTAAACAATTAATTAAAGCAAAATTATAATATTGTATGGTGTTATTAACATATACCAAATGTCTGAAAAGCAGTACGTATCATTTGCTAAACTTTCGAATCAAAAACGAATTTTAAAATATCGATGAATTAATCATAACTTCCTTAACTATAAAATAAGTTATGTTCTAATTAATTGTATTTATTCCAGTTTATGACATCCCTGATTTATATTACGTGGCTGAAATTAGGTACTTCATATTATGTCGAGGGATACTCATCCCAATTTACCTGTCCGGTAGTTGTGGTATGGTATACGGGTATGCGACCCCGGCTTCCCTAGCTATTACTGTCCTATCCCGTGCCCTTCTGGACGGTAATATCCTACATTTCCTATTTCTTGCCCTAACTTACCTTACTCTTCCTTTTCACACCACCTATCCTTCCCCTTTTCCTATTCCTACCCTCCGCCAATCCAACGTCTGCCGCGCGGATGGATGCATGGCTAGGGGCGAGCCTAGTCGTTAGCGTGCCATACTGCCCTGGGACCGGGCGACCCCAGAATTAGGCTAGCCTTACCCTGGCATGCGGGGCTCTGCTGGGGGGGACAAACCTTTCCCTCGCTATTCGTGGGAACGCAATGGATATTCATAAAAATAATTTAATTAACCAAAATGGCGGCGATGTTGTTCGCCACCCATCACGTCTCGTTTCTCGCGGGGGCGAAAAGTGGCCCACGGAGAGCCGCTTCGCTACGTTGAATGTAAGAGGAGGAATGGATGGTAAGGTAGATGAAGTATGTCAGATGATGGACGAACGTTGCATTGATATTCTGTGCGTGAACGAAACCAAGAGGAAAGGATGTGACACCACGGTTCATGGCCCCTACACGGCATACTGGTCGGGAGTCCCCCAAACCAGCCGAGGCTGTCAGGGAGTTGGTGTGATTCTTTCATCTCGAATGGTTGAATGTGTGATGGAGCATGAATGTATAAGCCCAAGACTCCTCTGGATTAGGTTAAAAGTCGGTCTAACTCGCTTATTTATCCTTGGGGTCTATGCACCAACGGATCTGCGTGGAGGTGGGTCATTAAAAACACAACAAGAGAGAGAGGAATTTTGGGATAGCATGAGAGAGGTCTTGAATAAATGCGGAGAAAATGAACGGATCGTGATGTTAGGGGACTTTAATGGATGGGTTGGAGTAAAGCGTGATGGGTATGAAGGAGTTCTGGGTACGTTTGGGGACGAGAGAGTGAATGACAATGGGAGAAGCCTGCTTGAAGTATGCTTGGAATGGAATCTGTGCGTGGCCAACACAATGTTTGACCACAAAAAGATCCATTTGTATACAAGAGATGAGGGTGAGTCTAGAAGTATGATTGATTTTGTAATTGTGGATGAAAGACTGAGGAAGAAAGTGCTAGACACTCGGGCATACCGCGGTGTAGGCCTCGACACAGACCACTTCCTGGTCATAGCCCGAATGCGTGGCCTCTTTAAACGGTGGCGACACCGAGTGGCCGAGCCTACGAGTGTTTTGGACAGAGTAAAAGTGGAAAATCTACAAGAAAAAGAAAAGAAAGACGAGTATGTAGAGAAACTGAAAGAAAGTTTTAAAGAGATAGAAGAGATAGGAGTGATTGAAGATTTGTGGGAGACATTTAAGAAAGAGGTCGTAAATGTTGCTATTGAGGTATGCGGGGTAGCTAAAAGAAGGAAAGGAAGAAAGAATGATAACGTGTGGATGGATAAAGATGTACAAAAGGTTGTGCAAGAAAAGAAGAAAGCGTGGTTGGATTGGTCAGCAACAAAAGCTAACCAAAAAGTTCAAAAGGCAACGGATGACGAGATAAAGGAAGCAAGAACGAAGTATAAAAGATTGAAAACAGCAGCGAAAGAAATTGTGTCTAGAAAGAAAGAAGAACGAAAGGATGATTTCGATAGAAGGCTCACTGAAGATTTCCAGTCAAACATTAAGTTTTTCTGGAAAACCATCAAAACAGCCAGAGGAAAAACTTCTACCTCTGAGCTGAGTACAATCAGGAGTCAAGATGGGAGCATTATAAAAGGAGAAGAATGTGTGTTAAAGAGATGGAAAGAGTATTTTGAAAGTTTGTTTGAAAGAGAGAGGTACAGCATCTGCCACCTTCCACGGAAACAAATATAAATGTTGATGAAAATGAGATAAGCATGGATGAAATAGTGAAAGCGTTGAAAAGTATGAGATTAGGTAAGGCTGCAGGGTATGACAGGATTACCGTCGAGATGCTGAGGGCTGGACAGGGCCTGGTGGCTAGTCAGCTGTACCGCCTTTTCAATCTGTGCTGGCGAAATGGGCAAGTACCGGGAGACTGGTGCAAAGCTGTAATCGTGCCATTGTATAAGGGAAAAGGGTCACGGCAGGACTGCATAAATTACCGCGGTATTAGCCTTCTCAGCGTCGTCGGTAAATTGTATGCGAAAGTGTTGATTGAAAGGATTGTGAATGAAACAGACAAGAAAGTATGGGATGCACAAGCGGGATTTAGAAAGGGAATGGGATGTACGGATCAGGTCTTCTCTTTGCGGTGCATAGCCGAAAAGTATTTGGCTAAAAACAAGAAAGTCTACTGCGCGTTCGTAGATCTAGAAAAGGCCTATGATAGAGTGGTGAGGAATGAATTGTGGTCAGCACTGTCCGTGAACGGTGTGAGCAGTATCCTCATACGAGCAATGCAATCTCTTTATAGGGATTCTAGTGCTTGTGTAAGGATAAACGGGGCATACACTGAATGGTTTAATATCGAAAAAGGTGTTAGACAGGGATGTGTAGCGTCACCGTGGCTGTTTAATCTGTTCATGGACAATTGTTTGACAGATTTAAAAGAGAATGAAAGTGGGTTGAGAATGAATGAGTTACTCGTCAAATGTTTTCTCTATGCTGATGACCAAGTATTACTTGCGTCTTCGGCCGAGGAGTTGCAGGAGATGGTAACTGCTATGAGTGGAGCTTTTGTTAGAAAGGGAATGAAGATGAATGTAAGGAAGACGAAAGTGATGGTGTTTGAAAAAGATGAGGCAGTGACAGACTGCAACATTGTGATTGAAGATGAACAAATTGAACAGGTGAAAGAGTTTGTGTATCTGGGTTCAAAGTTTACAAGAGATGGAAAGTGTGAGAGTGATATCGAAAGAAGAGTGAATGCAGGAAACATGGTGAATGGAGCTTTGCACTTCTTTATGAGCAGTCGGAAGGTGTCTAACAAGGCTCGTTTGGCTGTGCATGAGGGGGTGTTGGTTCCGACACTCATGTACGGAAGTGAAACTTGGGTATGGCAGAAGAAACATGAAAGCAGAATAAATGCAGTTGAGATGAGAGCATTAAGAAGTATGATAGGAGTTAAACTGAGTGACAGGATTAGAAATAGTGAGATAAGGAAACGTTGTGGTCTGAAAGAAGACGTAGTGACAAAAATTGAGAAAGGTATGCTGAGATGGTTTGGCCATGTTGAGAGAATGAATGAAGAACGATTGACGAAAAAAGTGTATAAGGCGAGTGTGAATGAAAGTGTTGGAAGGGGTAGACCTAGGCGGACATTTCTAGACCAAATCAGGGACGTCTTGAAAAAAGGCCAGGTCAAGAGTACCCTAAACCGTAGAGCATGTATGAAGGGAATAATGAAAGTGGACGAAGCAAAACAAGTATGTAAGGATCGTAGCAAGTGGAAAGAACTGGTCTCTGCCTACCCCTACGGGAAAGAGGCGTGATTATATGTATGTATGTATATTATGTACGTCAAACCAAACAACAGCCGGGCGGCTGACATTAAGCACTCCATACATTTCGTATATCTAATTACAGCCCCATTAATTTCCACTAAAATAAAATAAAAAACTTATAGATTTAAACAAAAATAGCTGCATTATTATGCCTATAGTCACGTTCATATAAATCAAAAAGTCTAAAGATAAGCTAATGTAAAATGTGCTTAATTGTATCGGGACCATAACTTGTCAAAAAGTGGAGTGGCGACGGGCTGCGCGAGCGCGTGGAAGCCGCCTCTTCAATATATTCTGCGTCCGCCTCCATTGCTGTCTTAGTGTTGACTGACGCGCGATTGACGAAATGCCATTACACGTTCAATCAAAATTCGTGACTGAAAGTTGATTAGGTAAAAATCAAAATATCCAGATATTTGTCAATCAATTTCATGCAACCGTCAATCACCGCATTACACGGTAGGTTATTCGTCAATCACAACCGTGATTGTTGTAAAACTGACAGCAAAACCTACCGTGTAATGGGCGTCTTAGATCATGCCTGTGTTCATTTATGTCTTTGGCATACTGAGGTTGACTAAATGTGAAATTAACGCCATAAATAGAAAAGTCCGCACTACTACGACGTCACATAGGATCCATCATACGAGATAGTCATTAACGAGACTGTACTTGCCGCTGAAGAATGGTGGACGTGGCTTCATGAGCGCTCTCGCCATGCGTAATCATAGTGTGCAGCCTCCTCTAATTACTTTCCGGCGAGATCGGATGATCCACTCTATAAGGGCATCATTTCGTGTGATTAAGATTTCTCTATCCTTAGCCAACCCATAGCAGGACCCAGTAGCACAAAGCATTTCCGATCCACCGGGAAACCCTATTAAATGAGAAGGAACTACATGAGAGGTTCTACAAGGGTCTACATGAACCTTTCGTAGACATACTCGTAGTTGCCTCCCTTCACTGGTTACGTTAAGGTATCCTATTTAGGGAAAAGTTTTTGTTTGTGCAATACAAAATCAGGTTATTAAGATTAATAACTATCGGAGATACATCTTAAAGGATGGCACCGTCGACAACTGTCGAGTTTGTCGCCATCCCGGTGAGTCACGTAGATTGTCATCTCCGGTTGTTCGGCGCTTCCTATCTCTGAGTACTTGCACAGACACAACCTAGTAGCCAGGATTATACACCAGGAGCTCGCTCTGAAGTACAGTTTTGTGGATCGGTAACTACCTTATTACAAGTACTTGCCGGAAGCCGTGCTCGAAAATAACCGTGCTAGGCTCTACTGTGACCGGGCCATCATTACAGACAAGACTATCCTTGCGAATAAGCCTGATATTGTGCTGATCGACCGGACACAAATATATTTTTGGTGGAAAATTCATATTTAAGTAAAATTGAAACAAAAAAGGTTTTAGAAAAAGTTACTTCGCAAATATCCGCGTTATAAAATAAAATGATGTGTCTTACCTTTTATGAAGAGCACCTCCCGCCCTCCCTCAATTGCGTGCACTATCCCCGTCACCACTAATCCCAGCACCGCTACTCCCAACACCACTACACTAGGCAAGACACACCACTGACGACAATACGACACGTGTTTCGCCTCTACACGAGGCATCCTCAGGTGATATAGACTCTACGGTGGCTAACCGCTAAGAGATATTTCTTTTCACATCATTTTATTTTATAACGCGGATATTTGCGAAGTAAATTTTTCTAAAACCTTTTATATAATGGATTTCCGCAAAGTAACGCCTGATTCTATTAATTATTAAATTGAAACAAGTTTGCAGAAGGACATCAAAATATTTTGGTCTTTTGTAAACAATAAAAAAATATCTGGTATTCCCAACCTAACGTCTTACAATGGAAATGAAACCGAAAATCCGGAGGATATAATATGTGAACTGTTTTCTAATTATTTTACTTCAGTTTACGAGAGCAGCTCACTGATGAGTGATAGAGTACGAAATAAATTCAATGCCTTGCTCATCAAACACTAACTTTATTATCTCAGATAGGTATATCATTTTCAATAAAACACAATAGTACAATGTCTAAAAAACCTAGATATAATTAAGAGTCCAGACGAGACGGTATCTCACCTTTTTGCCTTAAACATGCTGCTAGCTCTATAAGTGTACCTCTGTTCTATGTATAACCGCAGTTTCCTTGAAGGTTTAGTGCCCACAGTTCCTGACTGATCAGCAAAAATAACCCCTGTGTTTAAAACTAATTATAGACTAATTATAGACCCATTTCCTTACTTCTCGCCTTATCAAAAGTACTTGAACGTTTAGTATATAATTCAATATATCAGAGTTTACACATTTTTTTTAAATTCCAGAACAACATGGTTTCGTAAAACACCGATCAACTATCAGTAATCTTATTTTATATATATACAAATTTGCCATTTGATAGTATGGACAATCGAATACAAATTGATACTGTTTACACAGACATTCTAAAAGCTTTTTATTAGGTGGATCATTCCATCCTTCTTCAAAAACCTGCGTTTAATGGTATACGTAGAAACTTATTGCAATGGTTCTCTTCGTACATTATTAATAGGATCCAAAAAGTTGAATGGGGAGGAGAGGTCCTCCCCCGAGAAGGGGCTGCCACGGGGCGGCCGGCGCTGGTGGGGACGCGGATGTGTGCGTAAGCGTTCCCGTGATCCTGCCAATATGCGGCGAATGTGGAACACCATGGGGTTTTAGTCGGTGCGAGTCCGACATAACCCGTCCTTGCCCCCGCGAGGCGGGTATGCGTAGGCATTTCCCCATGTAAAAACAGGGACCCAAAAAGTTGCGGTTAATAGATTTTCCTCTAGCGAGAAAATAATATCCTCAGGTATACCACAGGGATCTGTACTGGGTCCGCTGCTTTTCATATATATACAATATGTACCAAAAACCCTGTGGTTCCCGTTAAGTACGTTATCAGGACCATTATTCAAACGTATAGAAATAACTTTGTTTTTAAAAGTCGAACAATATTTTTTTTAATATAATTGTATGCAAATTGTATGCGGTTTTATTACCTCTGCATTGTCTGGGGAGTAAGAGGATTGTCAAAGACCCCGCTTTACTTAGCTTTAGCATCGGCTAGTGTCAGTAAGAGGTAATAAAAACACATAAAATTAAAAAAAAAATCAATAAAATAAAAAATATATGTATGGTCGAGTTTTAAAAAAAAGTTATTTCTATAGGTTTGAATACTGATCCTGATAACGTGCTTAACGGCAACCACAGGGTTTTTGTTACATGTAGTATATTATATCGAACCTTGTTTTAAAAATAGTAATTTTTTTGTTTTATACAGACAATCTAAAAGTTTATTTAAGTGTAAATTCCCTTAATGATTGTGAGAAGCGACACGAAGTTCTTCAACGATTATCTAACCATTGTCTAATCAATAAATTGCAATTGGGCATCGTAAATGTAAATCTACTTTCTTTATCCAAAAACGTAAAAATTTACAATTCAATATTTACAGCGCTGTCGTCACGTCACAAACGGAACACACCAAAGCCTAAATCACGTTATTAAAGTTTCCAAGTACTGTGCGCTATATATAGCACTCTGCACTTACACACGGAGCATTGGTCGCTCCCTGGGCTGAACACCTTGACCGGCGTGAGATCCCCCATTTTCTTTCCACATCCAAACTGGTGACCCCAAGATGCACCACGTATATAATGCAAGATGCATTATATACGTGGTATAGCCATGCTGCAGCTATATTAGTAGTATAGTTGTAGCACGAATGGGTCGGCTCGAACGGGGAAGGACCACGCTCTCACAGAATACCAGCGTAAAATAGCAGTTTAACACTGCTGTGTTTTGTATGGTGAGTGTAGAGAACCGGAGACCCTTTTCACTGGAAAAGAGACATTCCATCTTAGTCTTCACGGGTGACAACGCATCTACATTTTGATTCGCAAACGAGAATAAATGTAGTTTTGTATGGGTCACAGCAACCACTTACCATCAGGTGGACTGTGTGCTCGTTTGTCACCCGATCCTATAACAAAAAATACACACAAACTACTCACCCAGTGTCAACCCTTCCTTGCTGAAAGGCGCTTTGTCGTTGAGAGTGAGGCCGGCCTTTTTCATCAGCTTGTGTATCAGACTGAAGCCGTTGCTGTGGACGCCATTCGACGGCAGACCTATAATAATATCACCCACCTGAAAAGTAACAGTTGTTTGTTAAAAAAATCATGAGAAATACCTATCAAAGAAGTGGAGAAAGTTTAGTAATGATATGGTTAGTAATAAAATGTATCTACGTACAGCGATATCGTTGATCTTAGGCAGTATTTGCGACCGTTCCACAACACCGAGTGCGAAGCCGGCGATATCGTACACACCGGGTGGATACATGCCGGGCATTTCTGCTGTTTCCCCACCTGAAATAACACGTAAATTAACTATTATGGACATAGATTTTAATTACATATTTATTTATATTACAAACTAGCTGTTCCCCGCGACTTCGCCCGCGTGTTAGGGTTTTTATGTTTTTGCGCGGAACCCTAATTCTTTTTCTAAAATAAAAGTAGCCTAAGTTACTCCTTATAAAATTAGCTATCCACCAGTGAAAGTCCCGTCAAAATCGGTTCAGCCGTTTCGGAGATTAGCCGGAACAAACAGACAGACAGACAAAAATTTTAAAAATTGTATTTTAATTATAAGTACCGTATTTACTTTCATATGCATTTAGTAAAAAACTGTAATTTTGACATTACAAACAGACACTTCAATTTTATTTATTTGTATAGATGTATAGATTTTGTAAACTGCATTATATTTTGGATATAATTAATAGAATCAGGCGTTACTTTGCGGAAATCCATTATATAAAAGCTTTTACAAAAATTTACTTCGCAAATATCCGCGTTATAAAATAAAATGATGTGTACTTCGCAAATATCCGCGTTATAAAATAAAATGATGTGTCATTTTGTATTTTGGACACAACTTATTTTAAGATATAATCATGTGAATGGCGTCATGAATACGTAGGTCACTCAATAAGTTTTGAGATGCTCGAAATTTAAAAATGGAACGCACCCGTGTTATATGCAAAAAAGCAAATTTATTTAAATATAGAACTCCATAAGCCAATGAGGGCTAATAATTTTCTGCTCACCAGATGTCGCTAGTTGACACTGAGGTAAAGTTTTTTGTTACACAATGTAATTTAGTTGAGAAGTTGGTATTCAATGAAAGTTTAGCAGTTTATAGAGTTTTATAATACATACAATATAATACACAAAACAATGTGTCAGTGGTTTGCTCATTAATTTTTGCAGATTTTTAACTTTATAAAAAAAATCTACTTTTAGTTATGAATATCTGTGGTTTGGTTTATTTATTTTTAATCTGTTTAATATAAAATATAGCTAATAGTACAGAAAGAAACAATAAACCTTACATTTTCCAATCAAATTAGCTTCCCTGCTATGAAATCTGTCAAATATTATACCTCACTTTCTAGTGGCGCCGCCCTGGTGGCAGAAAAAGTTGTGGATGCCCTCATTGCTCAATATTAAAAAAAAAAACAAGGTTCTATTAATTTTTCTACAACGCTTCCCGCGTTTTTCATTTAAAACGATGGATATTCACCGTGAGCATTTGCGCGCTATGATATATTATTATGATTTTAAATTTGGTATAACCGAACAATTAAGTTTACAACGGTCACAATCAGCATTAGGGGACTCAGCTCCATCACGCGCAAATTTTTAGGTGGTTTGCTGAATTCAAAAGGGGTAAAATTAATCTTAAAGATGACCAAAGAACCGGGGCCCCGCAAACAACAGTAATGGCAGAAAATGTATGGACTACTGAAATGTTGGTGCGAGAAGACCCACATATACCGACATCGAAAAGATTGTAGGCATTAGTTCCGGAAGCATTCATACCATCCTACATCAACATCTTGGAGTGAGGAAGCTTTATTGTCAGTGGATCCCTCGTTTGCTCTCCGAAAGCGAAAAACAGACTCGTGTGGATTGGTGCCATGAAATGCGTCTACGTTTTGAAAACGGGGCATCTAGGCGTGTTTTAGAAATCGTTACTGGTGACGAGACATGGATCTATCAATATGGTCCGGAAAATAAAAGGCAATCATCAGTAAGGGTTTACTCAGAAGGACAGTTGCCGACAAAACTGTAAAGACCTCGCAACTTCGGCAAAAAAATTGTGGCTAGTTTTTTTTTTCGCGGAGCGGACATTTGTCGAAGTTAATGCTGTAAAATTGTATGTCAGTCAACTCTGAATGGTATACTACAGTTGCATTACCCAAAGCTTTCAAGCTGTGCGGAAAAGAAGACCAAAGACCGCGCTTCGGGGAATCATGCTGCATTACAATAACGCCTCTTCATACACCTCCCTTAGAACAAAAGCATTTATTGAGGAATCTGGTGTTGAAACTCTAAGTCACCCACCCTACAGCCCTGACTTAGCCCCTTGTGATTTCTTTTTGTTCCCAAGAGTCAAAGAAAAAATAAAAGGCAAGTTTCTGAAGAAACTGTGGCTGCCTACGAAGAAGCGATTTCCGATCTGTCAGATCAAGACTGGCAAAAGTGTTTTCAGAGTTAGTTTAGGTGAATGGAACTTTGTATAGAGCATGATGGAGAATATTTTGAAAACATGTAAAATAAATATTAATAGTATCTAGAATACTTTTTGTATATCTCAAAACTTATTGAGTGACCTACGTATCACCAGATGTCAAATGCGTGTGTTGTGTCAGATGCTTGAAGCGCCAAATGTGTGTGTTGTGTCGGATGCGGATGCTGGGTAGGTGTACGTGCCGATGAGCGCGGCGGAGGCCTGGCGGCAGCCCTCGGCGACGCCGGCCACCACCTGGCGCGCCACGCGCACGTCGAGCGCGCCGCACGCGAAGTAGTCGAGGAAGGTGAGCGGGCAGGCGCCGTTGCACAGGATGTCGTTGACGCACATGGCCACCAGGTCCAGCCCCACGGTGTCGTGCCGGTCGATGCTCTGAGCGATCTTCAGCTTCGTGCCCACGCCGTCCGCGGCCAGCACCAGCACTGGGTCCTGACATGCACCGTTACCGTTACAGTCAATAAGGTCCGCTGCTTAACATAGGTCTCCCTCATAGATGTCCTCATATGGATGACATGCACAATGATACTTAAATATTTGTGAAATAAAAACTTCTTTAGAATCGTTGTGATTGTTATTTTTTACAAATCGAACTAACGGTTTTACTGATGTAATGTTTTGGTAAGCAAACATTTTAGCCCACGGTGACATTATAATTATACTGGCTGACTGACCCTTCAAATCAGTAGGTACACAACAGCGGGTGGTAAGTAACACAAGACCAATACTAACTGACTGCGCAAACATAACAATCATCTAAGATAGCCGCAAGAAATAAAATTACTTACAGCTAAGCAACTGCTGCAATTCATTAAAGATATAGGTCTTGCATTAGATAAGTCACATTAATCAAAATCAGTTACTTCGCTGTCTATATGATGCTTCAAAATTTCGTAAGAATTTTTTCGTTATCGAATAGTATGATACCCTCAAAAATACTAAACAAATAGATAGACAAATGGATAGATAAAACATTTATTTATTTCTCCAATCACATACGTAAATTCAGTCACTAAACTACTCGTAGGTACTATATAATGCTATAATGTATTACAAAAAAAATTACATATTAATTATTATTATATAAATTGTTATTGGACAACTATGAACAAGACATTAAATTTTGAATGCATTACATAAAATAAAATAATAATTAATGTAAACAATAATGGTGATAACGGCAGCTCAACTGATATTTGTAAAAGTGATTAAATAATTTTTTAATCACTTTCACATTTAAAAGACTGCACTAGAATAAAAAATATTTTTAATCTAGTGCAGTCTTTTATTAATATAACTTTATCTTTAGATATAATCAGTAAACAAGACATATGAAACACATGATAAATTTTGTGTGTTGGGTTATCTGTTTCTAATTTATTCTGATATAAATCTAGATAAAACTACTGAATAAATAATAGTACAAGAACAGAAGAATCAATCTCTGATAGCAAACTTGCGAGTTTAAACCTAGTTACAACGTCGCTAATGTTCATAATATTTTGCACGCCTTGGAAGAGACATTCGTGAAATTAGCCTACGTCGAAACAAAAATGAATGCTGCGCGCGTATTAGATCAAAATGCACCTTACGTCTGCGTGCAAGTGTCTGTATAACTTAGCCCGTTACGTGCCTTTGTTAAGGCCGCCACTACTGTAGGGTTAGGTGTTCTGAGAAAACAAATTAAATCCTTTGATATTAGTTGGTATATAGTAAAATACACCGAGGTGTTATGCAATGTATTAGTGTTTTTTTTATTTTGTTAAAAACGTTACCCGCACACTAGGACTTTCTCCTGTATCGTAGAGGCAGTTTACAAACATAAATTGCACAAAGACAAACATCTAGACCCAGAACAATTATTTGTAGGCCATACAAATACTTGTGCCACTGCCTGCTTAAGCCACTGCGCCACAGAGCCATCACTTGTCTGTTTCACATTTTTGCTATTTACAAACATGCGACACGCGACGGTATTATTAATGAAAGAGTGGCAATGCTATTTTCAATCTCTTTCTTTTATCGACCAAGTGTTAAACTAATAATCAGTATATGCTTATCTTGCATTAGTAGGCAATCACTGGTGCTGGGAGGCCTACTTACACTGAACGATTTTAAGGTCATTAGCATTATACGCGAAAAAATCGAAAACTGCGAAGCTGTGGTCGGGTTGCTAGTCAAATAATAAATCTGTAACTATGGCGTCAGTAAATAAGTATCTATTTATCTAGATCGGTATCCTTAGTAATAGTAAAGGATGAAAAGTCGACATTCCTATTATTATTTAAGCACCCGCATGCTGTGCAGTACCTTTTGGCTTTTTGAGAGGCCATACTTGAATAAAAACTCAAAAATAAATATCAAAAAGGCTAAATACTTATTTTTTATGTCCAAAACGCGGCCTGTTTCACGCCTGATAAAACTAAATGATTTCCAAATTTAAAGAATCGATATCTCTTAAGAAATGAATAAGTACTGATTTTTCAGTTGGAATGCCTAGTCCAATAAATATGACAGTTGCCAAAGGGTATTTGTTAGATTTGGTGGAGTATAATCAGAACAACCAAAACAGTTTAACAGGGTTTAATTATACGAAGCACATTATATACTTTCAAAATATAACATACCTTATATTCTTGCTCGATAGCTTTCAGTTGGAAACAACCACCAAAGCCACCGAGACCACCAATAACTCCTGGACGAATTGTAGCCCTGAGGAAAAAAAAATTGAAGCATCTGTAAGATTCAAAGTACACAAACGTACAAAGACAATCGTTTCTGAAATATTTGACCAGAATGTTATTTACATTCATTGTTAGATAGACATCATAATTCGATTCCATTTGGAATATGAAGCGGTAGAAGGCTTCATATTTCAAATATAATGGTAGGGTGCGGTTTGCAAAGTCAGAGTCGTGGGTTAGAATCTGCTTCTCGACTACCGTTGTCAGTCAATCTTAACTCAAGCATTTTTCAGTTTACTTAGAGTGGTTTACAGGGGCATTAGTAATGTAAATAGCAATACCGGTATTTTTTCTAGAAGATGAAAATATGAATGGTTCTTTATTAACTAGTGCTATGGCCACACTATCTTACCGCCTACCGCCCGTTTACCGCAATAATTGTGGCATTAAATTACTGCCTAAATTATTGCGTGAAGTAGTTATTTTACACTAGAGTTACCCAGATACGACAAACGACAACAAAATACAGAAACGACAAAATTTATTATTTTCCAAGACAGAGGTTGAAGCTGCGGCGGTGTTGTGTATCAGTTACTATTATATGAATCTTTTACATTTTATCAAAGCTAAACCAAGACTTAAAAAAGATGGTGGATGATAAAAATAAACAGAAAGCGTAATAGGTTAGTCTTTTTTTTCGTTGAACTCATATTGCTCACTGAAGAAACTGTAGTGTGGCCACTTAACGTAAAAATTACCGCGGTAATAGTCTTTGATATGCGTAAAAGCCTGTCACCGGAGTTATTGCCTACCGTCATATGCCATATTGATTAACATTATTAAAATTATGGCCATAATTATTGCCACAGGAGTGTGGCCGTAGCATAATAATGTATGAAGCCTGTGTCTATGAACTGGTAATATTTTAAAATGTCTAAAATTAACTTACGCACCTTGCTAAAGGCTTGATAAGCGACACCAGCGAGTCACCAGCCTCGATGTCTACACCGCTGTCTTTGTAGGAAAGTGACTTCTGGGGCACTTGTTGTCCGCTGAAGTATGGCGAAGTTAGGGGCGCCATCGCTTCCTTGAAGTTCTCCACCACCACTTGGTGACCTCCTGCCAAAACGACACTTAAATATCCTGGACCAATGTAAGCAACGAAGGGCTAAGGTAAGGCACATCTCAATATATACAAAATATCTCTATGATTTCAGTAAAGTACGGTACTGTACCTTACTTTATCTAAGAAAAGGATTTAATGTAATAAAACGCTAAAAATTGCAAGAAAAGAAAAGAAGATTAACGGTCGCATTTTAAAGTGACCTTTAAATAAGATTAGTCTTTTTTTTTAAATAAGTCTAAAATATTTTTATTTTATTCGGCATAGATAATAAAATTATTTATTTTAATATTATTCCACGCTTTCGAACCAAACAGTTTGCTTCACTTTCGTAATGCGTACAGGAAGGGAATGGAATAATCTGCCGGCGTGTATCTTTTCGTTCGAATACAATTTGGGTGTCTTCAAGTAAGAGTAAATAGGCTTTTGTCACACACTTCATCATCACTAACCAATAGGTAGGAATAAGAAAAGCACTAACATGTAATTAGTAAAAAAAATATTCTATCGTATAAAATCCTTGACTATTTCATCTTGTGGGTATTATAATAAGCGACTATAGAAAACTAAAACAGTCGCATGGCACCCGACAGACGGCGTTACAACCATCTCTTTTATGCCCTGCGTGAAATCCCTAGAATGGCATCGCCGAACGGTGTCGAAGGTGTGAAAAGGTGCTATAGCGTTCGCCAACCCGCCTGTTAACTGTGGCGATTGTGACAAATGCTCCATACTCCAACACTCACCTTCCTTCCCCATAGCCTCGACGACACCGATGACGTCAATGGGTTCTGTTACCATAGCCAGCAATTCGTCAACACAGGCTGGGTCAACGATCGCCACCATACCCACTCCACAGTTGAACGTGCGAAGCATTTCGAAGTCGGACACCAAGCCTGCCAACAATGAAAAATTGTGAGAAAAAGATATATTCTCGCTTGTTATATTCTATATATGTATTTAAGAAATAAACAAGTATATATAAACCTTGAGAAGTAATTTGTTACATAACTTCTAAAATCCGACCGAAAATGTGTATTTATATAGGGTTCTTTTTAGCTTAAAATGAAAAAAAAAATCGATACGAACTGCATTTTCAATGATAATGATGAACAAAAAGCGACAATTTCAAGTTACTCAATCAGTTGAGTATGTATATTTTTTGTAGTTATATTGTTTATTGTGTAAAATCCTAATACAGTGTTATTTTACAATAACCGGCCAAATTTGCAGAGATGGTTCCGAACAAGTAACATAGGCAAATGGTGAAGGAAAATTAATTTAAAAAATCTCGAGCATTGCTTTGAAATTGTCCTTTTTATCTTTTCAATTGAAAATGTGTGGTAATGCATTATTTTAGCTGATTTTTCACCACACGCACACATTCGTAACGGTCAATCGGTAGGCAAAAACGTTGTTGCTCACAAATCACATTCAATTTGGGATAATTTCAAATAAGAGTAAGAAGCCGTATTTATTCGTATTTTCAAAAACTGCAATAACGGTTTATCATTATTTATATATTTGAACTTAAGTTTAAAATATTGGCTACTCTTTTAAAAATAACCCTGTATAACGTTTAAAAAAAGACCGTGTAGTGACGACATTTTTTTTGACGGCTCTGTGGCGCAGTGGCTTAGCAACGAGTTACGGTGCTAAGGGCCGCGGATTCGAAATCCCGCACGAAACAAGTATTAGTATGGCCTGCAAGTAATTGTTCCGGGTCTGATTGTGTGTTCTTGTACAATTTATGTGTCTCCACGATACAGGAGAAAATCCTAGTGTGGAAGTCACGTTTTAAAAAAAGGCGGCAAAGGTCAATGAAAGAAAAGAACATCATTAGCATCTTCTTGATAACAACTTAAAATAATTAAAAAAAACTGCAAACCTGCCCGCCAAGCGTGATATAAATAGCGGCAGGAAAGTCTAGCGGTGATCGTTATGGCGCATAAGTCACGCTGATTGGCTTATTGCCTATAAGTCGCGCTGATTGGCTTCGTGCCTATCGTTCTGATTGACTCTCCAGTCGCATTTGTGCAATTCAATTCGTTCACGTCCCCTTCATGTTTCGTTCAGTGCTAGACTTACGTGCCGCGACTTGTAACTATAGCAAATGTTTTAAACGATCTATGGAAGAGGCCTATGATCTAATAAGTCAATAACATGGGTCGATAATAACCCCTGGGAATAAGGTGGTCTCTTCCAAGCTGTTTCTTAAATAAGATTTGTAAGTAGTATCTACAACTTTTCTTAATGTATAATTTACTTTGAAAAACAATGTCTCGCTGGGTTATTTTTTTCTAGTAGTAGGGTAGTGATACTAACTGTGGACAGTTAGTATCACTACCTTACATACACAAAAAACAGAAAAATAAGAAAGTTGTGTTTGTTCCAATAAATGAACATCGCTTGGAGAGGTTTAGAAGTAATATAATAAAAAGACTTCCATCACTTTCGTTTAAAAGTAGTGCTAATTATTTGTATGCTACATTATTTGAAATCATACGTTGTGAATTTAGTAGAATATTTACTTCTAAAACTTTCTCTCTTAACAGTCGCAAATCATTTAATGAATGGGCGACAGTAGGAATTTATAAAAGTAGGCGAAGGTTATACGAGCTTTATGATGAAAGATCATATAATAGTAGTGTTATATTTAGAGATTATGTAAAAACATATTCTAAAATATTTAAAAAAGTGTGCTCCACTGCTAAGGCTTTACATTTAAGCAACAAAATTAAAACTGCATCCGACAAAATTAAAATGACCTGGAGAATAATAAATAGTGAAACGGGCAAGGTCAAACCGCGCAACTCCGATTTTCAATTAAATATTAACAATAATTTAACACGATCTGATCAAGAAGTTGCTATGGCTTTTGAGAAATATTTTACGGATGTTCCTTTTTTGACAACAAAATCATTAAATTCTTCTCCTACTGTCGCCGAATCATTGCTCAAACAAAATGTAAAGGCTTGTTCAAATACTTTTAAATTCCATAGGGTACTGCCAAAAGATATCGTTAAATATTTTAAAACTATTGATGTTAAGAAAACGGCAGACTTATGGGGGATTTCCGTTAAAGTTATTTTATCTATAATAGATACATTAGCACCTTATCTAGCCACTATATTTAATATAAGCGTCGAATCTGGTGTGTTTCCTGATTTAATGAAACATAGTAAAGTCATACCTATATTTAAATCTGGTAGTACATTAGACCCCGCCAATTTTAGACCAATTTCTGTACTACCAACATTAAGTAAAATTTTTGAAAAAATTATTTTAGATCAGATGTTAAGTTTCTTCAATATTAATAAATTGCTACATAAAAATCAATTCGGTTTTACAAGGGGTCGCTCGACAACTGACGCTGGAGTTGAGCTTATTAAACATATTTTTTGTGCATGGGAGAATTCAGAGGATGCTTTGGGTATATTTTGTGACCTTTCCAAGGCCTTCGACTGTGTTCACCATGAGATATTAATCAGGAAGCTACAGTACTATGGTGTCAAGAACACAGCGCTTAAACTTATTATTTCATATTTAAGTAATAGAAAACAGAAGGTTATTATCAATGGTAAAAGTTCTTCCGGGTCACCTGTACTAATGGGTGTTCCTCAGGGCTCGATTCTCGGCCCATTCCTGTTTCTGGTGTATGTTAATGACTTACCTCATCTTGTAGGGGATAGACATGATATAGTATTATTTGCTGATGATACTTCCTTGATTTTTAAACTTAAACGTCAATCATTTAAATGTGACGAAGTGAATAATGCTATATCAAAATTAGTGCATTGGTTTAACGTTAATAATCTGCATTTGAACGGAAATAAAACTAATTGTGTTAAATTTACAACAACGAATGTTAAAAATCTGAATACCAATGTGTGTTTTAAATGGGGAGGAATTGAGCCCTGTTGTATCCACTGTTTTTCTTGGCATCACTCTTGACGCAAAGCTACAGTGGGGCCCCCATATATCCAAATTAGCAAGCAGACTAAGTTCTGCAGCCTATGCTGTAAAAAAGATTAGAGGTCTCACTAGTGTCGAGACAGCTAGATTAGTTTATTTTAGTTATTTTCATAGCATAATGTCTTATGGGATTTTGCTATGGGGAAATGCGGCTGATTCAGAAACTATTTTTGTTTTACAGAAGAGGGCCATTAGAGCTATTTACAATCTAAAACCGAGAGAGTCCCTTAGAGATAAATTTAAAGAAATTAATATATTAACTTTGGCCTCTCAGTATATTTACGAAAATTTAATGTATGTTCACAAAAACAAAGATAGTTTTAGTAAAAGAAGTGATATACATTCTGTAAACACTAGGAACAAACACAAGCTAGTGATACCAGTTTCTCGACTCCACAGAGTCAGTAATTCATTCTTGGGGCAATGTATACGCTATTACAACAAGGTCCCGGAAAGTGTACAGGTTCTCTCTATTACCAAGTTTAAATGTTTTATTAAGCTGAAACTGTATAAAAAGGGTTATTATAGTATAAATGAATACATGGTTGATAATAACCCCTGGGAATGAGGTGGTTTTTTCGAACCAGTGGTAAAGTAAAAAATGACTTTCAATAAGAATTACACATGTAATGTATATTGAATAAAAAATATTCTATTCTATTCTAGTTCTTCCCACGAAAAAGGTTTTTTTTCGAACCAGTATTAAAAGAAAAAAATGACTCAATGACAATAATTACTTGTAATATTAAACAAAAATTATTCTATTCTAATCCCATTTAATGAGGGGGATATATTCTTTAATAGTACTATTACATTAAAGCGAATTTTTTCGACAGAGTTTTCCAATTCTTACGAGGATACAATATAACTAATAAATTTTTATCACACTAGGTTAAGTTAAAAGATAATTGTTGCCTGGATTTATCGTAAACCCTCTTAGCATGGGACTTTATTTTCTAATCTGTATGTGAAAACTATAAGTTAATTTCTACATAAATGTATAAAATCGATTGATTGTAAATAACTATAGGTTTTCCTTAAATCAATAAAATAAAAGAAAAGCGAGTCGTACCTTTGGCCTGCAGCCAGCCGAAAATGGGCTTTATCTTGAAGGCCGTAGCATCCAATCTAACGCGCAGGTGCGGCGGCAACACCCTCGGTATGTTCTCTAGCAGGCCGCCGCCCGTGATGTGTGCTAGCCCCTTAATGAGGCCCTTCTTCACCGCGGGCAACAATGCCTTCACGTAGATACCGGTTGGCTCTAAGAACTCCTCGCCGTACGACTTGTTCGAGGTCGTAAACGCCGCTTTTTCATTGTAGCTAGGGATTTCATTATACATTTAATTATGGATTGATAATGGGAATATACTTTTCCAACTGATACGGGAAAACTTTAGGGTGGTAATTACAGTCAGTTTAAATATAAAACGAGCAGTAGATTTATTTTTTGGCTGTAACAGTAAAACAAAAAAAAATATGCGTGAACAAAAAAAGTATTGGATCGAAGTTCCTTTCGTAGTATATTATTCTTGATAAATGTATTATATTATTGATTAACAAATACATATAAATGAATTACTGGCGTCCATTAAAATGAAGCGTCATTTAAAATAATATTTCTTTCACGGCAAGTTAAGAAAAAGTGCTAACGAGATGGATATTATTCCATTTCGCTCGTAGTAAGGAGGTCGTGATGGAAAAATCATACACATTTTCTTGCCTAGCCTCCATTTGTCAAATTCGTACTGTGCGATAAGGAACTCTTCGTTCAAATAAACACCAAAGGCGCTTGTGCACTAAACGGTAATTTTACTCCGTAATGTCATGTCAGAGGTCCAGTGTTGCCAACTCGGTGTTAGGTTTTTGGGCCGAATCAAATTTAAATAATTAAACTTGGAAAAAGTAAAAACTGATTTAGAAAGACTAAAAAGAATAGTAAACTATAATAATCATATTTCAAACAAATAGGGCTTCAGTTGCGTTGTCACCTCTGAGGACTAAGATGGAATACCTTTGCCTTAGCTTTTAATTAAACTAGCTCTTTAAACCCTTCAGATTGTTCCGGTGTAAACTCTGTTATTTGAAGGCAGAAATAGGTGAGTGTGGTATTCGTACTTATTTGCACAAATTAGTTTTCTTAATTGTCATCTTCATGTATTGTCATGATATACTAGAATATATATATTATGATGGCCAGTAATTATTGCTATTGCTTTTTTTTTGTAATATCATCGTTTATATGATGATCCTGACAAACGTTTCTAACTGAAACGTTTGTCAGGAAACATTGTGAGTTAAACATAAACCTCAAAGGGTACAAATTAAGCGCTTCATTTTGCAGGTCTCATCAAAGGCGTGGTGGTTCTTGTATTTTACACTGTAATTCAATAACGACTAAAGAGCTACCTTTTCTAAAGGAATTGGCATAAGAAATGACTTTCGAATGTTGTGGATTAGAAATAGTAGACTATAAGATAATCCTTGTGTGTATTTACCGTACTCCAACAGCGAACGTAAAAATATTTTTTAATAAACTACATCTTCTTCTAGACAAATTAAATTCATTTAAAAAACAGATAATTATTACAGGAGACTGGAATATTGACACCCTAAAAAAAAGTAATACCTCGGACGAATTAATAGAAATACTAACTAGCTACAATCTAGACTTGCATATTAAAACACCTACACGATGTGAGTCTTGTATAGATCATTTCGCGAGCAATATAAAGGAAGCAGTCGGATATACTAAAGCTGTGTGCTTATCAGACCATAACACAGCTCAACTATTGTCTGTACCGGTTAAATTACGTAAAGCACCGCTTAAAACTTGGTTTGAAATAAGACGTGATTATAGTATTGACAACTTGAACAAATTCAAATATGTTTTGACGAGCTACCCATGGCGAAACCTTATTGACTTCGAAAATGTAGATGATGATTTCACACTATTTCATAATGAACTTATTCTCTTATATAATTTATGTTTTCCTAAATACAAAATTAGAATTTTTAATAAAGTTAACACAAAATCAAAATGGCTAACCAAGGGCTTAAAAATATCATGTCAAACTAAAAGAAAGTTACGTTTGTCTTATTATAAAAAACACACATATATTACTAAAAATAAATACCGAGAGTACTCTAAAATACTTAGGAAAAGTATACTACTGTCCCAAAAAATTACTAATGAGAAATATGTTAATACAGCCAGGAATAAATGCAAAGCCACTTGGAATATAATTAATAACAAAGACGAAGTAAATGACAAACATAATATTGAATACCTAAAAATAAATGACAAAATTATAGATAATCCATCAGATATTGCAAACGCATTTAATAATCACTTTATAGACTCGACAAATGTACCTGATAACTATCAAAAAAATTTAAGTAATCTGAAGTTCATCGAAACTACTTCCGCATCTATATTTTTAAACCCTACCGACGAAAATGAAATAATCAAAATGATAAGCACTCTGAACAATACAAATTCCACAGGTCATGATGCGATATGTACGAAGATAGTTAAGGCTTGTGCAAGTGAGTTGGCACCTTTGCTGGCACATTTTGTGAATCGTTGCTTTGAGGAGGGTAAATTTCTGAGCACTCTTAAGATGTCCATCGTCAGGCCACTATTTAAACACGGAGAGAGGCATAATTTAAACAACTACAGACCCATTGCACTTATCCCAGTTTTGTCAAAGATATTTGAAAAAATCATGCAGTTCAGATTAATTTCTTTTTTCACAAAACACTGCATACTTAGGGAGGAACAATTTGGGTTTCGCAAGGAAAGGTCAACAGCACTGGCCTGTTACTCCCTTATTAAGAAAATATCGATTCATATGAGCAATAGGGTTCCCGTATCCACCATCCTTTTCGATATGAGTAAGGCCTTTGACTTTGTCAATCATAGCACTCTTCTTAATAAGCTTGAGCGTTATGGTGTGCGAGGACCGGCCCATGATTGGATAAGGAGCTATATCAGTGAAAGGACTCAGTATGTGGAAGTACCGAGGCTGGATGATGGGTGTCAGAGTGTGACGTACAGATCGGAGATTAGGGCGAATAACTCAGGTGTCCCACGGGGCAGTATATTAGGACTACTACTCTTCATTCTGTACATCAATGACCTTCCAAAGTGTACGCAATATCCTGTTACACTCTATGCTGACGATATTTCTATAACTATACATAAAAACCCTAACAATAACTATAATGATGAAATAAATAATGAAATAAGAAATATAACGAACTGGCTAAAGTATAATGATTTGAAAATTAATACAAGTAAAACAAAGTGTATACAATTTTACAACAAAAATGGTAAACCCCAACAACTATCGATACACCATGGTAACGATCCCATTGCTATGACCACATCAGCGAACTTTCTAGGTATTATGATTGATTCCGAACTCACATGGCAGAATCACGTTGAAACTGTATGCCAGAGGATTAATAGGTTTGTGTTCGCTCTGTATCGTCTGTCAAAATTAGCTAACATTAAGACAGCTCTGATGGCATACCATGGATACGTTGGTTCTATACTGAGATATGGACTGATTCTGTGGGGAAATTCGACACACATTTCTCGTGTCTTTATACTACAGAAGAAATGTATACGATCTATATGCGGTATCGGTCAAATGGAATCATGTAGACCTTTCTTTAAGAAGTTAAAAATTCTTCCATTACCTTCTATGAAATATATATATGAAATTTTAATATTGACCAAAAAAAAATGCTAACCACTTCACAAAACAACATAATAATTGTGGTGGTATGAGAAGGTACCCGTGGAAGTTATCTGTACCACAGGCAGCCACAACTTGTTTTACTAGAAATAGTTATAGCATGTGCGTTCGATTATTTAATTTACTTCCAAACCATATTCAAAACTTGACATTTAATCAGTTTAAAAAAGTTATTTTCGGGACTCTCATTGAACACTGTTTTTATGACGTAAATGAATTTATTAAATTCTGCCGTGACGGTCACCTCAAGCGAATTGTTGTTATTTGAAATTTTAAATTGACAAATTAATTAGAATTTGTAAGATTGACATTATACTAGTTTGACATTATGCATTATGACATGACCATGCCTGTATATTTTTTATTATTTTTTTCTCTTTTTACATAATAAATTTATTGACATTATATTGCTTTATTAAATTTTGATATGAAACGTTATTGTAATTTTGTAATTTTAATTATTCAATTATTGCATGTCGACTTAATATTTGCACACTGATAAATCGGTAAAACATGCATGTTCACATTATATTATAAGACCTAAAAATGTACCATGTTTTATGCAAATAAATATTTTATTATTATTATTATTATTATTATCATTATTGCGATTTAGAAGTAATTACTACTCAATATAAGCATCTCCCAAAGATAGCCGAAACACTGTTCTGAGGGTCATGAATCGACTTGTGGCAGGCCGGTTACCACTTGTGTTGGTACTGGAGGCAGTTACCTGTGGCCAGTCTCGCTCATGATGCGCTGCACGAGGCTGTAGCCGTTGCTGTGCACGCCGCTGGAGGGCAGCGCCAGCACGGCGTCGCCGGCGCGCATGGCGCTGACGCGCGGCAGCTGCTTGCTGTTGTCCACCACGCCCACCGCGAACCCGGCCAGGTCGTACTTGCCCACGTCGTACATGCTCGGCATTTCAGCAGTTTCGCCACCTGTTTAAAAGAATGCTTACGATAGCTATAAAACTCTTCGAGTGGGTTTATATTTGGGAAGCCCTTTATCTAGTGGTAAACTTTAAAATGCCAAAACCTATGCCTAAGTGAATTGAAGAAGCACATATACAGCAATGGGTTGTTTGGCTAAAGAAATGCTAAACATAAAAAAATATTAAGTGCACACGATAAGGATTGGGTTTACTTTATTGGGGTTACTTCAATACGAGCCTTTGGGGCCGCTTCTGGAAGAAAGAGTTCATCATAAAGAGCCCCTCTTTCTCCATTAAGTCGACCAGCTGCTGGCCCCTTGAGTTCCGTTGGCCTATTCTGAATTTCCCTACCTTTAGCTCACCGTTCTCACTTGTGCCTAGTTTTGGGTTGAAGCCTCCCATTAACACCGTTGTATGGTTACACCACACATTTTTATTTAGTAAACGCTGCAACCTACTTTTAGCCGCGCGTCGCGTGTATTTAAATTGACTTAATTAATTGCATTCTGACAATCGTCAGTACGTCAACAACCGTCCTTCTAAACACCAAGTACTCAAAAAAAGATTTAACTTTATAACTATTTTACTTTTATTAAACTTTAACTTTGGTGATCTTTTCCTTTTGACGTACTCAATAACTAACTACAACTCTACTTCTTGAAAAGTGTGTGGCCTTACAAACCATACAACCGTATAGTGGCTTTTGAAAGAATGCATGGCTTTAGAGATATCCTCACACATTTTCTCCACCTCCACATTGGGATGTGCAGAGGTTGGTGCGTAAACCTGTATGACCTTCAACGAATACCGTTTGGTGATTCTGAGTTTAAGGTACGCAATCCTCGTCGACACACTCACAATCTTCACAACTTTGTTAACGAGAGACTTGTGAACGATAAATTCGACACCTCCTTGGGACAGATGGTCGTCCTCTCGGTGATAGAACAAGTTGCCGGATTCGAGGAGTGCATGCGTTGTATGTTGACAGGTCGAGAAATCTTAAGTGGCAACCGAACCTCCGACGGAGATTCTTAGCACTCCCTGCCCCGCCGTTACCATGGTCACCACCGTAGCCAGAAATAGCGGGGTCGCCGGGGACTGGAGGCCGTCTGTTCGTAAATTTAATAATGAGGGGTATACTGCCATAGTTGCCACGCGTGGCGAGTGCGTTGGCAACCGCAGTTTTTTTATTGTTGTTTTGCTGTTATCAGAAAGATGTTGTTGCCCATCTTCTGTATTAGTTTCCCTCTGTCACCTCTTACGACACTCACGGGAAGATATGGGGTAGTGGATATTCTTAACCGCCACTACACGGCTTCGGCGTCTTTCGAATAACGACTAAAAATAAAAAACTGCGATTGCCATCGCGCTTGCCTAGCGTATCAACTATGGCAAATGGCAAATATCCCACTATGAGGCAATCTATGTGGAAGACCTATGTTCTCCAGGAGACTTTATCTTTAATAGGCTGGAAGACCTCGCACGATGTTGACGGTCGCAAGCCATGTAGTCGAAGATGGATTATCTTACAATGAAATCACACAGCAATTGTCAACCTTAACAGTGTAAATATAAGGTTGTATTTACCAAGCAGTGCGCAGCCGGCCAGCTTGCACGCGTCGGCGATTCCTCGCACGATGCTCTCGGCCACCTCCACCTGCAGGCGGCCGCACGCCATGTAGTCGAGGAACGCGAACGGCTCCGCGCCAGCGCAAAGGATGTCGTTCGCGCACATCGCCACCAGGTCCTGGCCAATCGTGTCGAACTTTTGCAGCCGTTGAGCTATCTGTAATCACACGCAGCGATAGCTTCATTCATAAAAATACCAGTTGTTGTGAGGGGGGGGGGGGGGGGATCGCGTCACTAATTTTTATATGATGTATAGATCGTTAGGAAGCGTAAGTTAAACTTTAATTTATAAAATCTGCAGACACCATCCTAATAATCGAATTACTAGTAATAGTAATCATATTACTCTATCGTATATTTTGAATCAACTTTTAGTAGTGTCTTAAAACTTGGTCGATTTTCCATTTTAAGTGAAATTAGATTTTTAATATCTACAATTGGTAAAATTAACATTTATGTACAACCTACTTCAATATGTAAATAATTTATTGTTGATTTTTTTAAAACGGCTCGACCGCTCTCGATAAAATTTAAACGGGACCACCTGGGAAGCACCAGTAAACCCTTTGAAACAAAAAATACTTTCCAAATCGGTTCAAGCATCTTCGAGTAATCGGTGAACATAAACAAAAAAAAAAGATTCGGAAGTCGGTTGAGAAATACACAAATAAGATGAACACTTGACAATAAAAACTATGATGTCATTACACATTATTGTCATAAAATCTCTTAAGAAATATTTGTTTTGATAAGTTTTAAAAATTATAAATTTTATTTGTAGAATAACTGTGACAAAAAAGCACACAGTCCACCCATGGTAAGTGGATACTGTGGCCCATAGACATCTACATTTAGTAGTAGACTAGTACATCAATTGACTAGTACAATATAAAATTAAACACCCAATTGAAATGCTTTTATTTGTTTTTACCTTTAGCTTGGTCCCAACGCCATCAGTCCCCTGCACGAGCACGGGGTCTTTAAGCTCCGGGTCCATAGTAGACAGCTGGAACAGTCCACTGAAGCAACCTAGCCTTCCTAAAACTCCTGGCCGATGTGTTGCAGTCGCTAAGGGCTCTATCTTGCGAACAAGTGTCGCGGCCGCGTCTATATCTACACCACTTTCGAGGTACGAGAGACCGTTTAACCTGAAATACCAAGAGTCTATTATGATTTCAGAACTCTCTTGATAATCTGTTATTAAAAGATATATGATGATGATAGATAATAAATTTGCCCACCGCAATAAAGAAACACATTACATCATCATCTTCATCATCATTACAGCCCATCACAAGTCCACTGCTGAACATAGGCCTCCCCCAAGGAATGCCACAAAGCACGGTCCCGAGCAACCTGCATCCATTGACAATAGAACCAGAATAACCGACATAGCTCAAGGAATTAGTAAGCAGAAGTGACAATGGGCCGGCCATATAGCTCAAAGAAAGAAAGAATTACATACCAAATGGCAGGCTCCGAAATAAAGTTCTGATTCGAATTTTTGTCGGAATATATTTTTTCTTAATAACTTATAGGTAGTAGGTTATGTAAAATATATGAACGTAGATACAGGATATGGTACAAATGCTATCCATCCGTATAATGTAATATACTTGTTATCAGTCTCGGCTCCGCACGGGTGATTTCTTGATTCTTAACGTGGTAGAGTATATTAATTGTATGGTTGTAGCACGAATGGGTCGGCGTGGAAGCACCACGCTCTCACAGAATACCAGTGTAAAATAGCAGCTGGATGCTTCTGTTTCGTATGGTGAGTGTAGAGAACCGGAGACCCTTTTTACTGGAAAAGAGGCATTCCATCTTAATACTCACGGCTGACAGCGCATCTGCATTTTGATTCACTAACGAGTATATATAGATGTCTATGGGCCACAGCAACCATTTACCATCAGGTGGACTGTGTGCTCGCTTGTCACCCTTATCCTATAAAAAAATCTCGACAACAACCCCATCAATATACTAATAAACCATAATCGATTCATCAGAAAAGGTCGACCCAGTTTCGAGTTTTAATTTTTAGTTTCAGACTAACGGACGGCAATTCATTTTCATATATATATAGGCTAACTGTCCCCCGCGAGAACATCCGCGTGGAATTTGTTACGATTGGATTTCATTTGTTTTAATTTCTTGGCGCGGAACACTAATTCTATATACGTGGTAGAGCCATTCTGCAGCTATATTAGTAGTATATTTGTAGCACGAATGGGTCACTCGACCGGGGAAGGACAGTGCTCTCACAGAATACCAGCGTAAAATAGGAGCTTAATACTGCTGTGTTTCGTATGGTGAGTGTAGAGAACCGGGGATCCTTTTTACTGGAAAAGAGGCATTCCATCTTAGCCCTCACGGGTGACGACGCATCTGCATTTTGATTCTTTATTGAGGATAAATGTAGATGTGTATTGGTCACAGCAACCATTTACCATCAGGTGGACTGTGTGCTCGTTTCTCACCCTATACTTAAAAAAAATCTTTTTCTAAAATAAAAGTAGGCTAAGTTACTCCTGATAATATAAACTCTAAATCTGTCAGTGGAAGTCCCGTCAAAATCGATCGCCATTTCTGAGATTAGCCGGAACAAACAGACAGACAAAAATTTTTAAATCGTTTTTTTTGTTATTAGTACCGTATATACTTTCTCATGCATTTATTAAAAAACTGTTATTTTGACATTACAAACAGACACTTCAATTTTATTTATTTGTATAGATATAGAGGATATGATATATCATATAAGTGGATGGCAGATTATCGCCTGAAGATTTCATGACGGTGTATTATAGTAGTTGTTGAAATATCATGCTTTAGCTTAACAGGATATTACATATAATGAAGCTCACGTATATGGCACTAACTTTTTATAACCGATGTGATTTGAAGTAAATTACTATTTATGTATTCTTTTATATAGGAGGGGGCAAACGAGCATGTGGCTCACCTGATGGTAAGTGACTACCGTCGCCAATGAACAACTGCAACACCAGGGGAACTGCCTTTTAAAAAGGAGTACGCTCTTTAAGGTGGCACAAGTCGCGGGCTCGAACTCGCTGGTGGACGCGGCGAAAAAGCACGCTGTCTCACCTGGCATCGTGCCCGACAGAGATAGTATCAGTGATGAGCATATCGACACTAGTATTCACGCATGTCTTGTTCGTACGGCATTCAGAACCGTTTGAACAAAAACGAAGTTACACGAACACGATGCAACATCTATACTAATATAATAAAGCAGAAAATATAGATCTTTACTCCGTCTAAAAAAAGTCCGCGATACCATATGTCTATTTTTTATATATAAGCCACAATTAGGCATTTTGATTTTGACAAAAAAAAATGAAATTTTAATTATTAGGCATGACATATTTATCCTTACGAACGAAAGTTACTTCATTATCAAGACAATTTTTTGAAGATAAAGTTCGTTCTTTATACCATGTTTATATAGTACATAGGTTAAGAGATAATGTAAAATTAAAATAATTCAATACTTCGCCTTGACGCGCAAACAACGCATAACCCCTAGCCTAGCCCGGTGCGAACTGAGAAGCCAGTATTGAAAGCTTCTATGAGCGAGGTTAGGTTAGCCGTTAATTCAATCATTATCTATATCTACACAAATAAATAAAATTGAAGTGTCTGTTTGTAATGTCAAAATAACAGCTTTTTACTAATTGCATATGAAATTATATACGCTACTTATAACATTACCATAATTTTTAACATTTTTGTATGTCTGTCAGTCTGTTTGTTCCGGTTAATTTCCAAAACGGCTGGACCGATTTTGACGGGACTTTCACTAGTAGATAGCTCATGTTATAAGAAGTAACTTAGACTGCTTAAATTTTAGAAAAATTATTAGGTGTCCGTGCAACAAAATTAACACCCTAAACTAAATGCGGACGAAGTCGCGGGGAACAGCTGGTAGCTAAAATAAATTCAAAATTAACTGAGTGCTTTTATCTATCTCCCAGGTGATTGTAACAATGATTAGTTACATCTTTATTTCTGAACTCTTTCATTTCACGTTGCTATGGTATTTTGAAAGTTTAATTGATTAATAAGTATAAGAGGTTGATAGCAAATTTATCAAGAATCATTTCTTGCCTACACACTTTCATGTATCGTGTACGTTTTTCTTTAAAACTGGATAAAACCGCGCATAGTATGCCGACAGATAAAATAAAAGTACTCCATTAATTATGACAATTTTTCCATACATTATTATCAAATAATATATTTGATTGCAATTATAAAATGCTTGAACTAGGTGTCATGTCATGCCACGCATCTCGGACACGTGATGACGCGGGTGAAACCGCGAAATTATTAGGCGCTGCTTTATCGCTTCATATTATACCTCTGTGGCTCTATATACCTAATATAGATTGCTTACTTTATTATGTTTAGTTTTTCCCGAGTGGTCATGCAGCGATCACTCAAGAGTTCGGCTTCGAACGTGTATAACTGCAAAAATTATCCAACGGGAACGAAATACCTGAATAAACGGTATCATATATGTTATTTACAGCTCCGTGGCGCAGTTGCTTAGCAATGAATTGTTGCACTGGCAGCCGCGGGTTCGAATCCCGCACGGAACAAGTATTTGTATGGCCTGCAAATAGTTGTTCCGGGTCTGGATGTTTGTAAACTGCCTCCACGATACAGGAGAAAATCCTAGTGTGGAATATCCTCATACATTTCCTCCAACTCCTCATCGGGGTGTGCCGAGGTTGGTGCGTATGACCTTCGGCGAATACCGTTTGGTGATTCTGAGTATAAGGTACGCAACCCTCGTCGACACACTCCCAATCTTTACAACTTTTTTAAAAAATAAAAAAATAATAAAATTCAGACTATAACCTATCTCTGAGCAAAATATCATCCAGGTCCCTTCAGCGGTTCTGGTGTGATTGAGTAACATACATCCATTCATCCGTCCATCCAAATATCCAAACTTTCGCATTTATAATATTTAGATAATAGGTAATTGTAATTAGTTCTGCCTACCTATAAATTGTTTTCAAAAATACTTCCCTGTCTTCTTACTTTTTTATATATACTCAATATCACTAAATGTAAACACAGGTTTTTATCAAGACAAGTGACCCATCAAGATTGTTTTCTTAGTACTGACGTACCTACCTAAAGTTTACAATTTTGTGGCCACGACGCGGTGACGTTTTGTGACATTTTGTTGTATTGTAGGTTGTAGGTATCTAGGTAATAACAGTAGGTACCTATGAAAATCCCACATAATGTACCTTGTTTGTCCGCCGCAAGAGTCGTCTAATAAATAATTAAACTGTTTTGTAATTCTTTATTTATTTATAACACTTGCATTGTGAGCCGTAGTAGCTCAGATGGTTAGCGCTCGCCGTAAGTATCACATTACGCGAGCAACCCGGGTTCGATCCCCGTCGGCACCAATGAAATTGTTGCAATTTTATATAGTAATCGTATATAGACTTTACTTTTTTTACTTTTATAATTATATTATATTACAATATTGTCTGTCGTCCAAAACGCATCATTCATCTCTTTCAATTATATCAATTTCCATGCTGTCTTTTGTCTTTGGCGTCCAAATTACAAAATAGCAAAACTTTTCGTTTCGAATAAAACTCGAATAAACGCGCGTCACCGCCCGTGCATGTGTGTGTAAGCGTCGTCCTCCCGCACCGCACCGGGGGAAACATTATTCAGTGAGATGCACGATAATTCATAGTAACATACGCGCGTAAAAAAATACGAAAAGGCCTTTGGAAGAAGGGGTTTTATGAAAAAACCACTGCATAAATCAATTACGAATAAAATTTATTGAATTCTTCGATAATTGAGCTGTGTCGGTACCGACTTCGTTTTGGAAATTTTACACTTATTTTATTACTAATTTACGCCCAAAGTTGTGTTAAAATTGGCAATAAAAACGAATCTTTGGTAGCCCGTAACTTTTTAATAACATTTTATTTTACTATTCTGTTTCCGTACAGACAAATTTAATAATGAGACAAAACGATATCATGTTTAACTTTGGATGTACACTGTCAAACAGCGTAGTAAAACCCCTCCGAATTTTGTATGGAAATATTGTCGACTAGTGTCACCTTAATTGATGCTCCCTAAGTCGAATCGGTTCGGAAAAATATCTGGTGGTAGCAGATTCTAAAAGGAAGTATTGCGAGGAAAAAATTTTTTTTGTAAATCGTGGTGGACCGCCAATCATCCGGATGGTATCGCGAGTTCTGCCGCGATGTGCGATGGTGAAATTGTGCGGCTAAAAAACAATTAAAAAGCAATTCCTCAGAGCCCTCCCCATGGTAGATGCGATAGAATATGCATAGAGATGCAACATTTTTTCGCTGCGTTAGTGAGTCGAAGCCGATCAGACAGAACTCGGTCGTCGATGATTTGAACCGCTTTGCATTGGATGTGTCCAAGAGGAAGGAGCTGGCACTGGAGTGCCCCGTATCAGAGATGACAACAGTACTCCAGGTCCGGACTTGGGCCTTGAAGTTGTGAGCAATGTGCTGGCATGAAATACTGTCCCGCTCTACAAAGGACGCCAAGCTGTTTAGAGTTGAATAGATTCAGCAGTGCATCTATAGGGGTAGGGCCTATATGTCTCATAGGGAGGATATTTACCCATATTTGCTACGCTTGGCAACAGGGTTGGCAACCGCAGTTTTATTTAACTGTTATCAGGAAGATATAGCTACCCATCTACTGGTTCAGCTTCACTTTATCGCCTCTTACGACACCCACGGGATGATATGGGATACGATTGTGTCAAGATTTAATTACTGTATTAAGTGTATTTTACGAATACCAATCTGTTATGCTCTTATTTGTCTGGTAAATTAAATGCCCTTTACATGCCCATGCTTATGTAACCCTAACTTCTACATGATATCTATGTACGCATGCACAGGGTACGAAATCAAAAGCGAAATTAAAAAAAAAATGTTTATTACAAAATCAAAACTCCAATGTCTTAATTGCATCAATATTTTTAAGAATTCAAACAATCACATTCCAAATATGGTAACATTCACAATGGTTTTAAGCCGTTATGATAATGAGTTTCTTTATAACAAAACCCGTTCACTGCTCAAGTGATTTCGAACTGAAACAAATTGATACACGTGAACACAATACGCAGACAAATGACAATTTCATTGAAACACAAAATTGAAAAGGTGTTAACTTTATAAAAATTACAAATGAGGCAAATGAGTGAAAATTAAGCAACAAAAGCGAATTTGCTACTAGCTACTGCGTTTGGATTCAGACATGTTACAAGTCAAATCAATCAAATTCAACAAAAATGTTATTCTGGTTTTCTAAAAAAGCTTGCTTCTAAGCCGATTGTAAATTGCAGTGCCCGCGTTATCAACTGAGTCATCGGGCAATAAATCATTGTAATCAGTCTATTTCGCTGGCACTCATGGGGCTTAGACAGAGTAGCTTGCTAGCAGCGATCCGGTTAAGCCGAGTGTTTCGGCTATCGCTGCGGAAGTTTGCGCGAGACCGGTTTCGGGTGATTAGGGTCTAGAATATGGTTTTGGGCGCGGCTTCGCTACGTAATTGAGTTTCGTGAAATCCGCCTCGGATTTGGTGGTCTAGGATTTAGGTTCCCGTACCAGAGGCCTTTATGGGGTTTACGGTTTAAGTAACTTCTTTGAAAGTAATTGTGCATATTAGCTAGATGAAGTGCGTGTTTCTTCGTCATGTAGATATGTGAATTGTGCGATAGTTAACTCGTGCGAGAGTGCGGATAGTGTACGCGCGTCGTGGAGATATACGGTCTAGGATTAAGCCGCGCATCCCTTGTTTGAGAGCTTCTCCCGGTTAATTGTCAGGATATCGTTGTAATGGTGTCGTCGCGGTTAGTGCCCTTTGTGTTTGGGTTACCTAGTTAGATTAATTTGCGTGTCAACGAGGCGTATTTTGACTCTGGCGCGACGTGTTATTCTGGTGCCGAATTTATAATTTGTGATAAGTGAATCCAGGACATTCAGTGTCGAATTTTGTTCTGCTGTCCTTGCCGTGTCGGATATCACGTATTCGATTCTGCGATGAGTGTGAAATTATACGAATTGAAGTTAGTTAAATGTACAATGAAGCTAAGAGACTGAATTAGTGACAATGAAGAAAGAAATGGTCCAGCGATGGAGCCTGTTGGAGCGACGCAGCATTTTGAGGCAGCCTGGAACTCGACCGCTGCTGATCGCCTAAGCTTGCTCAGGTCGCAGACATTTACACCTCACTGTACACTACTCGCCATCCATTATTACACACACTCACGGCCTGCCCAAGCCTTGGTGCGAAGTTAGCTTCGGATAATGGTAAGTACTATGTGTTTCTAGCTTGCTCACATATACTTTATTATGATAGGAAATTCCACGCGGCCATATTGAGGCCCGACCTGCGTCTGCTCGTGAAGTCTTCTGCTGAATGGGCCCCAGAGGATTTCACCCTTGCTGGAGCAGCCGTAGGCCGTAACACCAGTGTTTTATTAAAATTAAACTGGGATATTTTATCGGGATCACTTTTCAAATCATTTAAAAACTAAAATATATTGTGAATAACTATTGGAATTTGTACGTTAATATCAATTTTTTGAAATCCACGTTAGAGAATAAATTTTCCATTATGCACAACTATCGAGATCGAAGTGAGAATAAGTCCGCCGCGATAAGGCGGACTCAGGTAGCGAGTGGCGCACTGCGGTGGCACATTCCTATTGTTATTGACATTTATGGTCCGACGACACAGTTGATAATGCGGGCACTATGGTGCAATCATAACTTATCAAACATTAAGGCGAATTTGTTTTCACCTGTGGTTCTTTTGTCCGTTTTGTTCAGTGTGACTATGTGTCTGTACGGTCGATTCTCTGGCTCTCCGGACTCTTTGTCTATTCCGATCCCGGCTAAGGCGAGCCTCACGCTCTACTGACGATTCTCTATCTCTTACTAAGCGTACTCTTTTTGCATTCCTTGTGTTACGACCTATGTTCGACCTACGACGTCTTCCAGACTTGACTGAAATATCTTTCAATTTCTGTAACCTTAAAATTATGAAATTTAAAATATATAACGGTTTTCATGATGCGAACGATTCGAAGATGCGGTTTTCATCAATAGACACATGAGGATCATGAAAATCGCATCAAAATCCGTTGCGTAGTTTAAAAGAGCTAAGCGTAACAGACGGCGCGAAGCGACTTTGTTTTATACTATGTAGATATTCATAAAAGTAAATAAAAATGTGCCTTAGTGTGGGTAAACTATGTTATGCACTAGTTAACTGTGTGAGTAAACTATGTAAAAACTTCGAAAGAAGTATTTTGTCTACGATTTTACAATCTAGATGCAAAGATTTTTTTTTCTAAATTGAAGTGACGATAAATTGACAGTCCACCTGATGGAAAGTGGCTACTGTAGCCAATGGACACCGGCAACCAACTTCAAATAAAGTATGCTACAGGTGCGTCTCTAAAGACCAAGATGGAATAACTCACAGCCTGTAATTTATACTGGCTCCCTATACCCTTCCGGCCGGAACACCGCAGTACACGCACTGCTGTTCTGCGGCAAAAGCAGGTAAGTGGATGGTGGTACCTACCCAGAGACACAGTGGATTCCGCCTAGTAAAAGTAAGTGATGTTAACCTATCGTTGCAAATTGCAATTCTATGCGCGGTCATAATGTACCAGAAGAACATGCAATGGTATCATGCATTTGAGAAATGATATGGTAAGAATGTACCAGGCGCGTATGATTCACTTAGAGAAGGCGAGATGAGCGAAGTACCAACTTGTGGTTAAAATCTCCAGAAAAGCATGACGTACTTGAAAGATTCAAGTTGTTGGAAGAGTTTTTATAGAGTAAGGGTTACAATCGTACATACGGTCTATCTGATGGTACATCTATTCTCGATGAGGAGTGAAAATGCAGATGCGTTGTCACCCCTGAGAACTAAGATGAAATGCATCGTTTCCGCTAAAAAACATGTTTACGAACACTACTAGATTGTGTCGTAAAGTCTGCATGGCTCTACCACGTATAGTTACAAAGTACCAGGCGAGCACGACTCACTTAGAGAAAGCGCGATGAGCGAAGTGTTAAGTAAGTAGGCGCTAAGGCAGTTCCGTTCCAACCCTAATCTTAGGTAAAAATTACCAAGAGAACATAATATATTTGGAAGATTCAAGGAAGTTGAAAGTATAAGGGTAATCGAGCAGACAGTTCACCTGATGGTAAATCTATCCACAATGATGATTCAAAATGGAAATGCGTTGTCACCCTAGAGGACTAAGATGAAATGCCTCGTTTCCAGTAAAAATTGTATCCGATTTTCTTCATTCACTATACGAAACACTAGCATTAAGCTGCTATTTTAGGCTGGTACTGTGTGTGCTATCTTTACCACATACAGTTGTAAAATACCAGGCGAGCATAACTCCCTTGGAGAAGGCGCAGTGAGCAATGTCTTAGTTGTTAGTGCGCGCCCTGGTAGTCGATGGCGACGGCGGCTCATTGACCTTATAAAATACGGCAGCATTAAGCTGTTATTTTACGCTGGTATCGTATGTGTTGGCTGCAGCATGACCGTGCCACGTACAGTTGCAATGTACCAGGCGAGCATGACTCACTTGGAGAAGGCGCGGTGAGCGATGTCCTTGCGGTAGTGCGCGCCGGGGAAGTCGATGGCGGCGGCGGCGGCGGTGGCGGCGGCCGCGGCGGCGCGCAGGGCTGGCGCGCGCGCCGCCACCAGCAGCACGCGCCCGCCCCACGACACCAGCGACCCGTTCGCACCGCGAGCCACGCCGCTGTGGAACACCGCCAGCTCCGGCTGCGACACAACTTGCGACAGCCCTACACACGAACACAGCCTTATAGAACATGCGCAGTTGTCGATTTATGCGGCGCGGGGTGGAAACGGTGAACATTCTTTCACATAATTGGTCCCTTCGAATCAAATGTATCGATACTGTACCCATAAGTAGTATCGGATAAAAAGTATTGTAATCATAAAAGTATCGAAACAAAAGTAGCGATGTTGTAAGGTATCGATACTATTCTCCTTTAACCTTTTGAAACAGATTTTACATTTGTTTATTATTATTTATTTTGTCAAAGAACTTTCGTTAGCCTCACAAAAGTGACCATTGTCTAGAAAGAATTTTTAATATATTTTTCTTTGTGGAAGATATTTCAGCTAATTATGGAATAAGCAGAACCTTTGTACAAACTCACTATAAGACCTGTTTCTGTATCTTGTTGTGTGTTCATAAATAAATTAAAAAAAGAGACAAAGCGACTGTGCAGCCAATACTTCTCTTTCTTGCAAGCCTGATTGGTCCACGTCCTGCAAGCCAGTGACATGGACCAATCAGAATTCTAGAAAGAGACTACTACTGGCCGCATATTTGCTTTCTCTCTCGCACTTTTTTAGTATTCACTGCACAACTGAATACGGAACGCACAGTCCATTCTCTCATGTCTATGGGAGCAACAAAGGGTAGCATAGACTATACAGCCAAGTCAAGTCTTGTAAGAAAAGAACTATAAAAATAAAACCGTTAGGTAGCACTAACATGACATGAAGGATTATTCGAATCAATACTATACGATACTTACTAAAACGTACTAATACAAGAAAAATATAGATTAAAAATATCGAAGGGTATCGGAGGGAAAAGTATCGGTACTTTTCCGTGTCAGTATATATTGGCTGGAAAATGTATGTGCGCCAAATGCTGTCACTTGATACTCACGACTCACGAGGATATTTATACGCTCAAATCAAATCCTAATACGCGAATAGAAATTATGTACATGTATAATGCACATGATCTCTTACCGCTTATAACGCAGCCTTTAGTGGATGTCTCCGGGTATCCCTTGGAGGCGATCACAACTCCCACTGCTGACATCTTCGTGTTCCATGTAACTTGCTGCTGCTTCAGGTTTCCGTTCACGCAAGCCTGAAAACATAAACACAATATGTTAGATAAGAAATTGCAGAATAAAAAAATTATTCAGGTATTGATCTGTTTATATTTCTTGAATTAATTGTAATTAATTTTTAAAGTTTTATACGTGGTAGAGCCATGCTGCATATATTAATTGTATAGTTGTAGCACGAATGGATCGGCTGACTGGAGAAGGACCACGCCCTTACACAGAATACCAGCGTAAAATAGCAACTTAAAGCTGCTGTGTTTCGTATGGTGAGTGTAGAGAACCGGAGACCCTTTTTACTGGAAAAGAGGCATTCCATCTTAGTCCTCACGGCTGACAACGCATCTGCATTTTGATTTGCAATAGAGGATAGATGCAGATGTCTATGGGCCACAGCAACCACTTATTATAGGTGGACTGCGTGCTCATTTGTCACCTTTATAATATATAAAAAAGTTTTAAGTATTATGCAGAGTTGGGAAAACGTATGCTTTTCATAGTAAACATTGTTGAGGTTTAAATTAACGATAGACAGAGACCCATTTGAGCTCTGAAGACAACTTAAGTTTTCTTTACGCTGTTATATTTGATCACTGCACATACATAATAAGATTGGATTGTCTTATTGGTCTTGTGGTTGTATGCGCAATATCACTGATCATGAGCTCCCAGGTTTGAATTCCGGATCGCGTCAAAATCATTAGGGTTATTGGTTTTGTCTGTCAACAAATTCTCAGTATAAGCCTGGAGGCAGTAAATTTTTAGTGTTTCATCCCCGTGCCTCGAAAAGCACGTAATGCTGTTAGTCCTGCGCCTGATCTCTCTCTCTCTCTCTCGTGTCGGGTATAAATAGTGCACTGTGCTTGCGGCACACACTCATGTACTCTCCTGTCCTGTGCAGAGGCTAGTCTCCGTTGAGACCTTGAGACTGGCCACCGTGATCGGAATTCGGTCAGGTCATTATTTTTATTATTATAATGAAGATAATCACAAAAATATTTCAAACATATATAAAACCATAATATAAAACACATTTACCTTCATTATGTCATAGAGATCGCTCTCCAACAACATCATAAGCACTTGCGTTTCAGGGTCACCAAATCTGCAGTTGAATTCGAGGGTCATCGGGCCCGATTTGGTGATCATCAGGCCCGCGTACAAGACGCCTGCCAAGGAAAACACGTTTGTTAAAATAAAATACAGGCTGTTTGAAACTTTTAGAATCTAAAATTCCGAGACTGAGTACATAAAAATATTTCTACCACTAAGTAGCAACTTCTGTGTTTTACTGTTGTCCCACTGTTGTGTTGCGTTTTTAATAGTAAAGACAGTTTTTTTTTTAATATAGTATAAGGGTGACACCCCTGAGGACTAAGATAGAACGCCTCGTTTCTAGTAAAAAAGGTCTCCAGTTCTCTACACTCATACGAAACGCCGTAACCTTAACTTACTATGTCACGCGTTTAACATCAATTATCAATGAGTAACCTTAAGTTGCTATATTTTTATAAACAACATGAAATATTTGCTAATGCTTGCCTCATCTCCCGAATGGAATAATAAACCTTGGCATTGCTTTATACAATCGTGTTTGTTTGCTCGTTCGATACTAATACAGTAACAGACGCAACTTTTCAGTGTATTGCTTATAATAAAAACCATGTTGCCATCGATTCACGTGAAATGAACTGTAATTACATAATAATAAAATCTATATTAAGAATAAATTGTACGTCTTCTAAATTAATTGAGTTGATGTTTACGTCGACTTATCGGTGTTTTCTTATTTGTGACGCTTTTTCAACAAGTATATACCTAAATTAATTTATTGTAATGTTTTGTCTATCTATCCGCAACTTCGGCGCTTCATCATCAATCAATTATTGCCAAAAATAATACATTAAATTGAAACGAGGGCAGTGGAAAAAATTTCAAAAATGTATTCAATTGTTTTGTAACAAGGCCTTGTAAAGAATTTCCAACTGTCGCACATAACTTGAGAAATTCACTAGGGTTTGTAAGAGCAAAGCTGATACCCCCGTGCTGATAATGCTGCTATCGCACGTCTCTCGAATTCAAGGCAAATTTACGAATAGTATTACCGCGCTATTAGTCGGTCGCCAGAACCTCGATCGTTAATTAGCAGAGTGAAGGTGCGTTTAGCATTTGGAGAAGAAATTTTTACGCATAATTAAAATTATTTCTGTATGAGATACTGGCCAGTTGTTAATTACTTTGAAAATACGATTAATATTCTCCAGACCGAATTTCGGTCACGGCGGCCAGATTCAGCGGCTACTAGCCATCTGCGAAGGACAGGATAATAGCGCACGAGTGTGTGCACGCGCATACGTAGGTGCACTCACTATTAACTCCACCGTACCGGAGAGAGATCAGACGCAGGATCAACGACTTTTCTAGGTGAAACACCGCCAACTTCTTGACTCCGGGTTACTACTAAGAATTTCTTGATAGAAAAACTCACATAATCAACAGCCGCACTTACAAACACTAGAATTTAACGAGTTAAATTGAATTATTAAAAATAAATCAGCACCAGGAACATTTTAGAAAGATGATTTTTTGTCATATCATGTCTACAATATCGTCTTAAACCGGTTTAATAGACTTCAAAGGCGTTTATGGATAAAGGTTCTTCTAAGGTCACCGTGTATCGCTATTATAACAAATTTCAGCAAGGTCTACTAACTTTAAAAGAGATGAAGAAAGTAGTGGTCGAGTCGCCCTTTGAATTATTATGGAAGAAACGCGCTAGCTGTGACAAAATTATTGCAGAATATAGGCGAATTCCGTATGAAGAGATTGAGCAGACATTGCATGTTACGGCCTACGGCTGCTCTCTTAAAGGATCAGACCTTCAGGGGCCCATGAGCTGAAGACCTCTCGAGCAGACGTAGGTCGGGCCTCCTAAGGCCACGTGGAATCTCTCTAATTACACTAAAATATATGGGGGAGCGTTATACTACGGCCAGTCGACCGGAAGGAATTTGGCGGAGTTCACTTACCTCGATCCAAGACGACTGGTCCCTCCGGAGTCGGTCAGGTCGCATGTAGTTGTGTAGTGCAAGGGAAAGAATGGTGATGTGGTGTGTATCTGGGTGTGACTGATGGTGATTAAACCTGGACCTTAGCCGTCGGCAGCAGCCCGAGCGTCGACACCGCTCCAATTTGAGGGGGCCTTTCGAGGTTATCCACAGTCACTTTCTTGGTTCACCACGATGACAGTCACTTAACTCTATCGTACTATTAACTAGCTTACAGAAGCCACTAACTATCGCGGGGTATAAGGTTACCGCACAAAACACGCCCGGAGTTTCTGGGTCAAAGGTCACTACCGTTTCGCGTAGCAATAGTTAATTCTAGAATCAGAGGCCGCACTAGCTTATATTGTCGAATGCACTTATACAGATTCTGAGTCGGACCCAATAAGTCCCGGGAAAGGCTATCCAAACAGGGAATGCGCGTTATAATTCCTAGACAGGATATTTACTAGACGCCCTAACTATTCCGCGGTTCCCGCAGAAAATTAACAGCGTGCAAACATTAGCACATCTGGCAGACGACAGACTGCCCTTGGGCGTTTTTCGCACGACCGAAAGTCAAACCGGTATCGCGCCGAGCCGAGTGACATCTCGCGTCAATCCTTGAAAGTGTTTGGCGCGAACAAACCCCCGTCCCGGACATAAGGATTTAGGTCCGCGAGCAAACCGGTCAGCGGGACAAGGTCGCGAAGGCAAGTTGCAAGACCGAATCTACAACCAAACTAGGCCACCTTAGGCATCCCATCAGATCTTGCAACCCTAACCAGCGCCTCAAAAAATAGCCCTAATGTGGCAAGCCGGAGGGTCAGCCTCCACTGGATGCCCCTCCTGGGCATCGCAGCACTTTAACAAGTCCTGTACTGGACAAAAGTCCGACGACCTCTTTCAAACACCTATCTATGCCCCTATGATTAGTTCCGCAATCCGACCGGATCAGCTCTGCAAACAGTGACGCGACACGAAGCGGACTCGAGCGGCCTCCTAAGCTTCAGTGCAGAGAGCACCCACAAATTCCACATGAACGTCGTCTGTGGAGAGCCGAACGAAACGCACAGATAGTCCCTAGTATGAATTTTCAACAAGTAGGCCTAGCCAGGCCACCCACCCTATTATCATTTACTAAAATAGTGCGGCAGCTGATTTCAATCCTATGAAGAAGAAGAAGAAGAAGTCCTATGCTCATATTTCAACTAATTTTTCAAAAGCATCAATGTGCAACTACAGAATTAATTCAACCAAATTAATCACCGATGCGCATAGGTCAACTTGCAAATTAAACAAAACAATAACGTAAGGGACAGCCCTACTTCTTCGCAAAGCAAAATGATTAAACACTATCATAAACATAAACATAATTTTTCAAATAGTGCGCCATTCCATTTCAGATGAATTCAAATTTTCCTTTCAGCAAACAGACGCAACAATCAAATACAGTGATTAAATATATTTACAAAACACATGCAGTAGCATTTAAAGGAGTAGATTAAATTCAATTCTTTTAATTTAAACCGCTACAAATAGGAAAATTTCGCGGAAAGCCCAAACCATTTTTTAATTTTAATTCAAGTATTTTTTGACTAAGTGCTCGACCAAACCAAATCTAATACCCCTTGACAACGTGATTCAACGCTCCAGGGGGGCCCTAATCTTCCCACCACCAAGGGGAGGCCACATGGCGTGAACCCGAGATAAATAGAGCACAACCTTTAACAGTTGCCACTCGGGTTGTACGCCTTCACTGAGGCCGTCGGCAACAGAACATTTTGACAAGTGGACTGTTGACAGCTTAAGGCTCAGTGGAGGCGGCCGTGGTGGGAGCCAAGGCGGCAGCTAGACAGGGCCGCCTCCATCAAATGGGGAACAGTGGTACACCAGTCGCGGCCACTCAGCTAACCGAAGTGAGAAGGGTCCAGCGGACCGATGAGTGGCCGTGAAGTTCCTCTCCACACGCTGAGGGGGGGTGATGACACCCCCGCCCCTGGGGGAATTACCCCCCAACTGCTTGGGGGAGGGGCCCCTTTCAAACTTAGGGGCCTGGTGGATGGCCGGCGAGCGCCGATTGTCGCCCAGCAGAGGGCGTGGCTGAGCGCCCCCGCCCGTGGGGGTCGAGGGCCTGGCAGAGCCCCGAGAGGAGACGCCGTTCGCACCCAGGCACAAAACGGCATGGTGATTGCCCTGGCAATGCAGACAGGGCCATCGATGCGGACAGTCTCGCTGGAGGTGCCCTCCCAGACATGACCAGCACCAGCGGCGCTCCTTGGCGATAGTTCGCCTCGCAGGAACCGGCTTACCTAATAATTTCGGGCACAACGTTACCCGATGATCAGATGCTCGACAATAGGAGCAGGGGGGGGTTGACGACGACTTGCCTGGCGGGTTCAGCCTCTCACTGGGCACGTCTCGTAAGTCGTCAACGGTGCCCGCCGCGTTCTCGATCTGCCGGCACTGCTCCTCTAAAAACCGCAGCAGGTCATAGAAGGGCGGAATATAGGAGGCCTCGTCCCCGCCGTACCTCTCCTCAAAATGGATTCGAAGGTCGAGAGGTAGACGGGACAGCACTATGCGGAGCAACAAAAAGGCCCATTCGCCCACTGGTAAACCCAGCCGCCTCAATGTATTACAGGCCACCAAGACTGGATCCAACAGGTCCGGACGCAGTCTGGCCCGGTCACTAAGCAGCGGGAGGCTTAGAAGCTGCTTAACATGCTCGTCTGCAATTCGCCGGATGTTGGCGTATCTTCTGGCTAGGAGGTCCCGAGCAGTCTGGTAGGCGTCGTCCGACAATTTCAAGTGGCCGACGACGCCCAGGGCCTCCCCCTCCAGTGAGGCCAGGAGGTACGCCATCTTTTGTCTCGGGGTCAAGTCACTCCGGGCGTCCACTAGGCTGTCGAAAAGACCAACGAAGGTCAGCCATTCGGAAAGGACCCCGGAGAACTTTGGCAGGTCCAGAGTTGGGAGTCGTCCCAACAGCTCCGGCTGAAGCGGCTTCAGAGAGGACTCGGGCAGGTTACTCATCCGAGCTTCACGCGCCTCCTCGGCATACCTGCCTTCAGCCTCGATCAACTCGTCCGTGAGCCACAAGAACTGCTCATAGTCCGCAAAGCAAGAGTCTAGGACTCCCTTCTCCACATCCGAATCCTCGAGATCAGCGTAAGCCTCCTCCACTGCGGCCCTTCGAGCATCCACCTGCTCGAACCGCTTCATCAAGTTATGGACCCTATCCGGTCGACCTATCAAAGCATGGGCGCTTGTGGCCCAGCGCAACTCAGTCCGCAGACAACGGATCAGTAGCTTAGGCGATGTCATCACTATTAAATACAATTACGACGCGGCTTGAGCACAGATTACAAAGATAACAAACAAAAAATACAACAAAAATTAACAGTTAATAAATGCAGTTCCTATCAAATCGCGTTGAATAGAAATTACACAAATACGAATTACTACGTATCAACCAAATACAAGTTAGCTCAAAAGAAAAGACACATTCAAATTAACAAATAACAAATACTAGTGCGATGAAATCAAGTTAAATTCAAAGTACGCAAATACAATTACTACTCTTTAGTTCAAATACAAATTACAGTATAAACGAAGATACACATCACGGTCGATCAACAAAAATGCCTAGCTCGGAAATCGAACCTTCGATAAGTAATCCACTACAACTATCCGACAACGATAATTAACCGATTACGTAAAAATAACCATCTACCTACATGACGTATATCTCTAGAAAAACTCCCGCTTGCACAACCTAGGGCGCGGCTTTTCAAATTACCCTCTAACCAAAAAAAAGGCAAGCAACAAAGCAACAAAGGAAAATAATTCTATTATTACGTACAAAAAAATATTTTTACGTATTACGGACGGGCGTGATTGTAGATGCAAATTAAACCAATCACACCAACGCTCCCTGCCACCAAAATTGTTTAATGTTTATCAAACACTATAGTCGGGATCGACCGGGAATCGAACCCGGAATCGCGATCTGCTACCAATTTGTTACGGCCTACGGCTGCTCTCTTAAAGGATCAGACCTTCAGGGGCCCATGAGCTGAAGACCTCTCGAGCAGACGTAGGTCGGGCCTCCTAAGGCCACGTGGAATCTCTCTAATTACACTAAAATATATGGGGGAGCGTTATACTACGGCCAGTCGACCGGAAGGAATTTGGCGGAGTTCACTTACCTCGATCCAAGACGACTGGTCCCTCCGGAGTCGGTCAGGTCGCATGTAGTTGTGTAGTGCAAGGGAAAGAATGGTGATGTGGTGTGTATCTGGGTGTGACTGATGGTGATTAAACCTGGACCTTAGCCGTCGGCAGCAGCCCGAGCGTCGACACCGCTCCAATTTGAGGGGGCCTTTCGAGGTTATCCACAGTCACTTTCTTGGTTCACCACGATGACAGTCACTTAACTCTATCGTACTATTAACTAGCTTACAGAAGCCACTAACTATCGCGGGGTATAAGGTTACCGCACAAAACACGCCCGGAGTTTCTGGGTCAAAGGTCACTACCGTTTCGCGTAGCAATAGTTAATTCTAGAATCAGAGGCCGCACTAGCTTATATTGTCGAATGCACTTATACAGATTCTGAGTCGGACCCAATAAGTCCCGGGAAAGGCTATCCAAACAGGGAATGCGCGTTATAATTCCTAGACAGGATATTTACTAGACGCCCTAACTATTCCGCGGTTCCCGCAGAAAATTAACAGCGTGCAAACATTAGCACATCTGGCAGACGACAGACTGCCCTTGGGCGTTTTTCGCACGACCGAAAGTCAAACCGGTATCGCGCCGAGCCGAGTGACATCTCGCGTCAATCCTTGAAAGTGTTTGGCGCGAACATTGCAGATTGGATCAGGGAAAACTCGCGTGGAATGGTGTCACGACATAATTACTAAACTTGATGTATGCTCATCTGGGCGTGTTTACGACTTTAGGATGAATCTTGAATTTATCAATACGATCTAGAAACGAAGAGCCAGTCGACGGTTTGGCTGTTTTAAAATATACCAACGCGTACAAAGTGAAGCAAATAAGAAGCACAGAGAAAATTTAGATCGCCAGTTTTTACGATTTGACGATGTATCTGATGATAGTTCCTTTACAAAATCAAAGTTGCATCAATTTCGAATGGTATACTACCAAATGATTGCCAAAAGTGTTCACTAATGTGAGCAAAAAGCGACCGAACACGAGGCTCCTCGGGCTACTGCTTCACCATGACAACCCGCCCGCTCACTCAGAGCTCAAAACGAGACTTCTGTACAGCACACCGGTTAAGCTTTTGGGGTACCCGCCTTACAGCCATAATTTGGCATCGTATGAGTTCTTATTATATCTCAAAATAAAAAATGAGCTCAAAGATATACAGTTTACATCGCCGGAAGATGCACTAACAGCGTTCGTGCAGCCCGTAGAAGTGTCTGAGGCGGACTGGTAAAATTATTTCGAAAATAGTTTAAGACGCATAAAACTTTGTTTAGATAGATGCAGGTGGAGAATTCTTCAAAAATATTTAATAACAAAACGTTCCTTTAAAGCTAGAAGAAAAATCATAGAATTTAATTTTTAGTTTTGCAATATTTTCTGAATGGTCCTTCGAGCTGGATCGTACATTATATCGTTAGGCACTAGATCATAGTTTGGTTTTTCTGATCGCCAGTACACTCTCTACTATTTATAATTTAGATAAACTATTTTTGCTTGAATCTTGTTCATTAATCTCCTTGTAATGCAGCATTATAACAATGACGTGTATTGGTGGCATAAGAGAATCCATCATTTCATATCGACCCGTGGGTTCCGTAAGAGGCGACTATGGAAAAGACCATAAAAATCCTATGCCAAGTGTGAATATTCAGGCAAACTCTCTCTACAACGGCAGGGGTCCATGTCCAGGAGAGGTAGTAGAGCAATGCTGCAGCTAATGTTAGTGGTATGGTTGTAGCATAAATGGACCGGCTCAACCGGGGAAGGACCTCGCTCTCACAGAATACCAGCTTAATTCTACTGTGTTTAGTATGGTGAGTGTAGAGAACCGGAGACCTTTTTTACTGGAAATGAGGCATTCCACCTTAGTCCTCACGGGTGACAGCGCATCTACATTTTAATTTGTAATCGTGGATAAATGTAGACGTCTATGAGCCACGGTAACCGCTTACCATCAGGTGGACTGTGTGCCCGTTTGTCACCATTATTCTATAAAAAAGGGGGCTTTTACGGGCTGATAACAATCTGTCATAGGAAGAATAGTGGTACTATTGGCAACAAGATGGCGTGTAATCGATGTTCTTCGAAGGAATACAACGCCTCGCGTTCTATTTCTGACTTTTTTACAATTCTAACATGGAAATTAGTTTGATAGGTTGTCCAAAAATGACTCCAAATTTAATATATTTAATGTTCAAATTTAACTACCAAAACAAGATAAAAATGTTTGTTAACTCTTATTTGTTACTAAGTTCATAGTTTTTCAATAACTGAAACCAAGCTTAAAACGATTTCTCGTAACCTATGTCTCCTATTGCTCGTAATAAAAAATTGGTTTATAATATCATACATCTTACACAATTGAATGAAACATTTAACCTGTGGCAACGAACAAACCCCGTAACTCTGTATAGCTAGGAAATAAGATAAACAAGAGGTCATAGCATGTGATGTATGTGTAAAATGTGAGGTCAGATGTGATCTGATGACACTATGTACTATTGTTATTGGATGACGCGTGGATTGATAAGCTGCTAGTTAAAAACGTAAGAAATCATCGTTTGGATTTATTACTTATAGGTTAATGCGAAATAAATGTACTTTGACGTTGAAGATGATGAAGTTGCTTGCGTGCGAAATAAATTGACCATAACTTTTTATGAAATCTTTTTTTTTTCATCAATCTAAACGGTTTAAACCTACCAAAGTAAAATTATTTGCAGCGTTATGTCTCACTCCTGAGCACAAGTGGAAATTACGTTACCCCAATGTGTATTGGCGGATTTAAATGTCTTTGAAATATATTTTTTTTAAATTCTCAGACACGCAGGTTTCTTTACGATGGTTTCCTTCACCGCCGAACAAGTAGTAAATCAGCAATTAAAATTGCAACTAACAACTTCATTCGTGACAGCGGTACTGTGTAACGCTGCTCCCGAGCTACCGCGGCTCTTTGACAAACTGCTAATTTACATTAATAAGCAACTTTTTAATGTATGCTGTAAATTAAAATATGATTCTTATATAAATACCTCTCTCTATGTGGGCTAAGGAGATCATTATCCTCCATACTCTCCAGTTCTGGTCCGTCCATTTTCTCAAATAATTTAGATATTTTACTATCTTGTGCTGGACGGGAGAAATGACCTGAGTATTCGTGCCTACTTAGATAAGGAACAGCAAGCAATTGTTACCTACAGCAACCGGTCCGAACCGAACTATAATCAATACCTTATATACACTTACATACGTGTTATTTTAACCTGCACATAAGACAAAATGCTGCTAGCAAGCCTATGTTAAACTCGTGCCCACTCCACATAGTGCAAAAGGTCCGTGACAAGCGCACTGCCCTAGCGAAGATAACTAAGATGTAATTAATTACTGTTAAATATACAGCTTTTAGTTGATAACCGAGATGAGTTATATAAGCATTTTTAATTGTAGATAACATTCTTGCTTAATAGTACAAAATTTGAGTTCATAACAGTCGGATTTGGGTTTAAATTCTTATCAAAGTTATTGCTACAGTGCTATCGTTCTTATCTTAGCTAATATGTGTCTTACCTCATTGACAAAACAACTTTTACAATCTATAAAGCTTCAGATAACTTTACTACGAAAATGTGCTTACGTGTTTTCCAACAAAATTGCGATAAGTTTTTACAAAGATGGAGCTTTTAAACAAACTGCCAACTGGCGTACCCCAGGGATCATTCTTAGGTACAATTTTATTATCAGATGTCTTTTTTCGGCACTGCTCACGTAGATATAATTGGCGCTAACTTTTTATTTTTTAGATAATTTTAAAAGCAGTAAACCGATTATAATTATCATTGGACCTGGGGTATAAATAACAAAAGTAAAACCAACCTTAACCGATGAGAAGCAGGATCAAAAGGATCTATCATCATCATTACAGCCCTCCACAAGTCCACTGCTGAATATAGCCCTCCCCCAAGGAATGCCACAAAGCACGATCCTGAGCTACCTACATCCATCGACTTCCTGCATGTCTTACCGGGTCGTAACTCGCATCTAGTGGGGGGTCGCCCAACACTACGCCTATCGGTACGAGGATGCCACTCGAGAACCTTTTTTCCCCACCGGTTGTCGGTTTTTCGAGCTATATGGCCGGCCCATTGCCACTTCAGCTTACTAATCCGTCGGGCTATGTCGGTTACTCTGGTTCTACTGTGGATGTCCTCATTTCTAAGTTTATCACGCAGAGAAACCCCGAGCATAGCCCTCTCCATAACTCGCTGAGCAACCTTGAGCGTCCTCATACGGCCAGCAGTGAAGAACCACGTCTCAGATCTATAAGTCATCACTGGCAATACGCACTGGTTGTACAATCTCGTTTTCAGGTTTTGAGGTATACCTGACGAGAAGATATGTCGTAATTTCCCGAATGCTGTCTAGCCGAGTTGAATCCGTCGATTGACCTCTCGGTCGAAGTTGGACTTACCTAGTCGGACTATTGGTCCCAGGTAAACATACTCGTCAATAACTTCAAGCTTAATGCTCCCAACAACTACCGGTATAGGTGACATTAAACATCTTTGTTTTGTCCATGTTCATCTTAAGACCTATCCGTTGGGAGACATTGAGCATAGTGCTTAGGTCCTTCAGCGATTCTGCCACAAGGACTATATCGCCGGCAAATCGAAGGTGAGTGATGTACTCGCCATTGATTTTAATACCGTATTTTTTCCAATCCAGTAGCTTCAAAACGTCTTGCGTGAAGAGTTTCAGGGATTATAACGTCACCCTGTCTTACACCTCTCTGCAGTTGGATAGGTTTTGTACTCTGATTCTGTACTCGGATAACCATCGTAGCCCTATATAAACACTTCAGCACTTCGATATACCGACAGTCAACTTGGCACCGCTGAAGGGACTGCTACATCGCCCAAATTTCGACGGAATCAAATGTTTTCTCATAGTCCACATATTTACGCAAGGCAAAGTGGCAGATTGTACTCCTCGGTCGTCTGTACAATTTACCGAAGGGTGTGAATGTGGTCTATGGTACTAAAGCCTCTTCGGAAACCAGCTCGTCCGGGAGGCTGGAAGTCGTCGAGTCGATTTGTAATGACTCGAAAACAGCACGTAGACGCGGCTCGAAAAGGGAAATCGGTCTGTAGTTGTTGAAGTGAACGTTGTCACCCTTCTTGAAGAACAAGAGCACCGCACATCTACTCCACGCCTCCGGAGTACTCCCATCATGGAGGACGGAATTAAAGAGCCTCTGAAGGACTTCGACTACCAGTTTTCCACCTGCTTTCAGAAGCTTCGCTGTAATTCCATCCTCGCTTGAGGCCTTGCCGTTTTTAAGGTGCTGGAGAGCTATTCTAATCTCACTCAGACTGACGTCCGGAATATTATCGGAATAGTGTCGGATAAGACTCGCTCTTGGATCGTTACACACACTCACAAGTGTCTACGTCTAATTATCGGTAAAAATTATCACTATATAAATGTTATTTACGGCCAGAAGGGACTCGTGGCATCCGATATAAAGTACATAATTTATCTCGTAGATAATGCTTGTAAGATTTACACACTTCAGCGACGGGAAGCAAGGTCAAAGGTTAGAGACATCTGGTACTGAGATCGCGAATCGTCCATGCGTGGTAGTTATAGCATATATTTCCAAAAGTGGACTATAGCGGGTTAATAAATAAAGATAATGAAGTTACTTAGATGTAATAAACAAAAATGGTAATACTTATTTCTATTATTTACCCTAATTTTGCTCTAATTGTCCTTCATCTTAATTTGACATATAATATGTCATATTGCAAATTTTGTTCGAATTTCAATAATATATTAACAAGCGAGCACACCTGATGGTAAGTAGATGCTGTGTGCCATAGACATCTACATCTATCCATGAATAAGAATCAAAATGCAGATTCGTTGTCACCCTCGAGGACTAAGATGGAATGCCTCGTATCCATTCAAAAGGGTATCCGGTTCTCTACACTCATCATACGAAACAGAACAGCTTTTAGCTGCTATTTGACGCTGGTATTCTGTGAGAGCGTGGTCGTTCCCCGGTCGAGCCGACCCATTCGTGCTACAACTACACTACTAATATAGCTACATCATGGCTCCACCACATAAAAATTCATGAATTATTATTCGAATTTCAATAATATATTGTTTAATGCTTAGAGTTTATTAGACCGCAAATAGATCAACATTTTATCATTGTGTAAAATCTAGGTTGATTAAACAAATTGATACAAATGTAGGACTAATTACAAAAGTATAATCTGAGTAATAATAAAAACAATTCATAATTAATATTTTAGTATTTCTGGTCAATAATAGCAAAGAATATCTGCTATTGTTACTTTATTCAAAAAAATTCTAAGCATAAAGTAAATATTCTTATTTTGTCTGAACTCCTAAATAATAAATTATACATGTTATTTAGGCGATTCGTACTAGTAAATAACAATTATAACGTTAAAACACACACAAACGTAGATCGGCACACATACGCCGATAACGAACGTACACGCACACGCACAAGTTTGTATCAAAGTCACAAAGTCAAGTGACGTTGCCAGCAATCTGTGCTTGAAATTGCGAATTTCATAACAACTGACCTCTCGGAAGAGGATTGAGATAATATGGAGAAATAATTAAATTAATGTTTAAAAATGTAACAAACAATGGAATATTTTGCGCTGCTTTTGACATTTACGTTTGAATCTAAATGTTGAGCGAATCAGGACATTTATTGCATCTTTGCATCCAATCCTAAAAATTCGTAAAGGCGACGACAATTTTTTTATTTATAGAATAGGGTGACAAACGAACACAAACTCCACCTGATGGTAAGTGGAAGCTGTGGCCCATAAACATATACATTTATGTTCAATTAAGAATCAAAATGCAGGTGCGTTGTCCCCCCTGAGGACTCTTAGACCTCAGGGGTGACAACGCCTGAATTTTAATGCCTCATTGGAATACCTCATTTCCGGTAAAAAGGGTTTCCAGTTCTCTACACTCATCATACGAAACACGTATTCTGTGAGAGCGTGGCCCTACACCAGTCGAGCCGACCCATTCATGCTGCAACCATAATATAGCTGCAGCGTGGCTCTACCACGTATAATAGAATACGAATATACTACGGAATTTCAACGATTCTGGTACACCTTTCTTGCTTCTTTCACATCAATTAAGAGTACTCTTTAATTAGGCCCATTTTTACATCGCCAATTTGGTCTAGAGATTTCCGCTTAGGGCGTGTACCTTGCCCATTCTGCCACTCATTTCTGCAGCATAAATTTACTCTGTCACTCTTTTCTCATTTCTTCATTCTAAGTGTCCAAACCAACGAAGCATTCATTTCTTAATCCTACAACATTTTGCAAATCACACTTTTCTCTTATCACACAATTTCTTACCATATCATTGAGTCACTCCTAACATATAGTATCTTAGTGACCACATTTCAGCACTATTTTGCATTATTTAAACAGCATTATTTTACTCTTATGTTTCTTTTGCCAAACCCAATTTTCAAAGTAGATTAAATAATTTTAAACACCACATTAGTTGAAATTAGAATAGGAAACTAGAAATTACAATAATATCAATTAATGTTTGGGGGTTTATGAAAACCTGTGTTATACAAGCTTTCGTCAAAACAAATAGCGAAAAGGACAGCAATAATCGGGGCACAACATGACATGTCTTTATTTAATTGCAAAAGTTTTAGTGAAATAGCGTGGTAGCCATTAATAGACGATTCCACGTTCAACGACGCGTCATTAATCAGACTTGAAAAATATTATCATTATTATTGTCATCACAGTTATTGCAAAGAGGCCGAAGGTGTATTATGTGTGAATACTGAGTTGCAAAAATTGTATAATTTTATCAAAGTTATTAGCCTAGATAGTGTTGCAAAATAAATAATTTTATAAATGCTGTGAACTATAGCAATAGGTAAAGTTAGCTTAAATCCTACCAAAAACATAAACGTGAAAAGTGGGCGCCAATTACGGTACTAACGTCTTTCGGGATTGTTGACTCCGCCTATAAATGAGTTGAGATCTAATTTAAACGGGCGCGAAGCGCATAGGAATTACTTAAACGATAAGACCAAAAAGTTTCATTCATGAAATTTAAAATTCTCGTTACTCTAACCTTATTAGGTATGCAATATAACCAGTGTATATGTCACGTTTCTTTTTTCATTTTTACATTGGTCATCCATTCCTGAGCTATGTTTAAACTTTCAAATCTCTAGCTCATCGGGAAGTTGGTTCAAAATAAATTTCTAAATTCGACCCTCACAGTCGTACACGAAAGTGAGTTTTTTTTTATAGGATAGCATGACAAGCGAGCACACAGTCCCTGTGGTCTCAGGGTCACAGGTTCTCTACAATCACCACACGAAACACAGCAGTGTTAAGCTGCTATTTTACGCTGGTATTCTGTGAGAGCGTGGTTCTACGGCGGTCGAGCCGACCCATTCGTGCTACAACTATACTACTAATATAGCTGCAGCATGGCTCTACCACAATCATGATTAATAAAATCATGATAAAAATACGAACGTTTCTTTCAAAAGGTAAAATTTAAAATATTTCACTTCACTACTTAAGGCTATGTACATCGATCAATCCCTGACTCGGGTAGTTCAGGATTTTCTCATAACCCACGCACACAAAGAACAGTTCTAAGCCACCTGGTTTTTTTTTTAAATTTAAGTGGCGGCAAACGTGCATACGGCTCTCACCTGACGGTAATCACCTACGAACGTCCGCAATATCAGGGGAATTGCAGGTGCGTTGTCTGCCTTTTAGAAGGGAGGAAGCTCTTCTTGAAGGTACCGACTCTATTCAAATTGTATTCAAACTTTATTTATTTGTGAATACAGGTAATGACACAGAATAGATTTAAAAGAAAATTATGTTCACTGCATTCAACCCTTAGGTATACAAATATTATAGTTACAATATTATTAAATAAACATTTCCTATTATATTTCCACAGTTAAAAAACGGCAGGGTCGGGAAGGGACGCCCTAGACGAAGGTTTATCGACCAAATCGGCGATACTTGTTATTAAGTAATCATTAAATATAGTCTAGTTCATCCAAAACTTTACTGACGCTTTCTACAGCAACCCAACACCATAACTTAGAACTATAACCTTGAAATCAATTATGCCAGTGCCACTCACCGACATATTTAATGCCCTCGGCCTTGAGTCCGTCGACAGCTCGCTGTAGAATCTGGTCCTTTACGTCCGCAAACTGGTCTGGCGTGATGAGCGGGCAGGGACAGTAGGCGCCCATGCCGCCGGTGTTGGGACCCGTGTCCCCGTCACCCACGCGCTTGTGATCTTGAGCTGGTGGCATCACCGACACCGTTTCTCCATCGGTGAATGCGAGTACCTACAAAGATGGCCAATTATACATGTATTTATAATTTAAAATTTTATATTCTTAACCTTCATTCACATGATTAACAATATTGATTTTTTTTATATATAATAAGGGTGACAAACGACGCAGTCCACCCAATGATAAGTGGATGCTGTGGACCATAGTCACATTTATCCTCAATTAAGAATAATATGTAGCTTTCGTTGTCACCCCTGAGGACTAAGATGGAATGCCTCGTTTCCAGTAAAAAGGGTCTCCGGTTCTCTACACTCACCATACGAAACAGCGGCATTAAGCTGCTATTTTACGCTGGTATTCTGTGAGAGCGTGGTCCTTCCCAAATCGAACAGACCCATTCGTGCTACAACTATAATATAGTTGCACGCTGCTCTTACCACGTACAAAATGTAGATAATGATTAATTAAAAAGACACGACACGTGAAGAAAATTAAGTTTAGTTAACCTGATGGTAGATGATCTAGATAGATCAGGTAAACTTTTAGCCGAAAGGCTCTCAAGTGGCACCATCGTACCGGCAAGCAAAATGTAGGATGGCCCCAATAAATGGAGTAACAACCAGATAACAGATGCAACAAGTCGATGGATGCATGTGGCTCAGAACCTTGCTCTCTGACAACCGTTGGAGTAGAACTATGTTCGGCAATGAACTTGCGATGGGTTATAATGATGATGATGAGATTATACTACAGACGTATCTAATTTACATCCTATTTATACGACAGTCAGTTGTTACCTTGAGATTGTGATTCCTTAGTAATTCAAGAGTCAAAAAATTAAATTAAAAAAAAAAGAGTCAAATCTGACTTCAAAGAACAAAAAAGTATAAAATAATTTGCACATAATAGCTCCTCAAGTTACTTTTTAATAAGAGTAATTTTCCCATATCATTTCCAAGTTTTTCATCAGTGTTATTGACGTTATCCATCCATTTAGAACAACCTATAAAAGCCAACTTCTGAACATAGGTATCCCCTATAGATTGCCTCATAGGGGGGATTTTGCCATAGTTGCCACGCTTGGCAGGCGGGTTGGCAACCGCAGTTTTTTATTATTTTGAGTTGTTATCAGGAAGATGCTGCTGCCATCTCCTGTTTCAGTTTCCCTCTGTCGCCTCTTACGACACCCACGGGACGATATGCGGTAGTGGATGTTCTTTCACCGTCACTGACGTTATACACAGTATTAAAAAAGCTGTCTAGTGTCTATTGGCTTTACAGAGCTATATTTTTACCCACGACGGAACGGAGAAGCTGTAGGCGTTTAGGGTGAGAGATTGTTAAAATTGAATTCATACTCAATCATCGTCATCAGATAAGAAAAAAGCATAGTTTACAAGAAAATGCTATTACCAGGATTAAGAAAGGAATGCTTCGGTGGTTATGACACGTAACAAGAATGAATGAGGAAAGAGTGACAAAGCAAATTTATGCTGCAGAAGCGAGTAGAGTGTCGGCAAGGGACACCCTAACCAAAGTTTATCGACCACATTAATGATTAATTGATATATACCATCGGTTAAGGGTATTCTTGGTTGGCCAAATCCCTAAGCCGATGAGCATGTATATATATTTTTTATAGGATAGGGTGACAAACAAGCACAGTCCACCTGATGGTAAGTGGTTGCTGTGACCCATAGACATCTACATGTGTCCCCGTTTGCGAATCAAAATGCAGATGCGTTGTCCCCCGTGAGGACTAAGATGGAACGCCTCTTATACAGTAAAAAGGGTCTCCGGTTCTCTACACTCACTCTACGAAACACAGCCAGTGCTGCTATTTTACGCTGGTATTCTGTGAGAGCGTGGTCCTTGCCCGGTCGAGCCGACGCATTCGTGCTATAACTATACTACTAATATAGCTACAGCATGGCTCTACCACGTATATGGATGCGAGAGAGTTTTTTCGGGATTATGCCAAACGGAAGACCGTAGTCTCATCCCTCTGGGTTACAGAGGTGATGTTTATCTTGAATTCATCCACACATTATTATAAAAATAAAAGAAGAAGAGGTTGTGTGGATAAACTTTTTTTTAAAGAAGGGGTTAGGGGCTAACGAGCTTGCGTCTCATATTATGTATATATGGTAAGTAACCGCCCATGAGTAACTGCAGCACTAGGAAAATTGCAAGTGCGTTGCGGGCATTTTAAATAGGAAGAAGGTTCTTTCTTGAAAGTCCCTTAGTCGTATCGATCCAGAAGCCAGAAGACACGCCGTTAGTAGACGATTCCACAAAGAGGTCGTGTGAGGAAGAAAACTCCTAGTAAATCGTACAGTAGTGGACCGCCCAGCATCCACATAATGAGGATGGTATCGTGAGTTTGTCGCAATGTGCGATGATGGTTTAGCTGTGGTAAGGAAAAGGGGAGATCTCCCGCCGAGCAAGGTGTTCCGCCCGCGGAGCGGCCACTTAGGCCACTTACTATAGCGCGGTAACTTTGGAACTTTGATAGCGCGATTCAGGCTTCGGTGCGTTTCACTTGTGGCGCAACGACAGCGTAATGGAATTTGGCAACTAGAATCAATCCGACCTATTTCTCTGAAAACTTTTCGTGGTAAATCCGATAGAAAATGCAGTCCCAGTGATACGAGCCGATCGAGTCGATACCATTGTAGCATAGTTAAAATGAACATGTTGACTCCTGGGCCAATAGATATGTAAAGACTGGCTGTTCTTCTCATATGAAGAATTATTCTAACGACACAAGTCACTAGCACAAATTGATTTAAATAAATCTCCAGACACGTGAAAGGTTGTCGCTACGATAAAATTCAACGCCAATAACCTAAAGTCCATGTTCCAAGTTTTAAAAATAGCTCTTGAAGTAAACATATTTACCGTCTACGGCTCGGGTCTGTCTGCACTCCCGTGTTCTTGGCTAAAATTAGAGTCTCTTTGGTTAAAGGATATCATTGTGTATATTTCTCAAATAAATTCATCGGTCGGTTAATTTTAATACCTAGTAATAACGTGAATAATTTTAAAAGGTATTTACTTTACCTATGACATTGCTGTTTTGTATAGAAAATTTGAAAAATTTATTTACAAAAAAAACTAAGTAATTTATCAAATGTTTTTGAAAAAATATTTGCCTAAATTATTAACATAGTGTAGTCATTTTATGCCCAGTTTGTTGAAGTCAGAAGTCTACTGCACGACAATCGATTAACTATTTAAAAGCGTTTTACTGTTTCTTCATAATTGAAATTGTTATCAAGCAAAGTTATCTAAACTTCGAAGAAAGTGGAAGTATGTTGAGGCAAAGAGTAGAGAATATAGTGGATGAGGAAGGGTCTGTAGCTTTAGCTAACTTCTCTGTCGGAAACTGTGCCTTAGTTCGTTAAGTACCCATTTACTAAACTTCTGTATTTTGCTGATTTGCCGTAAATGATCGTATATTGTTTTAACATTTACATCAAAAGCCGACATTAGCTTCGCTGGAGTTTTAGACGGATCTGCTTGCACTATCGCCTTCAGTCCATCATTATCAACCTTATTCCCACGAGGTTCATTTGTGAGTGGCCATTTAAAAAAAAACGACACTTTCATAGGTGAACACCTTATGCGTATATCTATTTATCTTTAGCGTTAACGTAATTTATAATCCTTGTGCACGTTATTCCTTCCAACGAAACTTGATGTTCAGTCTGTCTTGTGTTGTCTTTGTTTACTTAAGCGTACGTTAAAATCACATTTTCCCTAAAAACCAAGACTTCTTTATTATCAAGAAGCAAAAACTAGATTGGTAGAGTTTTCAAAGGCTAGACATTGGCAGAATTACTGTTACCTAATCTCAGTATCAAAGGCTACATAAAGTTTCAAATTGAGCATCCAAGTCATGAGTCAGTAAACTCGATGCGTGTACCTAACAAAAACTTATTAATTAACTTTTTAATTACACTTATCATTATTAAGCGTTTATCAAGCATATAGAAACATTCAAAGCGTTGTCTTAGTAACAAAATAGAAAATTACTAATTGGCGCCTGAAATAAAGCGAGCAATGATATGAAATCTTATCCGAGACCCCAACGTACGTCGCAGACTTCAAGCTGTCGTTTCTTTGTGTCGAATGACCCCGCCTTATCGGCCTGGAGTATCGACAATTTCAACAAGGTGAACGTATTTTGTGAAAGAATCAAATAATACTACAAACAATAAGACGCAATATCTTATTGGAATTAACTGTAAGTAAAGACTTTAGAAATGAGTCGGTCGGTGACTCGAACTTTAGGCCTAGTCAGTTTGAATAGCCTATCATGTAAAGGATGTCATGGGGGTCATGGTTGAATAGTGGCAAAAATTTCTCATTACACTCCTAGGGGATCAAAATGGCCAAAAACCAAAATATTGGGGGGTGACTCGAACTTTAGGCCTAGTCAGTTTGAATAGCCTATCACGTAGAGGATTTCACGGGGTCATGGTTGAATAGGGGCAAAAAGTTCTCATTACACTCCTAGGGGGTCAAAATGGCTAAAAACCAAAAAAATTAAAAATTAGTCCGCCTCCTTCGGAAGTTCTTACACAGTCTTTACTTCCCGCATCCCACTTGTTTACGTGTAAATATTATGCGTTGTTACTATGTTAAAAGCTAAAATTAAACTTTTTTATAGAATAACAGTGAAAAAAGAGTACACAGTCCACCTGATAGGAAGTGGATGCTGTCACTTCTACATATACTATATCCTATATTAAGAATCAAAATCCAGATGCGTTGTCACCCCTGAGAACTAAGATGGAATGCCTCGTTTCCAGTGAAAATCTCTGTGATGATCTCCGGTTCTTTACACCATACGCAGCACAGCAGCATTCGTTTACAGACACAGACATACAAACAAGCTCACACCCTATGATAAGAATGAATTAAATCAACGATAAGTCACGTGACTCTGAGTGGAAATGATTGGAGATCAGTGAATCTCACTTTTATACGTTTCCCTCAGCAGACAATCTGCTGAATCATTTGATTGCAGAGGATTTTTAATGCTATACCTATGTGGGGGAGTCATGCTGCAGCATTAAACACATCAACAGAATCTAGGGATACCTTATCCCTAAATTATTTACGACTTTATAGTTTCCATGAAAGTTTATATACAGATTGAAACCTCTTTGAGGCCCTACACACTAGCCAAAACGGGATATCAAGGATGTGGTCACGTTATCACAGTACTGGAGATGTGGCTGAACGGCACACGTGTAGATATCGACAGGATCGATTTCTCCAAATGACCGTCAGAAGACAACCCAATATCGCAGCGATGCAAGTACTGCAAATGCTCCAGGAGGACCACCAGCTGCAGCTGTAAACGACCAAACCGTGCGAAGGAGGTTGCGTGAAGTTGGTCTTCGTGCTCTAAGACCGCTACGTGTTCCAGCATTGCGACGTGGTAATCGCGGCTTTCGTGGCCACGGGAGCATTTACCATGGAGTGACGAACAATGGTCTTTGTTCACCGATGAGTCCCGGTTTGAGTTTCATCCGGATTCATGAAGAACACGTGTTTGGAGAACTCCAGGGAGAGATAGCCGTCTACGGCACCCTAAGGAGGTCCACTCATACCAAGGTGGGACAATCATGGTGTGGGCAGGAATTCTCTGTGCCGTCCGCAACCCAGCTCGTTTGGATCCAAGGCAGCATGACTGCACAAAAATACCATGAGGACGTAGTAGAGCCTGTTCTTGTCCAACACAGAATACAAATGGGCCAGGAATTTCTACTCATGCACAATAATGCTACTTCCCATACGGCATGACTGGTGTCGGCCCCTCTCAGACACCACAATATACAAGTTTTGGATTGGCCTGCACAATCATCAGACTTAAATCCTATCTAGCATGCCAGGAACATGTTTCAACCAGAAGCTTTGAGAGATTTCCCAACAGATTTGACGAAGGAACAACAACTTTACGAACACTTGCGAAGAACATGGGACGTCATATCGCAGCAGACATTGACAATTTAATTTTAAGTATGAACAATCGATGTCAATGTGTAATTAATGTAAGAGGTGGCAACACTGATTATTATTAATAATTAGATTTCATAAGATTTTTTCAAATTTAATTAAAATTAATAGTTTTATACAAAGAAATGAAGTTTTTTTGTTATAATAATTTTCTACGGCGATTAAAAAAATTTACATTTTTATTTAAAACAAAAAAATTACGAAAAGAAAAGACCTTAAAATAACCTATCATTCTTCCATTTACTATATCAGAAAATTCTTCATAGATTGTTAGATATTTGATGAAATATAAAATATCCCTAGATTCTGTTGATGTGGTTATGTTTTTTTGGTTGGTTATGTTTGTTAGGAAAGAATCACGCTATCAAGGAATACCCGTGAAAAATAGCAACTGAATGCTGCTGTGTTTTGTATGGTTAGTGTTGAAAACCGAAGACCCTTTTTACTGGTAACAAGACAAGACATAGATCTTAGTCTTCAGGGGTGACAACGCGTCTGCGTTAATTTATAATCAATGACAGATGTAGATGTTTATGACTATGTTCTCATTGGTCACCCTAATTCTATAAAAAAAAGAAAAACTTATTATTGGCAGTAGTGCATGCATTAGTATAAGTCATAAGAAAACAAAAATACAATATAACTCACGGAAACTTCGTCGCCCTCCAAAAGTTCTTCTATAACGACGGTCTGACCGGCGGAGCCGTACTTCGCGTCAGTTAAGATCTCGTCCACAGCTTGACAAGCTTCTTCCTTGTTCGAGGCTACTATCACGCCTTTGCCGGCAGCCAGACCTGAGGCCTTAACAACTAACGCCGGAAAGGGAGCGCTGAAAGAATTACTTACTTAATGATTTCTTATATTTACGCGAACCCTACACTTTTAAATAAAACTAATTTTATGGATTTTATCGCGTATATTAATTTATTTTATATTTCCGACGTTTCGAGCACATTACAGCACCCATAGTCACGGGGGGACTGAGGTGTATGACGTCCCAATGTCATAGTTAACCACAGCTACCTCCAGATTAAAAATTATTAATTTTTGAATAAATTTTGCATAGATCGGAACAAACCAGATATACAAATGTATATCTGGTGTGCCACTTATCTATAAAAGTTCCGGAGTAAAAATCCCAAAGCTAGAGACACTATTCAATGTTTAACTTTAGAAGGAAAAAGTGAGATTTAAAGCCAACACTCCATGTGATAAGACGGAGATTGTACTTTATGCATGTAGAAAAATGTGGAAACTTTGATAGCGTGATTTAGGCTTAGGTTGTTGTCTATTCTGTTTTACACTATTGTAGTGTGATGAAAACGCCACCGCAGTAATTAGCACAAGTTTTTGTTTTCTTTCACAGCACCGGAACCTACCTTCGATCTAACTGCTCTAGCTGTCACATCATATCGGTTAAAATGGCAACCTGTACTTTTTTACTCTAAAGTTTACATATAGAAACAAGAAACCAAGCATACCTTTTAATAAACTCCTTAGCAGCACTAGCATCAGTGAAGGACTGGTATCTTGCAGTTGGAATCTGGTACTTCATCATGAATTTCTTGGACCAACTCTTGTTTGCTTCTATTTCTGCACCAGCTTTTGTGGGGCCAAAGCATTGGATACCCATTGAAGAGAGGGCGTCTACAATGCCATTGGCCAATGGATCTTCTGGGCCAATGACAACCAGGTCAATTGAATTGTCTTTGCACCATTTTCCAACAGCCTGGGAAAATAACAATAGATTAAGAATGTGGTGGCAAAAGAGGTCTCAACAGCAAGCAAACAAGGAAATTGGCAGAAATCTACATTTTTTTTTAAAATAAAACAAACAGTCCTGCAAACTAGTCGGCCCATATTTACTGTTATTTTTTGGTGGGATTTCTTAACTTGTTGTTCAGATATTACAAAATAAAATAATTTACTAACAACATGCCTAATGTGTTGTAAAACAATAATACAAGTATTAAGATCAACATGTTATAATTGCATCAAAATCCATTGCATAGTTTTAAGATGATGCAATGCATAACATTAGATCAAATTTACAAAAATGGACAGGGCTGATTTTTATTATATGTTTTTAATCTAATTGTAGTTGATTAAAAGTACCCTCAATTATGATGAACTATCAGTCGGAAAGAGTTTGTGAGTGTCAAATTTAGAGCATTTTCAATACTGCAAAACAAATAAATAATCGTCTGAAAATTCAGTGCTCCGAAATATAACTGTAGCTTCCGAAATGGAGAGAATCAAAGAGAGCTGTAATCGTTTACCTAAATATTGCATAAGGCCTGTATTGACATTTTGCAAAACAATTTTTGTCTTGTTTTATTTATTTTTTTTATTTATTTATTGGCCATTTCGTTACATTACATAACAGTGGTACGTCAAAATTACAATTCAAATGATTTAAGATTACGCTAAATTATTAAAATCACAAATTAATATACATCTACATTTACATTTACATTATTTTACATGTCACGCAAGTCAGAAAATGTACATTTCATATATTCTTCTATATTATAGAAAGCGTGATTCAAAAAGAACGTTTTTGTCACTTGTCGAAACGCTTTTAATGGAAGTCTTGTTATTTCTAAAGGCAATTTATTGTACATTTTGATTTTGAATGGAAAACCTTGCTTGTACGCTTTGACTAATCTGGTTCTTGGAACAACTAATCTTTCGCGATTTCTTGAATTGTAGTTGTGTACGTGCATCTTCATTGATAGTTCACTTTTTTGCTGGTGCACTTCTAGAAGCGAACTGTAAATATACAACGACACGACAGTCATGATTTTCGCTTTTTGGAAATAGGCTCTTGCTGATGTCAATCTTTACAATCCATATATAATTCTAATCGACCTTTTTTGACAAATCAGTACTCTTTCAATTTGTGAAGCATTACCCCATATCGTAATCGCGTAGCTAATAATTAAGTGACAATATGCAAAATAGACGGATATTAGAGTTTTCCTGTGAATAATGGGCTTAAGCTTAAATAAGGCGTAATTTGCACTGGATAACTTTTCACAAACATTATCTATATGGGTTTCATAACTTAGTGGAATTGAGAGTACACCCTAAATATGTGACTTCACTATTTATGACTTAATTTGTTTTTTTGCTTGCATAATTAATTATGGTACTTTTTTCTGCATTCAAAATTATTCCGTTTGCTTCAAACCATTTTCTAAGTATACTTAAAATTTCATCTGTCTTCTTGGCTACTTGAAATGCGTTTTTATCTTTAATACCAACTTGTGTATCATCCGCAAATAGTGTAACCATCGCCCAATCAGGTAAATTTTTTGCAAGGTCATTCACGTATACTAAAAACAGCAATGGTCCCAGGATGGAGCCCTGCGGTACACCAATGTAACTATGTTGTGGATCCGACTTAGTATTATTTAGATTTACCATTTGAATTCGTTTGTTAAGATAAGACTGCATTATACTCAACTCTTTTCCTTCAAATCCGTAAAATTTCAGTTTATGAATTTGTTTTGTCTAGCACGCTGCATCCTTAGAAATGTAATTAATTCTGCTACAAATCACATTTGTTATGTAAATCACATTCATATAATTTCTAATTTTTTGATATTTATTAATTTATAACAATAAAAAAAATTGAAAACCTCAACTGTGGGATGTATATATACTGTGGTACGAAACTAAGCGATATATTGAAAATTATTATTCTTTTTTTTTCGGCATTATCTCATCAAGATCTATGTGAATCCACCTTCAAATCATGGCTCAGTAAGAACGATAAACGTCAATATGCCCTACACTGTACATACTACATGAATGGTGTCATCAATCAACTTAATTCTTATGACCTCATTTTTAATGGCATTATTTTGAGTGACCTTTTCAACGGTATTTTAATTTATCACAATAGTGTGAAATTCTGCTTTAATTTTTACATTATACAAATCAGATTAATGAAAACTCTTTTTTTATCGAATGGAAAAAGCAACAGACTTTTGAAAGAAAGAAAACGGCTAACTAATCTTGAGTTAAAAACAACAAGAATTTTGTTCTTATTTTATGATTTGGTCTATGCTTGTACTTAATGTGAGGTTGGGGTTTTAAAATTTTTAATATTTTAATTTCTACACAGCAATAAAAATTAAAAAATAAGATTATATATTGCATTATTTTTATTATTGCAGATGTTTAGTTGATCATGTTTGGCTTAATAAAAAACCGGCTTAGTCTAAAATACTGTGTCCTAAAATCAGAGGAGACCAGAATTTCATTAAAAAAATACGTCACAGTTTTGAGAAAGGCTACTGCATACAGGATCCATTTCAAAAAATGTATCAAAATGTTTCAAATTAACATAAAATTATAAAATTTAGAAAAATATATAAAAATATGAAGCAATTTAGAGGCCTTTTCCCATTTCATTCCAATAGTAAGGGGGTAGTTACTCAAAACTCCTTGGATTGATTGCCCACTGCTTTTGCTCAGCCTAACTACTAAATTCCCAGTAAACAGGCCTTCGTCAAACATGGGCTCTTTCCATATGAGGCTGGCAGGATTTCTCATAATAACCACATTTGGTAGGCAACTGGCGATCAAGGTACTAATAGACTTCTTACACCTTTGTAAATGCTCTCCTTAGCTGATCTAAGTTTGTTACATCTGGTAAAAAATGAATGCTTATATGGAGATACTACATACTACAGTGTACTCTATATCTTGCGACATTAATTGAATATAATAGTGATAACTTACGCAAATCGAAGTTGATGCTGAATCACATCATATCTCAGAATTTGAGGAAGAGGAGATCACTTAAAAAATATATTTTTAAACACTTTAAGCTTACCTGAAAGTCTTTGATGTTAATATCAACGCTTTCAACCTTGTCCACCGAAGAAATACCGACGCTGCCGGGTGCACAGTAAATTTGCTTCACATTAGGAGATTCCGCTAATTTCCAGCACAGAGCGTGCTCCCGGCCTCCACTTCCTATCATGAGCACTTTTGCTTCAGGCATTTTTCTTGTTTTTTTTATTTAATTTAAAATATTGACAAAAATATTGCGAGCGAGTGTTGGAAAATTCCCAATAATTTCTCACTAACGTAAAATTTGCAATACGTGTTAAAAATTATTTAATACTTTATGGAAGATAAAGTATTATTTTATATTTAGGCTAAAAAGTTTATTTCAACTTGTTGTCGCCACTTTTTAGTTTTGTCCATGTGTCACACAATATTCAACTCGCTCAGCTTCGGACCAATTTCAAACTGACAGGCATACTGACAGGCATAGCTGACACCTGACAGAGCGAGATTATTTTATAACTGGCTTTACGGCTCTGGGTTCTAGCCTTTCTGAGCCTAAAGTTACCATGTTACCAAGTTATCTTTAAAAATTAGAAATGTCACGAACAATACATTCATCAAAAATTCACTTTCACACTGATTCACAAGGAGTTTGTTTACATTTGGACTATTAATTAATATCACGTGATACTGTTTTCATTTTTATATATCTTGAACACCAGAAATAAAAGAATATTATGGTCGGAAGAATTTTTCATCACCTAAGAGACTTTGAAGATTATCAGGAACTTTATTATTGTTAATATCTTGAATAGAATTAATGAAGACTAATCTATTTAAACTAAATTGACAAAATTAAAAAACCAGATGTTTTAGGTCTCCTTTCGTGTCGTCACCACAATATTCACAATTTGCATTTTCTTTCATTCCCAAACAATGCAGGTGGGCGGGTACTCTGCTATGCCCAAATCTCATTCGTTTTACAGCCGTAATGAATTTTCTATTATTAATCCTTTTTTATTGTACCAAGGAGTGGCTGGCGGGCTTTTTTGTATTTCATAAGACCAAATTCCATTGGTCTTGCTTATTTCTCCCCAGTACGACTTCCATAAGGATTTCAAGTTCTTGCTTAGCAAGGCATAATAATACAATAATATAAGTAATATACGTAATAACACGGTTCAACCAAAATCATCTGTTGCAGAGTGATCAGAAGAGGCTCTATAAATCATTGGAGCGGCCAATGGAATGGGGAACGGGCCTAGCGCCGAATCAGGCCGACACTGTAGCATTCTGGCGCGGCCTATGGTTAGAGCCCCTTAAACCACAGCGAGAGCCGTTGGACGGAAGTTGTGGAGAGTTAGTGTATAAATATTACGCCCATGGATCCCATCATTATAACGCCGGATGACGTGGCTGAGGCGTTCCGAAGAGCCCCGAACTGGAAAAGTCCGGGACTCGACAAACTGCATCACTACTGGCTGAAGTGGTGTGTCACGCTGTGCTCTCCCGGCGGTTTCAAGAGGCTCTCGACTAGAAGTCGCTCCCGAGCCTCTTCACTACAGGGATCACTCATTTTTTCCTAAAGACCAAAATAGCACAAACCACATGACGCGCTCTCCAAATGGATGTCGGGGCGGTGGTCGTGGAACCAAGGAACCACTCCTCATTGACGCGGTCATTGGCAAGGTAGTTAAACGCAACCGTCGGGACCTCACCGCCGCCTGGATAGACCAAAAAAAAGCAATCGACTGGTGGAACCAAGGAACCACTCCTCATTGACGCGGTCATTGGCAAGGTAGTTAAACGCAACCGTCGGGACCTCACCGCCGCCTGGATAGACCAAAAAAAAGCAATCGACTCCTCGAGCTGTAAAAGGTTGACTTTAGAGTTCAAGACTTCCTCGGGCAGTGGAATACGATTCTTTATCATCTAGGCGAGCGGATGACGGCTGCGGAAAACCACATAAGGATAAGAAGGGGTACCTTCCAGGGCGATTGTTTAAGTTCAATCTGGTTTTGCCTCTCTCTAAACCCTCTCAGTACTAGAGGGTCCGGGAGGGGAATACAGCTTCGGAAAAGAGGTACAAAAGTGACCCACCTTTTCTATATCAAGTTATTCGCTTCCAGTCACTCCCATCTTGTGGAATTGCTAAACATCACTTGTGAATTTAGCAATTCTATTGGAATGGAGCTGGGGACAGATAAGTGTGCGATCCTCCATGTCGAAAGGGGAAGGGTTGCTAACTCTGAGGGCATGGACTTATCTATGCCCATGAGCATAAGGACCCTTTCCGAGGCTGAAATATACCGATACCTGGGTATGTCTCAGAACATCGGTGTAGATGAGGCGGGTATGAAGCAGTCAGTTTGCGATGTGTTTTATGCACGCTTGACAAAAATGCTTAACAGTCTTTTGTCGGGCCTTAATAAGACACACGCATATAACGGTTGAATCATGCGTGTTCTCATGTATACCTTTGGCATACTCAGGTGGACTCAGACCGAACTGAATGCTCTGGATAGAAAAGTCCGCACTGTTATGACGTCCCACAGGATGCATCATCCGAGATCGTCAGTAATGAGGCTGTACTTGCCGCGGAAACATGGTAGGCGCGGCTTTTTAAGCGCTCTCACTGTGCATAATCGCGAAGTGTGCAGCCCTCGTAATTACTTTTATTATTAGTAATTAAAAGTATGAAGTTCTAATGTTTCAAGTATTCGACATTATTAATGTGACAAACTCACATTGGTAATGTCATAAAGATTTTTGTGTAACTGGAATAACAGTCAAAGTGATAGCAAAATAACAAATTTGCCCATATCTAGCTAGCATCCTATTAGTCTGTGGAGGAATCAAGAAACGGATTTTTAAAATAGATTTTATATCAGAAAAACATCTGTTTTCAATTGCATACGAAACAGTGTGAAAAGAAATTGTGCCATTCTACGAACTGTTTTCATAAAACCAACAACCTGGTAAGACATGCAGGAAGTCGATGGATTCAGGTGGCTCAGGACCGTGCTTTGTGGGATTTTTTGGGGAGGCCTATGTTCAACAGTGGACTTGTGAAGGTCTGTAATGATGATGATGATGATGATGACTGTTAGCAATATCAGAGATGACTATAAACCGCAATCAACCAATAAAACGCATAACAAAGGGTTTTACGTGCTTTCCAAGGCAAAGGGATGAAACACTGTCAACTTCCTGCCCCGTACTACTGCTAAGAATTTCTTGACAGAAAATCTATCAAAGACTGATTTTGGCCCGACGCGGAATCACATGATCAACAGTCACGCTTACGATCACTGGATTAGCGAGGCATTCAAAGACGCATGTCAGAAAGAAATAGACACAACATCTCATGTGACAAGAAGAGTGTAATTTGGGTGGATGGAAATTTAAAAAGAATAATTTTTAAATTATTTGAATTTATTTGAAATTATATAATTTGTTGACCAAAGAGTATGTAATTCACTGCATTTAGAAGTGACTTGATGTTTCTCACATTAAGTCAAATTAACATATTGAATGTAAAAATTAAATCACAGTATAATGTTAAATTTTTAAAAGTTAAAGTTGTATTTAAAAAATCATTAATTAAATTAGAAATAAACATTTTCATGATATTGTATATTTGTCGTAACGGAACGTTACAAAAAATGGCGATTATCTTTATTCCTGCTTCTTGTCATTTTGCTGTGATGCTCGTTGTGTAAAAAGTAGTGTTTTGTTGCATTAAAATGGCTGACACCGGTCTACGTATGAATTTTGCAGCTCTTAAAAGGGCAGATCCATATGCCAGAGAAATAATAGATAGTGCTACCCACGTTGCGCTTTATACTTTCGAAGAAAACGAATGGGAGAAAACTAATATTGAAGGGGCATTGTTTGTGTACAGTAGAAATGGTGAACCTTACCACAGTTTGGTGATTATGAACAGATTAAATACGAATAATTTGATTGAGCCAGTTTCGAAGGGTATAGAATTACAGTTAAAAGAACCTTTTTTGCTATATAGGAATGCTAAGTGCCGTATTTACGGCATATGGTTCTACGATAAAGACGAGTGTGTTAGGGTAGCCACGAAGTTGAATTCTATTGTTAAGGATTCAATGAAGCCGAGTGATAATATGGTGCAAAACCCTGTATATAATGCTCATGCTAAGTCTAGTGCCCCAGTTGATATATTTAGCATGCTGAGTAAAGCTCAAGATGATTTTAATTCGAATAAAGGACTAGCAAACAAAACTGATTCGACACCGTCAAGAGCGCCTGATATGACGTCACAAAGTGTCATGGACTTCTTTGCGAAAGCGGGTAGCGGTGCAGCAGCACAAATGCCTGCAGTATCTTCTCTACCGTCACCGGGTCTTTTTGCTCCACGACCCTCAGATTCCCGTGAAGCCCCATTACTCCTACAAAGACTTATGAGTAATCCTGCTCACTCAGTAGAACATATAGAGAAACAACAAAGGTCCGTCACTCCCCAAGAGAATCAGAATCCAAATGGCAATATATCACTAGATTCCACTATGCGGCAGAACAGTGGATTTCCATTAAAATCCACACCAATTGACTCACAGTGCCAGCAAAGGATACCAAATGTGAAAAAGATACAAGTATTAGATTCAGTGGAGGCAAATGGTCCCAATCCATTGGAGAGTGAACTAAATCTTATGCATATTTCATCACCAAAACCAACATCACCATTGGCAACATATTTGAATCAATCGCAGGACATCAGTCATCCGGTAAGCTCATTAAATGGTAGCAAGTTTGAAGAGATGGGAATGTTTCCTTTGATTAATCCTGTGACTGCTCAGCAGAAACCGGCTCTGATGCCACCTACAATGTTCACCGTCACAACTGGTGGTGATGTCCAGCCGTCTCCTGAGCCACTGACTAGGAATCAGCTTCTACAAGCATTCAACTACCTGCTTAAACATGATGCTGACTTTGTAAACAAATTACATGAAGCTTATGTAAAGTCTTTTTCAGAAAAAGCATTTTCAGTATCATAAGATTCATTCTCAAAGTGACTATAATTAGCGATCATCATGTACAGTTGTAACTTGAAGTATAAATCCTCAAAAATGTTGTGTAGACCCCTCTAGTTTTATAGTGACTTGTTTGGAAAAAAATATTTTTAAATAAGTTTTAAACCATTGACCGTGTCATTTAAATATGTATAGAGAATGAATTTTAGTGGCAGGCATGACATACATTTGTCACAAAACATTATTCAGACAAGTTGTTTGTGATAAAATTAAAGCTAGAGCAGCACAGGAGTCTGGGGACTTAAAGTGCAATTTTTTTTGACTCGAATTACAGACAGTCCATTGCCTGGAATTGGTAAAAAAATGTTTTAAAGCTATTGATATTTTTTTATGTACAGATTTATGGACATCTGTTTGTTTGTCATAACTTTGTCTACCTTCCATCCTATGGATTAGTTTAAAGTACTGTTCATTACAATTTAATTATTTACATGTGACAATATATCTCAAAGGGATAATTTCAAAAATGTATCCATATGCTAAATTTTGCAACAGATCCTTTATGGACAGTTTTGACATTTAAGTTATCTTTGTATATGCTATATGGACTGCAAAATTTTGCTTTTTCTTTTCAAAGGTTAGAATTTTTCTAACCTAGTAAATTGTAGTTTACTTATTATTTACTTCTATTTCTTGCTTTATTTATGTCTGATCAAATTTTATAGAGTTAGTGTAAAAAAATCTCTTTAATTCTTGACAATTTACTAAAACATTTAGTTTCTTTTCTAAACTCAGTCAATTTTAATATTGTTATTTATAGAAGTATTGGTTTAATAACTTTTTGCTTATGCATAAGAGAAACAAAAATATTTCTAAAACCATCTTAACGGGAATGTTTAGATTTTACCAACAGATATAACATCAAATTGGAATTCAAATAATTGTTTAAGCCGCTCTTTGATTTTGAAAAAAAAATTAATACTTTGTATTTGTTAGGTATTGCTTAAAGTGAAACTGGCTATTGAATCATTTTCCTTAAATCCTGTAAGAGTGAAACTACAAGTGAATTATTGATCAAACAGATTTTCCTTTATATGTTTTTGGGAGACATATTTTGATATCAGTGCCTAGGAAATAATTAGGTTATGCTATTAAGCTATAAATTGATTTTAAAAGCGCTGGCAGCAACTGAATCTTAAATGTAGGGATAAGACTAGGCACTATCAAATTAATTCCCAACCATTTCATAGCAATTTCTATGTACGTAGAATAGTATGGCCTATGTCTATTTTATTTTCCTGCTTTATGGCCTGCATAAACTTAACATGCATGTTTTTGGTATATAGCTAAGGTACTCCCTACGTTTTGGACACATTATAGAAATTAATGCAACATTTTATAATACATTTAGACAGATGTAAAACAAAATTTCAGAACAATTTACATAAAAATTACAATAAACAGTAATAAAATTAAAGGGTTCGTGAAGTATTTCCTTACTTTTATTTTTACACTTAATTTTACCCACATCTTATAATATTACCTTTTTATGTTAACACACACGATATAATGAATTTGCATTATATTCCGGGTCAAAGTAGATGTTTAATAGATGTTTTTAAATAGATGTTTGAAAAGTTCGATAAATTCAAATAAGCTATATTGTATTGTTGACAATTTAATAATTGATTTTTTTTTATAGGATAAAGGTGACAAGCGAGCACACAGTCCACCTGATGGTAAGTGGTTGCTGTGGTCAATAGACATCTTCATCTATCCTCATTTGCAAATCTAAATGCAGATGCGTTGTCAGCTGTGAGGACTAAGATGGAATGCCTCTTTTCCAGTAAAAAGGGTTTCCAGTTTTCTACACTCACCTTATGAAACACAGCAGCATTAAGCTGCTATTTTACGCGGGTATACTGTGAGAGTGTGGTCCTTCCCTGGTAGAGCCAACCCATTTGTGCTACAACTATACAATTAACATAGCTGCAGCATGGCTCTACCACGTTCGTAACAATCATCTGAACTAGCTTTTTGGGAAAAAGAATATGACAGTAGGCTATAATAGGTTTTTTTTTGTTTTGCCCAATATGCAAAAGTTGACTCAATCAAATGTAAGAGTTATCAATATATCTTTTTCTAATATTTGAATCTGAGCCTCACAAATTAGTGGGTAACCATTTCAGTCACGAAATAAATTCAACAATGAACATATATATTCTTCCCTGTCTTGTTACTATGTCTACATATTATTTTGATTGATATGCAAAAAGGATGTAAATGCATTCATATACAATGGTGAATTGCATTCAATTCAATTACAATGTCACAAAAGGAAAGAATGGTTTATTCTTTATTTTGGGGTGTTTGTTAAAACATGTCATTCCCATCATTAGCTTATTCTTACTAAAGACATCATCATTATCATTATTACAGCCCGTCAGAAATTCACTGCTGAACATAGGCCTCCTCCAAAGAAAGCCACAAAGCACGGCCGTGAGCTAACTGCATCCATCGACTTCCATCGAATTACCACTGAGAGAAACCCTGAGCATAGCTCTCGTTGAGCGAATGAGCTTCGTCATAAGGCCAGCTGTGAAAGACCACCTCGCAGATCCATAAGTCGTCACTGGCAACACGTACTTGTTGTACATTCTTGTTTTCAATTTTCGAGGTTTACCTGACCAGAAGGTGTGTCGTAATCTCCCGAACGCTGTCCAGCCGAGTTAAATCCGTCGATTGACCTCTCGGTCGAAGTTGGATTTACCTAGTCTAACTATTTGTCACAGGTAACCATACTCGTCAACAATTTCGAGCTTAGTGCTCCCAACACCTACCGTCATAGGTGTGACATGGACGTTACACATGATCTTTGTTTTGTTCATGTTCATCTGAAGACCGTCCGTTGGGAGGCACTATTGAGGTCATTGAGCCATCAATGACTCTGTCATAAGGACTATATCGCCGGCAAATCGAAGGTGAGTGATGTACTCGACATTGATGTTAATACCGTATGCTTTCCAGGCCAGAAGCTTAAAAACGTCTTCCAATGATGCAGCGGTAAAAAGTTTCTGGGATATAACCACCGTGTCTTACACCGCTCTGCAGTTGGATAGGTTTCGTTCTCTGGTTTTATACTAGGATAGCCATCGTAGCCCTACTGTACAAACAATTCGATATACCGACAGTCAACTTGGCTCCACTGAAAAGACAAGCACCGCCCAAATTTCGACGGAATCAAAGGCTTTCTCATAGTCCACATACGCAAGACAAAGTGGCAGATTCGGTCTACTGTACAATTTGCCGAAGAAGTGTCTGATAAGACTTGCTCTTGGATCTAACTATGATGTTCCAGTAGAACCTCAATTTCATTCAAAATCTCAAGTGTGCCAGAAACGATACTACCATGTTTGGTGATTCTGAGTAAAAGGTTGCCCTTGCCGCAGCCCTCGTTGACACACTCCCAATCTTTACAACGTTGTTAACGAGAGACACAGACGATAAATCAGACACAATTCTTGGGACAGATGGATTCGAGTATTACCATGTCTTTCCCCTCTCTTCGGACCTCAGATAATCCTATATTATCCCAGCGCAACTTGCCTATCTCTTCTTCCAGCTCCAGGATCTTTTCGTCAGTCCTCAAGGTGCGTGCGTTATATTTTGCTAGGTCGAGTCTTCTTAGGTGGCAATTGAACCTCCCTTAGCAACCCCTGCCCCGCCGTTACCATGGTCGCCACCGTAACCTTGTCGGGTATAGCGGGGCCGCCGGAGACTGGGGGCCGTTTATTTTTAATCGTTGTTCATGGAGTTTGTCACAGTTGCCACGCTTGGCAAGCGGGTTGGCAACCGCAGTTGTTTATTGTAGTTTTGTTGTTTTCAGAATGATGCTGATGCCCATCTCCTGCCTCAGTTTCACTCTGTCGCCTCTTACGACACTCACGAGAAGTAATGGGGTCGTGGATATTTTTACATAGCCACTACACGGCAAAATTACTAAAGACAACATAGGTGTAGGTGTAATATTTATTTTTACCCTTTTTGCTGGAAACGAGGCATTCCATTTTAGTCCTCAGGGCTGAGAAGTGAGAACGCATCTGCATTTTGATACTTCATCGAGGATATATGTAGATGTCTATGGGCCACAGTATCTGCTTACCATCAGGTGGACTGTGTGCTCGTTTGTCACCCTCATTACATAAAAAGGAATATTTATATATTTTTTATAATAGTTTACTTTTTATAACACCTACTGAAGTGCCAAACGAACTGACAGTCCACTTGATGGTAAGTGGCTACTGTTGTCTTTGGACACCTGCAGCTAACTTCACACAAATTTGCTTGACACAAAGCACTTCTTTCGAAGCTTCCTTTTTAATGGGCTACCCGAGACCATAAAATAACATAAACACACGCTTGTCAGCCAGAGAGGTAAGCAGAGACTAAACTTCTAGGGCGTTCCTTACCCACTCTGCCTGCCACTCACGTCTATAGCATAAATTTACTTTGTTACTATTTCCTCGCTCGTTCTTTCTACATGACACATCAAACCACCGAAGCATTCCTTTCTTAATCTTGTTCACAACATGATCTTGCAAACCAGTTAGTAGCTGTGGCTTGGTCACTCGCGGTGAACAAAGAGGAATCCACATAACTGGCCTGAGATGGCCACTCTGAGTGGGCTCGGCGAGCCCACTTCGGATGTGTGTTGGTGGGCTGTGGCGAGAGGGGTGTCCTCTCCCCCTAGCGCTGCAGCCGAGGTAGAGTGGCGGAGGAAAAGGATTGTTGGCATGGCGATGCGCCACTCGCTCTATTCTCCGATACTGACGGGGCCGCGCTGTTGATGCGGTGGCGGTGGGCCTGTGAGAAGAGAGGTGTCGGTGTTGCGAGACGCCGCGCCCGTCTCCCTACCCTCAGCAGCCGAATTTTGGTTGGTGCCGGAGCCATAGACCAGATCCACCGCTGGGGTCTGAAAGGCTAGTAATTCTGTGTGCTCGTTTTTTCTTGGCCCCATAGTCTTCACACATCGGAAACGGGGACGTCCGTTGCGCCGGTGGAGTTGGAGGCCGCAAAAGAAGGTGCGCCATGTGTTCTGGTGCGCCTTACCCGAGGAAGGTCCGCCACGCGTCGGCCGGGCTGGTGGCTGCGGATGTGTGCGAAAGCGTTAGTGTGGCCCTGCCAATATGCTACGAAGGCGGGACACCATGGGGTTTTAGTCGATGCGAGTCCGACATAACCCGTCCTTATCCCCGTGAGGTGGGTATGCGGAGGTATTTCCCCATGTAAAACAAAAAAAGGCGGTACGCGGCTGCCTACCGCGAACTTTCTTTTTTGTATGAGCAGCTATGCAGATCTAGAGAGACCAATATCACTGCGACCTAAAAGATCTATTGTGATCGCTGCTATGTTTACAGTTCACTGCTAAGCCCTACGTCCTCAATGAATAGAAGGAGTTGCTTAGCTGTGAGTAATTTCACTTCTGGGCGAAGTATATAGTTTCCCAGATCAATGCTGCGTTTGCGCATTAAGGATCCGCAATTTGTCAGGATGTGTAAAGGCGTTTCCTCCTCTAGGGAGCAAAACCGGCACATCCTTGAGTTGCTTAGTCCCAGGATGTACATGTGCTTTTAAGAGAACAGTGCCCTGTCAGGGCTCTTACCAGAATACGCACTTTATTTTTACCTAATCCCAGGGCTTCCGAAGCGAATTTACGATCGAAAGCCCGGATTAAGGTTTTTGAATGTTTTAAGCCTGGTATATCAGACCAGATCTTAAGCGATTTGTTGTGGTAAAGCGTTTCCAAGGTCAATCGGGCGAGGCTTTTTGAGATTCCACAAAATGGCTCGGGTCCAAATTGTGAACTCTTTGAGCCCTCCCGTGCGACCTTGTCGGCGGTTTCATTGCCTACAATACCCGCATGACCCGGAACCCGTCTTAAAACTACCTTGTTATTACCTCCCTAGGCGGTTCACGCAGTCTCCAACTAGCTTCGAAATCACCAAGTTTGATCTCAGCGCTAGCAGTGCTGCTTGACTATCAGAGTTAATATAGATTATCTGGTTAACGTAGTGTTTTTGCAGATTGATTCCGTGTCAGTGAAGTATGGCGAAAATTTTTGCCTGGAAGATTGAAGTGAATCTACCCAAATTCATACTAAGTTTGAATTTGGGTCTCTCCTCATAAATTCCAAAGCTTACGTTGAGCCAGGCCCATTTTTGACCCATCGGTATACCATATAAGTCTACCGACCTCACAGATGATCTGTCCATTCAGCCAGTCTTCTCTGGAGGGTAGTTCCACTGTATACTTTTTGTTAAAAGTATATAGTGGACGCATGATATCTGAGATCATGCATAAGACCGGTGTTTCCTTACTTGAGTCGAGCATGGATCTAAATCTATAGAAAAGCATGCTCAAACCGCCATGAGCGTTAATCCTATACAAACTAGCCTTCGCCCCCTTGTCTAAGTAAAGATCAAGGGGCGTTAGGCCTATAATTGTATTAAGACCCGCTCCAGGCGATGATCGCATCGCTCCAGTTGCCATTAAGCAGGCAGTCCTTTGTAGACTATTTAGTCTGCCCGCAGTCGTCTTATGGTTGGCCTTATTACACCAGACAGTGAAGGTGTAGGTAAGAATCGGCCTCACTATACTGCTGTACAGCCATAGGATCATACTGGGATGCAAGCCACAGTTGTTCCCGACCATGCGACTGCACGTACCTAAAGCAAATTTTGCCTTTCTGTTTGAGAGCATCGACTTCACCCACCTGATGGTTGTCGGGTCAACATTTTTAAATGTCAGGCCCCCAGCCAGCAGTGATGTAGGGCTACTGTCGAAGGCGCCCTCAATGTCTAGAAAGGCACAAAGAGCTATCTCTTTATCGTCCATCGCTTTTTAGACCCTGTCAATAACACTGATCAGGGCTGTTACCGTACATTTGCCTTTGCGGTAAGAATGCTAGTTGTAGTGTATAGGTCTCGTAGCTACAGCTACATCCCTAATACATATATCTATCTATAACCTTTTCCAATGTCTTCAGAAGAAAGCAAGAAAGGCTTATAGGTCTAAAGGACTTTGGTAAGGCGTAGTCCTCCCCCCATCAACGTGGTAGCGGAATTAAATCATAGACTACCCCAAGAGGGTACCAGTATCCCTGGAGAATCCCTCGCTAAGCATCCACGACCATGCCACACCACTCCTGAGCGTGGGTGCTCAGGCTGCCCCGCGTATTCGGGGGGGGGGGGGGCAAAATTCTGACCGAGACGCAGGTGTCCTCTCCGGCTCATACTTCGTATCTCTCCTACCCGGGGTACAAATTGGAACACTCCTTGGTGCCTCGGGCTGGAGTTTCTTTTATTTTATTTATAGGATAGGGTGACAAACGAGCACACAGTCCACCTGATGGTAAGTGGTTACTGTGGCCCATAGACATCTACATTTATCCTCGTTTGCGAATGAAAATGCAGATGCGTTGTCACCCGTGAGGACTAAGATGGAATGCCTCTTTTTCAGTAAAAAGGGTATCCGGTTCTCTACACTCACCATACCAAACACAGCAGTGTTAAGCTGCTATTTTACGCTGGTATTCTGTGAGAGCGTGGTTCTTCCCCGGTCGAGCCGACCCATTCGTGCTACAACTATAATACTAATATAGGTGCAGCATGGCTCTACCACGTATACGTCAGAGAGGACATCTGTTCTCGACGCCTCGGCAGTCTTGAAGGTTGGGACCTGTCCATCCTTTGTCTACGCGTAGATAGCCACGACCATCCGCGCGTCTACGGGTGCCTCTATAGGTTCCATAGCGGTAATGCCGAAACAGACCGACTCATCGACCACGTCCAAATGGCTACAGATTCCTTGCTACAACAGGTCCCATCCGCAGAGATCGTGATTCTTGGCGATACCACGTCGAATGGCTCGGTTCACGTTTAACCGATCATGCGGGGAGATCTGTTTATGACTTTGCCTTGGCATATGGTCTGACACAACTGGTTACTCCGCCTACGCGGATTCCAGATGTGGAGGATCATACAACTTCCCTGTTGGACCTTTTGCTGACCTCTCATCCGGACAGATATCAGGTTTCCGTCGATGCCCCTCTCGGCTCTTCGGACCGTTGTCTGATCCGGAGTGTGGTGCTACTCACGCTCCCCTCACGGTTGCGTTCTGCAGGTTGCCGCCGTGTTTGGCATTACAGGTCGGCGGATTGGGGAAGGAATGCGGTCTTTCTTTGTATCCTACCCATGGGGGCGGGTTTGTTTCTCGCCGGATGATCCCAGCGCTGTTGCTGATTCTGTCACTGATGTGGTGCTACAGGGAATGGAACTATTTATTCCATCATCTGTGGTACCCATCGGAGGCAGATCTTAGCCTTGGTTTGGTCGCTCCTGTAAGAATGCATTACGGAGTAAGCAAGAGTGCTATCAGGCCTGGGCTGAGGCTTCGGTGGCTCGGGATGTAAACACCAGCATGCTTAAAAAGAAGTATAACTTCGCCTCCAGGTCCTTCAAAAGAGTTATTGCCAGGGAAAAGTCAGAGCACATAGGCAGAATTAGCGAGAAACTAGTTCGCCTTCCTTCGGGAACCCGTGCATTCTGGTCTCTCGCCAAGGCTGTCCAAGGGAATTTCTGTAAGCTATCACTACCATCTCTGCACAGGGAGGACAACTCACTGGCCCACGCCGCAAAAGAGAAAGCCGACCTTTTAGGCTCCCTTTTTGCGTCCATGCGAAGCTCCCTTCCTATGGGCTTCCCGAGAAATTGTGGATTCAATTGGATCACCAGCTTTCTTGTAGATCGGAGCATCAAGGTCGTTGTAAACGGTTCATGCTCCGACTACAAGCCTATTAACGCTGGTGTTCCACAAGGCTGGGTGCTATCACCAACACTGAAATTTGGGCGGTGCTGCAGTCCCTTCAGCGATGCCAAGTTGACTGTCGGTATATCGAAGTGCTGAAGTGTTTGTACAGTAGAGCTACGATGGCTATCCGAGTACAGAACCAGAGTACGAAACCTATCCAATTGTAGAGAGGTGTAAGACAGGGTGACGTTATATCCCCGAAACTGTTCACCACTGCATTGGAAGACGTTTTCAAGCTTCTGGACTGGAAAGGATACGGTATTAACATCAATGGCGAGTACATCACTCACCTTCGATTTGCCGACGATATGGTCCTTATGGCAGAATCGCTGGGGGACCTAAGCACCATGCTCAATGACCTCAATAGTGTCTCCCAACGAATAGGTCTTAGGATGAACATGGACAAAACAAAGATCATGTTTAATGTCCATGTCACACCTATGCCGGTAGTTGTTGGGAGCACTAAGCTCGAAGTTGTTGACGAGTATGTTTACCTGGGACAAATAGTCTGACTAGGTAAGTCCAACTTCGACCGAGAGGTCAATCGACGGATTCAACTCGGCTGGGCAGCGTTCGGGATACTACGACACATCCTCTCGTCAGACATACCTCAAAACCTTAAAACGAAATTGTACAACCAGTGCGTGTTGCCAGTGATGACTTACGGATCTGAGACGTGGTCCTTTACTGCTGGCCGTATGAGGAAGCTCAAGGTCGCTCAGCGAGCTATGGAGAGGGCTATGCTCGGGGTTTCTCTGCGTGATAATCTTAGAAATTAGTATATCCGCAGTAGAACCAGAGTAACCGACATAGCCCAACAGATTAGTAAGCTGAAGTGGCAGTGGGCCGGCCATATAGCTCGAAGAACCGACAACCGATGGGGAAGAAAGGTTCTGGAGTGGCAGCCTCGTACCGGTAGGCGAAGTATAGGGCGACTCCCACGTGATGGAGTGACGACCTGGTAAGACATGCAGGAAGTCGATGAATGCAGGTGGCTCAGGACCGTGCTTTGTGGCATTCCTTGGGGGAGGCCTATGTTCAGCAGTGGACTTATGAAAGGCTGTAATGATGATGATGAATGATGGAAGAGAAGGCCAAATTGACCTCTAAAAAGCTTGGCGTGCTCAGCAGAGCCGGACAGTATTTCATGCCGGCACAACGCCTGCAACTTTACAAGGCGCAGGTTCGGCCTCACATAACCAACTAGCAAGCAGACTAAGTTCTGCAGCCTATGCTGTAAAAAAGATTAGATGTCTCACTAGTGTCGAGACAGCTAGATTAGTTTATTTCAGTTATTTCCATAGCATAATGTCTTATGGGATTTTGCTATGGGGAAATGCGGCTGATTCAGAAACTATTTTTGTTTTATAGAAGGGGGCCATTAGAGCTATTTACAACCTAAAACTGAGAGACTTAGACATAAATTTAAAGAAATAAATATATTAACTTTGGCCTCTCAGTATATTTACGAAAATTTTATGTATGTTCACAAAAACAAAGGTAGTTTTAGTAAAAAAAATGATATACATTCTGTAAACACTAGGAACAAACACAAGCTAGTGATACCAGTTTCTCGACTCCAGAGAGTCACTAATTCATTCTTGGGGCAATGTATACGCTATTACAACATGGTCCCGGAAAGTGTACAGGCTCTCTCTATTAGAAAGTTTAAAAGTTTTGTTACGTTGAAACTGTATAAAAAGGGTTATTATAGTATAAATGAATACATGGTTGATAATAACCCCTGGGAATGAGGTGATCGCTTCCAAGCTGTTTCTAAAATAAATTTTGTACTTATACAACTCTGTGTAAAAAGTATCGGGAATATGTCAATAAAAAGACCCGCGTAAAAGAGGTCGTTCTAATTTTTTTACTGCATGTTGGTAGCACTGTACTGAATTAGCGCGCAAAGTTTGAGCGGGATCTGTCATTTAATTTGTTTTAAACTACACTTTTTGTTGGTCATAGTTTTGAGTTCTCGGAGATTTTTACAATGGAAAATATTGTTGATCAAAGAGTGTGCCTTAAATTTTGTGTTTCGAATGATATTTCATGTGGTGAATCACTAAAAATGTTGCGAAATACCTACGGCGAATCGTGTATATCGAAAACAAGGGCTTATGAATGGTATAAGGCTTTTAAAGAAGGCCGAGAAGTAGTAGTAGACTTGCCTCGTTCTGGTAGACCTTCAACCGCTACGACCAAAGAAAACATCGACAAAATCAAGAAGCTAGTGCTCGAAAATCGACGTATGAGTCTGAGAGAGTTGGTTAGTGAGGTGAACATATCTTTTAAGTCTGTCCACAGCATTCTCATTGACATTTTAGGCATAAAACGCGTCGCCGCTCGACTAGTTCCAAAAGAGCTCAATTTTGTTCAAAGAGCGCAGCGAAAGCATGTTGCTGAAGACATGGTTTCCCGAGCTTCTACGGATCCGACCTTTATGAAACGTATAATAACTGGCGACGAGACATGGGTTTATGAGTACGACATGCAAACAAGCCAACAGTCTTCAGAATGGCGTCTCGAAAACGAGCCGAAACCCAAAAAACCGCGGCAAAGTCGCTCCAAAATCAAGGTGATGCTGACAGTTTTTTTTGACTACCGTGGTGTGGTTCACTCCGAATTCCTTCCAAAGGGAGAAACAGTGAATAAAGAATATTATTTAGGCGTCATGAAGCGTTTGCGTGAGAGTATCCGCCGAAAACGTCCAGATTTGTGGCAACACAACTCATGGATGCTGCACCATGATAATGCACCATCACACACAGCCATTATAGTGAAAGAGTTTTTAGCGAAAAATTCAACAAAAGTTCTCGACCAAGCATCGTATTCACCTGATATGGCTCCGTCTGACTTTTTTTATTTCTCAAGTTAAAATTACCACTTCGAGGAAAACGTTTTGAGTCGATAGAAGCCATAAAAAAAATTTCGCTGAATGAGCTAAAGGCCATACCGCAAATAGCCTATGAAAAATGTATGGAAGACTGGGTGAAGCGTTGGAGATGTTGTATTGGAAGCGATGGGGCCTACTTTGAAGGCGATAAAATAAATTTAGATGAATAATTTGTATTTTTTGTTTTATTGACAAATTCCCGATATTTAGTACACAGAATGTATAGTTTGTACAACCATTATTGTAAAATTTGCTTTAAAAAAAGTCCCACTGGGTTTCTTGCTGGTTCTTCCCAGGACAGAGGTTTTTTCGAACCAGTGGTAAAGTAAAAAATGACTTTCAATATGAATTACACATGTGATCTATATTGAATAAAAATTATTCTATTCTATTCTATTCTATTCTATTCATGGAATACTGTTCCCATCTCTGGACTGGGGCTCCCCAGTGCCAGCTCCTTCCACTTGACCGCATCCAGCGCAGAGCGGCTCGAATCGTCGACGACCGAGTCCTTTCCGATCGGCTCGATTCATTGGCGCTGCGAAGAGATGTTGCATCTCTTTGGATTTTCTTTCGCATTTACCACGGGGAGTGCTCTGAGGAATTGTTCTGATTAATCCCAGCCGCCAAATTTCACGAACGCACATCGCGGCAGAACTCCCGATACCATCCACATCATCTGGATGATTGGCGGTCCACCACTGTGCGATTTAGAAGATGTTTTCTTCCTCGCACAACTTCCTTGTGGAATAGTTTACCACCAGCGGTTTTTCCTGACTGATACGACTTAGGGACCTTCAAGAAAAGAGCCCATTCCTTTTTAAAAGACCGGCAACGCATCTGCAATTCCCCTGGTGTTGCGGTTGTTCATGGGCGGCGGTAGTCACTTATCATCAGGTGAGCCGCATGCTCGTTTGCCCCCTCTCCTATAAAAAAAAGATGGATGGGCATTATTCCATCCTTCCCACTTGTCTTATATGGTTTAAAGGAGTCAACAGCCCACTGCACCAGGTTTGGCCTTATTATCTACAACCCTACACCAGTCCTCGTTACAAGGCCTTCGTAGGGCTCTGAAAGAGTTCGAGGCCAGAGTCATATGTGACCCTAGGAAATGGGTTGACGCTAGTAACTCCAGTGTTTCCGTTTCACTATTAGTGAAGTTACCATCAGACTTTTTAAGAAGCCCGATCTGATTAGGTTTAGCTTTCGATAGCATTTTGTGTAGTCTTGCACTGCGAGGCAAAGACTCAAATTCCTCGCATAGCTTCCTCTACGATGCTCTCTTAGCTTTCCTAATTTTTTATTATAATTGGTTGGGCTGCACCATAAATATCCCATTCTTTGTTTTTTTTAGCCCTATTGAATAGTTTCCTGGTCTTTTCCCTAAGCTGCTTTAGCTTAGTATTCCACCAAGGAACTTTTCGTGGTGAGGTCTTGTTTTTGACGGGACAACTGTCTTCAATAGCTTCACGGATACCTACGGTTATCGTCTCCGCCGCTAACAACAGACCTTCAATCGTTTTTATGCTTTTAGGAAACGTTTCCAAATTCCTCCTTAGGCTATCTCTGTAGACATCTCAGGAGGTCGCTTTTGGATCCCTGAAAGCAACAGTTTCATAAGTTGGTCCTCCCTAATCACAAACATAATGTGTCTGTGATCAGACATCGAGATTTCACTACTAACATGCTTGTCAGCAATCCGCCTGGATATGTTATTGGTAGCAAAGGTTATATCTAAAACTTCCTGCCTAGCATGCGTTACAAAGGTTGGTGTACACCCTAAGTTTAGGCTTACCAGGCGATTGGATTTGAGAAAGTCAAAAGGTAACTTACCTCTTTCGTTGATGTTAGTGTTTCCCCATGCTGTATGGTGAGCATTAGCATCTCATCCCACCACAAGTTGGGCATTTTGCTTATGGGCGACTCCGCCACTCGCTGTAACTCTATGGCAGGATCTGGGTTCTCTCCGGGAAGATAGGCTGAGCAAATGATTACTCTGGCCCCTGCGCATTCCTTACGATTTATAAAGGCTGTAACCAGTCGTCATTACAATACTCTGGAACAACTAAAAGTTCAATATTTTTATTGTAGATTATACAAACTCTGGGTTTACTGCCTTTAGTATTGACTAAGATCTTACCAGCAGTCGACAATCCCAGAACTTGACCGTTGGCCACCTAAGGCAGCATAAGGGCGAGGATGATGTTATCCTCTGCGAAGCAAACCTCTACCACGGCAGATGCAGCTGCTGCAAGGTGAAGATTTGCCTGGAGGACCCTCGTCTTACCCTTGGGATTGGCCATTTATGAGCGTGGGGGGAGGGGGGGGGAGGGGTCGTTTTCGCCTGCCTAGGACGAGGACGTCCTCTTGACCCCCGCCGTACTTTTGGGTTTTCCGCTCCCACCTCCCTTCCGCCTACCCCCTGCCGACACCAGCGGAGGCCTTCGGATCGAGGCGAGATTTGCGCCTTGGGTCACAGTCACTCTCGCTGACGTCGTTCCGGTCTCACCCCTCGAGGTGGAGGGCTGGGGTGATTAGAGTTGGGGCGGTACAGGCTCCGTTGCCGTATCAGAGCCTCCCCTGACCTTAAAAGTTATCATTATAAAGCCAAAGACGACTCTGCCGCCCGCCGCGCAGAAAGCTCCCGCAGATTGGTCGTCAAGAGAAAAGGTTACTAGGAACCCATTCTCCTAGTCCCTACAGTGAAGGATCCTCCAGAGCTCAGTATGGAGCGCTGCATTTTGTGCCCTTAACAGCACAGCCGCCTCCTCTGGAGAGGTAGCTTCGCTGCGGGGCAGAAAGGTAATGCCCAGTTGAGGCTTAGACAGTTCGCTTTCGAGTATTATCGAGAGCTCATTTTTTTTTTATATAATCGGGTGACAAACGAGCACACAGTCCACCTGATGGTAAGTGGCTACTGTGACCCATAGACATCTACATCTATCCTCAATAAAGACTCAAGATGCAGATGCGTTGTCACCCGTGAGGACTAAGATGGAATGCCTCTTTGCCGGTAAAAAGGGTCTCCGGTTCTCTACACTCACCATACGAAACACAGCAGCGTTAAGCTGCTATTTTACGCTGGTTTTCTGTGAGAGCGTGGTCCTTCCCCGGTCGAGCCGACCCATTCGTGCTACAACCATAATATAGCTGCAGCATGGCTCTACCACGTAAGATAGTGCCGGCCAGTGTTTTAGTTTTCCGATTTCACCCGCAATCCAGTTTTGACTTACCTTATTTAGGCACGTTACCAAAATCCAATCTGGCTTGTGGGTGAAACCCGAAAATTTTGGTCCCATTCCCGGCTGCGCTCCACAGGCCTTCTTAGCAATAGCCTGCGTTAGTGTCCGGTGGACCAGCCGCATCTGCTCCACGCTCATTGGATTCGAGTTGCGAATTCCTACACGCGCTTAGCCAGCTACGGCACTGAAGTTGAGCTTCTTGTCCCCCGTTGCCAGGTTCACAGATTTCCTGGGCTGGTCTTTGGGGGACTCATCCTCAGACCAACTGCGTTTTTTTGCCTTCGGAACTGGGGGAGATTTGGGCAGAAGGATTTCGTCCCAGGGCTTCTGGCAGAGAGAGAGGGCCTCTTCGGCTCCTATATCTTTCTCTTCGGTAGCTTTTCCATGCTGCCCCACTAAGCTTATAAGGCCTAGTGAACTTTTTCTTTTCCTCCCCCTGGTTCGTTTCCGACTGTGGTTCGGCTGCAGACATGCTCTCCACTTCTCGGCTCGTCCCAGGTTGGGACGTAGGGTTGCAGGGTGTTGGTGAAGTTAAAAGAGCCTCTTCCAGACCTACAGTCAGTTCCATTAAAAGAGAGTTAATCTTCTCAAAATGACGATATTCGTCCATTTTGTTCCCACGAGTAGCTGGGGAAAAATTTGGTCACCCTCGACAGAGCTACGCAGCTCCGTAGGCACCGTTCACAAAAATAATATAAAAAGGGGGTGGGATAAAAAGAAATAAAAATGAGGATAGTCTGAGTGTTTCTGTTCTGTTTCCTATTGAACCAGACCAATTAACAGGCGGCAACCACGTGAAGGAAGAACTCCTCAGACATGCCCTGGGGATCAACACGACCTGCGCTCTCCCCCAGAGCCATTCGCCAAACTACTCGCCGGATAAGAGAGCAGAATAGGTGTTAATCTAGTTCTACTGATAACTCGCCGTGTATTGGCGGTTAAGAATATCCACTACCCCATATCTTCCCGTGGGTGTCGTAAAAGGCGACAAAGGGAAACAGGCAGGGGATGGGCAGCAGCATCTTCCTGATAACAGCAAAAATACAATAAAAAAACTGCGGGTGCCAACCCGCTCGGCAAGCGTGGCAACTATGGCTAATACCCCCAAATGGATAAAGTTACAAACTAAGAGACGGCGCCAATCATCCCCCCATGATGAAAGTTACGAAGAGACGGCCCTCCAGTCCCCGCCGGCCCCGCTATTCCTGGCTACGCTGGCGACCATGGTAACGGCGGGGCAGGGGGTGCTTAGAATCGCCGGTGGAGGTTCGGTTGCCACCTACGACGACTCGACCTGGCAATATACAACGCACGCACCCTGAGGACTGACGAGAAGATTGTGGAGCTGGAAGAAGAGATAGACAACTTACGCTGGCATATTATAGGATTATCCGAAGTCCGAAGAGAGGGGGAGGAAACGGTAATCCTCGAATCCGGCAACTTGCTCTAATACCGGGAGGGCGACCATCTGTCCCAAGGCGGTGTCGGATTTATCGTCCACAAGTCTCTTGTTAACAACGTTGTAAATATTGAGTGTGTCGACGAGGGTTGCGTACCTTATACTCAGAATCATCAAACGGTATTCGCTGAAGGTCATACAGGTTTACGCACCAACCTCGGCACACCCCGATGAGGAAGTGGAGGAAAAGTATGAGGATATCTCTAGAGCCATACATTCCTCCAAAACCCAATATACGGTGTTAATGGGAGACTTCAATGCAAAACTAGGCACAAGAGAGAATGGTGAGCTGAAAGTAGGGCAATTTGGAATAGGGCAACGGAACCCAAGGGACCAGTAGCTGGCCGACTTCATGGAGAAAGAGGGACTCTTTATGATGAACTCTTTCTTCCAGAAGCGGCCCCACAGGAAGTGGACCTGGTCGGGCCCTGACGGTTCGACAAAAAAATGAGATTGACTTCATTATGACGACCAGACGACAACTGTTCAGTGATGTCTCAGTGATCGCGAGGGTGAAAGCCGGCAGCGATCACCGAATGGTTAGAGGCACACTGAACCTAAACGTTAAGTTGGAGAGGTATCGTCTAATGAAGTCAACGCTCCGTCCCCCTCGTGCTGTAATCCAAAGTCCCGAAACCTTTCAGCTCGAGTTACAAAACCGTTTTCAGTGCCTAGAAGACTGCAATGAAGTGGACGATATGAATGACAAGCTCGTGGAAACTATTCATGCGGTCGGAGCTAAGTTCTGCAAGACCCACCGCAGAAGAACACAAAAACTCTCCGATCACAGTCTTAATCTCATGGTTGTTAGACGGGAGATGAAGCTACATTCTTCAACAGATTTGACAGCATACAGGCAACTGAACAGACGGATCTCCAAATTCATGCGGCGGGACTTACGCAACTTCAGTACAGCTCGTATTGAAGAAGCGATCGAGCGGAACCAAGGCTCCAAAGTCTTTGCCAGAGATCTGTCTGCCAGAAAGAGCCAACTGTCAAAGCTGAAGACAGAATGTGGCAGCATCGTTTCCGGGGCACCTGAGATTTTGAATGAGATTGAGAGGTTCTATGGGCAGCTGTACACGTCATCGTTGGAGCCACACGCAAGTGTAAGTAACGATCCAAGAGCGAGTCTTATCCGACATTATTCCGATGATATCCCGGACGTCAGTCTGAGCGAGATTAGAATGGCTCTCCAGCACCTTAAAAACGGCAAGGCCCCAGGCGAGGATGGAATTACAGCGGAGCTTCTGAAAGCGGGTGGAAAACCGGTGCTTGAAGTCCTTCAGAAGCTCTTTAATTCCGTCCTCCATGGTGGCATTACACCGGAGGCGTGGAGCAGAAGTGCGGTGGTCTTGTTCTTCAAGAAAGGCGACAACGCTCTCTTGAAGAACTACATACCGATTTCTCTTCTGAGCCGCGTCTACGTGATGTTTTCGAGAGTCATTACGAATCGCGCGCAGACTTGATGACTTCCAGCCTCCCGAACAAGCCGGTTTCCGAAAGGGCTTTAGCACCATAGACCACATGCATACCCTTCGGCAAATTGTACAGAAGTCCAAAGAGTACAATTTGCCACTATGTCTGGCGTATGTGGACTATGAGAAAGCCTTTGATTCCGTCAAAATTTGGGCGGTGCTGCAGTCCCTTCAGCGGTGCCAAGTTGACTGTCGGTATATCGAAGTGCTGAAGTGCTTGCACAGTAGGGCTACGATGGCTATCCGAGTACAGCACCAGAGTACGAAACCTATCCAATTGCAGAGGTGTAAGACAGGGTGACGTCATATCCCCGAAACTCTTCACCGCTGCATTGGAAGACGTTTTCAAGCTTCTGGACTGGAAAGGTTACGGTATTAACATCAATGGCGAGTACATCACTCACCTTCGATTTGCCGACGATATAGTCCTTATGGCAGAATCGCTGGAGGACCTAAGCACTATGCTCAATGACCTCAATAGTGCTTCCCAACGGCCTATCCGTTAAGTCTTCAGATGAACATGGATAAAACAAAGATCATGTTTAATGTCTATGTCACACCTATGCCGGTAGTTGTTGGGAGCACTAAGCTCGAAGTTGTTGACTAGTATGTTTATCTGGGACAAATAGTCCGAGTAGGTAAGTCCAACTTCGACCGAGAGGTCAATCGACGGATTCAACTCGGTTGGGCATCGTTCGGGAAATTACGGCACATCTTCTCGTCAGGTATACCTCAAAACTTGAAAACGAGACTGTACAACAGTGCGTGTTGCCATTGATGACATACGGAACTGAGACGTGGTCCTTCACTGCTGGCCATATGAGGAAGCTCAAGGTCACTCAGCGAGCTATGGAGAGGGCTATGCTCGGGGTTTCTCTGCGTGATAAAACTTAGAAATGAGGAGATCCTCAGTAGAACCAGAATAACCGACATAGCCCAACGGATTAGTAAGCTGAAGTGGCAATGGGCCGGCCATATAGCGCGAAGAACCGACAACCGATGGGGAAAAAAGGTTCTCGAGTGGCAGCCTCGTACCGGCAGGCGAAGTGTTGGGCGTCCCCCCACTAGATGGAGTGACGACCTAGTAAGATATGCAGGAAGTCGATGGATGCAGGTGGCTCAGGGCCGTGCTTTGTGGCATTCCTTGGGGGAGGCCTATGTTCAGCAGTGGACTTGTGAAGGGCTGTAATGATGATGATGATGATGACTGATGATGTGAAAATATGAGAATTAGGAGTAGACTAACCCCCGCCCCCCGAGAACCCATCTTCCCTATCGGTTGTAGATTCATTGAGCTGTATGGCCGGCCTATTGGCACTTTTACGTAGTGTCTCTCTTTTGCCGGTTACTCTGGTTCTGGTTCAGCTTGCTGAGCCCTAAGCTTCTCTATACGGCCAGACTACGACGCAGATCCATATGTCATCACTGGAACCGTGGCAATATACACTGGTTGTACTCTTGTTTTAAGTATTGAAGAATACGTGGCGAAATATATGTAAAAATGTCTTCGAAATATTTTTTTTAGTACTCAGACATGCAAGTTTCCTCACGATGTTTTCCTTCACCGCCGAGCACGTGGTAAATCAGCACCTAATATTGCAATTAAAAATTTCATTGGTGCCGGCGGGGATCGAACCCGGGTTACTCGCGTACTGTGAAGCTTACAGCGAGCGCTAACCATCTGAGCTATCACGGCGAAATATATGTCTAATATATAATATGTCTATGATTTTCCGAACGCTACCCAACCAAGTTGGATTATTTAGGAGTCCTTGCAAAGGTGCGGCGATACTTCACGCCTTCATACTTTATATAAAGCGCAAGTCCGGTCGTGCATGGAGTATTGCTGCCATATATGGCCTGGTGCTGCAAAATACCACCTAGCAGCTTTCGACTCAATGGAAAGGAGTGGCTTGGTGACTCAAATTTGGTTAAAACCAATCTTGCCAGCCTCGCACAGGCGCAAAGTAGCTTTCGGTTTTCTACAGGATGCATTTCGAAGTGTTCGCAAGAATTGCATAATTTAATTCATCCCTCTCTCTTCCATCATCCGACAACCAGACGATCGGCCAGCCTCCACCCTTGTTGTTGTTGACTTATCACGCATTCGAACCTAAAACGGTTAGCTACATCGCTTGTGACGCGTACAACAAAGGAGTGGAATAAGTTGCAAGCATCTTTGTTTCCATCCGATTACGATGTTGGTATCTTCAAGGCAAGAGCGAATAGGGTTTTGTTAAGTCGGTGCGCTTCACCATCTTAGGCTACATCACCACTTACCATCAGGTGGGATTGTAGTTAAGCGCTGATTTGGTATAATAAAAAAAGACCTATCCGTCAGGAAGTACTATTGAGGTTATTGAGCATAGTGCTTGGGTCCTTTAGCAATTCTGCCATAATGAAAAATACTATATCGTAGGCAAGTCGAAGGTAAGTGATGTATTTGCCATTGAAGATGACATCGTATTATTTCCATTACAGTAGCTTGAAAATGTCTTACAACGCGGCGGTATTTTTTCGAGAATATAGGTGTAAGTGTGATGTAGTGGTCTTGTTCTTAAAGAAATACTACCCACAACGCTCTATCGAAGAACAGACCGATTTCCTTTCTGAGCCGCGTTTACGTGCTGTTTTAAAAAGTCATTAACAATCAACTCGCACGCAAACTTAACGACTTCCAGTTTCCGAAGATTCTAATCTAACCTAATGCCTAGCCATAAACCACATGCATACTTAATAATATGCATTTTTTATTTTCTTAAGTACCGAATACGTATTTATATTTACAAAATAGATAGATTTCTTTTTAAATGTTGTTAAGGCCTCTTTTTGGGTAGACAGTGCCTGATTTAGAGTTCCGACAGCCCTAAGCTAACTAAAGGGTTTTTCAATCAAGGCGGGTTGAAGGTTGAAATAAAATAAAACAAGCTGTGTGTGAGGTATTACCAAAATCTTTTTTTATTTGAAAGGCCTACATGTGCCATTAAGTGTGGAATATGACATCGTTCGAATGCCCGCCTCGACTTCCTACAGTGGCACAGATCCGAGTGGTCCAATATTCTAAAGAAAGAAAGAAAGAAACATTTATTTGCAGAGAATACAGGTGGTACCAGATTTAACAGCGGTGCATAGTTCATGCTATATTCTGCCTTTAATAGGCATGCAAATATTTATAATTACCGTAAAACCGTACAACTTTGCCCAAATTTCTTGCGATTTTTTATTCTACTTTAAATATTTTTTAAAACAATATTATTTTCAATTTGTAATTGCGCTACACCATTGATAATTGTATTATTCTTTGCATAGAATTTATGATAATATCAAGACAATTAATGTTTATGTACTAAAAACCTTAATTTGGACGGCGGGCCAAATATGTAGAACATTTTACAAGTTTGCCCATTTTGCAGAAACCTCCGTAACTTCGTTATTTTATACTTTAAAAACGTTAGATTTAGGGGTCATTTTAGTAAAATAATCAACCTATCATAGGATCTTAATACTAAACGTCAAAAGTTCATTTTAGCTTTAAAATTTGAGTGAGCAAAGTCGCAACAATTTTTTTGCAATTTTTCATTCAAATGAAAGGTTGAACTAGGGTTGTCACTTTTTTATTGATAAAAGTACGGTGTACGTAGGTAAGTTATGATCACGTAACTTGCTCTTAAACATTAATCTAAAACTATTGAAACAATCATATGGTCCCCACTCACGGTCAGTTAAACTGTTCAGTTTAACTGACGTACATCCAAAAACTGACCGTGAATGTGAAATCTTAAGTTGAAATTTTTAACTGAAGGCAACACACGGATTTTATTCGGGCGTGCTGTCAGTTAAACTGCTCCGTTGAACTGAAGTACATCCAAAAACTGATCGTGATGTGAAATCTTAAGTTAAAATTTTTAACTGACGGCAATCCACGTATTTTTCCGGGCGCACCGTAATCCGCTGGCTTCAGTTCGTTTTCATTATTGGTAAGTACATACTTTCTTACTACTTTCTTAGTAGCTTTTATATATATTTTATAATTTTTTATAACATTCTTTATGATTTTATATTATTTTATATATTTTTTTCATTCAAAAAAAACGTTACCCCCACACTAGGATTTTCTCCTATATCGTGGAGGCAGTTTACAAACACAAATTGCACAAGGACAATCATCCAGACCCGGAACAATCATTTGTAGGCCATACAAATACTTGTTCCGTGCGGGATTCGAACCCGCGCCGCAATTCATTGCTAAGCCACTGCGCCACCGAGCCGTCATATATATTTAGAGAAGTTGCTTTGACAGAGGATGGAGACCAAGGTGATGGTAATGATGTCACCTTCCTTATAGTGGACTCAGAAGGTGGGTAAAGGATCTCAGTGATGCTACTACGTGGACTCATTTTCAATTAGGTAAATGGAGACCTAGATGACTGTGATGATATCACCTTTATGTTGGTGCTATCCGAAGGTGGGTATAGGATCTCAGTAACGACACTAGATAGAAAGACCGCGTTTGAACTCATTTGAATGGGCTCATAAAGACCTAGGTGACTGTTAGACCTCACCTTTTTGATGGTGCAATCCGAAGGTGGGTATAGGGTCTCAGTGGCGGCACTAGATAGAACGGTCGTGTTTGAACTCATTTAAAAGGGCTGATAAAGATCAAGATGACTGTTATGACTTCACCTTTCTGATGGTGTAATCCGAAGGTGGATATAGGATCTCAGTGGCGGCACTAGATAGAACGATCGTGTTTGAACTCATTTGAAAGGGTTCATAAAGACCTAGTTTAATGTGATTATATTAACTTCATGATGGTGAACAAAGAAGGTGGGGTGAAAGATCTCAGTTATGCCACTTCGAAACACCATCGTGTTTGGGCTCATTTGGAAGGGCTCAAGAAGTAACTACACAAATAATATAAATATAATAAATAGTACAAACAGTATTATTACTCACTTTATAATGTTTTCAGGCAATTAAAAGCAGCAAAACTCCTAAGTAGGTACAAAATTAGAAATCGACCATATATTTTACAGGCAATAAAAAAAAGGCAGAACGGAAAAAGCATAACCAACTACAACCAGAAGACGAAAATATATGTATACTTCAAGAAAACCTACAAGCACCATTAGCACCAATTCCTATAAATGACCAAATTACCTGTACGCAGTATTTAGAATTGAATGATTTTTGACTGATTTATTACACGAATACTACACATTTAATAAAACAAACTTTACGGATTTTATTTTGTATAACTTATTTTAATTCATGACGTTTGTGTGCTTCAACTTTAGTATGTAACACGTCGAGAGCTCAATTAGATAAACATAAAAAGCTAGGCCATCCTAACTATTTCCGTTACTGAAAACCGATAAGCATTATCTGGTCATCATAAGACCTTCAGAATGTGCCCATGCCCACGGGGTTTTTTTGGGTTCACCGTAACCGGAGTGCAAGTTAGTATCAGTGGGGTGTCGCCCGCTCTACAGATCGGTAATTTAATAAACAGATAAAAATAAATAACACATTTATTATATAAATAAAATTTACCATAATGAGTAAAATTATCATAATATCTGACCCATTTCTTAAAAGTGTTTTAATACTAACCTTATCATGAAAAAAATATCTTTTGAAGTGTTAATATATCGGAAACGTTATTTATATACATATATACCTATATACGGAACGGATTTCATTTCTCGATCGATGAAGCCGCAGCCGTGCGCGTTTAGTTGACGTGACTCCTATAAATTAAAAATATCATTTCATATCTATTAACTAGCTGTTCCCCGCGACTTCGCCGTGTAATTTATTACGATTGGATTTCATGGGTTTTAATTTTTTGCACGGAACCCTAATTCTTTTTCTAAACTAAAATTAGCCTAAGTTCCTCCATATAATATCCGTTATCTGCACTGAAAGTCTCGTCAAAATCGGTTCAGCCGATTCGGAGATTAGCTGGAACAAACAAACAGACAGACAAACAGACACAAAGAAAGATAGACAAAGATTTTAAAAATTGTATTTTTGTTATAAGTACAGTATGTATTTTCATATGTATTTAGTAAAAAACTGTTATTTTGACATTACAAATAGACACTTTAATTTTATTTGTTTGTATAGATATATATTAATAGACAGAAAATGCTATTAAATAAGATTTAGGAATAATTAAATATCATTTAATTTATCTATATGTATATGATATTTTATAGGAGTCACGCAAACCAAACGCCCACAGCCACGCCCCACGTTTGAACTAGGACTGTTGCTAAAATATCGATATATCGAAAAATCTATTTTATTATTTAGAAATATCGATATTTATTTTTAATATTTTTGACGCCATATGTTGAAATATAAGTTTGATATTGAAATATAGATATACGACAGTCGATATATTTTTTTAAATAATTTAATTTTTTATTTTTTCACGTAAATCATTTAATCTACAACACCATCGTAAACTTAAATCCTAATTCTTGATGGACCCAATCTACTATACTTTATTTACACTATATTATGTTTTTCATTTTTCCCCAGTTTATTTATTTGCTTATTATCTTAAAAAGAAATGTAATTTTGTAAAGTATATCTCTGTGATATTAAAATCACTATAATCTATTAAACTTAAAAGTACTACTTTACTTACTGTGAGTTTTGGCAGGAGCTTGACCATTGACGGATGGTTGCTACTATTTTATCGTTTAAATAATCGTTTGAAGTGGATTTTTATCAAAGTGATGCGATTATGTGTATTAAGTGTCTGCACATGTGAGCTATTAGAGAAAACGACGAAATAAGTGCTTCGATGTTGGTATAAGCCTCAAGTTATTTTAATCGTTTAGGCGTCTTATGATTTTATTTAATTCCGTGCTATCAGAAATAGCTGTTAAATACTTGATTTCTTCAGCTGCATCCAAAGCATCTGAACGAATTACTTCTACAATCAATCTTTTAGTGCCCAATAATTTGAGTATTGAAACAGCTGAACATATAAAACAACGAGTATTTTTGAAAACTCTTACTGACAAATATTGGTAAACATAATTGTCTTATTTAAATTAAACAATAATTCAAGTTAAAGTTACAGCCTATATATGTCCCAATGCTGGGCACTCCTCAGCTGGGCAGGCCTCTCCTAACTTCTGAGAGGGTTTTAGGGTAACGTCCGCCTCGCTATCCCAATGCGTGTTGGCGAACTTCACGTTTTCTGAAATTTTTATTTTATTTCTCAGACATGCCGGTTTCCTCACGATGTTTTCCTTCATTGCCGAGCACGTGGTAAATCAGCACTTAAAATTGCAATTAACAATTTCATTGGTGCCGGTGGAGATCGAACCCGGGTTGCTCGCGTACTGTGAAATTTACAGCGAGCGCTAACCATTTGAGATACCATGGCTCTTTAATAATTAGATTGTAGTTCTTAGTAAAGTAATTACTAAGAACTATAACCTAATATTTTCATACATATATAATTTAATTTGTTTAATAAATATACTAAATTATAAACTGTGTCAATCATTTTTAAGCAGTAAGCATCAATATATCGCTTACGTTTCCGATATATCAAATTCCGATTTTGATATATTTATAATTATCGATATATTGAAAATCCGCTATTTTAAAAATATCAACAGCCCTAGTTTGAACTGATCAGTTGGAATGATCAGTTGAACTGACCGTGTGTGTTGAAATTTTTTTGGATTAAATCCGTTTGAAGTCATCAGTTGAACTGATGTCAGTTTAACTGACATCAGTTCAACTGATGACTTCAAACGGAATTACTCCAAAAAAACTTCAACACACACGGTCAGTTCAACTGATCAGTTCAAACTAGGGCTGTTAATATTTTTAAAGGACTAGGAGGAAAGACTTCAAAAAAGGAGGAGGTACTCAATTCGACTGTTTTTTTGTATGTTACCTCAGAACTTTTTTCTAGGTGAATCGGTTTTAATGATTCTATTTTTATTTTAAAGTTGGTGCTTATAATTTATACATCCCATAGAAATATGATCAAGATCTGACCAGTGGTTTTGGAGTTATCCTTAATAATGCGTATTAGTATTGAAGTCGGTTGTACAAAACTTTTAATTTCATTTGTTGTCTGTCTTCCTCTCTTTTTAAAAAACGTTACCTCCACACTAGTATTTTCTCCTGTATCGCAGGGACAGTTTACATACATAGAACAGACCCAGAACAATTATTTGTAGGCCATACAAATACTTGTTCCGTCCGGGCACCATCAGAAAGGTGAGATCATAACAGTCATTTAGATCTTTATGAGCCTTTTCAAATAAGTTCAAACACTATCGCTCTATCTAGTGCCGTCACTGAGATCCAATACCCACCTTCGGATTGCACCATCAGAAAGATGAGGTTATAACAGTCATCTCGGTCTTTATGAGCCCTTTCAAATAAGTTCAAACACGATCGTTCTATCTAGTGCCGTCACTGAGATCCTATACCCACCTTCGGATTGCACCATCAGAAAGATGAGGTTATAACAGTCATCTCGGTCTTTATGAGCCCTTTCAAATAAGTTCAAACACGATCGTTCTATCTAGTGCCGTCACTGAGATCCTATACCCACCTTCGGATTGCACCATCAGAAAGATGAGGTTATAAAAGTAACCTAGGTCTTTATACGACCTTTCAAATAACTTCACACACTATCGTTCTATCTAGTGCCGTCACTGACATCCTATACCCACCTTCGGATTGCACCATCAGAGAGGTGAGGTTATAACAGTCATCTCGGTCTTTATGAGCCCTTTCAAATAAGTTCAAACACGATCGTTCTATCTAGTGCCGTCACTGAGATCCTATACCCACCTTCGGATTGCACCATCAGAAAGGTGAGGTTATAATAGTTACCTAGGTCTTTATGAGCCCTATCAAATGAGTTCAAGCACGATCCTTCTATCTTGTGCCGTCACTGAGATCCCATACCCACCTTCGGATTGCACCATCAGAGAGGTGAGGTTATAAAAGTCACCTAGGTCTTTATGAGCGCATTCAAATGAGTTCAAACACGATCCTTCTATCTTGTGCCGTCACTAAGATCCTATACCCACCTTCGGATTGCACCATCAGAGAGGTGAGGTTATAAAAGTCACCTAGGTCTTTATGAGCGCATTCAAATGAGTTCAAACACGATCCTTCTATCTTGTGCCGTCACTAAGATCCCATACCCACCTTCGGATTGCACCATCAGAGAGGTGAGGTTATAAAAGTCACCTAGGTCTTTATGAGCGCATTCAAATGAGTTCAAACACGATCCTTCTATCTTGTGCCGTCACTAAGATCCTATACCCACCTTCGGATTGCACCATCAGAGAGGTGAGGTTATAAAAGTAACCTAGGTCTTTATACGAACTTTCAAATAAGTTCAAACACGATCGTTCTATCTAGTGCTGTCACTGAGATCCTATACCCACCTTCGGATTGCACCATCAGAAAGATGAGGTTATAACAGTCATCTCGGTCTTTATGAGCCCTTTCAAATAAGTTCAAACACGATCGTTCTATCTAGTGCCGTCACTGAGATCCTATACCCACCTTCGGATTGCACCATCAGAGAGGTGAGGTTATAAAAGTAACCTAGGTCTTTATACGACCTTTCAAATAAGTTCAAACACGATCGTTCTATCTAGTGCCGTCACTGAGATCCTATACCCACCTTCGGATTGCACCATCAGAGAGGTGAGGTTATAACAGTCACTTACGTCTTTATAAGCCCATTCAAATGAGTTCAAACACGATTCTTCTATCTAATGCCGTCACTGAGATCATATACCCACCTTCGGATTTTTACCATCAGAGAGGTGAGATTATAAAAGTCACCTAGGTCTTTATGAGCCCATTCAAATGAGTTCAAACGCGGTCATACTATCTAGTGTCGTCACTGAGATCCTATACCACCTTCGGAATGCACCAACATAAAGGTATTATCATCACAATCATCTAGGTCTCCATTTACCTATTTGAAAATGAGTCCAAACACTGTGAGAGTTCTAGCATCACTGAGATCCTTTACCCACCTTCTAGTCCACCATAAGGAAGGTGACATCATTACAATCACCTTGGTCTCCATTCTCCGTCAATACAACTTCTCTAAATATGTAAAATAATATAAAATCTAAACAGCATACAAATAATGTAAGTAGCTACTAAGAAAGTATGTACTTACCAATAATGAAAACGAACTGAAGCCAGCGGATTACGGTGCGCCCGGAATAATACGTGGATTGCCGTCAGTTCAAAATTTTAACTTAAGATTTCACATTCACGATATGTTTTTGGATGTACGTCAGTTCGACTGAGCAGTTTAACTGACAGCACGCCCGAAAAAATCCGTGTGTTGCCTTCAGTTAAAAATTTCAACTTAAGATTTCGCATTCACGGTCAGTTTTTGAATGTACGTCAGTTAAACTGTTCAGTTTAACTGACCGTGAGTGGGGACCATTAGAAGTATTTTAAAGCAAATGCTTACTAGCTTTAAAACAAACAATACCTATAGGTAATATTAAGCTTAATATCAACTCTTAATATAAACGTTGACTCATATAAATCTATATTGAAGAGAATTATTTCTAAAACAAACAATATAATACTATAGATTAACAGTACCTCTTAGCATGTCTAAGTAATAGGAATGAAACATTTATTAGCCTTATCAAAATTAAATAAAATATAACTTAATTTTACTTTTCTAACTGCTTGCAGTTATACTACAGAAGTGATACAAAACAGAGACCTGTACTATACCTGTGATTGGACTGTTTCACAAATATAGTGCAGATCTATGTTTTCAATGACTTATATATTAACTTAAATCTATATATAGTAAAGTCAACATTATATTTTTATGGCAGTAGCAATTAATATCAACAACGCAAAATAAAACGACTAATAAAACAAACTAGTAAAAATCAACAATAATCTTCGGGGTGCTTCTTGAGGTTAATTATTCTTAAACAACCTAGGAATATTTTTTGTGAAATTACCTTATTGCAGGAAAATTTCGAGAAGAGCTTTGCGACACTAAAGTAGTGATACAAAACAAAGACCTGCACTATACCTGTGATTGGACTGTGTTTCACAATTTATAGTGCGTGTCTGTTTTAAATGACCTATATATTAACCTAAATCTACATACAGTAAAGTCAACATTATATTTTTATGGCAATAACAGTTAACATAAACAATCCAAAATTAAACGACTAATAAGACAAACTAGTAAAAAATCAACAATAATCATCGAGGTACTTCTTGAGGCAAATTATTCTTAAACAACCTAGGAACATTCTTTGTGAAATTACCTTATTGCTGGAAGATTTCGAGAAAAGCTTTGCGTGTTGGCAATTCCATATAAATAAATTAAAATATTTTATTATTGTATATTGTAGGAAGAATTAAAGGTAACATCAAACAATATTTGGCCTCGTCTAGAAATACTTGGTGGAGGTAATACTATTTCCACATCATCACGATTCACTTCACTCACGTCCTCCACATTCGGATACGTAAAAATCACTTTGCCATCTTTTGCATTTTTCACTTTTCTTGCAAATTTTACCGTAGGAGTACTATTTTTTATATATAAAACACGGCCGACAAAGTGCTTAATGCTTTTTTTTGTCGCAAATTTTACAATTACCCAGTCCTCTTCTCGTAAATCTACATCGCTTGTAAAATAGGTGATATCATTGAATCCAAAGGGTGCAGTGAAGTTTTCTGGCTCACTTGTTGTCTATCTCTTGTAAACATGTTGATACATATTCATCAAATGTCTCATATTCCGAATCATCTGTGTTTGCAATGCTCAGAATATCCGATTCAGAACTCGTTTCACAATAATATGATCTCAATTTCTTCCGTTTCGCTACCTTTGTTTTTCTTCCATTAGCTAAATTTTCTCGTTTTCTTTTATTTTTTTCATATAAGACCACATTACCATTTTCATTGCCCACTTTCTTCGTAAGAATTTTCATCTGTAAAGCTGATTTCCCGATGACTTCAGTACCTAATTTTATTTTTTTCTTGATGTTCTTCATTTGCTTAGGGGTTACTTTAACATCTGAGGTTATTATAACTTTAGATTTAGATGAACTATTCGTTACAGATCGTAAACAATCTGGAATATCATTTTCAGCATAAGCTACAAAAGGCTTATTCTGGCTGTCATTTATCATTTTTTTATTTAATACACAGACATCGGAAAGCTGAGCGTTAGTATCATGCGCTGGTGAACTTAAATGAATGTTGATAATTTTGATACTAAGTGCATCAAGTGTGGATGGATTATAGACTACCGGTGAAAATCGGGGTCGTAGTGCTGGTTTTGCCCAAGCGATGATTTCTGAGGTCGACGGCATATCGTATTTAATCGTTTCCTCCCTTCTTATCACTTCACCTGTAATTTCATCTAAGTATATCTCATTTTCTGTATCCCACGATGCCATAATATCTTCTGTCTCTCTTTCTTGGTTTATCTTTATTGTATCTTCCTTATTTTTTCTTACAGATGATTTTTTTCGTACTGTTAGTAGAATATTTACTTTCGAAATATCATCAGCACATACCGACTTTCCGGGTTCTGTGCGTAATTTCTTATTTCTTTTTACTTGCATTGGCTTAGCAGCCCTTGATTCCTTGAGATAATCCAATAAAGTCGTATCAAATCCATATTCTGAATCCTCGAAATACTCTGGGATTCTCTTAAAAACATTTCGTGGATTTACAGGCCATATTCCTGTGGCTCTGAAGCCACTTATTATGTTATGGCTTTCTTTATGTTTCATATTTTCTAGTAATTGAGCCAAAAGTTTTGGAAAGTGTTTTTTGTTCAAGGTAGTTTGTCCAGGATTCTTCCATTTGTAATCCAACAAGATCTTTTTCCACTCTCTTTTTAGTGGGCCAAAGTATGCTACATCCAGCGGTTGTGTTAGGTGAGTGGAGTTTTGTGGTAAAAATACCAACCTTATATTGTGTTTTTCACACAATTCCACAACTTCAATATTTATGTGGGAAGACGAATTATCACCAATGACTACTTTTGGCCCGGAAATTTGTCTCGCCCAGTCAGCCACTATAGTTTTGAAATAATCTTCAAATGAAGAAGTATCAAACCAACCTGATTTCGAACAGTTATATCTGGTTCCAGCTGGTCCTCCTTCTAGCCACTCTGAATATAAATTTGAAGCTTTATAAACCACATATATTGGTAGACATGTCCCAGCTGCACTTGCAGTAAACATAATAGAAATGCAACTTTTTGTGTTATTTAGAATCCTTTCAGGATGTTTGACGCCCCTTCTGAATACACATTTTGAAGTACCTGGATTGTCGGACAAGTTAGTCTCGTCGTAGTTCAGTATATTCATCGGTGGTACACCATTTAGCGTTTCACGTAAATTGGTATAAAATTGCTCCATTTCTTCCAATCCTTTCTCGGCCCGTACTTTTTTTATATTTTGGGTTGTTCTAATGGTCAATATCGAACGATGTCTGTTTAAAAATCCTTCCACCCAAGTATCACTGGGTAATTTGCCATCGAACAAATCAGTCCGTGAATTTTTTTCTACGTATTTATAGACCAACATTTTTATATCCATTTTCGACATGGGACTGCCGTAATCTGCTGAAGCTAACAACACATTTGCCAGTTTTTCTTCCTCTTCTTCAGTGAGTTTCTTTTGTCCTCCAGCTGGTTTCAAGTGAATTTTTTTAACTTTGTTCAATATCGTCCGTCGAGGGATTCCGAACCTCTTTTCTGCCTCCCGACTTGACATCCTGCTATTTTCTACCATGTCAACCGCTAATTCTAACATTTTCTCTGAATAATTTCTATATGCTCTCGATCCTAATTTTCTATTTCTTTTTCTTGTGTTTTTTGGCTTAGTATTATTCATCCTGAAAAAGAGACCTCAGTATAATTAACAAATACGCTTAACCAAAATAAGGTTATTGCACTCCTAAAAAAAACTGTATATGTATGAGAAAAAAAAAACAATTTTTTTTTTGTTTAATAGCATCAAAAATAAATACAGTTAACATAATGAGAGACTTGGTACACTGCTTAGTACCTTTAAGAGATAGCATAATGATACTTATTTAAGATGTTTCTCAGACCATTTAGCGACATTTAAACGAAAATTTACATACAAAAAAATATCTTAAACTTAATCAACCTAATTATTTTGCAAATAGGTACATTCAATACTTTTTACAACAACGTTTACTTTTTTATCATATGTATTGTATTGTAATGCGTTGTATATCCTCTCATTCTGTCAACATTGAGGTGACAACCCTAACGGTAATATTTTGGTGGGCAAAGTCGTAATGACTGCTTTAGAATAACCAATTTGACATTGCCCACCGTGATATTTTCAACTTTAAGAGATATTTCGCGTTGGATATTTGATATTTCTTGTGTGTTTATTACAAACTAACAGTGAAAAAAAACTTACTTACCTGCTGTAATTACAAATCGAGTTTTGAAGAAAGTTTTTTGCACGACTTTTGGCCCGCAAAATACACCACCAACTTCGACACAGTTTAACAGCCTAGTGAAATGACGTTAGAAAAAAACAGTTACTTAGTGTTGCCGGAGACGTATTCAAATTTGTTCCATAGATTAAATAATAAACGCAACTAAAATGTTGCCAGATTTTTTTTAATTTTTGTAAAAAGGTCCTTACTGGGCAAACTCAGATTAGTTGGGCAAACTTGTAAGGTTTTACGGTATATAAAACAATTAAAATACTATTATGTTACTTACAAAAATGTGAAGTTATGTTAGTATTTATCATAAATTATATACAAAATATTATTATTATTATTATATTTTTTTTATTATATTACATTTAATTATTATTATATATTGCTATTATTATATTACATTTTATTCAATATTACAAATAATCATATACATTAGTTTTATGTTGCATGAACTCTTGTATCGTATAAAAACACTTATCCACTAGCCATTTTCTTAACTTAATTTTAAAATATTTTAATGGAAGTTCCCGTAGACTCTTAGGCAGTTTATTAAAAACTGATATGCACATATGATATACATTCCGTTTATTTAAAGCTGTTCTACAAGATGGAATCATTATTTTAGTTGGATCTCTTGGTCTGTATTTACTAAAATGATCCCCCTTGAATTTAAAAAAAAAATCGTTATATTTCATTACAAAGACTGATACCTCAAGAACATACATGCAGGTTAATGTCAGTAAATTAAGTTTTTTAAATAAAGGTTTACAGGAGTCAAGTGGACTTGCTCCACAAATAGCTCTTAAACATTTCTTTTGTGCAATGAATGCTTGACCAACATCAGTCGAATTCCCCCATATTATTAACCCATATCTAAGGATTGATTCTACATAGCCTTTATACGCTATACCTGCAGTCTTTTCATCTGATACGGTCCGAAGCTTTCTAAGGGCATAAGAAAATCTGTTTAGTTTGAGACAAGCATCATTTACATGTTGTTTCCAATTACAAAATCTGTCCAAAGTTATACCCAAAAATTTTATGCTGTCAGCTTCTTCTATATTGTCATTTTCTATTTTTATGTTATCAGGGCGTTTACTTTTATTCGTACCAAATTTTATGAATTTTGTTTTTGACAGATTTACATTTAATTTGTTTGCTTTTAGCCATCTTAATACAGATTGTACCTCTTTACTTATTTTAATTTCGTGAGATGTATCTTGATCCTTATATGGCACTATTATAGATATGTCGTCTGCGAATAGAACACTTTGACAATTTATTGAATTTGGTAAGTCATTAATGTACAGTAAGAATAATAAAGGACCTAATACGCTCCCTTGTGGAACTCCATGTTTATTGACCCTGGATGGACCCTCTATGACTCTTCTGCATGCATTAGGCTGAATTTGAGCGATGGCCTGTGTTATGTTCACCTTTATGGCATCGTTCAGTTGTGGTTTGTTTGAATAGACCTGCAACTTCAAGAAAATCCACAATAAAAAGTCTAGCGGGGTCAAATCGCATGACCTTGGTGGTCAATTCAAATCACCCCTGCGAGGGATAAGCTTACCCTCAAATCGCTGATGGAGAGTGTCAATCTTGGCATCCGCTGTGTGGAACGTAGCGCCGTCCTAGCACATGTCGTCTAGGTCTAACACCATTATGGAATATGCGCCACTCCCCCCACCCCTCATAGGCCTGTTCTGTCTGTACCTGCCTAGCCCATAAATATATTTGAAAGTGTATTTATGGGCTAGGCAGGTAGTGTCTTCTGTCTCCTGAGGTAGTGTCTTATTTAACTCCGCTACCATGTTAAATGGTGGTGGTGGGGGGGGGGGGCTCCGGCCACCTGCACTCACCAAGCGAAACGCAGAAGGAATTTTCTACTTCACGCTGGTATTCTGTGAGATCGTGGTACCACCCCGGTTTGAGCCGGCCCATCCGTGCGACAGCAAAAGCTGCCAGGTGGCTCTACCACTGTTGCCTTTAGCGATGCTACAGTCCCTTCAGCGGTGCCAAGTTGACTGTCGGTATATCGAAGTGCTCAAGTGTTTGTACAGTAGGACTACGATGGTTATCATGGTGTACAGGACCAGAGTACAAAACCCATCAAATTTGAACATAACAATTAAATAGCTTGTTAATGTGATTTCAAACCTAATTAGATTTAACTTTCGCGGAATGGCGGGGTTGGCGAGGGTGAGTTTACTCATCCAGGTAGACGCTAGTTAAGTGACTCATTGTTAGTAGTATATATACCAAGTTTCAGCTTAATCGAGTCATTAGCTCTTTAGTTGTCAACGAGTAAACAAGACAATCGGGAAGAAACTAGTCACTATGGAGAAAATTGACTATCGCGCCGTCATTAAGTTTCTCACCAAACAAGGAAAGACACCTCAAACCATTTTTCAAGAGATCTGAGCTGTTTATGAGGACTCCGCTCCTGGGAAAACCATGATTTATAAATGGCACGCCCTTTTCAAACAAAGGAGGGATTCCATTGAAGACGACCCCTGACCTGGACGGCCGATTGAGGCTACCACGCCAGAAATAATCGAAAAAATTGAAAAACTTGTATCGGAAGATGCCCGGCTAAAAGAAAAACAGCTTGCAGCATTAGTTGGAGTATCATAAACAACCATTTTAACTAGTATGTGAAAGATGGGTTCCGAGAATGCTTTCTACGCATCAAAAACACGAGCGCGTCGAAAGTTGTCTCGAGTTTTTGGACCGTTGTGGAGAGCAAATGGGGACCTTTATGGTCCGAATTGTAACTGGCGATGAAACTTGGGTTCACCATGACGAACCTGAGTCAAAGCAAAAGTCCATGCAGTGCTATAAAAAGGCACACGCCCTCCAAAGAAGTATAAGGTGTCTCAATCGGTCGGAAAGATCATGGCGACGATCTTTTGGGATACAGAAGGTATCCTTTTGATTGATTATAAGGAACGTGATATTTCCATAACAGGAGAATACTTAAACTGCGCTTCTTTAATAGATCAATTAAAAGAAGATATTAAAGAAAAAAGGCGTGCTTCTTTTGCACGACAATGCACCCGTACACACAAGACATATTGCGATGGCTGCCATTCACCGGTGTGGTTTTGAACAACTGCGCCACCCACCCTACAGCCCAAACCTGGCGCCAAGCGACTATTGTTTCCAAAAATGAAAAACTGCGTGAGAAAAAATTTGGCGACGATGATGAAGTGAAGTCAGCAATTTCGGCCTATTTCGACGCCCAAGAAAAATCTTTTTTTAGACGGTATTAATAAGTTATTTGTCAGATCTAATAAATGTTTTAGGCTTATGGGAAAATACATTGAAAAGGAAAAATAAATGTTTCATTTCATTATCCTTCCATGTCATTCCGTACTTTTACTCCTTTCTTGTACTCCATACTTTTTGACCTCCCCTCGTATATCAGGATAAAAGGAAACTACATATTTTTGAAATCGATTTAATATTGCTATTTTACACATCGTTTTGAACTTTGATCAATCAAATGATTCCAAAAAATTGTTAAACAATTTCTCTTTCTTAAAATAACGCCAGCTCGGCGAGTTTACATCAATGTTGTCTACTGCACAACAAAATAATGGAGGCAATTTCTAATATTTCATCAACTTACGTAATAATAATCAAATGTCTAACGACAATAGAGAAATTAGATTTTTATTACGTTTTAGTTACCATTGAATATTATACCATAGACCATAATAAACGTATCAAATCTTAAAATTTTTTTGGAGCGTGTGGGATGCAACAATTTGATATTAATTTACCATATTTGTCTAATCTAATAGACTATGTACAAGAAAAGATAATGTATTAATCAAAATAATATAAACTTGTTAACAATTTTCTTCACGACCTGTAAATATAGCGAAATTATTTGAGTTTTGAACGACAGTTTAACTCAGCAAATAGTCGTCGATAATGCATCTCATCTCCTGAGTGGACACAATATCATGAGATTTTTATCATCATCGAAGTTTCATGTGCTAACACATAAATTACACAACATCGCACCACTGTTACGTATCCAAATCCATTTCAAACAATGATTACATTACATTATAAGAGCAGCAGAGTGCTGTCAAGTTCCTGCCAAATTCTTTTTATTTATGTCCAGAATTATTTACAAATGAGTTGCGAAATATAGGTTATTCTAATTTTTGGTAGTTACTAAATACTGTTCGACGAGTTGATATATATTATAAAAACGTCTCGCAATAACGATTGTCGCTTCATATCGCAATCTGTGTGACAAGCGTCGCTTATCGCTGCCAAACAGTTTTGTGGTATGAGGCTTGCAGCTATTGTAAAGCACAACGCCGTACGGGCGACAGATATTTTGTCATGTTAAAAACAATAAATAATAAATATGTTAGGTTTTAATTTTTTATATCCTTTATAGCGTCTTTCCCTACAAAAGTAGTAAAAATAGTATCTAATGACCATAAGAAACTGTTAACAATACAAGCGTTTCATTATTTTTTATTATCAGCAAAAATAATTAGCGGGTCACAATTAGTAACAAGTTTACTTTAAGAACCCTGATTTTTTTTATCAACTCTCGCCGAATAGACTTTATAAAAGTAACGAATAACAAATATTTTAGCTTTTACAAGAATGTATAACATCATTTTAATCTCCATTAAGTACAGTATGAGAAATATTTGAAATTGCCTTACAATTTATTTTAATAGAAACAATTCATTATGTAACAAATTATACAATACGTACGTCACACTGTTATTTCGTTACTAGTAAGTTCGTTACAAGGGAACATACAGATGGAAATGTCTGAGTGATTAGAAAATAGTTTTTTTTTAAAATATATTGTGCTATGTATTGTGTGAATATTTGTTATCTATACACGGGTCCGATATTTGGATATCGGTTCATCATTTGCATATGCCATGGATGTCACGTAGTGCAAAATATAATTGTATATACATTTAATATACAACGAATTATTGAAATAACGTCAACGATAGTTAAGACATTGAAGTATATGCACTACATACTAGAAGAGAAACCGAGGCTTGTTCGATTGCAACACAAGTTGGAACCCATGGACTCTAAACTTAATTAGTTTGTGTCATAAAAAGGTAATATGTACTCTTTGCACAGTCTAACTACTACTAACACTCGGTCATCTAAGGCGTCTAGAAGAGGCAATCGTGCGGTTTGGTGCGACCCGAGACGCGGGCAGACTGTCCGCTAGGGTTGTCCTGTCACGCAATGTGCGGTAAAACACTGTGGGTCGTCCTCATTTAAAGATAAAGAATTAAAAGTTTTATCAATTTCCACATACATAGAAAATTGTTTAAATGTGAAATAAAATAAAAACGGTTTTTTTATTTTTTTATGACTTCCCGTTCTGACAACCCTAGCAATTTATTGTTTATGTCGGCTTTTCCGACAAAATGAAACGCGATGACTGAGTGTATGTTCTTCTCAGACTGTGCTCTTTGTCTTCATCCACGCGACCCGCACTGCCGCACCAAATTTAATTACGGTGTCTGTTCTAGCAGGTAGTACATATTTCTTTAATGGGTTCTGATCGCGTTGTTAGTCGGACGAGAAAATATTTTTTTAATCTCAGTTTGTAAACTAGTCACCCGGTGAATTTAAACAGTGGTACCCTTGACTTGCATAATATTATATATTTACAAATGGAGAAAAGAAACTGATTGAAGACATCATAAACATAAATCTAAAAGGTAGATATGTCACAGGGATAATGTAAATATTATAATCTCACTATAATATGACATAATTGCACAGATTTTTGTAGATTGTTCTCATACACTACCCTAAGTCATACCGCGCGTGCCGTAAGAAGCGACAGAGGAAAACTTTTTTTATAGAATAAGGGTGACAAACGAGCACACAGTCCTCCTGATGGTAAGCGGATGCTGTAGCCCATAGACATCTATATTTATTCTCAATTAAGAATCAAAATGCAAATGCGTTGTCAACCCTGAGGACTGCGATGGAACTCCTCGTTTCCAGTAAAAAAGGGTCGCCAGTTCAAGGATAGCATTAAGCTGCTATTTTACGCTGGTATTCTAGGAGCGTGGTCCTACCCCGGTCACCCATTCGTGCTACAACCACAATATAGTTGCAGCATGGCTCTACCACGCAAAAAAAAACAAAAATAGGAGATGGGCAACAGCATCTTCCTGATAACAAAAAAAACTGCGGTTAACAACCTACTTGCCTAGCGTGGCAAGTATCTAGGCCTTTTCAATCGTCGAGGCCTTCGTTCAGAAGTAGATTTGATAGGCTGCTATGAATAATAGACCCATTTCTTACGGATTAATTTCAATGATACTATATTTAGGTATGAAGCGACAGTAGCCTAGTAGTTACTGTAAACTCGGAAAGTCGTCGGTTCCAATCCGCCATTCGACTACTGTTGTGAATTACTTCGAACAAGCATTTTAAGCTTACTTAGTGTTTAACTGGAAGTATTAGTTAAGTAACAGTATTCTTTAATAAATTCCAGAAATATTATAAGAGAAAGGTTTAAAATAATCTCACTGGATGGGTATTGCCATTCGATTACGCCTTTTTAGAATTTTTGTTTTTACAAATTTATAATAGTGTATATTTTTAGATATATAAGTCTTTTTTGGAAACCGTAAATATTTTCATGTTTTATTTAGGATTTTCCAAAAAAAATCTGTATCAGAAAGGCAGTTTTACACAAATTGCACAAGGGCAAATATCCAGACCCGGAACAATTATTTGTAGCCCATACAAATACTTGTTCCGTGCGAAATATGAGTCCGCGGCCCTCAGCGCCGCAACTCAATGAATGCACATATTAGACTATACACGCGTTGATATTAATAATAAATTAATTTCACAGTCCTATATCACAAGACATGACTGACAAAAATCCGTGCGATTATGTTATGGAGGCCGTAATATAATATCACGGCTATGATGATAAACCTGCGACATAAACAATGTGCAAGAAAAACTGTGGCTCTAGTTGAGAGCGAAAGAGATGCAGCGTAACACCATCACCATCTAAAACTTACGTATAACATATTTAGATTATGATGGTGTAATCGCTTTACGATGATTACATGATGTGATCCGTGTTATGCAGAAATGATCCAACCCTCAAGCTGCCCAACATAATGATCCAAAGTTTTTATTTTTATTGTTTATTTCTAAGTATGAAAGTAATCCCAAAATCTACATTCAATTTTCTTTAAAATGGTATACATAATATGATTTTTAAATCTGAATAACTTTATGCTTTTGTGGGTTTAATATTTCTACATAACACGGTCCATTTAGAGAATGTAAAAAAAAAATGGTGAATTAATGTGTTGCCATCATATTTGAATTATACGAAAACGGATATAATTATTTTGTATAAAAATGTTGAGTGATTATGAATAAATGTCAAAACACAGAACGTTAAAAATAATTCGTCTCATTGGTCTTTAAAATTTAAATACTCGTACTACAAAAGTTATGACAGCTTGAATTATAAAGTCTATACAAAAACAAAACAACACATAGACATTTTAGCATTTTCATTCCAGAAACATGACAGTTAAGGCTTTTATTCGTAGGAAAAAGAAATTATCTTTTAGTGTGTAAAATTTTTGAACCTCGTTTTTTTTTGTAAAAAATCCAAAAAAGCAAACCAATCGAAAAAATGACATGTAATTTCGCCTCAATAAGTTATTTCTTACAAATTTGCAGAACTGAAATTGATCAGTTGTATGTCATCAAAAGTTGTGTGAAGATAAAAACAGCTTGGAACTTTACACCGAACACTAGGGTATCAAGCAATACTTGGAGGTATTTTTTTCATCAGATTTTATAAAAAAACGACTAGTTCAAAGCCTGCCGACGAGTAAGAAACATATGTATAAATTCTAATATATTCAAACACTAACAACTATGTATTTCAACTATTTGGTTTGAAGAATACATGGTGTGTAATTTCCTTAATCGAATCACTAAAAACGATCGCTAAGCCCTAATTTATGTAACTGACTGTACAAAGTTCTGCCCAGCGAATCAAAGTTATTTGTGTCACACTTTACATGACCGAAAAAGTTCTACTGGAAAGCGTCCGTTTTTATTAACTTTTTTGATGGACGTGTTTTGTGTGCCTTTATTACCACTAGCCATATGTGATGTCTAGCTCAAATGTTGTCCTAACCATAATTAAAAAAAGTAACTATATACAGATATGGACCCAGGATAGTAAAAATATTTGAACTTTAATTTACCTTCACATTTATTTTAGTGATTTTTAAATTTAATGATAATATTTCAAGACAAAAGTAATTCATTTTGTTTGTTTTTTTTTCTATCTTGAGTTCATGCCTGTTCTGGACTTTTGTCTATGAGTAAGGGAATACAGTTCAAAATTATCTTTCCTCAACAGCTGTACACATGTCTCATATATGTACGAAGACAAGGTATATATAATTATAGATAGTCTAGTTTCATGATACCTAAATAGTCTAGATATAACATAACAGATATAATAAAAATCTTAGTGCCTGCTCCGTGAATGCTAATTTAACCGAATAAAAAACTATGTAAATAGCCTTAAAAAGCTTAACCCTGTAATTCCTTTTAGAATAAGCTGACCCATTTGCTTTATAATGTAACGGGAGTACAAAGGTGTTAATTATTAACCTAACAAAATATTTGTACATCGCCAGCGTGTGTCACTGAAGAGTGCAAGTAACGCCTTTGTGTATTTGAGACTGTATGGTAATTGTCTTTCGATAGTATCTACTCTTATGCGTGGCATTCATTGAAAAAGACATTGTTCAACAGTGGACTTGTGAAGAGGGTTGTCGTGATGATGATGATGATAAGTATATCCACAACTGCTGAGAGGTACGTTCGTTGTACTTACGCTTGCCAGTTGTATAATATATTTCTGAACTATTTACCGATATAAAATTAAAAATTAAAAAACTTCAACATTTTTTATACCCGGTAAGTCCATGTTGCTACTGGGTCCAGGAAAGGACCACATTCTCACAGAATAGCAGTGTAAAGTAGCAGCTTAATACTGCTGTGTTTCGTATGGTGAGTGTAGAGAACCGAAGAACTTTTTAAGTGGAAACGAGGCATTCTACGTTAGTCCTCAGGGAAGACAACGCATCTGAATTTTGATTCTAAACCGAGGAAAGATATCTATATATCACTATAAATCACGGCATCCACTTACTGTGTTTTAAAACCATTAAAAATATATATTATGTATATAATAATATATTCTAAATAAGAGAACAGAAATATTGTTAGCATTTATGGAAAGTTAGTTTGGAAGCGACTTTAGTTGGTAACTCAATAATAACCAAAAATAATAAGCCAGAAGAATACATGTTTATTCCTCTATTCTAGATTGTTTTATCTATCAAAGGATATTTTATTAGAAGCATTATCTATTTATCTATGTGTAGGCATACGCGCACGAGTCAAACTAGCTTCCACGAGCAGACACGAAACCAATCGCAACTGATTCGGTATACTTTGTACATGATAGTTACGTAGTGTTAACTACTCTATTGTCATAAAGCAAGTGCCACACTAGGACGGTGTAAATTGCTAGTATATACAAGAATGTACTCCACGAAAAATTGAGTAAAAAAGAACTTGTAATAAGTAGCAGCGGTTACCGTAAGAAAAATAATGATTTCAAATTCGTCGCCAATACGAGACAAGTGGTAAAATTAAAAACTTTGTACAACCGACTTCAACTATAAATTATTAAGAATAACTCAAAAGTACTGGTCAGACCTTGATCAAATCGGGCCACATGAGAAGCCCTAGCTTTCAAATAAAAAGAGAATCATCAAAATCGGTTCGCCTAGAAAAAAGTTATGAGGTAACACATAAAAAATACAGTCGAATTGAGTGCCTCCCCCTTTATGAAGTCGGTAAAAATCGGTTCTTAATAACACATTTCGGGCCCATTTTGAGTATTTTGTTAAATAGATTCCATTATGTGGTAGGTTTATGACTGTGTCCTTTCCTAATAAGCAGTGATGTGTTTTTTTATAAAGTTTACAAAGTTTTATTAAATTAACTTTAACGTGATTAACGTTGAAGGGCCCTTTTGCATATTACGCTAATCGCACACCGTCATAGTGTGACTTTGCACTTATTCTCACAGCGCGTGTGACTTAGAGATAACCTAAGAATAAGACATTGCGATGTCATTTGCCCATTTTTATATACATGAAAGCTTTTCGGGACATTTTGTCCCAGCCGTGACATTATGGGATAGAAGTCCCGCAATTGAATAAAAATTCGGCAAATCGACCTCTCTAAAATTATATTTACAAGTTGTTGATTGGTGTTTGCTGCGCACAAAAAATTATGTTATTCTATTTTTGTTGGGCATATAAGTTGGTGGAAGTGACATAAATCTGGTGCAAAAGAATATGACGAAGATGTTGTATATTATCTGAGGGTAGTTACATACGTAATATTGACAGCAGTAGAGTGTTCAACTTCACATTGTCACCTTATAATGCTAAATCCTTTCTCACTGAGAAGCCTCAAGACAAGATCTGACAGGCCAAAGACCGGACATTGGCAGAATTATTATGACCTAACCATAATATCAAAGGCCATATTGAAGAAGAAAAAACTTTATTTATGACAGTAGACAATACTGTACATGCCAATATTAATGTTAATTTTTTTATTTTACAAGCTGACATTTGATCACTGTTACATGTGTAACCAACCCCAGGGTCAAATCGAGTGTTACTTTTTACACTATTCGCTTCTCTTTCAAACATTTATGTTATTAAAATAATTAATTTAAAACAAGATTTGTTTTTCTTATACAAAATGAAAACCTAATTTATCATAGAAAAAAATAACATGATGTACTGTAGAAAGGAAAAAAAATTCATAGCGGAATGTAGGATTTCATAATTTATTTATAAAAAAATCTACTTTATAAAAAATCTACTTGCACCATTCAATTTATAAAATATAAATCCCCTCTCTAAACTGTAAGGTAAAAATGTTTCTTTTAAAGAAATAATACTGTCACATTGCACTTCAGATAGAAATATTTAATCTGTCCTTATTTATGTATGTATTTGAAATTTCATTTTCCATGTTACTGTTGAATTATTTTACGAGTTTTTTTTAAGAACAAAAGTAAATAGTTGATCAATCCAAAATTGTATATTTACCACAGTTTTATATAGAGTAATATATAATATGTAAATAATTTAAAAAATATAACAATATTTTATCTTGTATGTGACATTGCAAAAGCGGTGTTATACAACTGTTGCACAATTTTGTGAAGACATTTTTTTTATTAAGTAGTTTAATTTTTTTTAAAACAAATATCATCTATGATGATTCCGAAAACATAAACAATGAAAACAACCATCTCACATCGCAGTGAGTATGAAAGAGACGCGTACAGTTTAAGAGCACACTTGTTTACAATGCAGATAACGAAAACCGTAGAAAAGTCCAGTCCTACTACAGTAGGCGGCTACAAAATATACACCGTCTATTTATAAGCGCTAATCACAATTATTTAAAAACAAACTTAAAAAACGTTTTAACTATATTAACACTATATGTATATTTGAATAGAAGCTGGGGTCTAACAGGTGAAAAAATAATAAATAGGATCGAGCGCCGTTGCGCCCCTCAATTTGTACAAAAGCCCATGTTTATCTGAAAAAAAGATAAAATTCATTGTAACCAATTTAATCAACTTTGCATTTCGTCTCTGCGGTTATGTAGTTATACAGCCTGGAAATAGCCCTAATAATCCCAAATTGTCCTGACTAAGCTTTTGATATTAGATTACTCCTAAACATGATAATTGCAAGTAGCCATAATCTTAAAGTGACATGTTGACCACGAATTGTGCTCATTCAGCTTTTGATATTGGATTACTGAAAACATGTTATGAAGTGTAACATAACAGAATATGCTGACTCCACTGTATAATTGTTGTTGCTGGTCAAACCCAGACGCGATACTTTCAGTCAACAGACTTGTTTTGACCATTCTATAAAAGCCCTTGCATTTAGAGTAAGATTCATTATAATTCTTATCGTAGTAATGTAATCACTTAGTTAAAGAAGTCAGTATTGCACTGAAATATAGTTCTAATGCCTAATTGTAATGTTATAGTATTAAATGTCATCGAGAATTTAGTCCTCTACGTGCTGTGTGAATGACTGTGTGTATGATTGAATGTAAGAGTGTATGTACGATTGTGCGTACGATCGTATGATGACTGTTAGTATGACTGTATGAATGGTTTTATATTAAAACTATGTGTAAGAATGTCGAAATGTGTTCACGAGTGTACAAAACAACTGTGTACAACTGTATGTACATCTGAATGTGCAGCAGTGTGTACAGTGTGCGGTGTGTGTACACGTACCTGCTACCACAGGCGGTGCAGGTGCAGGTTGTGTGTATGTGCAGCAGTGTGTATGTGCAGCAGTGAGTACAGTGAGCGGTGTGTGTACACGTACCTGCTACCACAGGCGGTGCAGGTGCAGGTTGTGTGTATATGCAGCAGTGTGTACAGTGAGCGGTGTGTGTACACGTACCTGCTACCACAGGCGGTGCAGGTGCAGGTTGTGTGTATGTGCAGCAGTGTGTACAGTGAGCGGTGTGTGTACACGTACCTGCTACCACAGGCGGTGCAGGTGCAGGTTGTGTGTATGTGCAGCAGTGTGTACAGTGAGCGGTGTGTGTACACGTACCTGCTACCACAGGCGGTGCAGGTGCAGGTTGTGTGTATATGCAGCAGTGTGTACAGTGAGCGGTGTGTGTACACGTACCTGCTACCACAGGCGGTGCAGGTGCAGGTTGTGTGTATGTGCAGCAGTGTGTACAGTGAGCGGTGTGTGTACACGTACCTGCTACCACAGGCGGTGCAGGTGCAGGTTGTGTGTATATGCAGCAGTGTGTACAGTGAGCGGTGTGTGTACACGTACCTGCTACCACAGGCGGTGCAGGTGCAGGTTGTGTGTATGTGCAGCAGTGTGTACAGTGAGCGGTGTGTGTACACGTACCTGCTACCACAGGCGGTGCAGGTGCAGGTTGTGTGTATGTGCAGCAGTGTGTACAGTGAGCGGTGTGTGTACACGTACCTGCTACCACAGGCGGTGCAGGTGCAGGTTGTGTGTATGTGCAGCAGTGTGTACAGTGAGCGATGTGTTTACACGTACCTGCTACCACAGGCGGTGCAGGTGCAGGTTGTGTGTATGTGCAGCAGTGTGTACAGTGAGCGGTGTGTGTACACGTACCTGCTACCACAGGCGGTGCAGGTGCAAGTTGTGTGTATATGCAGCAGTGTGTACAGTGAGCGGTGTGTGTACACGTACCTGCTACCACAGGCGGTGCAGGTGCAGGTTGTGTGTATGTGCAGCAGTGTGTACAGTGAGCGGTGTGTGTACACGTACCTGCTACCACAGGCGGTGCAGGTGCAGGTTGTGTGTATATGCAGCAGTGTGAACAATGAGCGGTGTGTGTACACGTACCTGCTACCACAGGCGGTGCAGGTGCAGGTTGTGTGTATATGCAGCAGTGTGTACAGTGAGCGGTGTGTGTACACGTACCTGCTACCACAGGCGGTGCAGGTGCAGGTTGTGTGTATGTGCAGCAGTGTGTACAGTGAGCGGTGTGTGTACACGTACCTGCTACCACAGGCGGTGCAGGTGCAGGTTGTGTGTATGTGCAGCAGTGTGTACAGTGAGCGGTGTGTGTACACGTACCTGCTACCACAGGCGGTGCAGGTGCAGGTTGTGTGTATGTGCAGCAGTGTGTACAGTGAGCGGTGTGTGTACACGTACCTGCTACCACAGGCGGTGCAGGTGCAGGTTGTGTGTATATGCAGCAGTGTGTACAGTGAGCGGTGTGTGTACACGTACCTGCTACCACAGGCGGTGCAGGTGCAGGTTGTGTGTATGTGCAGCAGTGTGTACAGTGAGCGGTGTGTGTACACGTACCTGCTACCACAGGCGGTGCAGGTGCAGGTTGTGTGTATATGCAGCAGTGTGTACAGTGAGCGGTGTGTGTACACGTACCTGCTACCACAGGCGGTGCAGGTGCAGGTTGTGTGTATATGCAGCAGTGTGTACAGTGAGCGGTGTGTACACGTGCCTGCTACCACAGGCGGTGCAGGTGCAGGTTGTGTGTATATGCAGCAGTGTGTACAGTGAGCGGTGTGTGTACACGTACCTGAGACCACAGGCGGTGCAGGTGCAGGTTGTGTGTATATGCAGCAGTGTGTACAGTGAGCGGTGTGTGTACACGTACCTGCTACCACAGGCGGTGCAGGTGCAGGTTGTGTGTATGTGCAGCAGTGTGTACAGTGAGCGATGTGTTTACACGTACCTGCTACCACAGGCGGTGCAGGTGCAGGTTGTGTGTATGTGCAGCAGTGTGTACAGTGAGCGGTGTGTGTACACGTACCTGCTACCACAGGCGGTGCAGGTGCAAGTTGTGTGTATATGCAGCAGTGTGTACAGTGAGCGGTGTGTGTACACGTACCTGCTACCACAGGCGGTGCAGGTGCAGGTTGTGTGTATGTGCAGCAGTGTGTACAGTGAGCGGTGTGTGTACACGTACCTGCTACCACAGGCGGTGCAGGTGCAGGTTGTGTGTATATGCAGCAGTGTGAACAATGAGCGGTGTGTGTACACGTACCTGCTACCACAGGCGGTGCAGGTGCAGGTTGTGTGTATATGCAGCAGTGTGTACAGTGAGCGGTGTGTGTACACGTACCTGCTACCACAGGCGGTGCAGGTGCAGGTTGTGTGTATGTGCAGCAGTGTGTACAGTGAGCGGTGTGTGTACACGTACCTGCTACCACAGGCGGTGCAGGTGCAGGTTGTGTGTATATGCAGCAGTGTGTACAGTATGCGGTGTGTGTACACGTACCTGCTACCACAGGCGGTGCAGGTGCAGGTTGTGTGTATGTGCAGCAGTGTGTACAGTGAGCGATGTGTTTACACGTACCTGCTACCACAGGCGGTGCAGGTGCAGGTTGTGTGTATATGCAGCAGTGTGTACAGTGAGCGGTGTGTGTACACGTACCTGCTACCACAGGCGGTGCAGGTGCAGGTTGTGTGTATATGCAGCAGCGTGTACAGTGAGCGGTGTGTGTACACGTACCTGCTACCACAGGCGGTGCAGGTGCAGGTTGTGTGTATGTGCAGCAGTGTGTACAGTGAGCGGTGTGTGTACACGTACCTGAGACCACAGGCGGTGCAGGTGCAGGTGCAGGTTGTGTGTATATGCAGCAGTGTGTACAGTGAGCGGTGTGTGTACACGTACCTGCTACCACAGGCGGTGCAGGTGCAGGTTGTGTGTATGTGCAGCAGTGTGTACAGTGAGCGATGTGTTTACACGTACCTGCTACCACAGGCGGTGCAGGTGCAGGTTGTGTGTATATGCAGCAGTGTGTACAGTGAGCGGTGTGTGTACACGTACCTGCTACCACAGGCGGTGCAGGTGCAGGTTGTGTGTATATGCAGCAGTGTGTACAGTGAGCGGTGTGTGTACACGTACCTGCTACCACAGGCGGTGCAGGTGCAGGTTGTGTGTATGTGCAGCAGTGTGTACAGTGAGCGGTGTGTGTACACGTACCTGCTACCACAGGCGGTGCAGGTGCAGGTTGTGTGTATATGCAGCAGTGTGTACAATGAGCGGTGTGTGTACACGTACCTGCTACCACAGGCGGTGCAGGTGCAGGTTGTGTGTATATGCAGCAGTGTGTACAGTGAGCGGTGTGTGTACACGTACCTGCTACCACAGGCGGTGCAGGTGCAGGTTGTGTGTATGTGCAGCAGTGTGTACAGTGAGCGGTGTGTGTACACGTACCTGCTACCACAGGCGGTGCAGGTGCAGGTTGTGTGTATATGCAGCAGTGTGTACAGTGAGCGGTGTGTGTACACGTACCTGCTACCACAGGCGGTGCAGGTGCAGGTTGTGTGTATGTGCAGCAGTGTGTACAGTGAGCGGTGTGTGTACACGTACCTGCTACCACAGGCGGTGCAGGTGCAGGTTGTGTGTATATGCAGCAGTGTGTACAGTGAGCGGTGTGTGTACACGTACCTGCTACCACAGGCGGTGCAGGTGCAGGTTGCGGGAGAGCACAGAGCGCACGTCGTGCGTGAAGCGCAGCGCGTCCAGCACCGGCAGCAGGTTCAGCAGCGCCACGTCCAACGGGTCCGAGAACCACGACTTTATCGGAATCGCGTTGTCTATAACACAACATTCATTCAATTCAATTATATGATATATTTACGAGGGCGACACTGAATAAAATATAAATATAAATAAAACAATAAAAGAGAATAAAAAAATAAGTTCAAGTTTTGAAAATGGAACTCTTTGAATTTGTCATTTGCTTACGATTTGGCGGCATATCAATTACAAGTGGCCAGTTCTAAAAACTTTCAGTGTATCACAGTGGTAGAGCCACGCGGCAGTTTTTGCTGTCGCACGGATGGGCCGGCTCGAACTGGGGTGGTACCACGATCTCACAGAATACCAGCGTGAAGTAGAAAATTACTTCTGCGTTTCGCTTGGTAAGTGCTTGCAAAATTCCGCTCGCGACTAATACTGCTCGGGGCAAGAGGAGCAATAAGACCAAGGCGACCCCTTTCACGCTATCCGTGAATTTTTTCAACATCAGGGGATTTCATTCCAACATTAACGCTGTCCATTACCATCTAGAGACGGCGAAGCCGTGTTTGCTCTTTTTAACCGAGACTCAGGTGTCCTCTCCGGGTAATACTTCATATCTATCCTACCCGGGGTACAAATTTGAACACTCCTTTGTGCCCCGGACTGGAGTTTGCGTATACGTCAGAGAGGACATCTGTTTTCGACGCCTCAGCAGTCTTGAAGGTACGGACCTGTCCATCCTAAGACTGTGCGTAGACAGCGACGACCATCCCCGCGTCTACGGGTGCCTCTATAGGTCCCATAGCGGTAATGCCGACACAGACCGACTCATCGACCACGTCCAAATGGCTACAGACTCCGTGCTACAACAGGTCCCATCCGCAGAGATCGTGATATTCAGTGATTTTAACGCCCACCACGCTGAATAGCTTGGTTCCCATTTAACCGATCATGCGAGTAGATCTGTGATGACTTTGCTTTGGCATATGGTTTAACACAACTGGTTACTTCGCCTACGCGGATCTCAGATATGGAGGATCATGTACCTTCCCTGTTGGACCTTCTGCTGACCTCTCATCCGGACGTATATCAGGTCTCCGTCGATGCCCCTCTGGGCTCTTCGGACCATTGTCTGATCCGGAGTACAGTGCCACTCACGCTCCCATCACAGTTGCGATCTGCAGCATGTCGCCGTGTTTGGCACTATAGGTCGGCCGATTGGGACGGGATGCGGTCTTTTTTTGCATCCTACTCTTGGGAGCGGGTTTGCTTCTCGCAGGAAGATCCCAGCGTTGTTGCCGATTCTGTTGCTGATGTGTTACTTCAGGGTATGGAACTTTTTATTTCACCCTATGTGGTGACCATCGGAGGCAGATCCCAGCCATGGTTTGGTCGCTCCTGTAAAATAGCATCACGCTATAAGCAGGAGTGCTACCGGGCCTGGGCTGATGCATTAACGTCCCGGGATACAAAAACCAGCGCTCTTAAAAAGAAATATAATTCCGCCTTCAGGTCCTTCAAAAGTGTTATTACTAAAGTCAGAGCACATCGGCAGAATTGGCGAGAAACTAGTTCGTCTCCCTTCGGGAACACGTGCATTCTTGTCTCTCGCCAAGGCTGTCCAAGGGAACTTCTGTCAGCCATCTCTGCACAGGGTGGATGACTCACTGGCCCATGACGCAAAGGAGAAAGCCGATCTGCTAGGCTCTCTTTTTGCTTCCAACTCGACTCTAGATGACGGGGGGAACACACCGCCGACCATCCCGCGGTGTGAGTGCTCCATGCGGGAAGTGCTGTTTACACAGCGCTCGGTGCGTAAAGCACTCCTCTCCCTGGACGTCAACAAGTCGAGTGGACCTGATGGAGCCCCACCTATTGTGCTGAAGACGTGTGCTCCGGAGTTGGTACCGGTTTTAACGCGTCTTTTTCGGTACTCCTACTCCCTAGGCCTAGTCCCGAACTCATGGAAGGCAGCTTTGGTGCACCCGATCCCTAAAAAAGGCGACCGCTCAGATCCGTCCAACTACAGGCCTATCGCTCCTTGTTATCAAAAGTGTGGCGGCGCTGTCTTCAGCAGTTAAAGCAGCATATATAGAATAGCTACGAACTACCACTCGGACCGTTAGCCGCTCCCCGGGCAGAACATCTTGCCCGGCGGGAGATCTCCCCTTTTCCTTCCACCGGCTACAAAAGTAATTGAAACCATTATTAACAGCCAGCTCATGCGGTATCTTGAGGATCGCCAGCTTATTAGTGACCGCCAGTTAAACAACAAACTTTGTTAAACAAAGTCTCAGACTGGGGTCGACTAAATCTAGTCCAGTTCAAAAAAAGAACCCCTTTGTCGTATCTCCTCAGTTTCAAGGCACTTCCCTTGTTGCCTCAGCCAGTATCGGTGTCGTCGGTGTCGATATATCGAGTGACGTGCAGTTTCGTGGTCACTTGGAAGAGAAGGCCAAATTGGCCTCTAAAAAGCTTGGCGTGCTAAGCAGAGCGGGACAGTATTTCATGCGGCCACACCACTTGCAACTTTACAAGGCGCAGGTTCGGCCTCATATGGAATACTGTTCCCATCTCTGGGCAGGGGCTCCCCAGTGCCAGCTCCTTCCACTTGACCGCAACCAGCGCAGAGCGGTTCAAATCGTCGACGACCGAGTTATTTCCGATCGCCTTGACTCACTGGCACTGGGTAGAGATGTTGCATCTCTTTGCGTATTTTATCGCATCTACCACGGGGAGTGCTCTGAGGAATTGTTTGGACTAATTCTAGCCGCTCAATTTCACCATCGCACATCGCGACAAAACTCGCGATACCATCCATATCATCTGGATGATTGGCGGTCCACCACTGTGCGATTTAGAAGAAGTTTTCTCCCTCGCACAACTTCCTTCTGGAATCGATTACCACCAGCGATTTTTCCGGACCGATACGACTTAAGGACCTTTAAGAAAAGAGCCTACTCCTTTTTAAAACCGCCAACGCATCTGCCATGTTTTGAGGATCGAAAAAGAGTTACTGTAGAGTGTTACACTAACAATTATTTGCCATTTGTCTTGGAAAGAGTTCGGGAGAAACGACCTCGCAGTAGGATCCTCTTTCACCACGACAACGCCTCGACACACACCACCAAGCAAACAATCGACTGCTTGGCGACGTCGGCGACGACGGCGAATTACTGGGTCACCCGCCCTATAGCTCCGACCTCGCACCCAGGACTCGGAACCGGTTTAAAAAGAGCGGTTAATTTCGATTAATTACCAGTAAATTTATCGCTCTTTCAATTACCGGTTAAAAAATTAACCGGTGTTTATTAAACCTAAACGATAAAGGTTACCGGTTACTTAATGGTTTTGACATCCAAATTAACCATTTAATTCCGTAAAACGTAAAAGCAGTTATGAATAGGACAGGTAGATTCACGTTGTAAGGTGCGGCATCGCCGCATGCGGGCATACTTATCATCAATTATATGCCTTTAAGCGATACGTTTTTCAGTCGCGATCAGGGTGTCTAGTGGGAGTTTGGCGTTTACGAAAAACGTGAAAGTATTAGAGAAGTTTTAAAGAAAAAAGGCAGATATTGTGTTTGGTTTATTCGTTAAGACTGGACTGGTCTCATAACGAAGATAATAATTTATTCATGTGTATCGGTTGTTTATTTATGACTAGCTGTTCCCCGTGACTTCGCCCGCGCGTAATTTATTACGATTGGATTTCACGGGTTTTCATTTTTTGCGCGGAATCCTAATTCTTTTTCTAAAATAAAAGTAGCCTAAGTTACTTCTTATAACATCAGCTATCTGCCAGTGAAATTCAAGTTAAAATCGGTCCAGCCGTTTCGGAGATTAGCCGGAACAAACAGACAGACAGAAAGACAGGCAGACAAAAAATTCAAAAATCGTGTTTATGTCACAGTTTGCGTCATACACATATAGTAAAAAGCTGTTATTTCGGCATTACAAACAGACACTTCAATTTTATTTATTTGTATAGATGGGCAGAAAAAAAGTAAATAGAATTTATTCCATGTTTACGTTTTAACAGTGGTAGTAGTACGCGTCAGCTTTTGCTGTCGCATGGACGGGCCAGCTCGAACCAGGATAGTACCTCGGCCTCACGGAATACCAGCCTACTGTTCCTGAGGGGGGGGGGGGGGATAGAGGGTATCCGCAGGGATCGTGATCCTTGGCGATTTTAACGACCATCACGCCGAATGGCTCGGATCAAATTTAACCGATCATGTAGGTAAATGTGTTTATGACTTTGCCTTGGCATATGGTCTTACACAGCTGGTTACTTTGCACGGATTCCAGATGTGGAGGAACATGCACCTTCCCTGTTGGAACTTCTGCTGACCTCTCATCCGGACGGATATCAGGTTTCCATCGACACCCCTCATGGCTCCTAACGCTATTGTCTTGTCCGGAGGGTGGTGTCACTCACACTATCGTCGCGGTTGCATTCTGCAGGCTGCCTCCGTGTTTGGCACTATAGGTCGGCCGATTGGGAAAGGATGCGATCTTTTTTTGCATCCTACTCTTCAATTTTCCCCGGAGTTTCTTCTGGACAATCCCAGCAATGTTTCTGATTCTGAGGCAGATTCCAGCCATGGTTTGGTCGCTCATGTAAAATAGCATCACACTAAGCAGGAGTGCTACCAGGTCTGGGCTGACGACATCATTACATCCCGAGACGTTGATATTTCGGGATGTATACACCAGCGCTCTTCAAAAGAAGTATAATTCCGCCTCCAGGTTCTTCAAAATTCATTGCCAAGGCAAGGTCAGGGCACATCGGCGGAGTTGGTGAGAGGCTAGTTCGCCTTACTTCGGTAACCCGTGCATTCTGGTCTCCTTCCAAGGCTGTCCAAGGAAACTTCTGTCAGCCATCTCTGCATAGGGAGGGTGACTCACTGAGTCAATGCCGCAAAGGAGAAAGCCGATCTGTTAATCTCTCTTTTTGTGTCCAACTCGACTCTCGATGACATGGGAACACACCGTCGACCATCCCGCGGCTTGAGTGCTTCATGCCAGATGTGCGGTTTACACAGCGCTCGGTTTGCAAAGCACTCCTCTCCCTGGTCGTCAACAAGTCGAGTGGGCCTGATGGAGTCCCTCCCATTGTGCTGAAGACGTGTGCTCCGAAGTTGGCACCGGTTTCATCGCGTCTTTTTCGGTACTTCGACTGCCGCCCTCGTATTAAGGAGTCAAAGCGCTTCTCATTATATTTACATGACTTTACCAGATCATTCATGGCCAATATGTGTTGTTTTATCTCATCTTGAGCCGATGCATATTTATTTGATACAACTTCCCACATGATAGATGAAGAGATTAAAAAATAGATTGAGTTAAAACAATTGATATTTTCAAAAGTTATCGTGTTTACCACTCCATGCGGACTTAATAAATTTACACCATAAGTCACTAAAACCACTTTTTTATGTAAAAATAGCAATTAATCGATTTAAAAAAAATATTAATAAGTTCAACAATCATTTATCTTTCTGACATGCCTACGCGCTTTGCGCTTAAAGCATGCGAAACAATACTTTTATACTTACATTACAATACGTTTATTTATACACCTAAGCTACCGATGGCACTAGGCTACAACATTGCAGATTCCTTCTTTGATCAAGTGCAGTTCTTATAACTACTTATAGCTACTACTTATAATAACTAATTGCACTCATATGTTGGGTACATATGAATGAACTTTTCTGAATCTTTATTTCATCAAAATCTTCATTTTATAAGAGCAGCATGGACTAGACAGGAGTCACCAAATAAGTCTTTTAGGGGACAAATACAGGCAATATTTGTCCCCTCAGATAAAAAGAACAAGTCCATGTGACCATGCCCGCTTTATAAAACTGTTTGCAGTGTGATTGATGCTTTGCCAGACTGAAATAACTGCGCAAGTGAATGTGCTCCGACAACATCAACTTTACAAAAAGATGGCGTATCCTCTCTTAAATAAGTATATTTTAGTCAAATTAACATATTTTGTTACATAAAAATGTAGTTTTAAATTCATATAGCTAAATATTTAAAAATAAAATAGCTAAAAATTTCTATCCCGAGCTGTTGATCGCCTAGTCCAAACGAATCTACCAGATTGGTCAACTGCCAGCCCGGTCAGTGTAGTAATCTTCCTTGTTTTTAAATTGTTTAATATTATACATGATGTGTACGTACATACCAATAAAACGACTTAGTTCATGTGCAAAACGTTATGGTGTGTAAGAATCCCACGAAAAAACGACTGAATTAAATGTTAAGGTTGGAAGTGCTATGACGTCTCCCATGCGGGTCGCGAGCTGGCCATTTTGCTCTAAGTTTATTATGAAGCAAAACAGATGATAAGAATGTTCATTATTCAACATTATAAATCAGTTTATACCCTCAATGGTGTAGTTATCCAGGAAGTGGAAACAGTTAAGGACCTGGGTGTAGTATTTGATAAAAAGCTTACATTTATACCACAACTAGAAAATGTAATTAAAAGATCATCTCAAGCATTAGGTTTTGTTATAAGAAATAGTAAAGAATTCCGTAATGTTACCACAAAAAAACTTTTATACTTCTCAATTGTTAGAAGTATATTAGAATATTGTAGCACAGTCTGGCGTCCCCATTATTCTACCCATAACCTTCGCCTTGAGCGCGTACAAAAAAGATTTTTATGGCATCTTGCCTTTTCAACACGAAAAGCATATAAAAATGCATCATATGTAGATAGATTAAAGTCATTTAAAATGGTATCACTATCAAAACGCCGGGACATTCTGGATTTGCAACTTTTATATAAAATATTTAGAAATAACTTAGATTGCCCTTTATTACTAAGTAAATTTAATTTTCGTATCCCAAGTAGATATCCTCGTAAATTCATTACTCCTCTTTCGCCGCCTCTTCGTAGAACTGTACTAGGATTTAATTCCCCAATATCCAGACTTTCCAGACTTTTAAATACCTATAATAATGTAGTAGATATTCACCACGACTCTTTTAATGATTTTCGGCACAAAATTTATCAAAATATTAATGTTTCTTTGTAAAAAAAAAAATTTCATTATGTATTAATTTTATAATTTTGTTTATTTTCTTTTATTTTAAGTTTGTATCGTATATTTTTAGCTATTTGGTAACGGCTTGTAGGAGATGCTGTGAACACTAAGCATGCGGTGTTCACCTATTATTGAATGTGCACTTAGTTTATATTACTATATTAGAATTAAGCATATATATCAGTGTAACATTTGTTGGTGAACCAAATAAATAAAAAAATAAATAAATAAAGGTCGGACCACAGGAACAATAGAGATGAAAAACATAATTGTTTCAAAGCAACATGAATTTTAGTAAATCTACATTTATGTGTAAGTATTTAATTTGAGATAAGTTTAATTGTTAAATGTTTTACCTGGAAAGTCCCGGTATGCCCCCGGCGAGTTGTCCAGGATAAAGACCCTGTTGAGGTCGTCGCATATCGACGATAGGTTTTTGGTGTAGGAGCCGTGCTCCGCGGTGCAGTGCTGTCTGCAAATGCAATGAAAAGCCATGTTGTATTTTATATTGTATTATGAAGAATTTTTGGTCCTAAAATTCGGATCTGAAAAATTCGACATTAAAAAGACGTTTTTCGATTTCGCCGGTTTTCTCATTTACCAATAGAGTTCCGAGTTGTAAGACTATACTGGAGCTGCTGTATGGATTCCTAAGTTTAAAATCATTCTTATCTTTAAATGCCCGTCACTATCCTCTACTTTTACTGGTGAAGCAACTGTAATCAGTGAAGCTTTGTTATTTTATTTTTTATAGGATAGGGTGACAAACGAGCACACAGTCCACCTGGTGGTAAGTGGTTGCTGTGGCCTATAGACATCTACATTTATCCTCGATTGCGAATCAAACAGCAGATGCGTTGTCACCCGTGAGGACAAGACAAGATGGAATGCCTCTTTTCCAGTAAAAGGGGTCTCCGGTTCTCTACACTCACCATACGAAACACAGCAGTGTTAATCTGCTATTTTACGCTGGTATTCTGTGAGAGGCGCGAGCCGACCCATTCGTGCTACAACTATACTACTAATATAGCTGCAGCATGACTACCACGTAAAAATGTCGAGTCGCATAATCTTAATAAAACAGTTATTTTCACAGATTCAAAAAGTTGCTTGTTAGCTATTTTGTCCAATCAATTCCATAACAAACATAAATTTCCACTAATTCTCAAAATAAAAATACCCTATTCAGATGCCATCTTAAAGGAATCCATGTTTCAGTAGCCTGGATTCCTGGCCACAGTGGTATCTATGGAAACGAAACAGCTGATATACTCGCTGAAATGCAATTGCTAATGGAATTCTACAAAATTTAATTTACTCACATGGCCTAATTTTGCTAGCTTAAAGGAAACTGAATGAAAATTGTGGGAAGTACCCAAAAATGTTAAGGGCCTTGTTTTTTTTTAATTTAACAAAGCAAGTAAACATGCAATTTCAATCATCTGTAGACTGCGAATTCGACATGTATTTCTATATACAATTGCACACATCATGTACATCTGGAAAAAATCAGAGTTAGGGATAGCTCATTGTGTGAATGTGGCTTAGATGAAAACCATATTTTTTTCAACTGTCCCAAACTATACTCCTCCCTCTATGTTTACCTTCCTCCTTATATTCCTTGACCTATAAATTTTAATTATCTTTTAACGCACACAAGTACCCCTTTTGTGTATAATTTATGTGATTGTATTAATACTAATAACATGAAACTTTAAATCCTTGTACTTTTAACATACTAATAAGAATCTAACACATGTGTTTGTCATTTGTTCTAGGTAATTAAACAGATAAGATTTGTCAAAATTCTAGGAGGAAAACTAAATCCTTGTATTATCACAGTTAATTAAACTCATAAGCTTTCATTTTCCATTCAATACGTCATTGGCGAATTTTAGCAAACCGCCACAAAAAGAAAAAGAAGAATAGAGTACACTTTTTTAGTAGTTCCAAAGAAATTTCAAACCAGATCCAAAGAAATTTACTATTATATTTTTTCAAGAATCCAATTTATTACATTAAAGGTCTCAGCCCACTAAAGAAAAAACAAGGCAGGAACCACTACGCCCACTATAAGGTGTTGATACCATGTTCAGGTATCATATTTTACGTGGTAGAGCCATGCTGCAGCTATATTATGGTGGTAGCACAAAAGATTCGACTCGACCGGGGCAGGACCACTCTCTCAAAAAATTCCAGCGTGAAAGAGCTGCTTAATGCTTTTGTGTTTCGTATGTAAGTGTAGAGAACCGGCGATCCTTTTTATTGGAAACAAGACATACTGGTTACGAGGCATTCCATCTTAGACGTCAGGGGTGACAATGCATCTGCATTTTGATTCTTAATCGAGGATAGATGAAGATGTCAATGGGCCACAGCATCCACTTACCATCAGGTGGACTGTGCTCATTTGTCACCCCTATTCTATAAAAATTATCATACCCATATACACGTTGATTGACCATATGTGCCCTGTACATGCAACATGTACATGCCAGATGTACATGTTGTGTGCAATTGTATATATAAAAGCATGTTGCATTTTTTTTGCTGTGGCAACCCCGGTGACAAATAGTTAAATAATTGGGCTCCCAAATAATTTCGTAAAAATAAATATTGTAATTGATAATTTCCACCTCAAATTTAAGTTATAGTTGTTAATTACGAACAAATTGTATTGTGTAATAAATAAAACTGGTAAATATTTAAATAAATAAATTTGTGTGTAAATATTTAAAAAAAATAAAAAGTGACAGCAGGTAACGAACATTGTTTAAAAGCTACTGTAATTCTTTTTTTTTTTTTTATAGGATAGGGTGACAAACGAGCACACAGTCTCCGGTTCTCTACACTCACCATACGAAACACAGCAGCGTTAAGCTGCTATTTTACGCTGGTTTTCTGTGAGAGCGTGATACTTCCCCGGTCGAGCCGACCCATTCGTGCTAGAACTATACTACTAATATAGTTGCAGCATGGCTCTACCACGTAAAAATCTACGATCTTGTAAATCTTGTTATCCCTTTTAATATTTACGATATATCTCTTAAGTGTCGTTGTTTTTGGATTTCATTTTGAATTGTTGTTTTGATAATTTAGTTTGAGATCTGTAATTAGAGTCCTACAATTGGAAGTTTGCTTACTCTGTTCCCTTGATTTTCCATCTTTGTTTTCTTTTACTATTTAAAATACATAGTAAAATGAATACTCGCAACGCCAAAACGCGCCAGATGGAGAACCAACTTCATCTTGTGCTCCAAGAACTGAGGGCGTCCAGGGAGTAGTGTGAGCTGTTACTTAAAGAAAGGGATGAAATAATAAGTATAATTTCGAAAAATACACAGTTGGAAAGTGATATAGTTAAGTTACATAGAGACTATACAGATATTTTAAAGGAAAAGGATCAGCTCCAAGGGACAGTCAATGAGTTTGACTGATGCAGCAAAGAATATGAGGAATCCCTCAGATTAATTGCTGCATTGAAATTACAATTAACTGAAGCTAATGAGCAAATTTCACAATTTAAACAATACATTGATAACTTGCAAACATTTAAAACTCAGAGTCTGTTCGAAGAGCTCGTAGAATGTAAATCTCATAAAACGTTACAACCCTCCACAACAATAGATTTGACTGATGATTATACCACATCAAGAACAGCAGAAAGGATTACAAGCAGCAGAAGAAAATTAAGAAAATATATAAAAATTAATAAATATATTAGGAAAGTGCAAAAATTAGTTAAAACTAAAATTAATATTAAAAATTATACAAATGTATGTAAGGAAAAGCAAGAGTTAGTAAAATTAAATTATATTCAATTGAGGTGGAAAACATGAAAAATTGTTATGAGACTGAAATGGAGTGTCTTAATTCAGAAATTTTATCACTTCAAACCTCATTACAAATTATGTCAAATAAATATAAATCTGCAGGGAATGAGATAAAAGAACACATACTGGCCATGGATAATCTGGTAAAGTCATGCAAATATAACGAGGAACGTTTTGACTCCTTATTAAAATATCAAAATGAATATCAGCACTCACTGCCAGGTTCTTTAGGGACAGTGTGTGTTAATAATATGACAAGCAGTAATACTTCATTTTCTTTACTAGTACCATAACAAAGCAGATAAATTTAAAAAGTAATTCATATAATGAAAAAAATAATATAATTGTGTATAGTGATGACATAGGCAAAAACTTGGGTATATCATTGAATAACTGTTTAAAAAGGCAACAAATAAGTAATTACTGCATGCCTGGAGCATCATTCAGTGATATTATGAATAAAATTTTAACTAGTAAATTTAACCCTAATAGTATATTTATAATTTTTGTTGGGAGAAGAGGCAATATGAACAAGAATCAATTATTAAAATATATTGAATATCTCAATAACATAAATGTGGTTAAAGTTATCTTGTTTACATTGCCTTACATAGAGGGGTGGCCACAGGAAAATAAACTAAGACATAATTTAAATTTAATGATGCATAACTTGACATGTAACAATAACTTAAATTTGACATTTAATTGTAAGAATAATAATGATAAATTTCATTTGATTGATATTAATAATTTAACTAAGAAGTTTTTGACAAGAGATAGGTATTACCTATTAAAGTATAGTTTAAGACTGGTAGCAAATACGCTATCTTATTATTTATATTTTAACTCAGCCAATGATTTGGCTACCTTGACACCTGCTTCTTTTGAGCAACAAAATAATTTTACATTTGATTTGGAACCAGTTCCAAGTAATTTAAATTAGATAATAAGACAATAGAGGTAATCTCTAGCAAAGATAATTTAAATAGCTTAGAATGTAACTTACCAATACATAATTATGCAATTTCACAATATAACAATAATAAAAACTGTATCAACCTGGTGCATCAAAATATACAAGGTATGTTAGGCAATGAATTAGAAATTGAATTATTTTTAAATTGTAACAGTATACATATTTTATGTATTACAGAACATTGGTTGAAAGATTACAACTCCATATTTAATTTCAGTAATCACCAGGTGGTCAGTTTGTGCAATATACTAAATAACGTGGTGGCTCCTTAATATTAGCTAATAAGTCCTTATCATGTAAAGAACGTAAAGACATTGTGAGCCTCTCTGTTGATCGTACTGTAGAAATGGCATGTGTTGAGCTTGAGCACCTTATTGTTGTCAGTGTTTACAGACCCCCATGTTCAAGTTATGATACTTTTGAAAAAATTATGGAAGAAGTTGTAGTTAAGCTTAATAAACAGAATAAATCTCTTGTGGTGTGTGGAGACTTTAATATCAATCTGCTGGAAACTTCAGCCATCAGTATTAAATTTTGTTCTTTGTTCAAATCCTATAATCTTAATAATTTATACTTTGAAGCTACACATATTGCAGGGTGTAGTGCAACTTGTATTGATAATATTTTTACAGGTGTTGTACCAATCAACAAATCAATTATTCAAAAACTTAGTTCAGATCACTGTGGACAACTGGTTTTGTTACACAAAAAACAGGTAATTAAGAAAATTGTGTTTGTTCCTATTAATGGAAAACGCCTGGAGAGATTTAGAAGTAATATGGTAAAAACCTTCCATCCCTTTCTTATAAGAACAATGCAGACTATTTATATAGAGAGTTATTTACCCTTATAAACAATGAATTTAATAAAACATTCACTTCTAAAACATTCTCCAGAAACAGTCGCAAGGCATTTAATGAGTGGGCGACAGTAGGAATTCATAAAAGCAGACGACGGTTGTATGACCTTTACCATGAAAGATCGCATAATCTTTCCGATGCTTTTAAAGAATATGTAAAAAATTATTCCAAAATGTTTAAAAGAGTTTGCTCCACAGCCAAATCATTACATATTAGTAACAAAATTAAGACGGCTAAGAATAAAATTAAAATGACGTGGAGTATAATTAACAGCGAAACCGGTAAAGAGAAACCTCGTAACTCAAACTATCAATTAAAAATTAATAATGAATTGACTAAATCAAATCAAGAAGTTGCATCGCTGTTTGAGAAATATTTCACTGATGTCCTATCTTGACAACAGAGTCATTGAATACTTCTCCAACTGTCGCCGAGTCATTACTTGCTACTTTAAACAGAATGTTAATACCTGTGTAAAAGAATTTAGATTTGAAAAAGTATTACCGCATAATATTGTAAAATACTTCAAAACCATTGATGTAAAGAAAATCGCAGATTTTTGGGGGATTTCCGTTACAGTGATTGCGTCCATAATAGATTTAATTGCACCTCATTTTGCTATTATTTTTAATACTTGTATCGAATCTGGTGTGTTTCCTGATTTAATGAAGTATAATAAAGTAATACCTTTATTTAAATCTGGTAGTACATTGGACCCCGCTAATTATAGACCTATTTCTGTACTACCAACTCTCAGTAAAATTTTTGAAAAATAATTTTGGATCAATCGTTAATTTTTTTTTAATACAAATAAATTACTTGATAAAAATCAATTTGGTTTTACAAGGGGTCGCTCGACGTCTGACGCCGGTGTTGAGCTTATGAAATATATTTTTAATGCCTGGGAGAATTCACAACAAAATGTATTAAATTTACAATACCTAATGTAAAACATTCGAAAACCAATGTGCTCTTAAATGAGGAGGAGTTGAGTCTTGTGGATACCACTGTTTTTCTTGGTATTACTATTGACGAGAAACTTCAATGGGGCCCCCGTATATCTAAATTAGCAAGCAGACTTAGTTCTGTAGCATATGCTGTAAGAAAGATTAGAAGTCTCACAGATGTTGAGACAGCTAGGTTAGTGTATTTTAGTTACTTTCATAGCGTAATGTCTTATGGAATTTTGCTATGGGGTAATGCGACTGATATTGAAGCTATATTAGTTTTGCAAAAGAGAGCCGTACGGGCGATTTATAATCTAAATTGTAAAGAGTCCCTCAGAGAAAAATTTAAAGAAATAAACATATTAGCTTTGGCATCGCAATATATTTATGAAAATGTAATGTATGTACATAAAAACATAAATAGCTTTAATAAGAATAAGGATGTTCATACCTTAAACACTAGGAACAAACATAAGCTTGTAATGCCACTTACTAGACTCCACAGAATTAGTAATTCATTTATGGGGCAATGTATACGCTTTTACAACAAAATCCCAGAACATGTTCAAAGTTTGTCAATAAACAAGTTTAAAAGTTTTATTAAAGAAAAACTGTACAAAAAGGGTTATTATAATATCAAGGAATACATGAATGAAAATAACACCTGGGAATAAGGTGATCGCTACCATGCTGGTTCTATGAAAATTCAATTAATAAAATTTTGTTTATAAAAATTCATCATCATCATCATTACAGCCCTTCACAAGTCCACTGCTGAACATAGGCCTCCCCCAAAGAATGCCACAAAGCACGGTCCTGAGCCACCTGCATCCAACGACTTCCTGCATGTCTTACCAGGTCGTCACTCCATCTCGTGGGGGGACGCCCTACACTTCGCCTACCGGTACGAGGCTGCCACTCGAGAACCTTTCTTCCCCATCGGTTGTCGGTTCTTCGAGCTATATGGCCGGCCCACTGCCACTTCAGCTTACTAATTCGTTGGGCTATGTCGGTTATTCTGGTTTTACTGCGGATATCCTCATTCCTAAGTTTATCACGCAGAGAAACTCCGAGCATAGCCCTCTCCATAGCTCGCTGAGCGACCTTGAGCTTCCTCATACGGCCAGCAGTGAAGGACCACGTCTCAGTTCCGTAAGTCATCACTGGCAACACGCACTGGTTGTACAATTTCGTTTTAAGGTTTTGAGGTATGTCTGACGAGAAGATGTGTCGTAGCTTCCCGAACGCTGCCCAGCCGAGTTGAATCCGTCGATTGACCTCTCGGTCGAAGTTGGACTTACCTAGTCGGACTATTTGTCCCAGGTAAACATACTCGTCAACAACTTCGAGCTTAGTGCTCCCAACAACTACCGGCATAGGTGTGACATGGACATTAAACATAATCTTTGTTTTGTCCATGTTCATCTTAAGACCTATCCGTTGGGAAACACTATTGAGGTCATTGAGCATAGTGCTTAGGCCCTCCAGCGATTCTGCCATAAGGACTATATCGTCGGCAAATCGAAGGTGAGTGATGTACTCGCCATTGATGTTGATACCGTATCCTTTCCAGTCCAGAAGCTTGAAAACGTCTTCCAATGCAGCGGTGAAGAGTTTCGGGGATATGACGTCACCCTGTCTTACACCTCTCTGCAATTGGATAGGTTTCGTACTCTGGTTCTGTACTCGGATAGCCATCGTAGCCCTACTGTACAAGCACTTCAACACTTCGATATACCGACAGTCAACTTGGCACCGCTGAAGGGACTGCAGCACCGCCCAAATTTCGACGGAATCAAAGGCTTTCTCATAGTCCACATACGCCAGACATAGTGGCAAATTGTACTCTTCGGACTTCTGTACAACTTGCCGAAGGGTATGTATGTGGTCTATGGTGCTAAAGCCCTTTCGGAAACCGGCTTGTTCGGGAGGCTGGAAGTCGTCAAGTCTGCGCGCGAGACGATTCGTAATGACTCTCGAAAACAGCACGTAGACGCGGCTCAGAAGGGAAATCGGTCTGTAGTTCTTCAAGAGAGCGTTGTCACCTTTCTTGAAGAACAAGACCACCGCACTTCTGCTCCACGCCTCCGGTGTAATGCCACCATGGAGGACGGAATTAAAGAGCTTCTGAAGGACTTCAAGTACCGGTCTTCCACCCGCTTTCAGAAGCTCCGCTGTTATTCCATCCTCGCCTGGGGCCTTACCGTTTTTAAGGTGCTGGAGAGCCATTCTAATCTCGCTCAGACTGACGTCCGGGATATCTTCGGAATAGTGTCGGATGAGACTCGCTCTTGGATCGTTACTCACACTTGCGTGTGGCTCCAACGATGACGTGTACAGCTGCCCATAGAACCTCTCAATCTCACTCAAAATCTCAGGTGTCCCGGAAACGATGTTGCCACATTCTGTCTTCAGCTTTGACAGTTGGCTCTTTCTGGCAGACAGATCTCTGGCAAAGACTTTGGAGCCTTGATTCCGCTCGATCGCTTCTTCAATACGAGCTGTATTGAAGTTGCGTAAGTCCCGCCGCATGCATTTTGAGATCTGTCTGTTCAGATGCCTGTATGCTGTCAAGTCTGTTGAAGAATGTAGCTTCATCTCCCGTCTAACAGCCATGAGATTAAGAGTGTGATCGGAGAGTTTTTGTGTTCTTCTGCGGCGGGTCTTGCAGAACTTAGCTCCGACCGCATGGACAGTTTCCACGAGCTTGTCATTCATATCGTCCACTTCATTGCAGTCTTCTAGGCACTGAAAACGGTTTTGTAACTCGAGCTGAAAGGTTTCGGGACTTTGGATTAGAGCACGAGGGGGACGGAGCGTTGACTTCATTAGACGAGACCTCTCCAACTTAACGTTTAGGTTCAGTGTGCCTCTAACCATTCGGTGATCGCTACCAGTTTTCACCCTTGCGATCACGGAGACATCACTGAACAGTTGTCGTCTGGTCGTCATAATGAAGTCAATCTCATTTTTTGTCGAACCGTCGGGGCTCGACCAGGTCCACTTCCTGTGGGGCCGCTTCTGGAAGAAAGAGTTCATCATAAAGAGTCCCTCTTTCTCCATGAAGTCGGCCAGCTGCTGGCCCCTTGGGTTCCGTTGCCCTATTCCAAATTTCCCTACTTTCAGCTCACCGTTCTCTCTTGTGCCTAGTTTTGCATTGAAGTCTCCCATTAACACCGTATATTGGGTTTTGGAGGAATGCATGGCTCTAGAGATATCCTCATACATTTCCTCCACCTCCTGATCGGGGTGTGCCGAGGTTGGTGCGTAAACCTGTATGACCTTCAGCGAATACCGTTTGGTGATTCTGAGTATAAGGTACGCAACCCTCGTCGACACACTCCCGATCTTTACAACGTTGTTAACGAGAGACTTGTGGACGATAAATCCGACACCTCCTTGGGACAGATGGTCGCCCTCCCGGTGATAGAGCAAGTTGCCGGATTCGAGGATTACCGTGTCCTCCCCCTCTCTTCGGACTTCGGATAATCCTATAATATGCCAGCGCAACTTGTCTATCTCTTCTTCCAGCTCCACGATCTTCTCGTCAGTCCTCAGGGTGCGTGCGTTGTACGTTGCCAGGTCGAGTCGTCTAAGGTGGCAACCGAACCTCCACCGGAGATTCTTAGCACCCCCTGCCCCGCCGTTACCATGGTCGCCACCGTAGCCAGGAATAGCGGGGCCGCCGGGGACTGGGGGCCGTCTGTTTGTTGCTTTAGTCATTGGGGGGGTATTTGCCATAGTTGCCACGCTTGGCGAGCGGGTTGGCAACCGCAGTTTTTTTATTATAATTTTGGCTATTATCAGGAAGATGCTGCTGCCCATCTTCTGCCTGTTTCCCTTTGTCGCCTTTTACGACACCCACGGGAGGATATGGGGTAGTGGATATTCTTGACCGCCACTACACGGCAAAAAATAAAAATTGTATAAACAAAATTATTGTTAAGTGAAATTATGTTTAAAAAAAAAGTCCCGCTGGGTTTCTTGCTGGTTCTTCCCAGGACAGAGGTATTTTCCGAACCAGTGGTAAATAAAATAATGACTTTCAATAAGTATTATGTAATAATTCATATTGAATAAAAATCATTCTATTCTATTCTATGTGTACTACTATGATGCTCGTTCTATCGGTTGTAGCTCATTTTATTCTGAAGTATGCATCAAGAGAAACTTAGAGTGTGTACTTGTTGTGAAAAAGATTTATATAAAACATACAGTGGCTACTAGATAGTCAAGTTTTTGCCTAAAGTCCAGTATATTGATTTATATAAACATTTCTTTTGCATGTGCAAAAACGGTTATAGTCATGGCATGAAACATAGTGCGGGTAGCTTTCTGAATGACAAGATATAGGCTTTATGGTATCAAATTCGATGACATGTTTTTAATTTTTATTTTTTCAAGCAATTATAAGCCTCATAGTATTTTGCTAGATCGAAAGAAGAACCAAGAACGCGACCTAAAGAAGAAGAATGCGATGTACTGGCCTCGCTGAGCTAGTGAGTTGTGGCAACCGCAGTACCAGTCACGTCATATTTTTTTGGCGCAGATAGGATAGATCTAACCAAAAGGTTGTGAAAAAATTCTAGGGCAACTACAAAAGGTTGTGGAAATATTCTAGGGCAGTACAAAATGTAGAACAATATTTAAAAAGAAATGTAAAATCCCCACAGAGAAGTGTTACATACATAAAATACATAACATATACAAGCACATAGACAAACATTCAGTCTACCAACAATAATTTATAGGCAAATGTAGGTCTTGTTCCATGCAGGAATAGAACCTGTCGCCCTGTAGAGTTGCTGCAGCCAAACGTTTAACGACTGTGCTACCAAGCTGCTTAATCATTGGAAAGTATTTTTATGTCAGTTTGATCTAAAACTGATTTAACAATTACAAATCACAAAAAAGCTGAATAATTTTGTACATTTTTAATTTTCTTCAACCCCTTTCTTAGTTACGAGACATGTCATAAAAGCTATAATTAATGAACTTATGGGGCCCAATAAATTTCTAAATGAATACTAGGACAACAATTTGGATATAGCAAAGTGATGCATGTGTTATAGACATGGGGGTTATCAGTTTTTTATGTTAAAAATTACACTAATACGAAGTTTTTACATTGATGTCATAAATCATTTTTAAATGATCGTATGTAGCAAGTTTTGATTACAGTTTATGTTGTTATGATTACCAGGGATTGACTAAAGTTTTTTTTGTTTATATAGAAAATCCTAGTGTGGAGGTAACATTTTTATATATACATACTAGGATTTTCTCCTGTATCGTAAAGGCAGTTTACATAAATAAATTGCACAAGGACAAACATTTAGACCCTCAGCACTCCATCTCATTGCTAAGCCACTAAGGTTTGAATATTCAAAACACGACTTTTAAGACTGGCATCACATCTCAATTAGACTGAAAGGCAGTGAATATCTAGTAGGCTGATAGTTTCGTTGCTTCGTCGCGTAACGGAATGAATATGATTTTACGTTATAAGAATATAGTACCGTAGCTGTGTTGCGTTTGGATTGAGTGTTATTGTAAGAACTGTTTTCTGGGTGCAGCATATTGATATAATATGCTATATGCTTGTAACCATTTTTAGTTATATAGTTATATTGTTTTGATATATCAAACTCACGGCTAAGTTGTTACAATATATTGGTGGTTTCACAATAACAGATAAATATTTACTCTACTATTAGTAAATAAGGACATGACAAACCTGTAGAACCGCCGCCGCAGAATACCTCTGCCATTGTCTAGCTTATCGGCGACTGCAGCACCATATATTTCCATGGATGCTGTGAACACCACCAATTCATACCACTGAGAAACCTGGAATTGAAGAGAATGGGCGGTAATGAAATATTTAAAGTTTATTGAGGGGTGAAGGGCTTTTTTAATTTATATATTTTAAGCTACAATTTATATATATTAATATTCTTACTGTTACAGCTTATTAAAGTCCAATTTTGAACATAGGCTTCCCCATGGATTGCCTTATAGGGGGATATTTGCCATAGTTGCCAACGTTTGGTAAGCAGGTTCGCAACCGTAGTTTCTTATTATTAGTCATTATTAGGAAGATGTTGCTGCCCCTCTCCTGATTTGTTTCCCTCGTGGCCTTGTAAGAATATTCATTACACCATATCATTCCGTAGGTGTCGTAAGAGGCAACATTAATTAATTACTGGACACTAAATATAACTGTAACTAATTTCAGCTGGTCACGTTTTGAGACGGTTATTAGGCTAGGAAAGAAAAATTAGTTGCTGCTGTTTTTAAGAGCCGCACCTTACTAGTGCTCAGAAACAGGCCTGTTTGGATTCATCTTAGATTTACCAACACAATGCAGAAACTAAAGGCCAGTCAATAGTTCGGCTGTTTGAAAATTAGCCAACGCCTGCCATAATGAAGCAATCAAAAAGTACAGGGCAGATTTTGATTAATACTTCTCTGTGCTTCTCGTACACTTTAGCGGGGTATTGACACCATCAATTCCTTTACGAATTTGTAATAGCATCAATGTTGAAAGGTTGCCAAATGCTTGCCAAGTGTTCACTGTTGTGAGTAATAAGTAACTGAACACAAGGCACATTTGGCACAATGTGACTTCTTTTATAGACTCCTTGTGACACATGAAACTATTTAGATGCTGGTGGAGAGTTCTTTGAGAATTTATAGTAATTGTTTATAAAACTCTAACCATAGATTTATTTTTTAGTTTTGCAATACAAATGATTAAACAATCTTTTACAGGTTACATTGAAAAATGTAGTACCACAAAATATATTAATATAAGAATTATTCATAACGGCAAAGTCGGGTAGGGATGCCCTAGACGAAGATTTATCGACCAAATCGGCGATACATTGAAAATGGGCCAGATTAGGAGTACCCTTAACCGACGAGCGTGTATGCATAAATATATGGATGTAAAGGAGGCGAGAGAAGTGTGTCAGGATCGCGCCAAATGGAAGTCCGTAGTCTAGTCTCTGCCTATCCCTCTGGGTGACAGATGTGAGCAATGATCTAAATGCAATCTGCATTTATTGCTCAGTTGTTGGAATCTCCATTATATAAACAATATAATCTTGCATAAAACCCTACACAAATGAAATTTATGAAGCATATATTCTATACATACATTTAAAAACATCATTCCAAGAATTAACTTCATTACAAAAATGTTGTACATTGCGTGATTAGGTGTTTTTAAACAAAATTATTAATAACACTGTAAATTCATAATTTTTAATACAAAACTTTTAGTTAAACTGGTTAAAATTGAATACTTGTTCCAACAAAACTTTCAAGATACCATTCGAAAAAACTAATTATTGTAAGAATAGACTTTTAATCCAAGCTTACAGTAACAATCACAATACTTTTTAGAGACACCAATGGTAAGTGGATATTGAGGCCCATAGACGGCTATATCTATACTTGATTAAGAATCTAAATGCAGATGCATTGTCACCCCTTAGAACTGAGATGGAATGCCTAGTTTCTAGTAAGAAAAGGGTCTCCAGTTCTTTACACTTATCATATGAAACAGCAGTATTAACTGCTATTCTGTGAATTCTCTGATCTAGCCAACTCATTCCTGCTACAAATGTATAATTTTAGCTGTAGCATAGCTCGACCACATATAATCTTCTTTATATATAAAAATTATGTGTCACATTGTTTGTCCGCGGTGGACTCCTAAACTATTGAACTGATTTCAATGAAATTTTGCACACTCTGAGCAGTTTCATCAACTTAAGAGATAGGATAGTTTTTATCCCGATAAATGACACTCAATATTTTTTTATTGCAAATTTAAGGATTTTTTAATAGGACAGAGGGTCGTCGGTATAGGCAGAACAATGTATGCCTGGCGAGCTAGTAAAAATATATAATCTAAATAATAAATATTCTTCCATTGTAGTGAAATTAAAAGTTACAGACTGTATACATCGCACTGCTGGGCATAGGCCTCCTCTCATTTCTAAGAGGGTGGTTTGTTTTCCATATAATATAATAAATGAATAAATAGACTTTAATTTACCTAGAAGAATTACTTACTATATCTAAGAAGTAATCAACGTGTGGTCTTTTATGCACAAAGAATCTAACTGGGTGTTTGTCTATAGTCACTTTGAGCACAAAATCAGGAGGGGTACCCGGCTTTACTGTTGGCCGCAACATTGCATCATGATGTGAATGTATAAGTGTTTCATCTAAATCAAGCACCAGCATTTTCCTTTTTACTAGACCTGAAAATGGAGAAGCATTTATTATAATACATATAATAGTACTATAAACTGTATCATAAGCCCATTCTAATACTTTGATAACCAATTTATATAATTTCAGGCTTTTCATAACACTGGGTATCCTAGTTTTGGCTACCCTCTCCCACAAATGTATGTACTTTAAAAAATAATTGTAACAGATAAGTTATGCAATGGACTTAACTAATTGTGGGAGAATGTAATAAAGGTTATTTCATTGCATTAATTTCTTTTCTATTTCCATATTCTAATATATCACTATTACCAAGTAATTTTCTTATTATTGCTTAAAAGTAAAGGCAAAATATATGTTATTACTGAAAAACAAAGAGCCTAACCAACATCATCATCATCATCATTCATCATTACAGCCCTTCACAAGTCACTGCTGAACATAGGCCTTCCCCAAGAAATGCCACAAAGCACGGTCCTGAGCAACCTGCATCCAAAATCCACATCCATCCTAACCAACATGTTCAGATATAATTATTAACTTATAAAAATACATGTTTGTGTAGTTATGCATTTCATGCATGTACCATATAGTATTATTTGAGCATTTTATTACTATATATATATCAATATATATATTGTAACCTATGCCACAGCACATGACGAAGAATCATTTTAAAACTAGATTTTTCAACCCAACATTATAAATTTAAACATTAAATACAGACCAGATAAACATAACCCTTGTTTTGGGTTGTCACATAAAAAACTAAAATAGGTTACAATTTTGAGATATTTTAGCCACTTAAAAATAAAATCATTCTAATAATTTATTCAAAAGTATAACATTAAATCATATCAAAATAATAAAATCTATAGAAAATGTGATTAGCGACTGAATTTGTCCTGTTAAATTATTTAGTAAATTAATTAATCACTAAAATTCTTAGTAATTACAAATGCCTGTTACTTGATAATTATTTAAATGTTTAAAAGTTGAGTAGCTTAATGTTTGTTCCATATTATGAATAAAATTAACTTGTTTACATGAGAATATACACATAAAATATTGTATGTAAAAGGTATTTATTGATAATGCACGTGCAAGTACGTGATAAAAATATAGTTGCAAATCATTCAAACTAAATGCAATAACAATAATAAGGTACTGATAAAACTGATTATACTTACTCAACCTGTGTCTAGATACTGGCGAGAGTGGATAGATTTCATATTTGACAGATTGATATTGAGCCAACTGTAAAAGAAACACCACATGTAGGTACACAATATGCGTATGTAAGTCACCAAATGGACGATTTAATTGCGAAACTTTATATTTACCGCTCGATATTGCTTTCTAAACATATAACAAAAACAACTCCATACTTTGGATGCGATTAGCATGAACGTGCGTAGGCCCATCTGCAATTGTTTCAGCATTTGAAAGGTTTATAAAACAATTTCTAAAGTATAGATACCGTCACTTTCAAACAAAAACGTAGGATACGCGATCATTGACGGGGTAATTCAAAACAAATTCAATAAAACTAAGCGCCGAAAACATCTAACCCGCCATGACATAATCGACCCAAATCACAGACCACAGACATAGACTAATATATAATACTGGAGAACCACAGACTACTTAGTGGATGGATAGAACCACAGACTACTTAGTGGATGGATACTACGTATTCACAGACCATAAACAAAATAGAAATTTGTAAATGTTAACGTTCTGTTATTGTCTGTGGAATAAGGGTTGCTATACCGATTTCATTAAATTTTCGATTTTCATTACTGAACATTAATAATAAAGGAATGTTTAATCTTAACATTGCTTCCAGATGATCCAGACCTACGCAAAAATGAAACGAAGCAACTAGAAGACAAGTCTGGGCTATGAGTATTGTAAAAAAAATAGCAATTATTTATTAGAAAAATTTGTAATCTACACAAATAAATAATATTGAAGTGTCTGTTTGTAAAGTCAAAATAGCAGCTTTTTACAAAGTGCGTATGAAAGTATATACATTACTTACAAAATTAATTAGGGTTCCATGCAAAAAAATTGAAACCCTAATTTACACGCGGGCGAAGTCGCGGGGAACAGCTAGTAAAAAAGAATAAGAAAATAGTTCAAAACCCTAATGCGGTAAAAAATCATTGTAATCAAATAATTTAATTTATGTTATTTTTAAAACATTTCATACATAATATTGTAATTAACTTTGCACAAAAAGTAAGTAGTAATAATTCAACATTCAGTAACACAAAAGTCAGAAAAGCCCATAAAGGTATTTTTCAAATTACAACATTATTGGAAATACATATGGAGTCAAAAACATTTTTAGATATATGATTACATGTGTATAATAAGATTTGAAGGATCGCTGTAGTATGGATCTTAAATCGTTTGTTAGTTGAAACTACTGATAAGGTTTGCACAAAAAAGAAAAGGTAGGACAGTCTAGCAGTTTCCACGGCCTTTGGCCCACTGCACTTCGATCCTTTTTCGGGGTAACTGTTGGCATTCCACTGTGGTTCAGCATTTGTTTATTAGAATAAAACTGTCTCTGACAAGACTTAATTTAATTTTTGTGCGGAGCAGAACGGTAAGTAACTCACTGATGCAAGGTAATTGTTAGAGGAACTAGCACCATCTAGTGGCAAAATCAGATGCTTCAACGGCACCGTGGCGCGAATTTTCGATTATCGTGCCATCGACTTCGTTTTCATGTTCTTCTTTTAAGGTTTAGACGAGGTGGGGAATAGGACCAAAGTAAGTAGTTGCAAGCTTTAACATACTACTATATCATACTGTTACTTACTACTAATTCTTCTGGCAATTGCAATTTTCTTCTGTTGGTACTGTTTGTTTTTGTTTCATCTTGAAATTTTCATTTAAAGATGTAAATCGTACTGGATCGTGAAGAGTTATTTTCAATTAAACATCTAAAGAGAATAGCAAGAATAAAATTAAAGCTGATTTTAAGAAGACAATTGGGTTTGTTGCAAATCTTAGAAAATAAATACTAAAGCAAGGAAATAAACGCCTAACAAAACAAAATGCTAAATTAACGAAAATAATTTCGGAACTTCAAATGAAATCACTAATCTTGTTTTTTTTTTTAAATCATTTGCTGTCCGTTAGACTCGCTAAAACTCGAAACTGACTCTACCGATTCTGATGAAATTGTTTGTGTATTTGAGTGGAATGTTTTAGATTCACAATTGCACCCGGTAGATGGAGCTGTTGTCGAGATCCAGAAATCACCCGTGTGAAGCCGGGGCGGATCGCTAGTACCTTATAAAAATGCTGATATTGTATAACATTCTGATTGCTTATTGACTTGATTTTTAATAGGAAAAACAAAAAATAATGTCATTCCTTGAGAAAATTCACACTATGTTAGCATTTTTTGAGTTCACGTGCTTTTTGTACTTTACCACAAAGTACATTATATTAGAATACAATAGAACACGACAAGACGGGACAGGACAGGACAGAACAGGACAGGATGGGACAGAGCAGAGCAGAGCTAGAGGACTTTCCATGCCCATAAACATGGGATTGTTATATAGATGGAGTAGATAGTAGTCCTAGATTTACAAAGGAGGCATTATATGCAAAAAAGTCTAAGGTGAATTAACCAGGTCAAAACATTCATGTAGAAAAGCTAAAACTCTAGTTGGTAAGAATTGTATTGCTGCAGTTAATATAGGAGTTACTTTAGATGGTGATAATATGCGAAAGATCAGGCTTTAGTTTTTATGGCTACAACCCTAAACGAAATCTGTAAATAAAATACCTGTTAGGTATTTTCTAATCATGAGTATTTAAGTTGTTGTATTCAAGTAATGTTAATACTTAATACTTGTCACTACTTATCATTGGCCAAGATAGTAGGAAAGTACTGGCTTATAATATAAAACAATTAAAATGGGTAATGATTAAAATGTTACTCAAATTAATAGGAAGGCATGTACAATTGGCTTAAGAAGCTGCATTCGTAGTGTTCAATGAGCCTCATCAGTAGATTAAAATATACCTATTATAAAAGCTTATTTTACATACATTACACTAGGGATATTCACTTAACATCGATATATCGAATTTATTCGACGTTTTTCGTAAGATATATCGGATTGATTCGATGTTTTCACAAATCTTTATTGTATTCAATATATCGATATATTTATTTAGAGAAACATCGAATATTTGCTTTTTTTTGTTGAATCTATTTAAAAACTAAATAATTTTAACACTACTTGATGACTTCAATTTTAAGTAAAGTTCAATAAGATAGTGACTTCTGTGAGTGACCAGCTTAATTAAAGTGCGGGCAAGATAACTCTGCGCGCGGCCAAAATTGGAACTAATCGTGTGCCGCCTGCCGCATCTTACTGTTTATGGCAGGTGTCAAAACAGAATGTTAGGTATTTTATTTTTACTCGTTTTTGCAGTAAATAATCGTCACCATTGTACCTAAAGTGATTAAAATTGCTGTCAGGGATACTATCTTGAAGGTCAAACGTGCTTGTGAAGAAGAACGAGACAATATCGGGCCTACAGTACCGTTTTCCAAAGTTATAGTCCACGTTTCATATTTCACAGGTAATTTTTATCGCTGCCATAACAAATAAAACTCCCTAATTTTCTCGACTTGTTCGTTTTTAGTTTCATCGTGTCATTAATGCATTGTCTTTATTATGTTTTAGGCGTTTCTGAACGCATCGTCACCCGAATAACTCAAGAGGGTACCTACATAATGTAGGAGCAGCTTCAATTTCTAAAATTGTAACGACGGAAAAAACTAGGAGCCGGAGGGAAAAAAATGGTTTAGACGATTTTATATGTGGCGCTATAAGGCATTTAAATCAATCGTTTTACGCCGTGAAGAAAGAGATCCCTGCCGTAAATAAACTTTGGTTCGAATTGAAAGCTGATATTGATTTTAAATATGGCAGAATATCGTTGAGTAGTAGCTTAAAGACTATGTGCTACAAATACAAAAGGTGCCAGTTTAAACGAAAAGTATTGATGGAACGCAGTGATATTGCAGCTTGGAGAGCAAAATATATTCTAAGAAGAATATATTTTCTCTATCCTATTATCTAATATGTATTATCTAAGAATCGTCAGGAATTTGTGCAAATCTACCAATAAATTTCATTGAAGTGATGGATAATGCGTCCTACCACACATTTAAATAAGGTACCTACAATTGGCAATACAAAAGCAGAGTTCCAAGAGTGGATTACGAGAAATGGATGATTGTTGGACAAAAGCGCAATTATACGAATTAATCAAAAAAACAAAGGAGACCCACAGTATGAAAAATAACAAATGTTAAATGAACACGAACATGAGGTTCTCCGAAAAATTCAGGGTAAGATTTAGAATAAAGTCGCCTGAATTTGTGGGTGAGGGGTGGTGAAAGGAGGGGGAGGGGAGTTGTAGAGTCACTCCCCTATTTCATTTCCTGCCGGACGTGCTTAGTTTTTTATTAATTTTTAAAAATCTCATTTTGAGGTTATGTTTTCGTAATGTTTTTGACAATATAAACCTGATTTGTGGAGGCAGAGACTTGGGGGAGAGTAGCCCAACGTCACTCAACGTAGTGCAGTCGAGGGAAGCTCGGGCTCCTATTTCTGGATGGTTTATAAAAAAATAACCACGAAGGGGACGGAGGGACGGACTTCGGTCGCTCTTGCACCAAATAAAACACCAAAATGTTAACTTTTATAATTGCTTTAATAAGTAAACATATTTATAACTTCCACCATTTCCAAAAAAGTCGTAAAATAGCAAGCAATCGGTCTAGGGGTAGCAAAGTCGTCCAAAAATAGGAGACCGATAATAACAAGGAGTATATTCACGTAAATTCGGAAGCAACGGAAGTCTAGCAAGCGAGTCTCGAAGTCGAGTATAAACGTAGTGATTATATTCTCTTTGGTCGAGTATATCTGTTACTGATTTCTGTCAATGTCAAAAGTTCCGTTTCAGGCACAGAACACAATTACTCTTTATCAAGAGTATGGAGTGTAGAGTAGAAGGAGGAACACCTCTATACATGAAAAGTGTCCCTAAAAACGTGTCCAATAAGGGTGGCGCTGCAATAGCATAGGATAAATTTAAAAAGAAGCGCCAAAAGTAATTAGAATAAGTTAGAGAAATAAACAAGGACCGACCAATCCACTTGGTTTTGTAATACGTAAATAGTTGAGATTTTGTATACTGGCATTTTACTAACTACTCTAATCATGAAATTTTTTAAATATTTGAATTCAGCTGACTTTACTCCGTTCACAACAGCTATCTTCATATCGTAGTTTTTCAGACGCCAGCGCTATTGTGGTAGGTTTTGGAACCTCTATTTTCAGTAAATAGTAGGACACTTTTTTAACTTTCGCCCCTTATAAGATGGTTCTCCTTGTACTCTACATCTATAGTCATCTATAATCATCTATAGTTATGTAATTTTATTTTCTGAAGACAGATTTTTTTATAAACTACACATTATTATTGATGTTTTTTATTGCTTTTGAACATAATATTTCCACGCACGTTACTAATATATAACATATGTTATTATCAGAGAGTTATTCTTCATAGAACATTAATGCAAATTTAAATCAGCAAAATTCTCATGATGAAAACTTAACTCAGCCCAAATACGTGATCTGAAACCGATACAATTCGAGTCAATATAGTAATAAACCCTACAAATAACGGCCAATAAATTCGAAATGTTTATAGCCTTACCACAATATTGTCATAAATTTTTCTTTTCCTATCATAGGAAACTTGCAGAAAGTGATCAGATGATTTTGTGCTTTTTATTTGCACAACACTTAACTTACTTTCGATGATGATCACAAATCGTGCATAAAACTTTGAAATAATGAATTCATTTATAGTCAATATCTTATACAGAATTAACATCTCACAAAAAATATTTACTGTACATTCACGACGATATTATAACTGTATATTCGCGTACATACGAAAATGAAGTCCATCTAACTGAATTTAAGCAAAAATGAATAATAAATATAGCCAACTAAACCTTTAATTTAAATCAATTAATAGGTAAACTAATTCTGCGAACCTCAGAGTATTATGTATAATTATACTTTAAAGAGCAAACCAATAAAAGTTTAACACCGAATTAATATTTTTATTTTCTTCCCATATAATATGAATTTGTTTATCTAATTTTTAAAATGGCAATCTAAAACAACATTAAAGAAAGAGACAGCGATATTTTATCTCGCTTTATTTTTACAAGCCCAACACACATATTGACAAAATCATGATTCTGTGCAGATTTTTCAGCTTTCCTACAAAGTTGCCTCACCCTGGTTTCAGGTATTAATCAGCGATTTATGAATATTTAAAAAAAATTATATTAAATATTTCGACGCAGCTCCGGCAGCTAAAATTGCATGAGGGCGCTTGAGATAAGCTCCCTTGACCGCCACACAGTGACATACTCCTCAAATTCAGGCGACTTGACTCTAAACCCAACCCAAAATTCATTATAGGCAAAATATCAGTGTTCATTAATCATAATAATAGTCATTTCTAACACGCATATAATATCTTTACCTATAATTGTGTAAAAAAAATTGAAAGTTAAATTTGACCAACTTTTAAGTTTTCGATGGAGCGGAAATTTTGCATATACGTTAAGTTTAGATGAAAATAAGTGATGTCGTTCTAAATCCAATATGGCGGATTCCCAAAGATGGAAGACTAGTTATTTTTTGTGCATTCCCATGATGTTGGATTTATACGTGGTAGAGCCATGCTGCAGCTATATTATGGTTGTAGCACGAATGGGGGTCGGCTTGATCGGGGAAGGACCACGCTCTCACAGAATACCAGCGTCAAATAGCAGCTTAACGCTGCTGTGTTTCGTATGGTGAGTGTAGAGAACCGGAGACCCTTTTTACTGGAAAAGAGGCATTCAAAATTAGTCCTCACGGGTGACAACGCATCTACATTTTGATTCGCAAACGAGGATAGATGTAGATGTCAAAGGGCCACAGCAACCACTTACCATCAGGTGGGTGGTGTGCTCGTTTGTCACCCTATCCTATAAAAAAAAATATGGGTATCAAATAAAATGGTTTGCTGAGAAGAATACCAAAACTAAAAGTAAAGCGTGTTTTTTAGTTTTTTTCTCAACCTCGCTCGCATAAATTAAACTTTTTCAAATGTTTTTAAGGAATAATTTATATTAACTTAAATCTTACCATAGAAACTTGTGTAGTCTAGTGTCAAACTTGCGGAAGTTACAATAAAGAAATATATTTATTTTGCGAATCTTAAACAATAAATACAGGGTTTAAAATTTATTAGGTCTTTGTAAGTTTAAGCTCAATATTACAGTTTTTCCAACTGAACTTAGGTAATCAATTCAGTCATTTATGTAATTGCATATAATTATATAATTCTAGTAATAAGATTAAATGAAGGCAAAATATTAGTTAAGCTGGTAACATTAAGTACGTCATCAGTCGCGCGCAGAGTTAAATCTTGCGCGCACTCTACCTAATCTATACCATGTATAGGACAATTACTATACTCTTTGATCTATACTGACAGATCGATCGACCATTCACCCTTAATGTACCTATGTAGTCTGTGGATTCTATAGGTTCATTTTATTACTTTTATTCACTCACTCTCACTCTTCTTGCGTCGTCTTCTACCATCTTCTACTCTTTGGTGGTAACGCAATTAAATCATTGTTTTGATTGTTTATCTAAGACAAGTTTATGTAAGACTTTTACTTGCTTCTCTGGTCTCTGATTCTACATTCACACATACAAAATCAAGGACTACAACCTTTGCGCGTTTCAGTGGAAAAAGGTATTATTAAACTTTTGTGAAAAGTATTGGATAGTGACAAGATATCGATGTTTTCTAGTGTAGTCAAGGTAAAGAAACATCTGTGCCTTCATTAAAAAATTGGATAACAACTCTCAAAAGGTACCAGAGATTATGGATATCTAAGTGCAAAAAATATTAAAATTTTGCACCCGAGGTATTTAAATTCTGATCCTATTGAAAACTTTTTTGGACAAATGAGTGCATACAATTTTAGAAATACGAATCCAAATTGCCAAACATTCTAAAGTACTTTTAGATTACTGTTAATTACAAGGTTTATAAAGTTCCACTCAGATAGTTATAATTGTGAAGAGGATTCTGGTGAACAATTATTAAAATTAAAATCATTACTTTGTACAAAAGAAAAAGGTGATAATACTAAGCAAATCCATTCATTTGAGTCCTCTGAGCTATCCCATTGTGTAGAAAGTAAAAGTTCAGCACAGCAGGAAGAAATGCTTGGGTGGGTCATAAGAAATATTGGGTGTTGACAAAAATTTGGCGCTTAGACTTATTATTTCATATTTAAGTAACAGAACTCAAAAAGTCATGATCAATGGTAAAGGTTCCTCCGGATCGGTAGTATCAATGAGTGTTCCTCAGGGCTCGATTCTTCGCCCTTTCCTGTTTTTAATCTATATTAATGATTTACCTTATCTTGTAGGGGACAATCACGATATAGAATTATTTGCTGAATATATCTTTAATTTCCAAACTCAAACGGCAGTCAATTAATTATGACGATGTAAATAATGCTCTATCGAAATTAGTACATTGGTTTAACGCCAATAATATGCTCAGACAAAGTGTAATAAATTTACAATACCTAATGTAAAACTTTTGAATACCAATGTGCTGTTAAATGGGGAGGAGATGAGTCTTGTGGATACCATTTTTTTATCGGTATTACTATTGACGCGAAACTTCCATGGGGCCCTCAAATATCTAAATTAGCAAGCAGACTTAGTTCTGCAGCATATGCTGTAAGAAAGATTACAAGTCTCACAGATGTTGAAACAGCTAGATTAGTGTATTTTAGTTACTTTCATAGCATAATGTCTTATGGAATTTTGCTATGGGGTAATGCATCTGATATTGAAGCTATATTTTGTTTTGCAAAAGAGAGCCGTACGGGCGATTTATAACCTAAATTGTAAAGAGTCCCTCAGACAAAAATTTTAAGAAATAAACATATTAACTTTGACATTGCAATATATTTAAGAAAATGTAATGTATGTACATAAAAAAATAAATAGCTTTAATAAGAATAAGGATGTGCATACTTTAAACACTAGGAACAAACATAAGCTTGTAATGCCAGTTACTAGATTCCACAGAATTAGTAATTCATTTATGGGGCAATGTATACGCTTTTTCAACAAAATCCCAGAACATATTCAAAGTTCTTCAATAAACAAGTTTAAAAGTTTTATTAAAGAAAAACTGTATAAATAGGGTTATTATAATATCAAGGAATACATGAATGAAAATAACGCCTGGGAATAAGATGATCGCCACCATGCTGGTTCTATGAAAAATATTAAAAAATTGTATAAATGAAATTATTGTTAGGTGAAATATGTTTGAAAAAAAGTCACACTGGGTTTCTTGCTGGTTCTTCCCAGGACAGAGGTATTTTCCGAACCAATGGTAAATAAAAATGACTTTCAATAAGTATTATGTAATATTAATATTGAATAAAAAATTATCCTATTTTATTCTATACTAAAAAAAAATAATTGTCGGCAATGTGAAGCTGATTTAACAAATAGGGAAGCCAATTATGATAAAAATTCTATCAATAATTGGATTTACCTTAAAGAATTTAAAAGTATAAAAAAAAGTAATTGATCTACCCTTCGGAACATGCCGTGAGATTTTTTGGGATTATAACACAAGAAGCAAGCAAATACTTAGAAACCAAACCTCAACAGAGTTATATTATAAAAAATATAAAAACTCTCATTAAATCTAAGTATTTGTTTGACTTTATAAACTGCGAACTGCGTAAGGATGCTGTTTCTGAACACTTTTTAACATTAACTTTAAGATTGACAGTGTTTAATTGGTGCAATATCATAAATAAAATACTGAAAGGTATAGGTGTCCTAAGATTAGAAAATAAAGCTTTGCCTCAAATGCAATTAAAAGCTTTTAATAATTTAAAACAAAATTTAGAAATAAAAAAATGTTTAAGTAACACAGTGTTCTTTTCTTATACATTCCCCTTCTAACAAACTCGAATTAAATAATACTAATTTATTATTTATGAATTCGTATTATTTAATTAGAATAATACATAGAAAGGAGTACTTTTAGGTCCTATAAAAATATGCTGTATCGTATCACGCTTTGATCGAGACCGCCTAAGGGTATTAGTGTCTCCAGTATTATATATTAGTCTATGTATTAGTGTTCTGTGATCGAGACTAAAAGCTGTCAATGACAACTTGTCATACATGAAACGTGAGAACTATGGAGTGTAGAGTAGAAGGAGGAACACCTCTATACATGAAAAGTGTCCCTAAAAACGTGTCCAATAAGGGTGGCGCTGCAATAGCATAGGATAAATTTAAAAAGAAGCGCCAAAAGCAATTAGAATAAGATGGAGAAATAAACAAGGACCGACCAATCCACTTGGTTTTGTAATACGTAAATAGTTGAGATTTTGTATACTGGCATTTTACTAACTACTCTAATCATGAAATTTTTTAAATATTTGAATTCAGCTGACTTTACTCCGTTCACAACAGCTATCTTCATATCGTAGTTTTTCAGACGCCAGCGCTATTGTGGTAGGTTTTGGAACCTCTATTTTCAGTATATATTGGGACACTTTTTCAACTTTCGCACCTTATAAAAGGCTTATTACATTACACGATTTATCGGGCCCTGTCTATCGTGTGCCCTGCCTACCAGACAGGGCGCTGCTTATTATACTACGCTAGAAATCGCTTCCTGCCTCAGTTGCGTGGAAATGATTGCACGTCTAGCATTATGGCGCAGACTTTATCTAAACGTCAAAACTTGCTTTATTGGTTTTTTTACGTGGTAGAGCCATGCTACAGCTATATTAGTAGTATAGTTGTAGCACGAATGGGTCGGCTCGACCGGGGAAGGACCACGCTCTCACAGAATACCAGCGTAAAATAGCAGCTTAACACTGCTGTGTACGTATGGTGAGTGCAGAGAACCGGAGACCCTTTTTACTGGAAAAGAGGCATTTCCATCTCAGTCCTCACGGGTGACAACGCATCTGCATTTTGATTCGCATATGAGGATAAATGTAGGTGTCTATGGGCCACAGCAACCACTTACCATCGGGTGGACTGTGTGCTCGTTTGTCACTCTATCCTATAAAAAAAAAACTTTGGCTGGCGGTAACGTGCAAGGCCAAGCTAAAAAAAGGAATAAAAGTTAAATGTGGATGAAAAAATATTTGCTCCCCAGAGAAAAACTATCGAATATGCAAATAGTCAGCGTTTTGGACCCAACAGACCTACGAAACTATTTTAAAGAGTAGGTGAAAACCAATTCGACGAGTTATTAAGCTTAGTATCGCCTTTAATAGAAAAAAAAAATAATGATTTCTTATATTTACGCGAACACTACACATTGAATAAAACTACTTGTATGGATTCTATACCGTTTAATTTTTTTTTATTAACTCCCGACGTTTCGGATGCTTTACAGCAACCAGTCCCCCGTGACCATGGGTGGTAAAACATCCGAAACGTCGGGAATTAATTAAAAAAAAAAATTAAACGCGATAGAATCCGTAAAAGAAGTTTTATTCAAAATAATACTTTTTAAGAGAGATTGGTTGTCACTTTCGATTTTGGCCACTGGAAACTCCTATCAAGATTTGATAAGGCATTTCTTTGTAGATGTCGATGACATTGAGAAGGATCTTTTTCTTTAGCGCATGACATAAATACGAGTAATGATTTAGAGAGTAGATCGACATAGTAGAACTTTAAATAAACAAACGTGTAGACTCTGCGCATGCGGCCACGCAACTGAGCTCCCTGCCTCCCTGTCTCTTATTACACTACACGATCCACAGCGCGGCAGGGAAGCAGGGTCGGAACCACTCGGTCGCCCTGTTTAGGGACCCTGACTCCCTGTTTCTTATTACACTACCCTGTCCCTGCGGGCAGGGCCCGAGAAATCGTGTAATGTAATAAGCCTTTAAGATGGTTCTCCTTCTACTCTACACTCCATAGTGAGAACGTGAGCTTAGACCATAGATATAAGAAAAATAGGGGATACGGCATTTGGTCACGTGATCTGAAGTCAAGTGTTTCTCAAATATGGTGACGACTCCACCCACAAGAAATAGCGTTGTTTTTGTCGATATTTTCAGTATCGATGCTATATAAATTATGACGTATTGTCCATCTCATAAGTATATAATAAATAAACAAATATTAGATCACTACACTATTGCATTGCGTTAATCCTGTAATAATAGTTGTATTGAGATGACAAATAAATAAATCTTACGTTCAACTCAGAATAGGAAAGTTTTGAAACTGTAATTGCTTTAAGATATGGTGAAGCAACAGTCAAAAGTGAGCGAAGAGACCAAGGAAAGAGCATTTGATTGCAGCTTTAACTCCTTTCTTTTCAGAACACGTATACGACGTGCACCAGAATATTATACTGAGTTCGTGCAACGAGCTAACGTTTTGTCGTAACGACGGCAATCTGCACATAAGCACTCCATCCGTGCGTCCCTGGGTTGACGCATGCATTTTTTTTCTCCTCTGCAGAGATTAACGAAACCACCACTATAGGCAATGTATTAGGCTTCGTAAGATTTTTTTGCCCAGCCCATGCTGTTCCACTAGGCAAAAGTCTCCCCTAAGTTTTTCCCAGTGGTTTTCTCCTGCACCACATCGAACCAGCCCCAACGGTATGCGTCCAGGTTGCGTGAATTATATCATATATATAGACTTTAAAGCGGCTGGGAAGTTAGTTGCGAGCGCAAGTCCTGTACCTTCACGCTTCGCTTTACGTACTGTGACCTGAGACACCATCAAGTTTTCTTTCAACTATATCTGCACGGACTAGCGCTCGCTCTTAACTTCCAAACCGCCATAAAGATTCGACAACATCTTTCCTTCGTGGTAATGGTCGGTTACCAGTTCAAGTCACCATGAACGCGCAGTAGACTGACCTTTATCTTGATTTATTTAAAGTTTGTGGAGCATGTGTTCTTTCATACATAGTTAGTAGCCGTCATCTCTCTTTTTTTTGATAATAAAGATTATTTATTTATTTATCTCAGTAATCTAATCGAGTTGAGCAGCCCCTTTCTAACCATACCACCGTTCACACAATCCATTAATCATTTAACTATCCTAACGTATTAATCAATCTTCAGCATTCCATGTTCATACCATAGATAACCAATTTCCATGCAACATTTCGATCAATAGGGGTGGCTGCGCCACTTCAGACTTCCCCTTCCATACTCATTTCTCATTATATCCCATTTGTGTAACACCACAAAATATCAATTTTATAGTGTTTACAACCTGCAAGTTGTAATGACTTCCACCAGTAGCGTAATTAGTGGTGGATACTGGAGGTAAACGAGAGAGTAAGGATTAAAAATAAATAAAATAACAATAATGTATACTGATTAAAATCATTTATTCGTGACGAAATAATATTATTTAGTCAGAAAATTTATTTTAGACACATGAACCAAATCACCCTTAAACCGAACTACATCCAGCGTTCTATTTATACATTCTTTTTCAAAATGCAAGGAGCATATTCTTCTTACTACTGCAGGTTTTATGTTTACCTGGCCTATATTATCAATCCACAATTTTTGAAGGCCTTCATTTTTTGGCAACCTAAAATAAATATTATGCATCCTTAAGTACCAATCAAAAATAATCTTAACATCAAATCTTTTAATGAAAAAAACTACTATAGAAAATTTACGATTTACACTACTTTCAAGTTCTTTTCTTAAATGAAAGGCTCTCAATCGATCGTTTGATTAAATATACAGTTTACGTATCTAAAACGTTATTTGATCATAGGACTACATTAATATTATTGTTAAAATTTATATCGATAATTTCAAAACATGACAGCACGTAAGGGCAACACTATGTAAAAATGTAAACAATCAAAATGTTTACTTGTTTAAATTTACATGATAATAGTCATTGGAAATTCTAGATAATAGCGGGAAACACGATTTAGAACCCATAACATGAACACGAAACGCAATTCACACGAAAAAATATACAATTATGGAAAAAAATTACAACTAACCTGACAAATGACAATCCTTCTTCATTTTTACGAGAATTTGAATTACATCCATTGACGCAACACTTTGTCATGTTGTTTTTGCTCAATTATCCTTTACTAATGAACAAAAAGCTCCAAAATAGTCAAAATTCACTGTAACACTGCAAAATAACTCCGAACAAGGCTTAGATGACAGACGAACTACCACAAATGAACGTCATCCTAAAATGGCGTCATGCTTCAAGGTGGAGCTTAGTGACATTATGAAAACTGTTAACAGAAAATTGAAGTCTAAGATATGTACTTATCTTCTTTTACATTTGAAAATTATAACGTGTGAGAATGAGACAGATATATTTTTGTAGGCAAGGTTCATGTTTGCATGATATTTGTATAACCAAAAAATATATATGCAATTTACAGCTTATCCTCTATTTTTCTTATATCTATGGCTTAGACGAGTTCACTTTTGTTCTATGGGAGTGCCCTGTCTGATACGTAAGTATCATATTAGTCTGAGGTAGCAATCTATGTGTCAATTTGTGCTTCTCTGTACTTGCTCGCTGACTTATTAATAATTTGGTGTTTTTGCGGGAACTTGACCGGCGGCGGTTTGCTGCTCCTGTATTGTTGTTTAAATAATGGTTTGAAGTGGACTTTGATATGTAAAAGTGGTGCGATTTTGTGTATTAAGTATATGCGCGTGTGAACTATTAGTGGAAACTGTGAAACAAGTGCTCTGATGGTGATGTGATTCTCAAAATAAGGTGTCTGTCTGCTTAGGCGCCTTGAGATACCATCGCCAATGGTCAGCTGTCTGCTGGCTCAAGTTACCGTCAAAATCTCCCAAGGGCTGCACAATGTGACGCATCAACATATTGTGAAGCAGTATACTATGAAGGATAATTATTATAATATTATATTGTAACTTCAGGCTCAGAAGGGCTAGATCCCAGAGCCGTAAAGCCAGTTATTGAGAAGAAGAATTATTAATAATCTATGTTGATCAATTATTCTATTGACCATAGATTACTGTATATACTATTGACGTTTCAATTTCATTTTGGGGGCGGGTATCGAAGTTCAATCTTTTTTATCCATCCTAAATTTATTATAAAATGATAGTGTTTAGGATATATTAGTTAGAGTGATTATAATTACCAAATTAAGTAGAGGTCCAATGATTGTGTTTTGGAATAAGGTAAGCACATTATTGCCCTATCAATACACCAGTAGCTAACTGTATCGAATCTATTTTATTGGTCATATCCTGTTTTATTGATTCACTTATCGTCTTAACCATCATGTTAAGATTTTCCTTACAGTGTGCTAATTTTGTTGTATATTGTAGGTAGTAATGAATATTTTTCTCTACAGCTTTAGGCTTGTGTCAAAATGATCGGCGGCCTATTCGTTTACAACCATAAAGGCGAAGTATTAATTTCAAGGGTATATAGGGATGATATAGGACGAAATGCAGTGGATGCGTTTAGGGTGAATGTCATCCATGCCAGGCAGCAAGTGCGTTCGCCCGTTACGAACATAGCACGCACCTCTTTCTTTCACATTAAGGTATGATGAAAAGTTGTTACTGCCCATCATAATAATTTCCTTTATATTATGTTCTTTAATTGTTTGAAAACTTTTTTTTTAATGCATGTTTTACCATAATTTGTATTTTGGCAACATTTTTTAGAAATGAAATATGTGTAATAATGCATATTAAACTTCATAATAATGATAAGTTTCCAAAATATACTCTGTGTAAAATAAGATTATTTGGTTCAGCTTTAAAATCACCAACCCTGAATATTGGGTTCATATCTTTTTAGTAGAGAGTTAGTAATGATCATTGAAAAAGTTAGCCACTGATGATGATAGATGTATCAAATATCAAACCATCAAAGTTTGAAAATCCATAGTTTTATAAGTTTTGGAAAAATCACAAAAATGTAATAAAATTGGACCAAAAAAATAATAGGCGTGGAATTTCTTCTCCAAATTTATATGGGGCCACCCCTGAACTACTGTTAAAAGTAAAGTCACAGCCTTTATACTTACCACTGTTGGGCACAGGTTTTTAGGACAAGGAAGTGTCCATCACTCTGCCCAATGCATGTTGGCAGACTTCACATATCTTTGAAATTTTTTTTAATATCCTATGTAGATTTCCTCACAATATTTTCCTATGCTACTGAGCATGTGGTAAATCAGCACTTAAAATTGCAATTTACAATTTCATAGATGCCGGCAGGGATCGAACTAAAGAAGGGGAACAACCCTGAAGTATAATCTACTTATTAAAAGTATAATCATTAAAATCGGCCCCCAATAGGCGAAGATACCAAGATATAAAAGTCAGCTAAAAATAGACATTGTTATACTAATTTTTATTTTTTTTAACCAACAGCGTGCCAACATCTGGTTGGCAGCAGTGACCAAGCAAAATGTAAATGCTGCTATGGTGTTTGAATTCCTGTTAAAGATCATTGATGTGATGCAATCATACTTTGGCAAAGTCTCTGAGGAAAACATTAAGAATAACTTTGTGCTCATCTATGAGCTGCTAGATGGTAAGTTTTTTTTTAAATAAGTGATATGTGGTGGTGATAAGAATCTTTTAGACTTTCCTTGTCTCTTGTCTTGCAAGAGTTGTATAGTTACTGCACTATACTACTATTGTTATTTCTCTTTTCTTTGCTCAGTAATGAATATGCATAGTAGAATTTATTTGTAATACACCAATTAAGATTAAATACAAAGCAGTTAATTGATATAAACCAATGGGCAGAGCCATAAAGCTTGAAAAACTGATATCTTTATGGGGAAGGAAGGTATTTATTTGGTAGCCTCATACTGTCTGGCAACCACTATCAGATAGTTCATCAATGCTTAGCAACTGTGTCAAACGGTGGACTTGGACTTGAATGATGCAATGAAGACATCTTATTAGATATTGGAATTCCATAATAAGTAATTAAAATTCATTATTAGAAATTTAAACTTGTAGTATTTAATCTCTTAGTTGTCATAAAGTAAAATACGAGGGTGACACTGAAAGTTCTTAGAAAATCAAAAACTGAACAAACTAGTAAGTTATTAGTCTTATTATATACATCAATACATCGCTGCATCTGATGGAACCACTGAGAAAAGCACTGCCCAGTCGTCCTTAGGGGTCTCTTTGACGGCATTTTGAAACACAGCCACTGCTTTCTCGGCTTCCATAAAATGTTTTCCTCAAATTTTTTCTTTTATTTTCGGAAATAAATAAAAGTCGTAAGTTGCGAGGTTGGGGCTATATGGTGACCCAGTAATTGCACATTTCACGTCGCCAAGTAGTCAATTGTTTGCTTTGTCGAGGCATTGTCATGGTGAAGGAGGATCATACTGCGAGGTTGTTTCTCCTGAACTTTTTCCAAGACAAGTGGCAAACAATTGTTAGTGTACCACTCTGCAGTAACTGTTTTTCGATCCTCTAAAACAATTGTTGTGTAATGACCTGTCCTTCTGAAGCACGAGGCCACCATCTTTTTTCCCACACTTCGACCTCTCTTCACTTTAGTTGTCAACTCCTCGGAAGGAAACACCCAGACAGCAGACAGTCTGACTGTCTTAGTTTCAGGATCATAACCATAAATCCAGCTTTTGTCATCTGTAAGTATGTCGAACACAGCATTTGAGTCTCCTCCATTAAATCTTTGAACAATTTCACGACACCAATCAACACGACGGAGTTTTTTGGCCTCTGTCAAATTATGAGGTATCCACCGGGCACAAAGCATACTGACCGCTAAATGTTCATGGAGGATTTTGTGCACTTGACTCATACCAATGCCTAAGCTTGTCTGAATCTGCTGATAAGTCACTCTTTTGTCAGTCTCTATCATATGCCACACAACACTTATGTTATCTTCAGTCGTTAGAAGGCCGTCCCTCACGCAGATCATCAGTGATATTAGTGTGACCACGCTTAAACTCATTAAACCAGTTGTAAACAGTGGCATGAAATGGGGCTTCATCGTGAAAGGCCAATCAAAGTATATCATAACTTTCTTGTTGACTTAAATGACATTGAAAATCATAAAAATCATTGTATGAAAATTTTCTCGCATTAAATTCATGCTGACGTGACACAGATAATTTTAAATTTGCTGCCAAATCATAAACAAATGTCAAATGAGTAAAATACATACACAATAATATTGGCAAAGAGTTCCATTTTCAAAATTTGAACTTATTTTTTCATTATATTGTTTACAACTGTCCTGTTCTAAAAACTTTCAGTGTATGTCTAAGGAAAATACTAGAAAGATGATGTGTCATCTGATAGAAAATGAATGCAATAAATTTTCAATTTAAAAATTCAATTCAATTTAAATTTGAGTGTATAAGAATATTCAAAACCCCAAATCATCCCTTGGGTGTCAAAAGTAGCAGTCCCTCTAAGTGCTTGGTGCGGGGGAAATATAATATTTTATATTTCTATATATAATAAGTCTATAATATATATATATAAAATTTATTATAGACTTATTACAAAATGTATTTTAAATATAATTAGTGTCAGATTTAAACAAGAGTCTGTTCCTATAAAGAAGTTTCGTGGAAATTTACGAACTAAAATATAAAGAATGGAATTTGAAAGCAAACATATTTTTTTAAATCTTGTGATACCTAGGTTAAGGGTATTCTTTAGTTAGAAAGACTTCTTGGGCCGTACTTTAAACCCGAGTCTATCAATGAATGTTATGTAATAAGTTATTCCAAGGTATAATTATTAAAATCCAAGAGATAATTATTAAAATCTTTACTAGTGACCGACAAGAAGATTCGGTTTCGGTTTCGGCAAGTTTCGGCAAAAGAATCTAGTTTCGGTAATAGTGTTTCGGTTTCGGCAAGAATTTACCGAACTTTCGGCATCGCCGAAACTCAGTGTTCGTGGATTATCGTGCGTCGTTCGGATGAATTCGTGACTCGTGTATTATTCATAATTATACAGAAACAGAAACAGAAACTTTTTTATTCAATATAGATAGTAAATAATAATTATTGAAAGTCACTCTTTTGTTTAATCACCACTGGTTCGAAAAAAAACCCTTTCCTTTATACATGGTATTTGCCGTGATCACGATGTTTGGCATCGGTTTGGCGATTGTAGTATCAAATATATTTCGAACTTTTGTTTCTTCACATTTTTAAATACCACTATCAATACCGCTGTATAACTAATGTTCTAATACTGTACTAATCATTTATTTGTTTATTACAGAGATCTTAGACTTTGGTTATCCACAAAACTCTGACACAGGATTACTGAAAACCTTCATCACACAACAGGGCATAAAGTCTGCTTCTAAGGAGGAGCAGGCACAGATCACATCACAGGTATCAAATTCTATGCTTCGTTTGAAGCCCTATTTTAAGTTAGAGTGATAAGTTTGGGCAATTATTTTCTGTGCAAAGAAAAAAAAAACACATTGGTGTATTGGTGACATCTGAATCTTTCATTCTCAATCCTAACATATGAATTAGCATTATTCTCCTATTATAAGACTATGGTGCGCTTTGAAGTATTGGCATAAGAATATCCACTATCCCATATCATCCTATAGGCGACAAAAGAGGCAACAAAGGGAAACTGAAACAGGAGATGGGTAGCAGCATCTTTCTGATAACAACCGAAAATAAACAAGTACAGTGGCTGCCAAACTTGTCTCTGCAATTTGTGGCAACTATAGTAAAATCTCTTAGGTGGCAATTTTTGCGGGAGGCCTATGTTCAGCAATCTTTTTTTTTTCTTTTTTAAAAAACGTTACCCCACTAGGATCTTTCTCCTGTATCGTTGAGGCAGTTTACAAACACAAATTGCACAAGGACAAACATCCAGACCCGGAACAATTATTTGTAGACCATACAAATACTTGTTCCGTGTGATTCGAACCCGCGCCCCCCAGCGCAGCATCTCCTTGCTAAGCCACTGCGCCACGGAGCCGTCTCACTGGAGCCGAGCACTGGACTTTTGATAGTCTGTAATGAATGAATGAATGAATACTATTATGGTAGAGTGAAGTTCAATATAGAAGTTTTGGTTTTGTTTTAGGTGACCGGACAAATTGGTTGGCGAAGAGAAGGCATAAAATATAGACGCAATGAGCTGTTCCTTGATGTGTTGGAATATGTCAACTTGCTAATGTCACCTCAAGGTAGGGTTTCGGTGAAAGTGATAAAATCTTAGAAAACATAGAATGTGAAATAATAAGGGAAGAAAAATAGCTGATAAAAATGATTGCATCTAGAAATAACCTATATATAAAATGAGTTTAATTCTTTTTCTATGATTTTTCAAATAAAAGTGTGTTTCAATTAAAGCTACAGAAAAAAAAACATACATTTTTGGGAATATGGTGGTTAAATGACATCAAATATAAACAGCACCATTTTTTTTATATACCACAGTCAGTGAAATATGCCGGATACTATAAAGTGTACAAGTATTATTCACATTGTTTTATTACATATTTGAGTAATCATTTTTGGAGTATTTTGTCATACAAGCAACTTAATGTCCATTATGACGTTTAGAGTTTTTACCAGATTAGAATAATATAACAATATTATTTTCTATGAGCTTGGGCAAATGTTTTAAGTTATATTATATTAAGTTATATTCATAGCAGTCTGCACATTTTTGTTAAAATCTGTATTCTATAGTATGAGAGATGTGCAGTAGTGTTTACGCAATAACAACTTAAACATAACAAAAAAACTGTGGTTGCTACCAAACGTGGCAACTATGGCAAATTTCTCCCCTATAATGCAATCTGTGGTTAAAGCTTAATATTCAGCAGTAGACTTTTAATAGGCTATAACAGTCATGCTATTGGGTAATTATCAATGTATATTGCGAATTATTTCCTGAGGGTATTTATTCATCCACGGCATCCACGACTTTTTCTGCCACCAGGGCGGCGCCACTTATAAATGAGGTGTAATATTTGGCAGATTTCATAATGGGGAAGTTAATTTCTTTGAAAAATGTAAAGATTAATGTTTCGTTCTCTAATTCGATCACTAATAAAAAACGAGATACACAGTGACAAAAAATGTCCTTATCGAATGAGCGCCCACTCGGAACATTTGGGCACGCTTTTAATTTGCATGTAGCTTTGTGAATACAACTTTAGACAATGCATTTAAGGTTTAATTTTACATTAATGTATATTTATTTCAACTAGAATTACGTCAAAACAATTGGCGACAGTTTTTAGAGAACTTTTGCATGGGAATTTGTATCTAGTTGTATGTAATTGGTACGATGTAATTGGTTTAAAGAGAAATAAATCAAACCACAGGTACTTATTCATAAAGATAGAAAAGAAAGAGTTAAAAATGTGCAAAAGAACAAGTCACTGACGCATTGTTTTGTATATTAATATAATACTCTAGAAACATTATTTAAAACTCATTGTATAATATGATGACCTTATTTATTTGATATTATTATAGGACAAGTCCTGTCTGCCCATGTTGCTGGCAAGGTAGTGATGAAATCCTACCTGTCTGGGATGCCGGAATGCAAATTCGGTATCAACGACAAGATTGTGATGGAGGCTAAGGGGAAGGGTAATGGTACGTATTTATGTTTTTTTTTTATATATGAGGGTCGTACAATGTTTCTTAATTCGCCGATCGGTGGAAGAGAAATCATAAAAGTCATATTAAATTTTTTTTTTTATAGGATAGGGTGACAAACTAGCACACAGTCTACCTGATGGTAAGTGGTTGCTGTGACCCATAGACATCCACATCCATCCTCAATAAAGAATCAAAATGCAGATGCACTGTCACCCGTGAGGACTAAGATGGAATGCCTCTTTTCCAGTAAAAAGGGTTTCCAGTTCTCTACACTCACCATACGAAACACAGCAGTGTTAAGCTGCTATTTTACGCTGGTATTCTCTGAGAGCGTGGTCCTTCCCCGGTCTAGCCGACCCATTCGTGCTACAACTATACTACGAATATAGCTGCAGCATGGCTCTACCACGTAAAAGATATTATATATAGATATATATATTATATATAGATATTATATTATATATAGATATTATATTAAGGAAAAAGTATATACTTATATACTTTTTCCTTAATATATTAATTTATGTTAAAAGAAAATTGAAACTATTCAAAGAAACATTACATACTCCGCTATGAATCGTTTTATTAAAATGGTCGAATTTATATCACTGATTAAAGAAATAAAAATTTTTAATTGTTAAATGTCATTGTTTTCTCCATAACTACAACCGTTTTGAAATGAGGTTCCTCGGACCTAATTTCGAAATATTTAATACAGAGTGGTTTAATGCTAGCTGTTAATTAATTCTGTGAGAGTGTGGTCCTATCCCAGTCGAGCCGACACATTTGAGCTACAACTAATATAGCTGTAGCATGGCGCTACTACATACAAAATTGACATTTATATTTTATTCTAAATAATTGTTCCAGGCGGCATATCTGGTAACACGGATAGCGAGGGCGCCCGCTCTGGTAAGCCGGTGGTCGTGATCGACGACTGCCAGTTCCACCAGTGCGTGAAACTCAACAAGTTCGAGACGGAGCACTCGATCTCCTTCATCCCGCCAGATGGCGAGTTCGAACTCATGAGGTTTACTATATTTTTGTCTACACTTGTAGCCTTTAACTTGACTTCAGGTCTTATAATAGACTATGATGTTTTTTAGAGAGTTTGATTGAGAGTATACACATTTATAGTGTCTGAATTTGATTTACTTTTTTATTTTTCGTTTCTAATTCTTCACTGGTTTTGTTATACACTGAGATTTATATAATTTATAATTCATCATTACAGCCTATCATAGTCCCCTGTTAAACATCGGCCTCCCTCATAAATGGCATGCTTGCCATAATTGCCACGCTTGGCAGGCGGGTTGGTAAACGCAGTTTTCTTCAATTTCTAGTTGTTATTAGGATGATGCTGCTGCCCATCTCCTGGTTTGTTTCCTTCTGTCGCGTCTCACGACTCCCACGGGACGATATGGGGCAGTGGACATTGTTACACTGTCGCTACATCATAACTTTTTAACACTACATGTGGTTATCTATGTCAAGGTATCTCTTTTATTTTTTTGACATTGTTATTAATTCTTAGTACATAAATAAAGAGATTTCTTCAAAATTCATTTCTTGTGTTATTTCAGATACCGCACCACCAAGGATATATCACTGCCTTTCCGCGTGATCCCACTAGTGCGCGAGGTCGGCCGCACCAAGATGGAGGTGAAAGTTGTGCTCAAGAGCAACTTTAAGCCGTCCCTGCTGGGGCAGAAGATTGAAGTGAAAATTCCCACGCCGCTCAATACTAGCGGAGTGCAGCTCATCTGCCTCAAGGGCAAGGCTAAATACAAGGCCTCTGAAAATGCAATTGTTTGGAAGTGAGTTTATTGTTTGTATTATTACCTGCGGGTGGAGTAAATATGCCATGTATAATCATGTTGTCCAAAATTGCTATGCATCCTCATTTAGGTCTTTAATATTTCATAGGTGGTATTTCATATTGCTCGTAGTTGTAAAGTACACTGTCGCGTTCCTGAAATAATTAATTCTCCGATCGCCGACGCACGATTTTATAGCCAATATGAAAAATGTAAAAAAAATCTTGGTCAATCTAGTTATTTCTAATAATAATACTTACTTACTTACTTATCTTCACGCACAATCCCTGACGGGGTAGCCAGAGAGAAGAGATCGCCAAGTGTCACGATCCTTACATACCTCTTTCGCTTCTTTCAGATTCATTATCTTCTTCATACATGCACGTCTATGTATCCGATTACTCTTGACCCTCCCCTCTTCGAGCAATTTGCTTACATGGTCTTCGAAAGTTAGTCTCGGTCTACCTCGACACCTTTTAATATTAACTTTCGCGCTATATATTTTGTTCACCATTCGGTCTTCACTCATTCGCTCAACGTGCCCAAACCATCGAAGCACGCCCTTATCAATTTTTGTGATAAGGTCATCTTTCAAACCTGCCATATTGCGAATCTCTTCGTTTCGCTTTCGGTCGGCCATCGTAACGCCGCACATTTTACGAAGAGATCGCATCTCCACTGCATTCAACTTGCTTTTATGCTTCTCCTGGCATACCCAGGTTTCGCTGCCATATAACAAAGTCGGTACCAACACTGCGTTATGTATTGCAAGGCGTGCACTCTTCACTACGCCTTGCCTTTTGACTAACGCAGTCAGGGCACCATTGACTTTGTTCCCGGCAGCGACACGCCTGTCCACATCTAAATCACATCTTCCATCTCGGCTAAAAGCACTCCCCAAGTATACAATTTCATTTACCTGTTCTGAACATAACACTTCGTTCTCTCTTCGTCCCTTTCAAATACCAGAACCTTTGTTTTATTAGCATTCAAATGGAGCCTTTAATTTCACATTCCTCTTTCATACACGTGACTAATGCCTGCAGTTCTGCCTCTGATGGTGCAATAAGCACTGCATCATCAGCGTACAGCAGACAATTTACTTTAATGTTACCCAATTTCACACCCAAACAGCTATCTTTCAGCTTCTGTAAACAGCTGTCCAGATACAGTATGAACAGCCAGGAAGACATGACACAACCCTGTTTTACGCCCGTTTGGACGCTAAACATGGGTGACAGTTCATGCCCTACCCGCACACAGGCTTTACAGTCACAGTAAAGGGACTGCACAGCCCTTAGCAATCGACCATCCACACCATACCCCGGCAACAGTTCCCACATTTTCTTCCTTACAACCTTATCAAATGCTTTCTCAAGATCCACTAAAGCACAGAAAATCTTCTGGTTAGCAGCCAGAAGCTTTTCCGTGATTATGCGGAGAGAAAACATTTGATCCGTGCATCCTCTTCCAGGTCTAAATCCGCATTGTGCCTCCCATAGAAATCTTTCCGATTTCTCTTGCATCCTACATGTCAAAACCTTCGAGTAAACTTTACTCGCTAAACTGGTCAAGCTGATCGCCCGATAGCACCCGCAGTCAAAATGTGAACCTTTACCTTTATATAAAGGCACAATGACTGCGGATCGCCAATCATCCAGGGCATCCCCTGTCCGCCAGCACAAATTGCACAGCAGATGAAAGCTGTTCCAGACGCGAGGCCCACCATACTTGACCATTTCAGCAGTAACTCTGTCTAGTCCCGCAGCCTTACCACATTTCAAACTTCGAATCGCACGTTCAATCTCTTTCATACTCATGACCTTAGTGTCATCGAGGATCCCTCATTAAGATCATCACACGCATACATTTCTCTATAAAATTAGCTCCATCGCTGCATGACGTCCGATTTTTTTTGAGAGGACGTCATTGGTTCTCGAAAGCACTTTGTTCATTCTTAAGGCCGTCGCACCACTTCGGGTCCTTCCAACCTCTTTCCAGAATAGTTTGGAGTTCTCCTTAAAGTTGTGCGACAACCTTTTGTCCACTTCCATTCTACATCTTTCACGCACTTCCTCAATCAATGCTTTCGTGTGAACTTTCTGCAGCTTATATCTTTCTTTCATCTTCTCTCTCATATCCTTATCATTACTAGAGGCCAAGTAGTCTAACCATGCTTTCTTCTTCTTCTTTACAGCTTCTTTCACTTCATCATTCCATCATGCATCTTCTTTTACTACTACCTCTTTTTATTGTTGCACACACTTCTTCCGCTGCACTTACCATTCTATCCCTAAGGTTCTGCCATGTTCTTTCCACACATTCTTTTCTGCCATCGATGGTGTCAAGTTTTTCGGCTACCCTCGCATGGTATTTGTCCCTAGTATCCGCTTCCTGAAGCTTCCAGCTTCGGATGCGACAGACCGACTGTGGTTCTGTTACTGCCGTCCGGTAGCGCCAACCCGTGAACAGACGCCTAAATCTAGTAATCACTAGATAGTGATCCGTTCCCAGGTCAGCACCCCTGAACACTCGCGTATCCATCACCTCTTTTCACAGTCGGTCATCCAACAGGAACAAATCGATCATACTTCTCTCATTCTTTCTTTCTCTAGTATACATATGGATTTTGTTGTGATTAAACATAGTGTTCGTCACAAGAGGACCCTTTTCCTTGCATACAGCCAGTATAAGCTTGCCAGCATCATTAACCCTTTTATCGCGAAACTTTCCAAGCACCGATTCGTACCCTGGTCGAGCGGTACCAACCCATCCATTCAAATCACCACATACAACAATTCTTTCGTTTCCCCTAACCAAATCTAGAACTTCTCTTACATTCTCCCAAAACTCCTCCAGCTCAGCCCTGGACGACGAAGCTACCGGTGCATAAACAGCCAAAAGGAATAACTTCGTCAGTCCCAATTTAAAGCGAACCCAGAGAAGTCTTGAGTTCACAACCTTATATTCAGTCATAACATCGACCAACCGAGACGACAGCAGCACCCCCACTCCCTGGCAGGCACTCTCGCTCTCCGGGACTCCGGACCATAGAGCTAACACCCCGCCAGGGAGCTCTTCAGTACCACTGCCCTTCCGTTTGGTCTCGACATACACACTACATCTAATTCTCTTTCTTTCATTATTTCGATCAACTCATTCGTCTTATCTCTCATGCCTCCTCTAACATTCCACGTGCCAACTCTGCACTCTGTCCTCCACCTTCCGCCTTGTCGGGCTGTGCGTGACGGGTGGCGGTCCCCATCGCCGCTTTGCGCGCTGCATTCCACACCAACGGGGACGAGCTGGTGTGCGTCGCCTTGGGGGGACGCCCTAACCCTCGTTGGCATGGGTGCGCAACTGTGTAGAGTTGCAGCCCTGAAAAGGGCTGGCAGGGGTCGCGACGAGCACGCTTCTACAATGACCCCCAATAATAATGCTATAGAAAATGCTATACTACACGAGTATTAACAATATGTCCAAAAGAGAAAAGGCTATATACTCGTATGTGTTAGCAAAAGGTTGAGTCTAACTTGCATCAATAAATCTAAGCATTGTCTATTCGTACACCCACAATTTTATTTACATGACATATTACACACATATATATTAATCCATACATCTTTTATAATTTCTATTAAAATGCCAAGCTTCAGGAATATTCTCGCGAAAACGTGATGTAAGATAAATAAGATAATAAGCCACGCTACTCATAATTAAGGCTACTGCATGGTTCAGCTCGAACAGAGAATGATCACGCATGTACAGACAACCAGTGTGAAATAACTGCATAATGCTGCTGTGCTTCGTATGCTGACTGACAAGAACCGGAGACCCTTTTTATTGGTAACAACGCATTTAATCTTAGTCATCAGAGGTGAAAACTCATTTGTAATTCAATTCTTAATTTGGGGGTAAAAATATTTATTTCCATACAAAGATCCTAAGGGTCGAAAAATCGGGGATGAGTTTTTTTTATTTAATTTTTTTGACAACTTCGAGATTTTGATAGTCCACTCAAAAGGGTAAAAACAATAGACTTTTAATTTTTTTTAAATTCACTATTGATTATTAGTTATTCCACATAATACTTATCACCGTAGATTTATTGTACCATTTTAAGGTAGGTATTATATATTTATTAAATACACAAACTATGGATCCAGCGTTTGAATTAGTAACCACTGGTTCGGAAAATACCTCTGTCCTGGGAAGAACGGGCAAGAAATCCAGCCTAGATTTGTTTTAAATATAGTTAACTTTACAATAATTTTGTTTGTACAATTTTTAAATGAATTTTCATAGAACAAGCATGGTAATGATCAATCAAAAAGTATATATTAAAGTGTATATTTATCAAATAAAAAGTAACAGCAGATTTCAAAGAACTAACAAGAACAATGTATTACATTGTACGTACATTATGTCTTAGTACCAACTTCAGAATGTGAAATTATTTTATTCCTTTTATGGCCAAATACTCATACGCTACTCAATTTCAAGATGTTAACGCTCAAATACTCATACGCTACTCAATTTTAAGATGTTAACGCTCAAATACTCATACGCTACTCAATTTCAAGATGTTAACGCTCAAATACTCAAACGCTATTCAATTTCAAGATGTTAACGCTCAAATACTCATACGCTACTGAATTTTAAGATGTTAACCTCAAATACACAAACGCTACTCAATTTCAAGATGTTAACGCTCAAATACTCATACGCTACTCAATTTTAAGATGTTAACGCTCAAATACTCATACGCTACTCAATTTTAAGATGTTAACGCTCAAATACTCATACGCTACTCAATTTCAAGATGTTAACGCTCAAATACTCAAACGCTACTCAATTTCAAGATGTTAACGCTCAAATACTCATACGCTACTCAATTTTAAGATGTTAACGCTCAAATACTCATACGCTACTCATTTTTAAGATGTTAACGCTCAAATACTCAAACGCTATTCAATTTCAAGATGTTAACGCTCAAATACTCATACGCTACTCAATTTCAAAATGTTAACGCTCAAATACTCATACGCTACTCAATTTCAAGATGTTAACGCTCAAATACTCAAATGCTATTCAATTTCAAGATGTTAACGCTCAAATACTCATACGCTACTCAATTTCAAGATGTTAACGCTCAAATACTCATACGCTACTCAATTTTAAGATGTTAACGCTCAAATACTCAAACGCTATTCAATTTCAAGATGTTAACCTCAAATACTCATACGCTACTCAATTTTAAGATGTTAACGCTCAAATACTCATACGCTACTCAATTTTAAGACGCCGATAAGTCTCGTACTGTCTATCATTTTAAGACAAAGTGACTGTGACACTACGAGACTTAAAGATATCGCCACAAGCGAAACAACATCGAAAGTCTAAGTCGCGCTATTAAAAGTAATAAAACAGTATATATAGAAAGAATAGGTCCGAAACTACCATTTGGAACAGAACACCTTGCCCGGCTGGAGATCTCCCTTTTCCTTCCACTGGCCAGAACTTAAAGTGATAGAGATAGAACGAGACTTAACGGCTTAATCTTAAGATTGAGAAACATTTTGAGTATTTGGGCATTCGTTTTTTAAAGAGAGTACGGACACATTCATGTTCTAATTCACATATGATTTAAAATTATTATTTTAAATAAAATTAATAACTAAATATCTGTTTTCAAGGATCAAGCGCATGGCAGGCATGAAGGAGACACAGCTGTCGGCCGAGATTGAACTGCTGGAGACCGACACGAAGAAGAAATGGACGCGGCCGCCGATCTCGATGGGCTTTGAAGTGCCGTTTGCACCCTCTGGTTTTAAGGTATACCAAACTAACGGTAGTACCTTTTCCAACTAAAGATTCCACCTGGGCCCACCCCGAGATTTCTTCTTAGTGATTCTTGATAGAGATTGTTCTTAGTTCTCATGGTGACAATGCGCCTACATTTTGATACTAAATAAATTATAGATGTCTATGGGTCACAATATCCACTTACCATCACGTAGACTGAGTGTTCGATTGTTACGATTATTCTATAAATTATACTTTATATTACCGGAATAAAAATTAATAAAAAATAATTTCGTATTTTTAAACATTTCGCTAACTATTAACATGTTGACGTACATATTTATTGTAAAATGTTATTTTGAAAAAATGTACCACTGAGATTTTTGCTGGTTCTCTGTGTCAGAAGCTTTTTTTCTGAACCAGAGTAAAAGTAAAAAATGATTTTCAATAAGTATTATCTGCAGTCTATGTTGAATTAAAAATATTCTATTCTGTTCTGTGTTTATTCGGTCAAGAGTACCCTAAACCGTAGAGCATGTATGAAGGGAATAATGAAAGTGGACGAAGCAAAACAAGTAATGATCGTAGCATAGCAACAAGTAATGATAGTAGTAAGCATGTAAGGATCGTAGCAAGTGGAAAGAAGTGGTCTCTGCCTACCCCTACGGGAAAGAGGCGTGATTATATGTATGTATGTATGTTCTGTGTTTTTACCCAGATTTTTATCTTTAGTTAAGGTTGAAGTCAACATAGTAGCCATATCATACAGGCAGTGTTGTTTTAAAATGTTTATTGATGAATTGTTGTATGTTTGTAGGTCCGGTATTTGAAGGTGTTTGAGCCAAAGCTGAATTACTCTGACCACGATGTGATCAAATGGGTGCGCTACATTGGACGCTCCGGCCTCTACGAAACGCGATGCTAGGCGCTATGGCTACACTCTTGTAAGTATTTTTTTTTATTAAATAGGAAAGTATTAATTTTGTGTTTTTTTTTCAATATACAAAACACTAATAAAAACTGCGGTTGCCAACCCGCTTGCCAAAGGTGGCAACTATGGCGAATATCTCCCCTATAAGGCAATTCATCGGGGAAGCCTATGTTCAGCAGTGAACTTTAATAAGCTGTAACGCGGTAAGAATAGTTAATGAATGCACAAAATGTTTTATTTTTGTTATATGATAAGGGTGACAAACGAGCAGAGTCCACATGATGGTAAGTGGTTGCTGTGGCACATATACATCTACATCTATCCTCTATCACAAATCAAATAGCAGATACGTAGTCATGCATGAGGACTAAGATGGAATGCCTCATTTCCAGTAAAAGTGTCTCCGGTTCTCTGCACTCACCATACGAAACACAGCAGTGTTAAGCTGCTCTTTCATGCTGGTATGCTGTAAGAGCGTGGTTCTTCCCCAGTCGAACCGACCCATTCGTGCTACAGCTATACTACTAATATAGCTGCAGCATGGCTCTACCACGTTAAAAATAAAAATATGTATATAAATTTAAAAAAGCTGTTCACCCATCAATAATCTTTCAATAATTCATTACCTTCCATTCTCTTCAATTCCAGGTTTGTCAGTGGTATTTACTGATTTGTATCCCTCTGTCGCCTTTTACGACACCCACGGGACGATATGGGGGTATTTTTACACCGCCACTACACGGTGACCTAAAATAAACATAAATAGTAGTATGCCCGAATTAATTTCTTTTTCTCGTTTTAGGATGACGCTCACAATTCCCGTCTTCGATAGAACAATAGATGAAACGGCGTGTTACATAATGTTAAAAAATTGTATATAATTTCTTAAACAATTCAGGATTTATTTGGAGATTTTAGGAGTTTATTTTTTGTCCATAACACCGTTTAGTACTAATATGTAACTTATTTGTAATTGCTATATAATTGCTCACAATATGCTATCGTATGTTGGGCCATACCTTTAGCTTAAACATATCCCTCATCGTTGAGTATATCCCCTCAAACCTCGAGAATCTCAGAATGAAATGATTTTGGTGGAAATCTTACCTTTTGATTGGTTTTTGCACAAAAATATTCCTAGGGGATTGTACGGAAATGTAGTAATTTCTAAAATGTTTATGGTAGCCCTGTAGCAGGTCACTACAGCATGATAATTATGAACTATATAACGTTTGTATTATGGGAAAATAATTGAAGTTAAGTAATTTGATTTTAAAGTGCGCATGACCAAATTGCCTGGGACTTCTAGAGTAATAACGCAATGTTAAAAAACCTCAAATATAGTAATAAATATAATAGGTAAAGCATACATATATAAAACATTTGCGCTACAAATTGATTTGTTCCTTAAAAAATAACCCTATTAGAATTTATACAATAATAATAATTGGAGATTTTTTTTAGTAATATATTATTTCATTAATAATTAATCTTTTTAAGTTGCACAAGAAAATGCTTTGTATGACAGCTATTTTCGCCAATGTTAGAAGTCAAGCGATGATGTGATGTAGTGTATAAAATTCTGTTAAAGGTTTCCGAAATGTTTTCAAAGAGATTGTAACCAAAATTAATTATTAACTGATATGCGTTAGTTTTTAAAAGATTTTAAGTCACCACTATAAACTGAAATAAGGTTAACTTAGATTTTGTAATTTATCTATCTATCGTACATGATACATTTTGTTAGTCTTAAATTATGTTTTAATTTCGAGAATGATACTCTGATCTGAAATTAATAATTTTTAGTCTTTGTTTGTCAGATTACAAATATACCATTCACCAAATTAACAAAATTAAAAAAAAAACATGTTTATAAAAACAAAGAAACGTATAGTATTATAATGTCTATAATCTATCTCGTATATAACGTAAAAACGGATCCTCGGTCTTGTGTCGACATGGGGTTGAACATTCCTTGACCCCTGGTACCGTCTGATCTTAAAAACGAAATACCATATATTATGTGGTATCACCGCCGAAGAGCATAGATAGATATATTACATATAAATATTATAAATTAATATTCCATACAAATTCTGTGTAATTAATAGGGCTATAAAATTCAATCTGTTATAAATGTGTTTTACATTGTCCCATATATAACCTAACAATGGAGTCTTGTGTCCTGTGCTGACGACAATCATGGGATTAAACGGTCCTTTGAAGTATGGGACATTTAAATACTATACGATTGGAAAGGGTTGACGTGTACCCTTGTTCAAGAATGTAGATAATTTAAATATTTTTCCATCTTCATTCATACCTATTTAAGTTAAATGATATTTTAAAATCAATTTTTTTCTTTTTACAAACGAACCTATGTGAAGATAATGAATTTTATGTTAATTTAAGAACTTCAAATCAAAGTTGCAGTGCATTTGCATTATACATTATACTGTATATTAAAGAAAAGAGTTAATAATATATTATTATTTTTATCATTCCTTTAGAGTTTTAGAGTCGGGTCCGTATGGAATCATTGTCTATCTTATTGATTCTGATATTTACTAAATAATAATTTTATTATTATAAACTTGTTTTTTATACAGTTGGAAAAAAATTGGACAAATATAATTGTCTTTAGAAATGTTATCTTTTGGTAGTGAATGTATTTATGTAACCTTTATATAATTAAAATAATAATAAATTCTATTTGGAAGATGTATACAATTTCGTGCATGATGATGTTGGCAAACGTGATAACAGGCACAAATGGGGTTTTGGCGGGAACTTGACCTGCGGCGGATTGCTGCTCCTGTATTATTGTTTATATAATAGTTTAAAATGAATTTTGATGTGTAAAAGTGGTGCGATTTTGTGTATTAAATGTCTGCACATGTGAACGATTAGTAGAAATGGTAAAACAAGTGCTCCGATGGTGATGTGAATCTCAAAATAAGGCGTCAGACTGCTTAGGCGCCTTGAGATACAATCGCCAACTGTCTGTTGGCTGAAGTTGCCGTCAAAATCTAACTACGTACGACGTATCAACATTGTGAAGCAGTATACTATGAAGAATTATTATCACATGATACTGAGTTAAATCAAGACATGGCTTAAAGGTGAAGCATCCAAGCAAAAAAGCTTAATAAAAAAAAACCAGGCACAAGGTGTTTTTTTATTGGCGCCTTAGTTTATATATTAGAGATTTGGCGCCTTGGAATGCAAGTGTAAAAGTTTTGGCACGTCAACATTTCGCCATGTATTTTTTGGCAATATTTTTTTTGAATACAAACATTCGAAGTTTCCCTTTTGGCCGAATGTCCTGTAGCCAACACCACAATAAATCGGAAAAAAAAACTGATGAAACTTTGCTGTAGTAACTAGGTTCTATTTATTAACGGCATTGTTATGAGATATAAATAAACATTGCTGTTTCAATACATAATTTTGGTGTCATTCATTGCATGAAATTTAACAGCCAATACATTCGTCAAATTTAAGTGTGTATTTCTTTACATAAGTAAGTTAGAAAATGATCTTAGAAATACGGGCCTGTTAATATATCATCGTGAATATATAATATGTAGATATACGTAATATGTTATTATATGTAACAACATACACACTTCTAATGTTATATATGATATTGTACTGCTAAAGAAAGCGACAAAATCATCGATATTTCCATTTGTGATAATATCGATAAATCACAATACTTGCAATATCACTGGTCACTTTTGTGGAAATTGCCCTGGAACCTGGAATAATATTTCCTATTACATAACATTAGATTTTCCTACGTTTGTCTGCGAGTGTAGTTGGTACGTTGCCGCTAGGTGCATACAATTGTATCAGTGCATGCTCTTATAGGAAATGCTTATATCGTGTTATAAAAACTATGATGTAAAATAAAACTGTTAAAAAGATTATAGTCTTTTATTTATAAATCCCTTTGTTTTCACAATGAGGGCTAATAGTTTTCCGCACACCAGATGTCGCTAGTTGTGAATTAGGTGAATTTATACAAGTTTTTCGCTTTCTAGCATATGTACTTATATACACGAAACTGCATCGTGTTTGCTCTTCATTTTTTTTAGCGCTGAACATGGTACAATCCCGTAGGTGAAAGGATATGCCCTAGTCCCACGTTTAGTTCCACAGATAATACACATATAACTAAAATTAACCGATTCGTTGCGGCACCAATTTTCGACAACTTTTAGCTGTGGCGGCGAACAAATATTTCATGACACACCGGGCGTGTCAAGCGCCACAGACAAAAATGACACGCCTATTGTGTAAAAGTAATGTTCTTTTTTATGCTTTTTTACTTGTTTAGACCTAATTAAGTTTATTTGACATCAAACATAAGTTACAAATGGAAGGATACTTGTTTTTAGTGGGTAACTACGAGTTTTTAAACGCGTTTTCTTTGAAATTGAGAGAAAGTGACTTTTTTATGAAGAGATTACAAACCTTTTGTACTATTTTTGGTTGTTATAAAAAATCATTTATATAAGTAGGTACAGCTAAATCACCCTGGAAACCTTGGTTTTTATTAAATTAAATTTTCACCTAATAATAACAATGAGGATATCCGCAGTAGAACCAGAGTAACCGATATAGCCCAACGGATTAGTAAGCTGAAGTGGCAGTGGGCCGGCCATATAGCTCGAAGAACCGACAATCGATGGGGAAGAAAGGTTCTCGAGTGGCAGCCTCGTACCGGTAGGCGAAGTGTAGGGCGTCCCCCCACGAGATGGAGTGACGACCTGGTAAGACATGCAGGAAGTCGATGGATGCAGGTGGCTCAGGACCGTGCTTTGTGGCATTCTTTGGGGGAGGCCTATGTTCAGCAGTGGACTTGTAAAGGGCTGTAATGATAATGATGATGATGAATAACATTTGTAAATATCAAACAATGAAGAACCATAATTTGAAAAAAAAAAAGGTTAAAGTGGATGGAGAGCAGCGGACTGTATTTATACTTTAACTGTCGGTGTGAGGTTAGCTATACTAGGGGACTGCTCGAAGAAAAGATGGTACTTTTAACTATACTATATTCACTATTTACAGAGGGTTCGGCACTATTAACTAAATCACTATTCAAAGAGGGAGGTCTTCAGTATGGAGTCTTCTTCCAGGTTCTCTGTCTTGATTCTTCCTTGTTGTCTTCTCGAGTGCCGCTTCCGAATGAATGCTTCCGAATGAATGAACGACGACCGTCCGAGGCGCCCTTCTTATATTTCCGAGGAGAGCGCTTCATTCCGTGGGGTTAGCCGCCCGATGGCAATTTTCGCCGCACGCGCGCTGATTGGTTGCCCGATATCGCGTGATCAGCGCCGGCGTGCGGGGTGCGCGGGACGTAACGGGGAACGAAGGGGCGACGGGGCGGCGGGTCTCTCGCTGTCCGTAACATTCTCCCCCCGGCGTAGCCTTGCGAGCCTAGGCTGCACTCGGGAGGACGGCGATCCTCCTGACCGGCCGCCGCAGCAATCCGCCCCTGGTCCTCACTTCGACGTTCCGTACCACGCCGTCTGGTCCGGGAAAGGTCCTCGTTATAACTCCTCTTGGCCACACGTTCCGCGGCATGGTCCCGTCTGCCACCACGACGAGGTCTCCTTCTTGTACCGGGCGCTGCTGCACGTCCCTTGAGTCTCCGCGCGCAACCAGCGTCGGCAGGTACTCCTTCACCCAGCGCTTCCAGTACTCGTCGGCAAGTCCCTGCGCCGCTCTCCACGCCCGACGATCATTAGGCGTGCACGGCGCGGTCACTGGAAGGCTCGATGGTCCCAGCAGCAAGAAGTGGTTGGGTGTCAATGCCTCTTCTTCGTCGATGTCGACCGGTACGTGCGTCAACGGTCGAGAGTTAACGGTGTTTTCGGCTTCTGTGAGGAGCGTCGCTAATGTCTCCTCCCGTGGGCTCTTCTGATTGAGTGTGGCTTCGAGCGCGGTCTTCACCGAGCGCACGAGACGCTCCCACGCGCCTCCCTGGTTCGGCGCACCCGGCGCGATGAACTTCCAATCCGTCCGCCGAGTCAACGCGTAGTCCTTCAGCAGGGGTGCCCACTCTTCCATTGCCCGTCGTAATTCGGTGTCCGCCCCATGAAAGTTTGTTCCGTTATCCGAGTAGATGACCCGTGGCCACCCACGCCTAGCCGCCATGCGCCGCAATGCCGATATCGCCGAGTTCGTCGTTAGGGAATAAACTGTCTCTAGATGTACCGCGCGCGTCGTCAAACAAGTGAATAACGCTATCCACCGTTTTTCATGCCTACGTCCTATTGTTACCGTTATAGGCCCGAAATAGTCGATTCCGGTGTAGGTGAATGGTCGCGCGAATGCCCCTAACCGTTCAGGTGGTAGATCTCCGATAACCGCTGGCCGTGGTGTCGCCTTGCGTACCCTGCACCGTAGACATCTCCGCTCCACTTCTCGTACGGTCGGTCGTAGTCGAAGTATGTGATATCTCGTGCGTAGGTCGTTCACTACCCGTTCCCTGTTGGCGTGGCTTGCTTCCTTATGCGCCTTCTCCACAAGCAGCTTTACAAACTGGTGGCGTCCGTTCAGGATGATGGGCCTCTTCATTTGGCTGTCCACATTGGCTGCGTCAATCCGTCCTCTAGCTCGCAGTACGCCATCTTCGAATATGGGGTCGAGCTTCCTTAACGCGCTGCCGGTTGCCAAGTTCCTTCCTTTCTGCAGTCGACTGATGTCTTCAGCAAAACTCTCTTGTTGACTTCGCTCTATCCACATCCGCTCTGCTTTCTGGATGTGGTCCAATGTTAGTCCGTGCGCCTTTCCTCTCATGGCATCGACGAACTGTAATATCCGAGCGGTGGCCCTGACCAATCTCTCGTAAGAAGAGAACCTCTCGATGTCTGGCAGGTGTGGAGCGCCCCTGGTGTCGCTCTGGTGCGCCACGACTTCCTCCAGCTCGTCATCTTCATCCCCTGCCTTCTCTTCCCGTCGTCGAGGCCATCGATCTTCCTCTTCGTACAGGAATGGCGGTCCCGTAAACCATTTGTCGCTCTCTTCCTTGTACGTATAATTAATGCGCGTTGCCTGATCCGCGATGTTGTCTGCGGTCGGTATCCACCTCCATTGCTCGGGTGACGTCTTCTCCGATATCTCCCCTAATCTATGTGCTACGTATGGGGTGTAACGCGCCGTATCGTTTTGAATCCAATGGAGCGCCGTAGTGGAGTCTGTCCAATAAACTACCCTATCGGCTACCACTCTGTGCTCGCCTTGCACGAATTCCGCGAGTCGCGCGCCTATCAGATTCGCCTGTAATTCTAACCGTGGTATGCTTTGCGCCTTTATCGGGGCGACTTTCGCCTTGGCCGCCACTAATCGTACCTTAACCGTTCCGTCGCGGTATCGTAATCGCCAATACGCCGCGGATGCGTACGCACGTTCGCTTGCGTCGCTGAACACGTGGAGCTGACGCTCTACCACTCCCCCCGTAGGAGCATAGCACCTAGGCAGCCGCAGTCGTGATACTTCCTCGACGACTCGCAGCCACCTCTGGAATTCCTCAGCTGCCTCCTCGGGTAGTTCGTCGTCCCATCCGACCTTCTTCATCCGCCACAGGTCTTGCAGCAGGATCTTGGCGGTGATGGTGAGGTAGCTCAGCAGTCCAAGCGGGTCGAAGACCGACATGACTGCACTCAACGCCTCTCTCTTGGTCGGTGGCCTCTGCAGCGTCTTCACCTCGTTCGGTACCCGGTTCATGGATGTGTTAAACGTTAAGGCGTCTTCATTGGCCATCCATAATAGCCCTAGGGTTCTGCCTGGGCTGTCTTGTCTCAAGCCTACCTCCTTAGGCTTGCTCGCTAATAATTCCTCCGGCTTGTCTTCTAGTAGGGCTGCGTGGTTCGAATTCCAGCCCGCTAAGGTGAAGCCGGCCTGCTGGTGGACTTCCGTAACCTGCCTCGCAGTGTTTACCGCTTCCTCTACCGTAGCATAACTGTCTAGGTAGTCATCCATGTAGTGACTACGTACGATAGCGTTAAGTGCCAACGGATGTGTCTCAGCGTGTGCGCGCGCGTTATGATCCCTAACGCTATGTGCGAGAAACGGCGAGCTCCTCGCACCGAAAATCATTGAAGTCATAACGTATTCCCGCGGTTTGCTGGATCGCTCGTTACCTCGCCACAGAAATAATTGCGCGGGTTGGTCGCGACGGTCAATCTTAACGCGTAAAAACATTTCCCTAATATCCGCTGACACGGCTATTTCGTTTTCCCTAAATCTGAACAGTATGCCCGGTAGGTTCCGTAACAAGTCGGGGCCGTCAAGCAAATAATCGTTCAAACATTTGCCGGACGCACGCGCTGCCGCGTCGAAAACCACTCTCGTATTCCCAGGCTTGTTCGGGTTTCGTACTGCGAAGTGGGGCAGGTACCAGCTCCTAGGGTCCTCTTTCTCCGTCCCCTCGGCTTCCCTTGCGTATCCCTTCGCCAGGAGGTTATCTATTTGTGCGGTATAGGCGTCTCGAAATTCCGGCGATTTGTCCATTTTCCTCTCGATCGTCCGCAGTCTTCTAGCAGCCATCTCGTAGCTAGGAGGCATCCGCACGTCGTCGTCCTTCCATGGCAGTCCCACCTGGTATTGATCGCCGACCTTCTTGACGGTGCGCTGGAATATCTCGACAGCGCGCTCCTCTTCCCGTCGCGGCCTATTCCTTAGCGAGATACCGATGGAATCGATCTCGTACTGCCGTTTGAGGAGTTCCGTTATCTCCTCGTCTTGACTCGCGAACGTTCGGATGTCCCTATCTATCCGTCCGCTACTGCTTACGACGTGTAACACGGTTTCACCGTCCTCCCTACACGTGAATCGCGGCACGGTTCCCTGTATCACCCATCCTAATAACGTACGTGCAGCTATAGGCTGCCTTCGACGCCCTATCCTCAAATTACGGGTGATTATTAAATGCCAATTGTCGGCTCCTAATAATAATCTCGGTTTGGCGTCCTCATAGCAAACGGAGCTCGGTAAGTCGCGTAAATGCTTTAGACGTAAACACTCTTTATTTACCGACTGCGAACCTATCTGTAAATTCGTTACTGTACGCGCATTTATTCTATACATCTCGCTGCGCGATTTTCCACGTATGCCTATGTTAACTAGCCTGCTATCGTCCTCGCGCTGACTATTGCTTATTCCCCTAATATTCAGCGGCTTTACCGGTCCTTCCGCTCCTAACTCACGCGCTAAGTCGTCATCGATCAACGAAATAGTCGAACCTTCGTCGAGCAACGCGTACGTGTCTATTTCCTTACCGTGTGGTCCACGTAACGTAATGGGACACACTTTCAACAATACGGATGCATTCCTACCGACGTTAGACGCGACGAGTACGGTCTCATCCGGTTTGGCCGATGTCTCAGGTGCGCGGGTCTTGCGGGTGTGAAGTAGGGCGTGGTGGGGGGCGTTGCAGCCGTCGATGCCGCATTTCTTTGCTTTACATTTAAACCGTCGGTGTTTACTATTTAAGCATAGAAAACATACCCCGTCTTCTTTTACCCAATTCCACCGGTCGTCCACACCCATTTGCGCTAACTTCCTACACTTGGAGATCGCGTGTTCACCTCCGCAGCACATACAAGAGGCACTACCGGTGTCCTCCTGTGCGGTGAACGTTTTTACGTCGCGAGCCCTATTCTCTACGCGGCGTGTCACTATCCTTTTCGACGGCGGCGCCTCTCGTCTTACGGGCGATTCCTTAGTCGGCTCTACGGACGTATAGGCATGACTCAACGCACGATCAGCCTCTCTCATCATGAACCTGGACAGTGTAACGATGTCCGGCTCGTCTGCACTCCCGTAGTGCTCCGCATAATCACACCAACGCGACCGTAAGTGAGGGCTTAACTTACTCGTTACCTCCCTAGTAAGCATTGGATTTTGCAGATATCCCTTGCCGTCGACGTTTTGCAAAATGCACACGATATTTTGCAACTTTATTGCGAACGCATTTAATTCCTGTGCGGTTTGACCCGGGCGCGGAAGGCGTTTCAATTCTTCTAACGCGCGATCGATAATTACTTCTGGGCGGCCGAAACACTGCTCTAATGTTCGCATAATATCTGCTGGATCCTTCGCGGTAAACAGCAGTGCCGATACTACTTCCCTAGCTTCACCGCGTAAGCAATTTCTTAACCTTGCCATATTTTCCGTATCTGTGAATCCATATAGACGCGTGGATTCTTTCATCGCGGCTTTGAACGCTAACCATTCCGCGGCCGAACCGTTAAAAATAGGCAAGTCCTGCGTCTGCTTCGCGGCAGCGGGCCTAACTCTGACCATATTCTCCAGAGCTTCCGCTAGTCGCTCTATACCCCTATCCTTTCCTCGCGGAGTAAGCGACCTATCTCTATCCCTATCTCTCTCTAGCCTATGCTGTGGCGCTGGCGTCCTATGCGCACCTACATCCCTATGCGGCGACGGTGATCTACGATCCGCGTGGCGATGTGGCGATCTATGTGTAGGCGATAGAGTGCGGCGTTGGACGCGCGACGGCGACGTAACCCGTACACGACGATCCACCTGGTTCATTCCTGCGGCGACTCCATCTTCCCTCTGTACCGAATCTATGCGGCGCGGTTGAACGTTATTCGCTTCCGTCCTCCCCTGGGCATCTTCACTGTGGTCGTAACCGGTTACCCTGTTCGGTAGGGTCTGCTCTAACTCGATGCGGGGCGCGGGCTGAGAGGGGCGGGAAGGCGACTCCCCCCGCACAGTCTCTACGTTCTCTAACCACCTATCAACGCGTACCCTATTTTCAACTAACTCGTCTTCGTTGACACTTTCCCTATCTGTTTCTTCTTGCAGTTGCGCGACGTCCCTAGCGTACTTCTTCCTAATAAGATCTTCTTCCAACTGCAATTGCTTCCTCCTAATTGCAGCTAGTTCCTCCGCGGCGTTATATTCAATTTGCTTTAATTTAGCTATCGCACTAGCCGTCGACCGGGCTGAACGAACGGAGCGAACCGACGGGGCGCGGGGCGCGGGCCTATGTACGTCTGTTACAGGCGCCACGGTACGTACTATCGAACTAATCTCTGTATACGGAAGATCTTCTATAATCGCGGCGAGTGTCTCTGTACGCGGCGCGGAAATGCTAACCTCTCCCAAACGATCGGTCGTGGACACGGACATAGCGGGGCGCGGCGGTGGGGGCGCGGGCGCGGGCGTAGATGCGGGCGCGGGCGGGGCCTGGAGCGCGGGCGCGGCGGAGGGCGCTTGTGCCATCGCGAGATAATCGGACGGGGACGCGGGTGCTTCTTCGAATATGCGCATTCCTACCGGCGTGTCATCATCGTTCCGTGTCTTCTGGCTTCGTGTCTTCCTCATGGTCCCACGTTGCGACCTCCGGTCGTCTTCAAAAAGACGTACGTACAGTCTTTAAAAAGACACACGTATGGATGTCGTTCCCGCCACAAGGGCGTTACCAGATGGTCACAGTTTGGCACCGTTAGGGAGTGACCACTGGCCGCGTAAACGCGGTTAAGAAACAAGAAATTGTCTGGAAACAGACAATAGACGTGTATGACGTAGGCGTAACAAGAAACAGGGAAGAAATTAGTACCGACGATCTTCTCTCTTCGTCGACGAACTTCTTTCTTCCTTGAAGATCTTCTGTAATAATCTTCTCTCTTCTGTAATTATGTTCTTTCTTCTATAACTGCCTTCTTTCTTGTTTCTTCTTACTTCTTTCTTCTTTCTTCCTTCTTCTGGCTGCTATCCGGCGACGATGGACCAAGATAAAGTGGATGGAGAGCAGCGGACTGTATTTATACTTTAACTGTCGGTGTGAGGTTAGCTATACTAGGGGACTGCTCGAAGAAAAGATGGTACTTTTAACTATACTATATTCACTATTTACAGAGGGTTCGGCACTATTAACTAAATCACTATTCAAAGAGGGAGGTCTTCAGTATGGAGTCTTCTTCCAGGTTCTCTGTCTTGATTCTTCCTTGTTGTCTTCTCGAGTGCCGCTTCCGAATGAATGCTTCCGAATGAATGAACGACGACCGTCCGAGGCGCCCTTCTTATATTTCCGAGGAGAGCGCTTCATTCCGTGGGGTTAGCCGCCCGATGGCAATTTTCGCCGCACGCGCGCTGATTGGTTGCCCGATATCGCGTGATCAGCGCCGGCGTGCGGGGTGCGCGGGACGTAACGGGGAACGAAGGGGCGACGGGGCGGCGGGTCTCTCGCTGTCCGTAACAAAGGTATATCATTCATTGATATTTACAAATGTTAAATATTATTTAATGTTATACAAATGTAAAAGTAAAGTCGATCTGAAAACGTCTAATTAGTAAGAATAGCAAAACAAGTGTTTTCAAAAGGAAAAAAACGCCGGCGCTATACGGCGGCGGATTGACAAAAGACTATTTAGTAGCGAACTTTTTTATGCATGAACGGTTTCGAACTGTTTCAAGCAAAAATAAACCTTATACCATATCACAAGAGCACATGGTACTTCGTAGGTCTATTCGGCCATATGATAGTAATAAGACGGCAGTTCAACCATTTTAAGCAAAATTAAACAATAAGACAAACGCATTGTTTTTTTTTAACAGGAGACTTGTTTTCCAGAAATTTATTTACAACTTGTGTTTGTGAGCGATCGCAATGAGTGCTATTATTTGTTACTTATTAGACAATTTTTCCATAACATGATTTAAAACCCACAAAGTAAAAATAGTACCATGTACACGTTAAAAAAAGGTTGTCAACCCCTAAAAATTTCAAATTTTCAAAATATCCAGAAACGAAGCTGCATGCATGAACTACTCGCAAAATAATGAATATTTTGTTCTGGATAAATTTTCCAAAAAAGCAATTTGAGCAAGTTATAACGATTTTTAAAAAGACACGACTCGCGTGTCATACGCCACACACAAAAGTAATCGATGGCACGCCTGGCGTGTCACCCGCACTGAACCGGTTAAGTTCGATCAGTGAACGCAATACCAGAAATATCACAAATGCATTGCACGGGCCTGAATAATTACATCTAGAATAAATTATAGTAATGCAATTATTGGAGTCTTACACTATAATTCATTATAATTCATTCATATAATTCATTCATTTCCACTTACGACCTGTACGGGATGAGTTGGGGGATGGATCCTCTGTTGCCGCCATAAGATGGATCATCGACTATTGAGCAATATACTATATTATGGTTGTAGCACGAATGGGTCTGCTGTCTGCGCCCACTTTTCCTAAGGGGGTCGCTTCCAATTCGGCAGAAAGGCCATATAGACCAAAGCCAGTCCCACAGGTGGTGTTTAGTGGGTAGGCACTTCATAGTGAGTTTCTCATAACCACGCAGCCGGCTGCGTGGTATGCTACGAGCCTTCACCACCTTCCTCCCCCGCTTTCCGAGGCGTAGCCCTTGCTTTGGGCGCAAAAAATGGGTCTGCTCGACCGGGGAGGACCTCGATCTCACAGAATACCAGCGCGAAACACCAGGGTTATGCTAACAATTGGGATGATCTACAATTTTTAATTCATGAAATAGAAGGTTTACACTTTACAGCCCAACGTCTGGTCTGGGTATTTAGGATATATGAGATGGTTGTCCTGTAATCTGTCGAAGGTCACTGGATCTTTTAAAAATTTTTGTACGAATTCGATTATCGATTAACATTGCTACGGGATGAGAAGTGCTGGATGCTATTAGTTACGTCGCCATCACAAAGAAAGTCGTTATCATCATCGTCATCAGCCTGCGGCAGTCCACTGCTGGACATAACCACTTAGGCCGATCTTCGGCTTCACGCATCCAGTTCTGCCAGCCGCCTTGCGCAGATCGTCGCTCCATTTAGCTAAGGAACGTCCCACACTACGTTTACTTAAACGCGGTCTCCACTCTATGACACGCCTACTCTAACCTTTGTCGCTACTGAGCTAGATGTGACCAGCCTATTGCACTTATTTCCGTCGCCCTCTGGGTGGCCGAGTTCGTGAAGTAGTCGTACCGTTAGTATCCACGTTTCGGCACCATATTATGTGAGTACAAGGAGTACGCACTGTTCGAAGACTTGTCTTCAAGCTTTGTGGTACGAGAAGACCTGACGAAGCTTCCCGAATGCCACTCAGTCCAACTAAATCCGCTTTTCGGCTTCTTTCTCGAAGTTGTTTCTATTTAACTGCTATATCTGGCCGAGGTAGATATACTCTCGACAACTTTATTCACCATCGACGATAATCGAATCTGGTATGAAACGATCGTTAAACATGATTTTCTGTCTTATTTAACTTCATACGTAGTCCGACACGTTGGGAGGCTTCATTAAGGCTGCTCAGCATTACTTGTATATAGTTCCTGCAGCGATTCTGCGATGACGACGATATTATCGGTAAAGCGTAAATGTGAGATGTGTTGGCCGTTTATATTGTTGCTAGTGTTGCCCAAAATGAGTCTTGGTTTTCCAGTCTTGGTCTTGTTCTTGCATTTTTGCAAGACCAAGACCAAGAACAAGACCGCCTAATTTTAGCAAGACCAAGACCAAGACTGACCCTGCAAGATTTGAGCAAGAACAAGACTAAACATGCGAGACCTGCGTCTTGCTGTTAGGACTGAGTGTCGTTTCAGGGATTATAGGAGTTAGGGTATTGTTTAGGCCAAATATTAACATTTTGAAAACTTGCATTCAAGACGCGCGTCTCGGCGTGTCCTTCCGATGGAATTTAAAGGTCACCGCCGGCCCCCTCTTCCGGGCGGGTCTCTCGGCCGACCGCTCGGTCGCCTGACGTGTGTGGGCGAAGTTAATTGTTAGCGACGCCGTGTCGATTAGACGGTCTAAAAATTACGCTCGGTACAGCCTCTGATAGCGTTGTCTAATCTAGTGCGTTTTACGTGACAACGAAGCTAGTCTTATTATAATTCTTGTTGTAATAGTTTTGAGTGATTAACTTAACTTCGATTACCATTAATTTGCGTCGACGAGTTGCTTTTGTGGCATTTTAATATCGTACGAAGGAATTTTTACTTTGTCGGGTGGAACGCTAAAACTTTTGTGACTCGAGAGGAGATCGCGTTTGTGCTCGATGATAATTTGGTGCTAAGTGAACATGGGACATTGAACTTTAACCGACAGTTCTTAAGTTGTGCAGTGTGTCACTTGTTTTAAGTTCGATTAACGTTGATTTAGTTAAATTTGATGTTAATTAAATGTACAATAAAGTTGATAACCTAATATAGTGAAATAAAAGCAGAAGGTTTCAATTGGTGAACGCCCACTGGAGGGATCGCACATTGTGGAGAAAAGCAGCGCCTGTGGGTCTACTGTTCGATTACATCGGTGACGTCAGGTACATTTATACACACTTTCGCACACTACTTATATACACCTTACTTACCACCTGACTGATACCCTGTGGTCAACCCTACTTCCGGAACTCGTTAAGTTTGTGTTTGCTTATCAGCCATTAGTTAATAATAATCCATAGGCCATTTGGGCCCGAACCCTCTGGTTGCTCGTCGAGTGAGCTACTGATGGGCCCTAGCCCAGTCGACCATTGTCGGGGCAACTGAGGGCCGTAACAATTTCTGGTAGCAGAGCGTGGTTGATTATTTCTCCAATCACGTCCGGCCGTAATAAAAAAATAAATATTTTTTGTGTTTTGTTAGCGGATCGGTGGGTAGAATTAGAACCACGCCCGTTAGGCTGCGCAAGCAGGGGTGTAATTTAGGGTTAGGTACCTACGCGTCAGGTATTTCGGGTAGGTAGATTAAATTGCCGAAGGGTCGGTCGCCTGGGCGAGGCATCTTGCTGACCGACTGTAGTGTGTACTTGCCGTGTAGTGTAATTTGTATTTAATTTAATTTAATAGTAATTTGTAGTTAGTAGTGATGCCATCGCACAAGCCATCCATGCTTCGCCTGCAGGCGGAGCTGCGCTGGGCCGCGAATGCCCACAAGTTGATAGGGCGACCCGATCGGGTCCATAGTTTAGGGAAGCGGCTCGAGCAGGTCGTGGCCCGAAGGGCCATAGTGATGGAGGCTTACACAGAGCTTGTGGCCTCGGATGCGGAACAAGAAGCCCTAAACTCCTGCCTCGCGGACTACGAGCAATTCTTTTCGCTCACGGACGACTTGATCGAGGCGGGGGCCAAGTATGATAATGAAGCACGTGAAGCTCGGCCGAGTGGACTGCCCGAGTCCCCTCGGAAGCAGCCCACTCAGCCGGAGCTGTTGGGACGACTCCCAACTCTGGACCTGCCAAGGTTCTCCGAGGTCCTCTCCGACTGGATGACCTTTGTTGGCCTTTTTGATAGCCTAGTGGACGCCCGGAGGGACTTGACACCAAGCCAGAAGATGGCGTACCTCCTGCCCTCACTGGAGGGGGAGGCCCTGTGCGTCATCGGCCATTTGAGATTGTCGGAGGACGCCTACCAGACTGCTCGGGACCTTCTCGCCGGAAGATACGCCAACGTCCGGCGAATCGCGGACGAATACGTTAGGCAGGTTCTAAACCTCCCGCTGCTTAGGGACCGGGCCAGACTACGTCCGGACATCGTGAATCCAGTCGTGATGGCCTGTAATGCGTTGAGGCGGATTTACCGGTGGACGAATGTTCCTTCTTGTTGCTCCACATCGTGCCGTCCCGCCTGCCTCTCGACCTTCGGATACATTTTGAGGAGAGGTACGGCGGGGACGGCGCCTCCTATATTCCGCCCTTCAGGGATCTGCTGCGGTTCTTGGAGGAGCAGTGCCGGCAAATTGAGAACGCAGCGGGCACCATCGACGACTTACGGGTTGCCAACCGAGCCGTGCCCAGGGAGAGGCGGAAGCCGCCGGGCAAGTCGTCGCCAACCTCCCTAAGGCCGAGCGGAGTTCCCGCGGGAGGGCGCCGCCCCCTACCATCTTATAGCGGCCTAGCGGCCAGGGAGGCGCCCCCCTGCTCCTATTGTCGAGCATCCGATCACCGCGTGACGTCGTGCCCGAAGTTATTGGGTAAGCCGGTCCCGGCTAGGCGAACTATCGCCAAGGAGCGCCGCTGGTGCTACTCGTGCTTGGAAAGGCACCTCCAACGAGACTGCCCGCACCAGCGGCCCTGTCCGCACTGCCAGGGCATCCACCATGCCGTTTTGTGCCTGGGTGCGAACGGCGCTTCCTCTCGGGGCTCTGCCGGGTCCTCAACTCCCACGGGCGGGGGCGCTCAGCCACGCCCTCTGTTGGGTGACGCTCGGCGCTCGCCTGCCGGCCACCGTGCCCCTGGTTTTGAGGGGGGTCCCTCCCCCGACCAGTCGGCGGGTCGTTTCCCCAGGGACGGGGGCGTCGTCACCCCCCCCACCCGCGTGTTGAAAGGAACTTCACGCCCACTCAGCGGTCAACTAGACCCTTCTCACCCCCGTTAGCTGAGTGGCAGCGACTGGAGTACCACCCTCCCCCCTTTGGTCGGTACCGGTACTACGGGGTTCCTGCGACCTCGAATCTGTCTCAGGCCTCAAGGCCGAGGTTCCCCGAAGCTCCCCAGGTCGGCCCGTTCAGTGATTTCCAACCACGGGTCATTGAGATGCCGCCAGAATGCTGCTTTCAGGACCCCCGGTTCGAGTGCCGATCCGATGGAGGCAGCTCCAGCTAGGTAGCTGCCGCCCTAGCTCCCACCACGGCCGCCTCCACTGATCCTTTGAGCCTTCAACAGTCCACTTGTCAGACTGTTCTATTGCCGACGGCCTTAGTAAAGGTGTACAACCCGAGTGGCGACTGTTTAACGGTTCGCGCTCTATTGGATTCGGGTTCACAACGCTGTGTGGCCTCCACTTGATTGGTGGGAAGACTAGTCCATCACGTCCAATGGTAGGTATCGGAGATGCCGAGCCTCCTGCTCCTAGGGGACAAGCGGAGTTGGTGTTTGGCCCTGCCAGCGAACACCTTCACATTCTATTTAAAGTAAATGTCCACGATGACATTGTAGGTTTTCTCCCTAACGTCCGTATAAATGACAGCGTGGTTGGTTTTGCGTCGGTTTTGAGACTGGCAGACCCTCAGTGGTCTCAACCTGGGCCTATAGATTTGTTGCTGGGGGCCGACGCGCTGGGGTTCATCTTGTTAGGCGAGATACGAGCCCTACAGCCCGATGGCTTGTCAGCCATGTCCACTGTATTTGGGCACAGCTTCTTTGGACCGGTTCTGTGGTCTCCACCTCCTCAGACGGCCGACCCGTTCTCTGTTGTGGGCGTGTCCCTCTCGGAAATCGTCCAGCAGTTCTGGGAAATTGAGGAGCCACAACACGCGGCTCGAGTCAACTCTCTGGACTGTGAGTGCGATTTGTTCTACCAGAACAATACCGGCCGTCGTGTCGTTTTGTCACTCGCTTACCCTTTCTTGACTCATGGCCCCCTTTGGGCCAATCTCGTACCCTGGCCGAAAAGAGGTTGCTTTCCATGGAGCGCCGTATGCGGCGCGACCCAGCCTTTCGCGACAAATATGTCGAGTTCATGCGCGAGTATCAAGAGCTGGGCCACATGTCACCGTCCAACTTTGACTGGCGGTCACAGGAGCACTACTTCTTCACCATGTCTTGAGGACCCCTGGGAATAAGATCCGGATAGTTTTTGACGGCTCCGGCCCCTCGTCAATTGGTGTGTCCCTGAACCAGTGTCTCCAATCTGGTCCTAAATTGATCAAGAACATACCCGACATTTTGACCCACTTCCGTCGGTACCAAGTGGTTTTTGTAGCCGATATTCGGATGATGTATCGACAATCAGTGGTCCATCGTGATGACCGTCGATATCAGCTGATATTGTGGCGCGAGAAGCCCAGCGATCCGATACAGTTGTTTGAGTTGAACACCACCACCTATGGACTTCGGTCCAGCCCGTATATCGCCATGCGAACCCTCCTTGAACTCGCTGAGAGAGAGCGTCTAAAATACGCTCGGGGGGTTTCTATTTTGGAGACTTCGGTCTACATGGACGATATTTGCACGGGCGCCTCCACCGTCGAGGAGGCTCTTGTATTGCGAGACGAATTGATTGCCATCCTGAAGTCCGGAGGTTATGAGTTGCGCAAATGGTTGTCGAACTCCCCTCATATTTTGAAGGACCTCCCAGGAGAGGATCACAAGACCCTCATCTATTCGAGCACTCTGAAAATCCTAATTTGTTGACTGTGCTGGGCATTCAATATCAGCCTGTTCAGGATACTTTCACGTATCGAGTCAAACTCGATCCTCCTCCTAAAGCATGGACCAAGCGCTCCGTGCTGTCTACAGTAGCCCGCACCTTCGATCCTAGTGGATGGATCACTCCGGTCATTTTTTTGGCTAAGTGCTTTCTTCAAAAGCTCTGGATATCCGGCTTGGGTTGGGACGAGCCTATTAGCGGTGCTCTCTTGCGAGAGTGGCACTCCATTGTGTCCTCCCTTCCGGACATCAACCGGGTCTCCATGCCAAGGTGCTTCCTCCCTCCAGGGAAATGCAGGGCTACCCTACATGCATTCTGCGTCGCCTCTGAGAAAGGCTATGCTGCTGTCGTATATTTGCGGACTGTGAGCTCTTCTGGTCATACTTCCGTTCATCTCGTACTTGCTAAAAGCAAGGTTGCTCCCATTAGGTCCTGCTTAACTATCCCTAAATTGGAACTGTCCGGAGCTGCTCTTCTCTCGCGACTCCTCAACCACGTATACTCGTCTTTGAAGTCTGTAATCGACATTACGGACGTCTACGCTTGGTCGGACAGTGAGATAGTACTTTGTTGGCTCAGAGCTGCACCTCACAATCTTGAGGTCTTTGTGGTGAACCGCGTGTCTCAAATCCAGAATTCTGGGACGTCTCTAAACTGGAAACATGTCCCAGGGGAGTTGAATCCCGCAGACTACGCTTCTCGCGGCTGTGAAGCCTCTCTTTGGTTGACTACTCGCTGTGGTGGGGACCAAGTTGGTTGACTGAGTTTCAGTCATTCTGGCCCCAGAAAAATACTCCGAACCGATTGAATTGCCTGGCCTACGAGCTCGAGTAGGAGTGGGCAAGGATAAGCCCACTCGGGATTTCTTCCTGCTAGAACGGTACAGCTCTCTCGATAAGCTCTTAGGAGTGACTGCTTGGTTGCGTCGATTTGTCCGCAATTCGAGAGACCCGCCCAACCGAATCTCTGATTCCATTTTGTCCCCTAGCGAGTGTCGCGAAGCTTTGATGCATTGGTAGAGCCAGTGGTAGAGCCACGCGGCAGCTTTTGCTGTCGCACTGATGGGCCGGCTCGAACCGGGGTGGTACCACGACCTCACAGAATACCAGCGTGAAGTAGAGGTTTACCTCTGCGTTTCGCTTGGTGAGTGCAGGTGGCCGGAGGCCCTTTTTACTGGAAATGAGGCATTTCATCTTAGTCCTTACGGGTGACAACGCATCTGCATTTTGATTCGCAAACGAGGATAGATGTAGATGTCTATGGGCCGCAGCAACCACTTACCATCAGGTGGACTGTGTGCTCGTTTGTCACCCTTATCCTATAAAAAAAAATTGGACCCGTATGGTCCAAGAGGAGCATTTTGAGCCCGTGATTGAAACCTTGAAGCGGGGCTCCGTTATCAAAGGCGCTCTGACCCGCCTGAACCTCTTCCTGGTCGACGCTGGGACGCTGCGCGTTGGCGGACGTTTGAAAAATTCTCAACTGTCGTACGGGGCTCGACACCCGTTGCTGCACCCTAAGGACGGCGCCTTTGTTCGGTTGCTGGTAACTCACCATCATGTTAAGAATGCCGACGCTGGGTGCAACGCTCTTTCGGCTATTTTGCAACGGGAGTTTTGGATTTTGGCTGGCCGACGCACCATTCGGAGCGTCCTCTTTAAGTGCATACCTTGTTATAAGCTGAAGGCCACCACATCGCAGCCTATGATGGGTCCCTTACCACCCGACCGCGTCAGGACCATCCGACCCTTCGCTGGAGTCGGAACATATTTTTCTGGCCCCTTCCTCGTCAAGTCCTCCAACCTTCGTAACGCGCGTTCACATAAGGCCTATCTGTGCGTTTTTGTGTGCCTCTCCACTAAGGCCGTTCACTTAGAACTTGTAAGTGCCCTCAGCACTGAAGCCTTTGTGGCCACGCTGGGCCGCTTCGTATCGCGTCGCGGTTTGCCGGACCTGATCCGGTTTGATTGTGGAACAAATTATACGGGCACGGATAGATATTTGAAAGAGGTCGTCGAATTTCTGTACAGCAACAGGACTTATTTAGATACTGCAATGTCCAAGAAGGGCATCCAGCTTCGACCCTCCGGCTTGCCCACACTGGGGCGGTATTTTTGAGGCAGTAGTTAAGGTTGCAAAAACGCATCTCCGTCGCGTTATTGGCGAAACTATTTTGACATTTGAGGAGCTTGCCCCTGTATTCTGTAAAATTGAGGCGGTACTCAACTCTCGGTCCCTCTCTCCCCTCTCGTCCGATCCGAATGATTTAGAGGTTCTAACCCCGGGCCACTTCCTGATTGGTCAGCCGCTTAACGCCCTGCCCGAGTACCCCTTCTCTGGAGTACCTTCATCTTTTGCAGCAGCGCGTTAAGTGGTCTGACAAGATGGATCCTCCTCGGATTGAAGACCTCGTATTAGTTAAAGAACCCAACGCTTTGCCTTTGTATTGGCGCCGTGGGCGCATTGTTAAGTTGTCGTATGGATCGGATGGGGTGCCTAGGGTGGCCGAGGTTTTGGTTGGAGATTCGGTCTTGCAATGTGCCGTCGCGACCCTATCCCGTTTGCCAATTTCCTCGCGGACATAAGTCCTTATGCCCGGGACGGGGGTTTGTTTAGGCCAAATATTAACATTTTAAAAACTTGCATTCAAGACACGCGTCTTGGCGTGTCCTTCCGATGGAATTTAAAGGTCACCGACGGCCCCCTCTCCCGGGCGGGTCTCTCGGCCGACCGCTCGGTCGCCTGACGTGTGTGGGCGAAGTTAATTGTTAGCGACCGCCGTGTCGATTAGACGGTCTAAAAATTACGCTCGGAACAGCCTCTGATAGCGTTGTCTAATCTCGTGCGTTTTACGTGACAACGAGGCTAGTCTTATTATAATTCTTGTTGTAATAGTTTTGAGTGATTAACTTAACTTCGATTACCATTAATTTGCGTCGACGAGTTGCTTTTGTGGCATTTTAATATCGTACGAAGGAATTTTTGCTTTGTCGGGTGGAACGCTAAACTTTTGTGACTCGAGAGGAGATCGCGTTTGTGCTCGATGATAATTTGGTGCTAAGTGAACATGGGACATTGAACTTTAACCGACAGTTCTTAAGTTGTGCAGTGTGTCACTTGTTTTAAGTTCGATTAACGTAGATTTAGTTAAATTTGAAGTTAATTAAATGTACAATAAAGTTGATAAACTAATATAGTGAAATAAAAGTAGAAGATTTCTATTGGTGAACGTCCACTGGAGGGATCGCACATTGTGGAGAAAAGCAGCGCCTGTGGGTGGTCTACTGTCCGAAAAAAAATAAAATAAATCGGTACATTTATACACACATTCGCACACTACTTACATACACCTTACTTACTACCTGACTGATACCCTGTGGTCAACCCTACTTCCGGAACTCGGTAAGTTTGTGTTTGCTTATCAGTCATCAGTTAATAATAATCCATAGGCCATTTGGGCCCGAACCCTCTGGTTGCTCGTCGAGTGAGCTACTGACGGGCCCTAGCCCAGTCGATCTTTGTTGGGGCAACTTAGGGCCGTAACAGGTATACTCTTAGGGATTATATGAGACGCAAAAAAAATATTAAAATTTTTTGGATAATTGGACTTATGCGCATTACGAACAATACCATAAACACCCATAGCGAATGAAAATATCCATTAAAAGAAAAAAGAGCATCCCTAGTTTTGACCATCGGCACTTTGATAGTGCGCGGCGTCTTTTGTCGGCATCATCAAAGGTCGGATACTGACCTGTCAAACAAATTATGCAGCTATTCCAGGCCTCTGTCACTTTTGCTACCTGCGTGAAATAATTACCTACAATCGCGAGCTGGGTAGATCGCAGTCGGGGCTAGCGCGCTCTAGATGATTGAAGTATTTCTTTTAGAATTAAAGTATTTTTAACGCTGTTTACGTAAATAATTTTTGTAAATAGGTACTTGTTGAAATACTCGTCGAAATAATTTTTGTTTAGTGTTTAGTATATTTAATTGTGAGATAAAATAGTTGAAAAGGTTTTAATGTAATTTAAGAATAATATACATACATACACATATACATAAACATAAACACTCACGCCTGTCACCCAGAGGGGTAGGCAGAGACTACGGACTTCCATTTGGCGCGATCCTGACACACCTCTCTCGCCTCTTTCACATCCATATATCTACGCATACACGCTCGTCGGTTAAGGGTACTCCTAATCTGGCCCATTTTCAATGTATCGCCGATCTGGTCGATAAACCTTCGTCTAGGGCGTCCCTTCCCGACCCTGCCGTTCACTTCTGCAACATAAATTTGCTTTGTCACTCTTTCCTCGTTCATTCTTTCTACGTGACCAAACCACCGAAGCATTCCTTTCTTAATCCTTGTCACAACGTCATCTTGCAAACCACACTTTTCTCTTATTACACTATTTCTCACCCTGTCATTCAGATTCAGCCCTAGCATACTCCTTAAGGAACGCATTTCTACAGCATTTATTCTACTCTCATGCTTCTTCTGCCAGACCCAACTTTCACTACCATACATTAAAGTGGGTACTAACACAGCATTATGAATTGCCATACGTGCCTTAGTTGACACATTCTGACTCCTCACAATAGCGTGTAGAGCCCCATTCACTCTATTTCCTGCGTTCACTCGTCGTTCTATATCCTTATCATATCTACCATCCCTGCTAAATAAACATCCCAAATATACAAACTCATCCACTTGCTCAATCAACTCCCCTTCTATTCTTATTTTACATAAAGTTTTACTTTCTTCTCTTTCAAAAACCATCACTTTCGTCTTACTTGCGTTCACTTTCATACCCCTTTCTTTCAATGAACAATTCATTAAAGTAACCATCATTTGCAACTCGGCCGCCGACGATGCAAATATGACTTGATCATCGGCGTACAAAAGGCATTTGACGGTTGACTCACCCATTCTCAACCCACATTCTTCAACTTTCAAAGTTTGCAAACAACTGTCCATAAATAGGTTAAACAGCCACGGGGAAGCCACACATCCCTGTCTGACACCTTTATGAATGCCAAACCAGTCCGAGTAGACCCCGTTGATCCTGACACAAGCACTAGAGTCCCTATAAAGAGACCTTAATGCCTGTATCAAGCCAGCGCTCAACCCAAATGAGTTCAGTGTTTGCCATAACACGTTCCTGTTCACTCTGTCATAAGCCTTTTCCAAGTCCAAGAACGCACAAAAAACTTTCTGGTTTTTAGCCAAAAACTTCTCCGCTATCATGCGCATGGAAAAGACTTGATCCGTACACCCCATCCCCTTTCTAAATCCAGCTTGCACATCCCAAATTTTTCCATCAGTTTCTTCCATAACTCTTTCAATTAACACCTTAGCATACAGTTTACCCACAATGCTAAGCAAGCTGATACCACGGTAGTTTTTACAGTCCTGCTGCGACCCCTTTCCCTTATATATTGGGACTATAACGGCTTTGCACCAGTCTTCCGGTACCCGTTTCAGTTCCCAACATAAATTAAACAAGGTGTGCAGCAGGCCTGCAACCACACCCTCACCAGCCCTTAGCATTTCGAGTGATACTCTATCATATCCGGCTGCCTTACCTGCTTTCATGCTTTTCATTGCTTTCATTATTTCATCTACACTTATCTCCCTACCTCTCTCCACTTCTTCCGGAATTTCTATTTCACTTATTTCAGACGACTCTTCACTCTTAAACACGCTTTCAAAGTATTCCTTCCATCTCTTTAAATTCGAAACTTCATCATTCAGCATGCAGCCATTCTCGTCTCGTATAGCATTCATTCTAGGCTGTTTTGAAATTCCCCTGGCAGTTCTTACGAGCTTCCAGAACATTTTAATATTTTCCTGGAAGTTATCAGATATCCTTCTATCATTTTTATCTATCCTTTCTTGCTTTTTCCTTTCAACAACTTCTTTTACTCTCTTATTTATACGTCTAAAGTTTGCCTTTTTTCTTTCAATCTCATCATTCATACCGCCAGAATTACCAGCTTTAGTTGCTAGTAAATCTAGCCATGCTCTCTTCTTTGCTTCAACTTCCATCCGTACCTCATCATCCCACCACAACGTATTACTTTTCCTTTCATTCGTTCTCTTACTTACACCGCATACTTCGGTGGCTGCATCCACCAGAACTCTCTTAATATTATTCCATACATTCTTCAATTCTAAATCATTCATACATAATTCATTCAACCCACTTATATTTTCCCTCAGTCTGCATTTATACTTCTCTTTCACACCTTCATCTTGTAACCTCTCTATTCTTATACGCTGTAACGCAGTGGTAGACACCGATGTCCGATGCCGCCAACGTCTGAATAGACCATTAATTCGGCATAAGACCAAGTAATGATCCGTCCCTACGTTGGACCCCCGGTAAACCCTTGTATCTACCACTGCGCTCCTCATTCTTTCATCCACAATTATAAAATCTATCATGCTTCTATCATCCCCTCTTTCCCATGTATACATGTGAATCCTCTTATGGCGAAAGAAAGTGTTCGCCACAAAAATATTCTTTTCCACACATACGGTGAGGAGGTCTTCACCATTCTCATTTATTCTTTCATCGCCAAACGTTCCTAATATCCTTTCATAACCAGACCTTTTCACCCCCACCCTTCCATTAAAATCTCCTAACATAAGAATAATATATATGTATATTACCTATCTATTTGATATATTATAATGGAAAAACGTCGTTCCTACTATAATTAATTATTAATTAATATTTAACTACAGAAGTAATACCTAAGTACTTTATTACAAAACTTAGTTGAAATTTACTTCACTACCCAAGTACCTGCTTACATACCTATACTCGTCTTTGTAATTAAAATATTTTAAGTTATAATAGCACAAAATACTGAAATTAAAACTTTGTTTACAAGATTTTCAACTAAGTGGATTACGATCATATTTCTGTTAGGAATCGTATTTCGGTTTTATTTGATGTTTACGCTATCTACCTATACGAACCAAGCATCGCGATTCCCGACGAATGGCCTTGCAAGTTGCATATGTTGGGCACCACAGAATTCACATAGTAGATAATAATATGGTCGATTATAGACAGCATAGGTACTTTACCTAAGTAACTTACCATTTCACAATGTATTTTTTTACTCTTTATTAACAGCCCTTAGCAACCACGGAAAGTCCGTTGTGACGTAGTAAGGAGAAAAGATGCAAAGTAATACGGACACTCGTGCGTAGCGATAAAGTTTTATTTAGGCTATTGAAATTGCGGCAAGCAGTCAATATCAAAAGAGTGCAACTTCTGTACGTGGTACTATTATTTATTCTGTGGCTATTCGGAAGTACAAGGTCAAGATACACGCGCCGGCAGCTTCTATTGATATCGCATACAATCGTCGCCGCCCTGCCGCACGTACAACATTTGACACTGTTTGATTGCCGCCACAGTGTATATGTTTAAAAGAATAAAATAAGTTTCCGGGTGCTCAGAATGTACACGAATACATTATGCTGATCTCGCAAGGAATATTATAATTAGATAGTGGTAAGGATAGGTAGATATCATAATAATTTATTCTAGTAAGTAATTATTGTAATATTAACTATATGGCTTTATAATGATTACTTACTATTATTATTATTATTACCTAATAGATAAACATGTTCACTGCAAATCTCAATTTTGTGCAAAAACTAAATGCTCGAATATGTCGTCACCCATTTGATAAATATTGTAGACACTTTTAACACACTTGAAACGTAAAAATTTTCTACAATACTAATCGAATAATATAAAAAGTGTGCATATAAAATAAAAAGCGTGCAATAAGATCTATGTACTGCTTAGGAGCCGAGTATATCTGAAAGAACTGTTTAAAGAAATTGGTATCTTGACTGTTGCATCACAATATATTTTTGTAAATATCATGTATGTATGACAAAATATTCATTTACATGTAAAGAATAGTGATTTGCACAATTTTAATAGAAGAAATAAAATTAAAATCACATTACCTACTTTCCGGTTACACAAAGTATACAATTCATTCTTGGGTAGAGGTGTACGCTTTTTATGACAAGATTCTAAAAGAAATGTTAGATCTTTCACCTTTTCAATTTAAGTCGCGCATTACGAGTAAAGCTTGTTTAGCGAAAAAAGCATATTATTCTGTAAATTATTATCTTAATGATAAAAAGGCTTGGAACTGACCTATCGTACTACACAGGACTAACTAGAAATTTGTATACCGATTTGGTATCTACATATTATACATTTGACATTTTATGTTTGACTTATCGCTTTACATAATTATAGTACTCTTGTAAAAAATATTTTGAAAAGAGCAACTACTCAGTTTCTTACTTTCTTCCATGATTCTTCTCAGTACAATCAGCACCCCTGAACATAGAAAAGAAAAAAAATTGGGGAGAACAGTGATTATAACTATTCAAATGTGTATTTATAATGCCTACGTGAATAAAAAATATTTAAATTTTGAATTTAGAATGAGTGAAGTCATATTCGCGCATTTTGTGTTTTAAAATCATACACTTCCAAAAATTGATTGGCAGTGTCGGTTTATTAACTTCTATCGAACTCTAGTAGGTAGTAAGTACCTAGATAAATACAGCAAGTAACGTACCTAGGCAAATTTAATTTAATTAACGTAGTATAAAGTAACAGTAATGTCAAAGCTATTGTAGGTATACTGTTATGTAATTTAATTTGTATTGTATTTTATTTTTTATTTAAATAAATGGTAAATTGTATAAATTGTATAACTCTGTTATTTCATTTCATATAAGATGAGGGCCTATCAAGCTCTTTCTAGACAGATAATGTTTTTTAAAATACAGTCAAGTTAATGTCATTAATTTGTTATTACAAGTTTTAACCATGTTTTAGCACATGTAAGCTCTTATTAAATGTAAACGTTTATTAAGAAACAGATTGACACCCTTCGTCGTGGGACACGGTAGATAGCTCAGTTGGTTAGAGCATCGACACGGATCGCTTAGGTCGTGGGTTCAAACCCCACCCGGTGTCAGTTGAGTTTACGAATTTCTCTTTAAATATTTAGACATTTAATAATTTGGTTGGTCTTTACTATGGCCATGTTAATTCAAGCTCAAAATGTACCTACTCTGTTAAGTTGTTCTAAGATCTAAAGTAACGTTTAATAAATATCAATAGGCTAATAGGTAATTGCGAGACTTGCGAGACTCTTGCTGCAAGACCAAGACCAAGACCAAGACTGGCTAAGTCTCGTCTTGTTCTTGCATTTTGGCAACACTAATTGTTGACGCGGCAACAATTCAGTTTAGCGTCTTAAAAACATCTTCCTGTGCATTTGTGAACAATTTCGGGGATATTGTGTCCCCCTGTCCCACTTCACTATGTAACTGAACAGGTTCTGTAAGACTAACCTGTATTTGGACGGACGTCAAGACAATCCGATAACGGTGCAAGAAATTCATAACAGCCCAAGTTTCGATGAAGTCAAAGTCTTTCTCATAGTCCACAAAGGCAAGACAATGATGCTGATTATACTCATTCGTCTTCTTTATAACTTACTTCACTTATTGGATGTGGTCTATAGTGCCATAGCCTCTTCGAAACCCTGCCTGCTCGGGTGGTTGAAATTCGTCAAGTCTCCGCACGAGTCGATTCGTGATGATCCCCAAAAACAACTTATAGACATGGCTTAGATGCGTGATGGCTCGATAATTCCTTAACGTTGACGTCACCTTTCTAGTAAAACAAAACTTTGATGCTTCTGCGTGGGGCATTCAGAATTCTCTCATCTCGTAATCCGCAGTTAAAAATTCGACAGAGCTCTTTTGTTGGTTGTCATCCCGCTTTTAAGAGCTCTGTTGTAAATCCGTCCTCTCCGGGGTCTCCAGGCAGATATCTGACAACTCGTCGGTAAAGCGGTGGATTAGTTTACTCTGGGATTGTCGTATTTGGGGTTAGGTTGCTGATTTTGGGAGGCACGTATTGTACCGTAATAGCCTTCGACCTCAGCGAGAACCTCAGGCTTCGACATGAGGATTTTGCCATCACATGCCTTTAGTTTGTAATGTGGCTGTTCCCAAGGTTCCGAGCATAGTTTGGGACCCTTGTTTAGCTCTATTGCCTCGTAAATAAAGGTTACATTGAAGCGCCGCAGCTCACGCCGTACAGCTTTCCTTACGAGTCTGGTGAGTGCAGCTGTTCTGATTGTGCGGCTGCTGTGGCCTCACATCTCTTTTGTATAAGATGAAGTGACTCGTCTGAGAGCTTAGACTTCCGGCCTATATGTTACCTACTATTCCCCTCATCCCTTAATATCTTGACCACACTAGTGAGATCATCGTCAATGTTCAATGTGGGTTTTAGGGCATCGAACTAATTCCGGAGTTTCAACTGGAAACGTTGGGATCCCGCTACGGTTTGCAACGCATTTGGTTGGAGCGTAGACTTCATCAGACGGACTCTTTCAATCTTGAACTCGATATTCTGAGTGGCTCGAACAGGTCGGTGATCGCTTCCGGTATTAAGCCTTTTGATCACTGAGACGTCTCTGAATATGTACTTTATGTCCGTCATGATAAAGTCGATCTCATTTTTCGTCACGTTGTCCACGCCACGTTGGCAGCGCCAGGTCCACTTCCTTTAGGGCTTTTTTTGAAAATAGGAATTCATTAGATTAAACGTCCTCTACTTTTTCGAGGAAGTTGATCAGCCCCCTGTGGTTCCCGCATCCAAAACCGTGCGGTCCCATTATCGATTCAACACCTGTATGTTTTGCAACTTCGGCGTTAAGGTCCCCCATAATCCTGCAATGCTCCCGTCTCTGTCATGTCTCGTCATGGTTCGTCCATTGTACGTCGCTAGTACCAGTTTGTGGTGGTATCTTGCCCTCGTCCGGGGATTCTATGAACCCTCTATCAGACTGTCATCGTGACCTCCACCACGGTCAGATACATAGGTACGGGCGGGAACTGATGGCCGTGTTTTTTTACGCATGAGGAACGATGAAGCAATCCGTTCGGTTCGAATGCGTGGTAAGTCTGGTGGAGGCTGGACGATCGTCTGGTTGCCCAATGGGGAAAGGGAGAGGGAGGAATTAATTTATGTAATTCCTGAGCACACTCATAAATGCATCCTGTAAAAAATGGAAACGCTACTTTAAAACTTTTAGTCAAAGGATAAAACATATATATTTCTGTCTATAGAAGTTATTACAACAAAACAGTTGTTTTCTTACGTGGTAGAGCCATGCTGCAGCTACGTATTCTAATAGTATAGTTGTAGCACGAATGGGTCGGCTCGACCGGGGAAGGACCACGCTCTCACAGAATACCAGCGTAAAATAGCAGCTTAATGCTGCTGTGTGTAGTGGGTGGAAAGAAAAGGGGAGATCTCCCACCGGGCAAGGTGTTCTGCCCGGGGAGCGGCCAACGCTCCGATTGGTAGTTCGGAGCTATTCTATATATGCTGATTTAATTTCGGAACTTTGATAGCGCGATTTAGGCTTCGATGTGTTTCGCTTGTGGCGCGACGACAGCGCCGCCACATCACCCCCCTGCTCAGACCGGAGGTCGATAGTGCAGTCCGATTGCCGGTGCGTCCTTAAATGCCGGTGGGGAATGCATGCTGTGTGCGTAAGGGCAAGTGACGCCGGTGCGAATGATATGCCGGTGTGTAATGCATGCCGTACTACACACTTGCAAGTGATGCCGGTGAGAACGATGAGCCGGAGCAAGTGCCAGGGATTACCTTGTAGTCTGCGGTGAGTCGAGAAGAAGGCAAGTAATCTGCGAGAGTGCCGTGAAGCAGAGGCGTGTAGTAAGGCTCAGAGCCGTGCCGAACACTGTAGCGCAGAGAGTAGCTTGAAGGAACAGGAAGCATTATTATTCCAGTGCTGCGATGAACCTTTGTTAAGCTAGATGGCTTGCAGAATGTGAAGACTGCAGACAATATCTGCTCGGGAGCGAATGAATGGGGTATTTGAGGACGATGACGAAGGTTTCGAAGTCGTAGTTTCCGAAGGTGGTTAGATGCGTGTTCATATCACGTCGGTTGGTCACCACTGTAGCGGGTGGAAGGAAAAGGGGAGATCTCCCTCCGGGCAAGATGTTCTGCCCGGGGAGCGGCCAGCGCTCCGATTGGTAGTTCGGAGCTATTCTATATATGCTGATTTAATTTCGGAACTTTGATAGCGCGATTTAGGCTTCGATGTGTTTCGCTTGTGGCGCGACGACAGCGCCGCCACACTGTGTTTCGTATGGTGTGTGTAGAGAACCGGAGACCCTTTTACTGGAAAAGAGGCATTCCATCTTAGTCCTCACGGGTGACAACGCGTCTGCATTTTGATTCTTTATGGAGGATAGATGTGGATGTCTATGGGTCACAGCAACCACTTACCATCAGGTGGACTATGTGCTCGTTTGTCACCCTTATTCTATAAAAAAAGTTGTTGGGATTTATTTAGTAGACATTGTAAAATGCCTGTGGCAGGAGATCCCATTCTTCCAAAGTGCTAGTCAAAAGAAGGGAATGGAGAATGGATTAGAATTACGACAGGTAGAACTACTCACTGCTTAATTATTTTAATATAATGGCAAACTAACTATCTGGTGGTATGTGGCTATTGCAGTCCATAGATACCTGCCACAAACACCCTCCAAAGAACACCTCGGAGAAAACATAAGATGTCTCGTACTCACATCATCTCATTGGTTGGCAGTCGTCAATGATGGAAAAATATGGGCTTAAGTTTTTAATGTAGTTATGTCAATGTAAATATTACAATCTAGTAGTTTTTTTAAATATTACCATGATCTTGTGATATTCCATAGTTCATTCTTTCTTCCGTCCACCTTCTATACATTATGTTTTAGCACCAACTTCTGAAGCTGATATGTAGGTATTTTATAGAACTGTAGTGACAAATATACTAACAAGCCTCCTTATGGTAAGTAGCTAATGCAGTCCGTGGACACCTGCAACCAACTTTAAGTAAAGAAAGCTACAGATACGTTGTCACTTACACACACAACGAGGAATAAGATGGAAGTAATTCATTTATGGGGCAATGTATACGCTTTTACAACAAAATCCTAGAACATGTTCAAAGTTTGTTAATAAACAAGTTTAAAAGTTTTATCAAAGAAAATCTGTACAAAAATGGTTATTATAATATCAAGGAATACATGAATGAAAAAATTAACCCCTGGGAATAAGGTGATCGCCACCATGCTGGTTCTATGAAAATTCATTTAAAATTGTACAAACAAAATTATTGTTAAGTGAAATTGTGTTTTAAAAAAATCCCGCTGGGTTTCTTGCTGGTTCTTCCCAGGACAGAGGTATTTTCCGAACCAGTGGTAAATAAAAAAATGACTTTCAATAATTATTATGTAATAATCAATATTGAATAAAAATCATTATATTCTATTCTATTGTATTCTAATGGCTCACAGCCTGTAATTATACTGGCTCTCTTTACCCTTTAGACCGGAACCCAGCAGTGCAAGCACTGCCATTTGGCGGCAGTATTATGTAAGAAGGTGGGACCTACCCAGTCGGACTCCTAGGCAAGAAAAGTGTCATACTAACTAGTATTTTATTTTATTCTGTGAGTTCTTTGAAGTTGGTTTCTACTTTTTACTAGCTGTTCCCCGCGACTTCGCTCGTGTGTTAGGGTTTTTATGTTTTTGCGCGGAACCCTAATTCTTTTTATAAAATAAAAGTAAAGTTACTCCTTATGAAATCAGCTATCTGCCAGTGAAAGTCCCGTCAAAATCGGTCCAACCGTTTCGGAGATTAGCCGGAACAAATAGACAGAGACAGACAGACAAAAATTTTAAAAATTGTGTTTTTGTTATAACTACCGTATATACTTTAATATGCAATTAGTAAAAAGCTGTAATTTTGATATTACAAACAGACATTTCAATTTTATTTATTTGTATACATTAAAACTCTTGTTTGTTGAAGGTATAAACAGATTAGCTGCTCGTAATTATTTCAGTCGATGTCCCTCCTTTGGCTCACGTTCGTCCCTGGGCACATATAATTAATATTCTGTAGATTCTCGACGAAATTTGTGTCTGTTTACTAAGTACAATTAAGAGTTTCCGCTCTCGCGGGCCGCGTGTAAGGCGAGCGGCGAGAGTTAATTAATTATTTAGGGCGCTAGTAAAGGGTTGTTTTTGTTTGGCGTCTTTCTCTCGGTTGCTTCAACGGTCCGCGGGGATTGAAAAGTAGACTATGTATTAAGTAACTGTTACTTAACACAATTAAGTAAGCAAAGTTACCTAGTATGACTTATTTAGATTATTGTATCATGTAGCCCCCGTAGTTTAGTGGTTAGATTATTTTTGGAGTTAAACTTCGAACTTTTCTTCGGTTGAAAGTAACGTTCGGTAAAATTTATTGTCCGTTTACGCAGTTTCCGTTTTATAAAGTCAACGCCGCACTAAAATATTTCGTTAGTATATACCTATTATATGTATACGTACATAATATTATATACTATTTACAGACATTATACAAATAAATCCCTACGCGTCCGTGGCTCGCGGGGGCTAGTACGGGGGGCAGGGCCACGGGAAAATATTTGCACACATTTGCGACTCGCCAGCACTTCGGGGGGAACCAGCTTCAAACATAGTCCAACCGTCTCTGTGTTGCCTAAGATGAAACACCTTACAGCCTCTAATTATACTGCCTCTTTCATTTCAAATCAGAACACAACTATGAGAGCAGTGTAGGTTAGCAGCAGACCCCTCCGAATAGGTTCTCGTTTTGTCGTGGCGGGAGGGGGGGGGGCTTATTAGCCGCGGTTTGATCACCCGCGGTGAGCGAAGGGGAACCCACTTGGCTGGCCCGTGGTGTAGGGCTGGCCCGAGATGGCCCTCCAAGTGGGCTTGGAGATTCCACTTCTGATGTGTGTTGGTGTGCTGCGGCCAAAGGGATATCCTACCGCTGCAGCCATGGTGGAATCGCGGAGGAAGAGGAGTGTTGGTATGACGATGCGCCACGCCTTATCCTCCGCGACTCTGACGGGGCCGCACCGTTGATGCAGTGGTGGTGGGGCTGCAGGAGGAGAGAAGTGTCGGTAATGCGAGGTGCCGCTTTCCCTACCCTCCGCAGCTGAATCTTGGTTGGCGGCGGAGCTATAGATCAAATCTGCCGCTGGGGTGGCGTCCGTTACGCAGTTGCAGTAAGAAGACGTGGAGGAAGGCACGCCTTATGTTCCTGGTGTGCCTTACGTGAGAAGGAAGAGGTGAGGAGAAGTCCTCCCCGAGGAGGAGCTACTACGGGGCGGCCGGCGCTGGTGAAGCTGCGGATGTGTGCGAAAGAAAGCGTTCCCGTGGCCCTGCCAATATGCGGCGAAGGTGGAACACCATGAGGTTTTAGTCGGTGCGAGTCCGACATAACCTGTCCTTGCCCCCGCGAGACAGGTATACGTAGACATTTCCTCATGAAAAAAAAGGTTGGCAGCAGAAGAAAGTAAGAGAGGGTTTCTGCTGCCTGGAGCTAAGTGGATGCTGCGGCCCATAGACACCTACATCTATCCTCGATAAAGAATTAAAATGTATGTAGATGAGTTATTTACCCCTAAAGACTAAGATGGAATGCCTCGTTATCAGTAAAATGGGTCTCCGATTTTCTATACTCACCATACGAAACATGGCAGCATTATTCTGCTATTTCACGGCGGTGTTCTGTGAGAGCATGGTCCTTTCCTGATCGAGTAGACCCATTCGTGCTGCGAAACATTATATTGATTACAGCCTGGCTCTACATAAACACTCACGCCAGTCATCCAGACGGGTAGGCAGAGACGGACTTTCATTTAGCACGATCCTTTCCTTCTTCTTTCCTGACACACTTCTCTCGCTTCCTTTACCTCCAAGCGTAAATACCTACGCATACACGCTCGTCGCTTAAGGGTAGTCTGAATCTGCCCAATCTTCAATATATCGCCAACTTGGTAAAATTTCGTCTAGGGCGTCGTTTCCCGACTTTTCCGTTCACTTATGTAACATAAATCTGCTTTGCCGCTCTTTCCTCGTTCATTCTTTCTACATGACCAAACCTCCGAAGCATTCTTTTCTTAATCCTGTTCACAACATCATCTAGCAAACCACACTTCCGGTCCGGTCATTCAGATTCAGCTCTAACATACTCCTTAATGATCGTATTTCTACAGCATTTATTCTACTCTCGTACTTCTTCTGCCACACTCAACTTTCATTACCATATATAGGGCAGGGACTAACACAGCATTGTGAATTGCCATACGTGCCTCTTTTGACATATTCTAACTTCCTCCTACCTGTAAAATACCTATATATAAAATAAGTAAAAGTGGTAAAAGTAAAAGTATTCGCCATAAGTTTATAAATTAAGAACATCTTTTTGCACCAGGATATTTATAGTATGAATTTTATAATTACTTTTTCTTTCAGTTAAGTTACAATCAACTGGGGATACATTATTCACCATGTTTAATTCATCAATCGCATCTAACAATATAGAATTAATTTAATAAAATTATATATTGAACAGTGACAACATCAAAATAGCAATTAAATGTCAAGGGGGGGGGGGGGACTGAAGTGTTTGCGTCCCGATGTCATGGTGAGCCCGGCTACCTTCAACTTTTGAATAATAATTTTTGGTTAATGTTAGTCACAGATCCCTCGTGCTCTCTGAAACAAAGACAGAAAACATCTGGCCGCCGAGCTTCAGCAAGTCGAGTAACTAATGCAAGATGTTGTCCTGTCGATGTAGCTTCGGATCCCGCGCCTACGTCGCAATGACCGAGTGAAGCCAGCCACAGTCGAGCGTGTGCCTGCTGTACTACCCTATGTCAGAGGAGTCACAGACAAGGTTGGCTACATCTTGAAGCGAGCTTCCATTAAAACATACTTCAAGCCGCCGAAGAAGATTAGTCAAATTTTACCATCCGTCAAGTGGTATCCCTCTACAAGATGCAGGAGTATACAAGCTGGATTGTGAAAGTGGTCTCTCTTACATAGGACAAACAAAAAGATTTATAAAAACCCGCGTAAAAGAACATAAACATAAACACAAGCTGCTAAACAGGTTGGACAGGTTACTTAACAAGTGTATCCGATTCATCTTTGGCCTGCGCAAATATGATCACGTCCCAGAATTTCGCTCTCAGTTAAAGTGGTTGACTACACGCCAGCGCAGAGATTTCCGAATTCTGTCCACTCTGTATTCAGTTCTTAATGATCCTTCTCACCCCTTTATCTAAAAGAAAGATTTCAATTCCTTAGTGACACTCATTCTCTCAATCTCCGTTCTTCACAAAGTATATTCCTGTCCACTCCTCTCCACCATTCTGGGTCTATGTCAAATTCTTTCACAGTTACTTCCATTACCCTCTGGAACAAATTGCCTGTTGATCTGCGAACAATACCTGCCAAAAATATTTTTATAAGAAAACTATATGAGCATATCCGTAGCCTACAAATTGGAGTCAATTTATTTTATATCTTTATAGTTATTTATATATACATTTATTGAGATATATATGTATTAATGTGTGTATTAATGTGTGTATTTATTTATATATGTATATGAATTATATATATATATGTTTTATATATATGTGTATATTTTATGTATGTGTTGCATGTATATATTTGAACTGTATTATATCATGACAACTTAACTGCCCAAACTCACTCTCTGTTCTACCCAAGGTTAGCTGGTAGAGAATGCCATATATGTAGTACTAAGCTCGCCTTTTGTACAAATATTTGGTGCAATAAAGAATAAATAAATAAATAAATAAACATATAGCTGACTTGAAGCACCGACGTTGCGGGAAGTCTGCAGTCTGTGAACATGTTCAAGATCGTCCCCGTCATTACATTAAATTTGATAGATCACAAATCCTCCCCAAAAAACACCGATTCCTACCAAGGATGAATCGCGAGGCTATTGAAATTTAAAAAAAAACATCCTAATTTCAACAAAGAGGTAGGTTGGGTGTTGCCATCTGCTTGGGATCCTATAATTAATAAAATTAAATCTAAACCCAAGCATACTAAGACTTCAAGATACTATAAGCTCATTTTGCGTAGATCGGGCTAAAAATTAATTTTTAAAAAACTGAAGGTAGCCGGGCTAACATCGGGACGTCAAACACCTCAGTCCCCCCGTGACCATGAGTGCTGTAAAGCACACGAAAAGTCGGAAATTAAAAAGATAAAATTAAACGCGATAAAAAGAATCCGTAAAAATTAGTTTCATTTAATGTGTAGCGTTCGCGCAAATATAAGAAATCATTAAAATAACAATTATTAGTAGGACATATACGAGTAGGTATGTACATGTTCTATGCGGTATCCGAACACCCGGCTCTCAGCGCCGCAACTCAATGCTAAGCTACTGAGCCACGGAGCCGTCAAAGAAGAAGTTTAAAAAGGCGATATTAAAGAATTCAAAAAAAAAGTATATGTAGTACTACATTTTTGTATTACAATTTTGTATATATATATATATATTGATATATATGTGTTGTGTGTATATTTATGTATACATGTTTATATATATGTGTATATGTATGTATATGTATATATATATATGTATGTATGTATGTATGTATATGTGTATGTATATGTATATATTATACGTTTTACGTTATATTTTATTATGTGTTAGTAATTTATATTATTTGATGTATTACTTAGTTATTTATATCTTTTTTTTTTGCATTTATTATTTGTATATTTATATTGCACCACCTGCCACCTACCTATTCATTGTTTGTATTACTTTACACCTTTGGTTGCCTGGAAGAGATCGCTATGTAGCGATATGCCGCCAGCCAAATTGTACATATTATAATCTGATTTTTGTTATGACATTTGTATATTTGTTCGTGGTGTACAATAAAAGTATATTCATTCAAAGTATATTCATACATTTTAAATATCTACTTAGATTATCATCATCGTCAACCAGTAAACGGTTCACTGCTGCATGATATGGGCTATAGAATAGATTTGATTTGTTGTTGAATTTAAATTCTGTAGCGGTGTGAACAATATGCTCGTTTAAAATCTACATTCAGGCGTTTATCCAAACGTTATTTCAAATAAAAAGTATGCAAACATTTAAAAAAGTCAGCCGGCCGCACAGTTTCGTGCAACAGATGCGCAGATTTTCTATTTGTAGTGACGCTCGCAGAAAATATTTGCCACTTTATGCACAAATTATATTTCTGAAAAATTCTGTATTTCTTTAGGAGCTTTTTAAATAATAGTTTGGCGTGTAGGTGGCGGCTTTAGAGGGTCAATCACCGTATATTGTCTTGTAGGTGTTGTATGAGACTAAACAGTTATACAACAGACAGTAAAGACAGAAAGACAGACAGGTATACAACAGAGAGTAAAGACAGAAAGACATACAGGTATACAACAGATAGTATAGACAGCAGTGTATACAACAGACAGTAAATACAAAAAGACAGACAGGTATACAACAAACAGTAAAGACAGAAAGACAGACAGTTATAAAACAGACAGTAAAGCAGAAAGATCTCGAAATCGAATTTGATTAGACTTGTTTATGTGGTAGAGCCGCGCTGCAGTATATTATGGCTCTGCTCGACCGGGGTCGTAGGATTTAGCTCTCACAGAACACCAGCGTGAAACAGCAGAATAAAGGTGTGTTTCGTATTATGAGTATAGAGAACCGAAGTCCCTTTTAATGGTAACAAGGCATTCCATCCTAATCCTCAGGTGACAATGCAGCTACATTAATTTCTTAGTCGAGGATAGATTAAGGTGTCTATGGACCACAGCATCTACTTACAATCAGGTGGTCTGTGTGCTCGTTTGTTACCATTATTCTATAAATGGAGTCCGCCATGTTTCTTGCTAAAGCAGCATAAGACTAATTGTTCGATAATCTTCTTAGAAATTAGTGCGGGCAGAGGAAGATCCAACCTATATATATCCCGCTGCTGGCTGAGCATGGTACGTATCAACAGTTACTGAAAATGCTCACAGTTACTGAACTCGTTTGAATTTAACGCTCCTTCAAAATATCCGCGTCATCCGATAGCACCACTGAAACCACCGACCCGCAGAACCGTTGTTGGCTTCAACTCTCCATTACCCAGACTGTGTGAGCTGCTAAATAGTTACAAACACATAGTTGATGTAAACTTTGATTCCGTTTACAGTTTCCGTAATAATTAAAAATTAAAAATTTTTTACAACCGACTTCAATATAAATTATTAAGAATAACTCAAAAACTCAGACCTTGATCAAATTTATATGGGACCACATGAGAAGCGCCAGCTTTCAAATAAAAAAGAATCGTCGAAATCGGTTCACCCAGAAAAAAGTTATGGGGTAACACACATAAAAAAAGAACATACAGTCGAATTGAATACCATCTCCTTTTTGAAGTCCGTAAAAAATATTGTCGACTGTATGGTTAGTACTTAATTTCGTGCAACAAGTTTGTGTTTTCTATTACCGTACCGATAAACAACGATCTTTTCTTTTAAAATTGTTAACTTTAGTTAGTATAATCAAAACGCACTAAAGTTAATGTTGTAGTGCATGCTGTGTTTACTAGTAAGTAGTCACTACACTTAGCTTAAGAAACCTTTGTCATTGTGTAAGTTGACTGTTAGTAAGTCCTTAGAATAAAATAAAATAAAAGCTTTAACCTCATATAATACGTCCACTGTTGGACCTTGATGTGGCGGTGTTAGAACATCAGCTAGCCCATGTCGTCCCGTGGGTGTCGTAAGAGGCGACAGAGGGAAACTATAATTTAAAATTAAAAATTTTGTACAGCCGACTTCAGTATACGTTATTAAGAATAACTTATACTGAAGTCTGAACTAAAAATATGGGACCACACGAGAAGTACCAGCTTTCAAATGAAAAAAGAATAATCAAAATCGGTTCACCCAGTAAAAAGTTATGAGGTAACACACATAAAAAAAACATACAGTCGAATTGAGTACCGTCTCCTTTTTGGAAGTCGGCAGAAAACAGAAGATGGATAAGCATCCTCCTGACAACAGCTTAAAATAATAAAAAATTGTGGCCTGCCAAGCGTGGCAACTGTGGTAAAATCCTCCCTATGTAGCAATCTATGGGAGAGTTCTATGTTCAACAGTGGACTTTTATAGTCTGTAATGGAATGGAACGTTGGACGTATAGTTGTGGTGTGTGTAGTGCGGTACACAGATGTGGGACGTATATTTTTATAACTAACATTATTTTAACGTTCGGTCTATTATTGATTCTAATACGGGTATCTTTGGAATAGAGGTATAAAAAATTAGTAAATTTATGTAATTAAGTAATTTACGTTTAAATAAAGTAGGGTAAAGGCTTGCAGTTGCTGAGAATTCCAGAAATATTTCAAGCTAATTAACGCTTTCTAAAGTGACAAGGGTACATCTGTGCTCGTGAATATGTCTGCTGTTCTTGATTGAAGTTGAAATTGTTAAATTCCATTATGGAATTGAACTTGTGGGGGTATTATGTTTGATAAATTAGTGGCCCAAATTCGACCATATTTTTTATTTTTTAAGTTTGTTAATTAATTTATAAAACACAGACATCTAATTAATATACAAAATATAAATTAAACGCTAATTTTGCCTTGACATACACTCCGCAGGCAATTAAAAAGGAACATTTGAAATCACACAAAAATCTTTGGCGATAATCTCCATATTAAATACTCTTTGATCTCTATCCTGTGTGACTGTTTGACCACAGACCTCCCAGAGTAATATGAGTTTGACATTGGGAATATGAACGTAAACAGTGAATGTTTTATTTTATTTCAATTTATGTATTTTTAATAAACATTATTTTAACTTTTTGCAAAAATATAGTAAACTCTAATTACATGATGTTGACATTTTAATCAATGATGGTGTCAACTACTCAGTTCTTCTTCGACTTCATCAGCTTGCAATCGACCACTGCTGGACCTGCGCCTCTTTCACAGTAGGGAGAATTTGCCTTAATGTAAGAAACGAGCATACGCCATTTTAAAGAGCCGGCAACGCACCTTACAATTCCCATGGTGTTGCAGTTGTGTATGGGCGGTGGTCGACACTTACCATCAGGTGAACCGCATGCTCCTTTGCCCCGTCTGCTATAAAAAATCGTCACGCTTAACAGACGGAGTGATTATCGCAGTACTAGATGTTTGCACCCTAGACATTGCTGCCCTTAGAAACTATACTATTACTTAATCTTTAATAAATAATAGTTAAAAAAAAACACGCTTTTTTAGATAACCAAACTAAAAAGAAGAAAATAATATTCAATAAGTTTAAAATAAGAAAATAGTAATTAACATAAAAATTTCATTTTATTGCAAAAAAGCGTGGGGTGCTTTTTTCAGATATTTTTATGATGACGCTAATTTTACAAATACCCACAAAAATATTTACAACAAATGACATAAAGCACCCCACGCTTTTTTACAATTTAATGAATTTTTTATGTTAATCCATAGATTAATGATAAGTCATCGCGGTCAGAGCGCGCGATGACTGATCATTAATCTATGTGTTAATCACTATTTTCTTATTTTAAACTTATTGAAAATTATTTTCTACTTTTTAGTTCGGTTATCTACAAAAGCTGTTTTTTTGCAACGAAGTCTTTTACGCGGCTTACAGTAGATTGAACTGGCAGAAATCTTAGTTGTTTTATGAATTATTCGCAAATCCTGACGATCCTGGCAAGCAATAATTTAAATAGTTTGTCCCATTAGACAACCTATTTAAATTATTGCTTTGTCATCAGTCCTTGATAAGTGTGCGAAGTTTCAAATCAATTCGATGTGTTGAAAGGGATGAAAATCACATCCTAAAATTCCGTTACATAGATACATACCAAGCCACCAAGTGTGTTAAAAGTTCTAATTTATATTTAAAATATTTTCTAAACACATCAATCCTCATCCATTACATAGACGTAAGTAACTCTAGCCACTCGTTAACGTACGTAAATATCTACTCCAAGCTGCAACGGAGTCGTGAACAGTATTAAATATAAGTACACGAATAACTCAAGTGTAATCGTGTCGACTAACTTCGCTTCTAGTATTGAGAAAATTTATTTTGTAAGTGTTGCATTGTTCGGATTTCGGAATAATATGAATTATCTGCCTGTAATATCGCAATAAGGCAGATATTATAATATATATTAGCTAAGGGGTTTATTTCATGAGATATGAAAAAACATTTTTATAAATCAAAATAAGAAATAAAAAATGTTAAAAAATCTTCGGAATGGCCGAATTAATTGCAATGACACTTCTTGAACAGACAAAAAGCAATGCCAGAAGTTATCTAGGCTTAACTAGGTTACCATTCACACCATCTGGATGCTTACTAGGAGCCATGACTATACCACCATGCCACCACTGTACGTTTTACTAGGAGTTTTCTTCCGCGTACGACCTCTCTATGGAAAATTTACCAAAAGAAAATTTAGAAATTTTTTTTTCCGGACCGATATGACTTAGGGGCCTTCAAGAAAATAGCTTACTCCTTTTTAAAAGGTAACGCACCTGCGATTCCCTTGGTGTTGCCGTTTTTCATGGGCAGCGGTAGTCACTTACCACCAGGTGAGCCGTATGCTCGTTTGCCCCGTCTGCTATAAAAAATCGTCACGTAAAAAAAAACTGTAAAAAAAACTTGGAGATAATTTTCGAAAAAAAAAAAACGAGCAATTGATCAAATAAATGATCTTTGAATATCTTTAATCTAAAAAACACCCTTCTACCCAGGTGAAGCCAGGACGGGTCGCTAGTCTTTATATATTATAATGGTTAGTGCGATCGACAATTCGCCTGTCGATTATAATAAATCCTCCTAACACTGTCGAAGATTCTTGTAAATAAAAGGCTGATGATGATGAAGAAAAAGGAGTGAAAGATAAGACGAGTTTTACCGTTCTCTTAAATCTTAATCTTATTGTTTTAAAAAAAATGTATTTTCGTTTTAGTATGTGCGTGTGAAATTCAAATTGTAATGCAAATAAAATACCAACTTCAAAGAACTAAAAGATTAAAAATTAAAAATTTTATACTTTTATCTGCTGACTTCCAAAAAGGAGACTGTACTGAATTCGACTGTATGTTTTTTTATATTTGTTACTTCATAACTTTTTACTGGGTGAACCGATTTCGATGTTTTTTTTTATTTGAAAGCTGGTACTTCTCTTGTGGTCTTTTTTCTTTGATTATTTGGTCAAGGTCAGACCAAAAGTTTTTGAGTTATTCTTAATAACTCATATTGAATTCGGCTGTACAAATTTTTTTATTTTAAATTATTATATTGAAGTTGGTTACTTCAATATAAATTATTAAGAATAACTCAAAAACTATTCGTAAGACCTTGATTAAATTTATATGGGACTACATGAGAAGCACCAGCTTTCCAATAAAAAAACAGTCATCGAAATCGGTTCAGCCAGAAAAAAGTTATGAACATACATAAAAACAGAAAAAAAAACATACACTCGAATTGAGTACCGTGTCCTATTTGAAGTCTGTAGAAAATATTATCCACATAACAGTTTCTGAAGTCAGTGCTAAATCGCAAGCCTTTACATAGTAGAAAATAGAAAATAGACATAGTGGATAGACGAATTAAAGATACGACTTCAGAAGCCGACGAACAAGCGACTTGATGTCGGCTTATATTATTACTCAAAGTTAGAACAAGAAGTTTGCCTAAGGGTCAATTAACACCGTACCGAGTTGCGACGCGACGCGGCGCGCTCTTTTTAAGATAGTGATACAAAATATAATTTTATTTACTAAACAAAAAGATACACATTTTATTGAGATAATTCTATCAGCGTAGCGCTACGCATCGTGACGCAGCATTGCTTCGTCGGTAGGGGCAGTGTGCAAAAGCGGTGCGTTGCTAGCAAATTGGCGATTCGCCTCGCAACGTTGCAATGCGTTTCGCGGTGGTGCGCTACACGATGCGAAATTGCTGGCCTCTTCAAGCAGCGTCGCGTCGCGTCTCGGTGCGAACTGACCCAAATAGTTACATTAAAATCTTCATCCCATATTTTCAAATTTTGTAGTGGGATTTCTCCAAATTATAGAATACGACCCCTGATATTAACCAATTTAATAAAAAAAGAATCATTAAAATCGGTTAATAATTGGCGAATAAATTGCATAGCATACATACAAAAAATGAGAAAAAATCTTTGACACATGAATTTTTGGGAAAATATGCCTATAATCGCATTAAAACTCGTTAAAACCGGTTCATAATTGGCGAAGAAAATGCGAGCATACATACAAAAAAAGAAAAGAAAAAATCTTTGACACATGCATTTTTGGGAAGATATGCCTATATTTATCACATTAAAACTCATTTGTGGAATTACAATAATTCAGTTTCATCAGAACATCATCATCATTATCATCATCATTACAGCCTTTCATAAGTCCACTGCTGAACATAGGCCTCTCCAAAGGAATGCCACAAAGCACGGTCCTGAGCCACCTGCATCCATCGACTTCCTACATATCTTACCAGGTCGTCACTCCATCTCGTGGGGGGTCGCCCTACACTTCGCCTACCGGTACGAGGCTGCCACTCAAGAACTTTCCTTCCCCATCGGTTGTCGGTTCTTCGATTCGTCGGTTACTCTGGTTCTACTGCGGATATCCTCATTTCTAAGTTTATCACGCAGAGAAACCCCGAGCATAGCCCTCTCCATAGCTCACTGAGCGACCTTGAGCTTCCTCATACGGCCAGCAGTGAAGGACCACGTCTCAGATTCGTAAGTCATCACTGACAACACGCACTGGTTGTACAATTTCGTTTTAAGGTTTTGAGGTATGTCTGACGAGAAGATGTGTCGTAGTTTCCCGAACGCTGCCCAGCCGAGTTGAATCCGTCAATTGACCTCTCGGTTGAAGTTGGACTTACCTAGTCGGACTATTTGTCTCAGGTAAACATACTCGTCAACAACTTCGAGCTTAGTGCTCCCAACAACTACCGGCATAAGTGTGACATGGACATTAAACATGATCTTTGTTTTGTCCATGGTCATCCTAAGACCTATTCGTTGGGAGACACTATTGAAGTCATTGAGCATGGTGCTTAGGTCCTCCAGCGATTCTGCCATAAGGACTATATCGTCGGCAAATCGAAGGTGAGTGATGTACTCGCCATTGATGTTAATACCGTATCATTTCCAGTCCAGAAGCTTGAAAACGTCTTCCAATGCAGCGGTGAAGAGTTTCGGAGATATAACATCACCCTGTCTTACACCTCTCTGCAATTGGATAGGTTTCGTACTCTGGTTCTGTACTCAGATAGCCATCGTACCTCTACTGTACAAACACTTCAGCACTTCGATATACCGACAGTCAACTTGGCACCGCTGAAGAGACTGCAGCACCGCCCAAATTTCGACGGAATCAAAGACTTTGTCATAGTCCACATACACTAGACATAGTGGCAAATTGTACTCCTCGGACTTCTGTACAATTTGCCGAAGGGTATGTATGTGATCTATGGTATAAAAGCTCTTTCGGAAACCGGTTTGTTCGGGAGGCTGGAAGTCGTCAAGTCTGCGCGCGAGACGATTCGTAATGACTCTTGAAAACAGAACGTAGACGCGGCTCAGTAGATAAATCGGTCTGTAGTTCTTCAAGAGAGCGTTGTCACCTTTCTTGAAGAATAAGACCACCGCACTTCTGCTCCACGCCTCCGGTGTAATGCCACCATGGAGGACGGAATTAAAGAGCTTCTGAAGGATTTCAAGTACCGGTTTTCCACCCGCTTTCAGAAGTCGTCGGATAAGACTCGCTCTTGGATCGTTACTCACACTTGCGTAGTACTTGGTTCTGCTCGATCGCTTCTTCAATTCAAGCTGTATTGAAGTTGCATAAGTCCCGCCGCATGCATTTGGAGATCTGTCTTCACTTTATTGCAGTCTTTTAGGCACTGAAAACGGTTTTGTAACTCGAGCTGAAAGGTTTCGGAACTTTGGAACAGAGCACGAGGGGGACGGAGTGTTGACTTCATTAGACGAGACCTCTTCAACTTAACGTTGAGGTTCAGTGTGCCTCTAACCATTCGGTGATTGCTACCAGTTTTCACCCTCTCGATCACGGAGATATCACTGAACAGTTGTCGTCTGGTCGTCTTAATGAAGTCAACGTCATTTTTTGTTGAACCGTCGGGGCTCGACCAGGTCCACTTCCTGTGGGGCCGCTTCTGGAAGAAAGAGTTCATCATAAAAAGTCCCTCTTTCTCCAAGAAGTCGACCAGCTGCTCGCCCCTTGGGTTCCGTTGCCCTATTCCGAATTTCCCTACTTTCAGCTCACCGTTTTCTCTTGTGCCTAATTTTGCATTGAAGTCTCCCATTAACACAGTATATTGGGTTTTGGAGGAATGCGCGGCTCTAGAGATATCCTCATACATTTCCTCCATCTCCTCATCGGGGTGTGCCGAGGTTGGTGCGTAAACCTGTATGACCTTCAGCGAATACCGTTTGGTGATTCTGAGTATAAGGTACGCAACCCTTGTCGACACACTCTCAATATTTACAACGTTGTTAACGAGAGACTTGTGGACGATAAATCCGACACCTCCTTGGGACAGATGGTCGCCCTCCCGGTGATAGAGCAAGTTGCCGGATTCGAGGATTACCGTGTCCTCCCCCTCTCTTCGGACTTCGGATAATCCTATAATATGCCAGCATAACTTGTCTATTTCTTCTTTCAGCTCCACGATCTTCTCGTCAGTCCTCAGGGTGCGTGCGTTGTATGTTGCCAGGTCGAGTCGTCTTAGGTGGCAACCGAACCTCCACCGGAGATTCTTAGCACCCCCTGTCTCGCCGTTACCATGGTCGCCACCGTAGCCAGGAATAGCGGGCCCGCCGGGAACTGGGGGCCGTCTCTTTGTTACTCTCATCATAGGGGGGTATTTGCCATAGTTGCCACGCTTGTCGAGCGGGTTGGCAACCACAGTCTTTAATTGTAAGTTTGTTGTTATCAGGAAGATACTGCTGCCCATCTCCTGCCTGATTCCCTTTGTCGCCTTTTACGACACTCACGGGAAGATATGGGGTAGTGGATATTCTCAACCGCCAGTACACGGCAAAACATCAACCATAACATAATTTTTATGTTGTGAAAATTTTCGCAAATCTTTTCGCCTTTGAATTATTTGAAAGGTCTTTATTTACCTTAATTTTATGGTTTTCTATGATGCTATCCATCGGGAATACGGGTCTAACACCAGTCTCGTTTCTACCATATTTACTAAGCAAAGACAACTGTGTTGAAAAAATATATGGTATAGCCAATCCGCAGCTAAATAATGGTTGTAGCACGTGGTCGAGCCGATGACCGGGGAAGGGCCACGCTCTGATAGAATACCAACGTCAAATAGAAGCTTAATGCTGCCGTGTCTTATATGATGAATTCATGAGTGTAGAGAATCGGGAACTGTTTTTACTGGTAACGAAGCATTCTCACCTTAATGCTCAGGAATGACAAGGCATCTGCATTTTGATTTTTAATTGAGATTTGATGTAGATGTTTGTAGGCTTCACTTCATCATTCACTTACCATCAGGTGGACTGTGTGCTTGCTTTTCCCCGTTATTCTATAAAAAAGTTGGATTTATGTCAGTTGGATACTATAACGTAATGTATTTATAGAAAGTAACATCATCCGGGTAATTAAGCAGCTCTAAAATGGCAAATCTTTGTGCACTACGTACCTTAGAGACAGATAACATTTTTAACGTCAAGTTTTACACTTCCACGGGGACTATAAACTTCGGTTAATATTTTAGTTGCTTTCTTTTTGCCAGTTTGTTTATTTTTTTGTTGAATTATTTTGCTGTATTGTACTGTATGAATTCACAGCATAATGTACTAACATTGTAATGTGTAACAGTGGTAATCAAACAAAAGAGTGACTTTCAATAAGTATTATTTATAATCTATATTGAATAAAAAAGTTTCTGTTTCTGTTTCTGTTTCTGTGAATTCGTAGTATACGTATCTCTGATATCACGTTCTGACCTAGTTTTTAGCCGACTTCTAAAAAGGAAGAGATCGTCAATTCCATTGTATTTATTTGTATGTATGTTACGCGATATTTTTAAATTATTCCCTTTTTTTTAAATAGTTAATTCCTCAAGGGGTTAATTTAAATTTGAAGAAAAGCTTTCACCCCAAATGGTGAAAAATTGTGAAATAATTAAAGGTTATAATATAGTTTAATCTGCTTATGTCGGCGCTATCGTCGCGCCACAAACGAAACGCACCGAAGTCTAAATCGCGCTATCATAATTCCGAAGCACTGAGCTGTATATAGAACAGCTCAGTGCCCACCTCCTGACTCACCTTGCCCAACGGGAAATCTCCCCATTTCCCTTCCACGAACAATGTGGTGATCGCTACGTGATGTGAACACGCAACGACACCGCTCATATGGGTCATATAATTAAACTTAAAAAAGTAAAAACCGACCTATCATACAATATGATAAATTGCGTGACTTGGACTAGACTGCACTCTTAGATAGTGATATCAAGCGAAGTGTGACATAGACCTAAAATTCGGTAGGATTGTTCTAGTTGATGCATGTCTTGATGCTTACTTTAAATATTTGGAATAACCATTTTTCTGCCGACTTCCAAAAAGGAGACGGTACTTAATTCGACTGTATGTTTTTTATTTTTGTGTGTGTTACCTCATAACTTTTGACTGGGTGAACTGATTTCGATAATTCGTTATTAATTAATTAATACAAATTTTTAAATTTTTAATTATTATATTAGCCTCTACTTAGTCCCAATATAGATCCAATTCCAGGAAACCTGATGCATTATGTAGGTAGTCTAAGGATGCAGGTGGTTTGAGGCCGTGCTCTGTGCAATACTGAGAAAATATTTGTGTTAAATTGTACTTATGGGTTGGAGTGGCAATAACAATGTTGTATCAAGTCTGGCCAAAGGAACTTACGGCTTTTCCTGGGTGGACTTTACAATAATAAAGAATACGAGTAAAAGTATATAACACCTTTTATTCACTTTTTTATTATTCTCTATTAAAGTCCACTGTTGAACATAGACCTCCCTTTAGTTTGCCTCATAACCAAAAATTCCACATATTTTCCACTGTTGTCACTCTACGCAGGCGGGTTGGCAACCACAGTTTTTATTTTCTAGCTGTTATTAGGAAGATGCCGCTGCCCATCTCTTAGTTTGTTACCCTCTGTCGCTTCTTACGACACCCGTGGGACGATACAACACGATATTTAGTAACTCATTTATATCTTCTAAAATAAAAAAAATAATATTTGTTTCTTCGTATTTTATGCGCTGCAATATCATTAATCAGATTGCAGTAAAGCTTTGTCAACTTATTGTTTGCACTTGCGCGAAGGTTATAGGCATAGTACAATGTCAATTTATACGTGGTAGAGCCATGCTGCAGCTATATTAATTGCATAGTTGTAGCACGAATGGGTCGGCTCGACCGGGGAAGGACCACGCTCTCACAGAATACCAGCGTCAAATAGCAGGTTAACACTGCTGTGTTTCATATGGTGAGTGTAGAGAACCGAAGACCCTTTTTACTGGAAAAGAGGCATTCCACCTTAGCCGTCACGGGTGACAACGCACCTGCATTTTGATTCGCAAACGAGGATTAATGTAGATGTCTATGGGCCACAGCAACCACTTACCATCAGATGGACTGTGTGCTAAAAAGGAAGACGCCACTGCCCATCTCTTAGTTTGTTAACCTCTGTCGCTTCTTCGACACCCGTGGAACGATATAACACGATATTTAGTAACTCATTTATATCTTCTAATATATAAAAATTAATATTTGTTTCTTCGTATTTTATGCGCTGCCATATCATTCATCAGATTGCAGTAAAGCGTTGTCAACTTATTGCTTGCACTTGCGCGAAGGTTATAGGCATAGTACACTTAACTAACAGTAGGTGGCGCGCGAATCGTAACCACAAATATTTTTTCCGTGGCAGCTATGCGCCGGGTACAACCTAGTATTATATAAAAATAAATATTCATTTCTTTGTTTATGCGTTCCTACATCACTCATAATAAATACGATGAAACTTATGTGAATTTTAGAGCAAATCCACACAGATTACTGATATATAAACCTCTGATATATTACCAGGTATAGCCAGTTATTTATATGATAAAAATTATTATGCGCAGCCGTAGTATATTAACTTCAGTAGTACCAGCCTTTAGTTCCAAAGGTTCGTCAACACTCTGGCAAGACTACGTGTTGCATACAGGGTTTAGTTAATTATGCAAATGTTTGCGCGAGCTGTGTCAGGTCAAGTTGGCTCCGTGAGGTGCTACAGCTGTTGCATTGTTTTTATATCTTAGCACAACATATATTAAGATATACGTTACCTTTGATGTATCGATACAACAATTTGAAAGAAAGCTTACAATTATGCTTTCACGTATGTATGTTATATACGAAAAAATCACTCTTCAGCTGTATTTTCTTGAAGTATAAATGAGTTGGCTCGCCTAGGAAAGGATTACTTCATCAAATCTCCAAAAAAATCGCGTATGCTATGTAATAAAAACCGAAGACCTTTTTTACTGGAAACTAGGCGTAGTGGGTTGTGATAACCAATTTGTATTTTCATTCGTAACTGAGGATAGATGTAGGTGTTTAAAGGTCACTATCAAATGTGTACTATGTGATCTATTGTCAATTCTAATTCCTTATTGTATGTGTGTATACACGTGCATGAATATCCCTACGTTAGTAAACTTTTTCATCTAAATAAAAACTTGCAATAAGTCACCAAATCCAACATACAAATTATGTATATTTTTTTAATCAAGCAAGATTTAAAGTGTATATATATATGAGATAAAAAGTGTAACATTTACATAAAATAAAAAATGACATATTTAAAACTCTAATCTCTTATACAGAAAGTTATTTAACTTTTTTTCGTAATAGAGTACCGGAATTGAACGTTCCGCAAGCAATTTCAATTTGAGGCAATGAGGGGAATTATATTGGAAGAATCTCGCTGAGATCTGAAGAACAAATCCAGGTTTCGCTGATCCGGCCAAGCGAGTTTTTAAGACAAATGTACAAACAAAGAAAAAAACCGAAGACGTATTTGCAAGAAAAATGGATTGGATAAGCGTTGGTAAAATTAATGAAGGTTCTGTAGGATTTTTTGTAGCAAAGAAGTGAAACACTCAGATATATTATAATATTTAAAAGCATTTGACTTACTTACTATACATTTGTGATTGCATGTGTTTGTTGACCGACTTTCTAAAGGGGGATTTTCAATTCGACTGTATGATCTTTTTATGTTTGGACGTTACGCGACATCTTTATCAATTGTGAACATTAAGGGTAGTCCCAAATGAATTTAAAAAAATCCACCGCTAAGGTAGAAAATAAAAGTTTCTAATACATCTTTGAGTATTAGTTTATTTGAATTTCTGATATTCCTTAGACAACTGAAATTTATACTTTTCATAAAAAGTAAAAATGGACTTAAAATAGAATAATATAATTAAAAATTAAAAATTTTGTACAACCGACTTCAATATAAATCATTAAGAATAACTCAAAAACTATTGGTCAGACCTTGATCAAGTTTATCGGGGACCACATGAGAAGCACCAGCTTTCAAACAAAAAGAGAATCATTGGAATCAGTTCACCCAAAAAAAAGTTATGAAGTAACACACATAAAAAAAGAACATGCAGTCGAATTGAGTACCGTCTCCTTCGGAACGTCTCCGAAGTCGGTAGAAAATAATTTTCACTTTGTATCTTGTGGAGTCGGGGGCTTTATTTCTTCGATACTTAGCCAAGACTTCAGAAGCTGTTATGTGGAATAAATTTAATTGAATAAACGGGCTGTTTTCCGCAAATTCACGTCTAAGCGTCTATTTTGCGTGTATGTTACGTGGAAATTATTTTATTCTTTTTAATATTCGAAGTCGCTTTTAATTTTTATTAATTAAAAAATGTAACATGTATCATCTTAATTAGCCTGTAAAAGTCTACTATTAGAAATGTGCCTCTCTCGTTTAGTCAGGTTTTGCCAAAATTTTGCAAAAACCTTTCTATGGCTAGTACAGTTTTTTGGCGTTCCTCATAATCAATTTTTACGACAACCACATGGATTTAAAAATATTTTATTTCTAACTTTTGTCACTGCGGGGGTCAACCGGGTGGAAACTGTGTCAATCGCTGAACATACATTCTAAAAAAACACCGTCGAATTGTGAACCGTCACCTTTTTGACGTCAGTTAATAATATATTCTCTTATGCCGTTTTACTAATAAAATGTTCTTTTAATTAGTTTGACTAATAATATATTCTCTTACTACACTGTTTTACTAATAATACAGCGAAACCTGGATAACTGGGACCTTAAGAGACCTGCAAATTAGTCTCACTTAAAAGAGGTATTCCACTGTCTCAGATATCCAGGTATAAATAAGTATCTGACCCATTTACAGAGGGTTCCATTAATAGAGGTGAGAATAGAGGTTATTTCAGTTATAGATGTGCTTTCACTTCGGCATTTTCAAATAAACATCCGGACGATAGCAAAACTAAACAAAACAAAACTAAAACTGGAGGTCACTCTTACACAATTAGCCAAGTGCGAAATTTGCGGGTAGAATAAGAATTAGTAAACAAAACGGTACACAAAATATGGTCTCTGCACAAGAGGTAAAATATATTCGCTGTCTGAATTACAGATGTAATTATGAAGAATAAAATCAAAAGAAATAATCCCTAAAATTTATTCTCAGTAAAAGAGGTACAGTACGCTCTTTCTTAATTATAGAGGTAATTATGACGATAAAATCGAAAAAACTAATCCCAGATATAGAGGTTTGTTTTATCAGATTAACAGAGGTAGTTCAGTGCTAGTGTCGGGACCTAAGCATGAGTTCCAGCTATGGAAGTTTCTCACTTATCCAGGTCCCACTTAACCACGTTTTACTGTATATTTTATTACGCCGTTTCACTAATAATATATTCTCTCACGCCGTTTTACTAATAACATTAATAAGATAATATTATCTTACACCGTTTCTACACGATCATGTCAGACAGTGGGTGTCGTAAGAAGCGACAGAAAGAAATGTAAAAAAAGGCAGCAGCGGTGTGATTAGTACTCAAAATAATAAAATTGCAATTGTCAACCCGCCTGCCAATCAAGGCAGCTTTAGTAAATATCCCATTGTCATCTTATTGATGTCAGTCATGAACTACCCAGACCGGCAACAGCAAAGGATGCATCTTGATCTTAATCGCCACGATCAAAAGGCTGGATCAACCTTTAGACAGAGTAGGCAACTGCCTAGGGGCCTCGCATCGGCTAGGAGCACCGTGCGCGCACAAATATAATGGAAAATGTTTCATACACAGAAAATTTTATTGGAAAATTTGTAACCTCAGTGACAATAGGTATTATTACGTTTTAGCGACGCACACTGTCAGTTGATGAAATACTACATACTTACAGAACAAAACCATCTAGTATCGAGTAGTAGAACTAATAATATGGATACGTTACATCCCTTTATGCTGGTTGGGGGGAAGGGGCTCCGAGAATTCCATTGCCTAAGGGCCCCGACATGGTTAATTCGGCCCTGCGTAAGAGGCCCATCATTCAACTTTTACGGGCTGGTAAAGAAGAAAGAAAGGAAGGAAGACCATTATCGTGTATGTTTTATTACTAAACAATCATCTGGAAGGTATTTTCGGTTACTAACGAAATCGCGTTACACATTCGCATCGAGTCCTTCACCTATTTGGGTCAACGGAACAAAAACCAAGGGTGTAGAAGCTACAATTTAAAGCTATTTCGGCCAACTTTCACCTCACCGACTGAAATTAACAAACCGACGTTATTATAGAAACTGTGGTAATTGTCGAATTTCAACATGTTTCTTGCCACCTGAATTATTTTATTTTATAAAACTAAAATGACAAACGAACTTACAATTTAATCGGTGGTAAGTGGCTTTTGCACTCCATGAGAATCTGCAACCAACTTTAAGCATACAATATACGTGGTAGAGCCATGCTGCAGCTATATTAGTAGTATGGCACGGATGGGTCGGCTCGACCGGGGAAGGACCACACTGTCACAGAATACCAGCGTAAAATGGCAGCTTGACACTGCTGTGTTTCGTATGGTGAGTGTAGAGAACCGGAGACCCATTTTACTGGAAAAGTGGCATTCCATCTTAAACCTCACGGGTGACGATGCATCTGCATTTTGATTCTTTATTGAGGATAAATGTAGATGTCTGTGGATCACAGCAACCACTTACCAGCAGGTGGACTGTGCACTCGTTTGTCACCCTATCCTATAAAAAAATACAAGGTTACAGATGTGTCGTCGCCTTCGAGGATTAAGGACTTGAAGCTTCACAGCCTGTAATTCTACTGGCTCTCTATACCCTATAGACCGAAATACAGCAGCGTATGCATTGCTGTTTGGCAGCAGAAGTAGGTAAGAGGTTGGCACGTATCCGGACGCCCATATATGCAGAAAGGATACCTACGAGTACCAACTAGTACTACTGCATAACGTAAGCATACTAGAAACAGTAAATACATGTAATTGTAATTCTAATTACAACCGTAATATTAGGAGTTAATTATTTTGTATTTAGCATTAGGCCCCGTTTCTGGTAGGGAAACACCATCATCGAGGGGAGGGCCTTGTCAAAGTTGTGTATGTCTTAGGAGGGGGCAGTGTTGCGCGCCACCATTAACGTACATGCCAACAATAGTTACAACTAGCGCCCTCTAGTGTCGAGTAGCGAAACTAGGAGAGTCAAGATACTTCTACAAATTTCGGGACCGAAACATTCTAGATGTCGCTACAGTAGAAGGTTCTGGAAACTATGTGGGGCCCTATATAAGGCCGGTATAGACCACGACCGAGTCAGTACTGAATTGGCGATACAAGCGAATACTTCGAAGCGATATAACTTCTAGGGCCATCTACGCTAAACCTTTGCACAGGATCGCCGACACGACTGCTGGCAGTGATAGTGAGCTCTTGTTCCAAGGGTATTGGATGTAGAATTCTCATCCCGCCCACTGCAGTGGAACCTAAAAAGGTCGATCATAGTAATGGCGATCCAATTCTTGTCGTAGTAATTTATTTTAAACTATCAACACACCCGGGCTTCGTCTGAGTATTGATGTGGCGTTTTTTAGATTTCAGATAAATTTTTCGTTATATGTCAAAGATTTTCGAATAAAATATAGCCTATAGATTATTTGAAAATAACCCTCGCAGCTCAATTTAGGCATCTATTTTAATATTATAGACAGACACTTCAATTTTATTTATACATATAGATCAAAAATATAACTGTACGTATTCAGTTAAAGTGAAGTAGAATCCTTTACCAGGTCTTTGGTTAATTACGTTAAAATCAAAGTTCCTCGGATTGAATTTTGCAAGTTAGCTACTCGTATAAACCGATCGACTCTCGATTTCTCGAGCTCAGCTATAATGTAATAACGGTTTAAGATTCTCCATAACTTTGTATAGGGTAAAATATGTTTTTTTAAAAAAATATTTTTCATCTTATTAAGTTATACCACCATGTGATATATTACTATATTAACATGTGGCGGTGTTAGAATGTCCACTACCACATATCGTCCCATGGGTGTTGTAAGAGGCAACAGAGGGAAACAAAACAAGAGATGGGCAACAACGTCTTCCTATCTATACTATATTTTATAATATAATAAAGCGGAAAAGTGTTTTTTGTTTTTTTGTTTGTTTAAACGCGCTAATCTCTGGAACTACCAGTCCGATTTGAAAAATTGTAGCCAGATTCATGTGAAATAGTATAGGCTATCTAGTATTAAGCTATATTACTCAGCTAGCCTTAAATATGGATATTTGTTAAGCAAGTCAGAAGAAAAAGCACTCCCGCGTACGCTGGTGTTATCGTTAGGGATACGTAAATACAATGTTCTAGAAAAATATAGACCTTTACTCGGTCTAAAAAAAGTCCTTGATACCATATGTCTATTTCTTATACATAAGGGATAATTTGGTGTTTTGTGACAAAAACATATTGAAAATTTAAAAGTGATTTATGAGCGTTATTATTAGGCATGGCCTATTTATCCTTACGAACGAAAGTTACTTCATCATCAAGACAATTTTATGAAGATAAACTTTGTTCTTTATACCATGTTATTTAGACGCATAGTTTAAAAGATAATGTAAAATTAAAATAATTCAATATTTGGCTGGGCGCGCGAACGACGCTTAAACCCTAGCCGTTATAAAATGCTTGAACTAGGTCATGTCGCGCACCTCGGACACGTGATGACACGGGTGAAACCGCGGGGCACAGCTAGTTAACAATAAAAATCTTTGTTTGTCAACTCGTTTGCCAAGAGTGGCAACTAAGGCAGTGAACTTTGAAAGGCTGGAACGGTAAGGGTAACAGTAATATGTCATATGGAATATAGAATTGAGACAAATATTTCAAGGCCGTACTAGTGTATTTATAATTCCGTAAAAGCCCACGGCTGGAAATTTATACAGGCATCTATCGGAAGCCAGAGGCTTTTTTGGCATATTTTTATATAGTCTATATTTCGTAGTAATCAAAACCATTTTCCCAAAAGATTTACTATGGTTATAATCGGTTATTGTGTTCTGACACGCTAGTTTTTGTGGTAATAAAATAAATTTTAATATTATTGAATAGCTTATAAAGCTATAATAAAACTTTAAAACAAAATAAAAATTTAGTGATCATTTTGTACCAGTTAAGAGGAACTCCAAAAACAATATGCAATTCAATGTTCCATCATGTTGCAATTTCCGCAATAATACGATCTGTTTTAATCTTCGGCTGGCTTGCCGAACGAGGCTGACGCGAACGTCTTCCATCCAAATTTTAGTGCTGGATGTGGATATCGATATTCTCTCAATGAAACTCATTATCGATATTTTTAACGTTGTGTTGTACACAATAGTGTTTAAAGTATATAGTATGAAGTAGTAAATTTGTATATTTGAGTAGCGAAGTCGGTACCTTATCCGACGAGTGACGCGTAGATACGAGATATGGTTGGGAAAGAAGCGAGAGAAATGTGTCATGTTAAATGAAAGTCACTATTCTCTGGCAACCTTTCAAAGTGACAGTTGTGAGAGTTATGTAATTATGTATATTTATATGAATTTATTTCTTGTTCGCCATTGTTAAATCAACAAATTATTGTCATATTATGAATCAGTACTAGTTTCTGATGATGTTTGTGCTGTTAGTCTTTTCGTTAGTCTATAAACAGTCTGTTAGTCTATAAAGAGGCTTTTTTGGGATATTTTTATATAGTCTATATTTCGTAGTAATCACAAACATTTTCCCAAAAGATTTACTGTGGTATTTGGCCGTTGGTTGCCTTTACGCACACGTCATGCATTCCCCACCGGCATTAAGGACGAACCGGCAATCGTACTGTACTATCGACCTCCGGTCTGAGCAGAGGGTTGATGTGGCGACGCTGTCGTCGCGCCACAAGCGAAAATACATCGAAGCCTAAATCGCGCTAACAAATTTCCGAAGTTAAAGCAGTATATATAGAATATTCCGAACTACCACTCGGAAAGTTAGCCGCTCCCCGGGCAGAACACCTTGCCCGGCAGGATATCTCCCCTTTTCCTTCTACACGCCACAGGTCTATAAGGCCTGTAAAGTTTCCCTGGTTTCTGGATTCCTATTACATCTGCCTCTTTCCAGTAATCCGGGAAGGAATCAGGTGGAAATAAGAGCGTTGAATATGCCCACTGGGAGGCATACCAGTGGCGCGGAGAGAGAATTACTCAATCTAGGCTCCAGTGTTATACTGGAGCCTAGATTGAGTAATTTGAAATTTGACGCTGTTGGCTGTATGGTGCCACCTCTAGAGCTGGTTAACCTATCATTTCTTACTACGCTGTAATTTGAGATCTTAGGGTCGCGATGGCTAGGCTTCAAGAAGGTCTCTTGCATCAACATGACGTCTACATCGTGTTTACGCAGGAAGAGCGCGATCTCGACTTTTTAATCTATAAGGCCGTTTGCGGAAAAGAACGCGACAGTTAGATAGCGTAGTTTAGTTCTACCTTAAGGTTGTACTGCCATTTTTATTTTTAATTGAGTTATTTAGGACTGGAAAGATTAGCACTGGAAAGATCAGATTGCGTCGATTAGCCCTATATGCTCAATCGTGGCGTTGAGCTTATCTTGTGGGGTAGTGGCTCCACGTAGTTTGCGGGCTAAAGAGGATAATTCAGCAACGTTAATGTTACTGATGAAGCCGCAGACTAGAGAGAAGTCAGCGGCGAAAGAAGACGAGCCCTGTGAGACGGGCTTCGATCTTGGGGCTTGGGAAGGTGGCGCTAGACGTGAAGCAACGAGTGCCGGCGGTTTCACCCAAGCATTGGGTTTTGGCTCGGAGGGCGTGGGAGGGCTAGCAGTTTGCTCGGCCGCCCCGGTGACTGGGGCGGGCTTGGTGACAATTTGAGATTGGGAAGTGAGCACCGAAGACGTTGTGTGTGCGTGTCTGGGACGTCTTTTACCTCCGCGTTGCTTCCTTCGCGGCAATTGACTCAGCTCGGGCGTCCAAACGTCTCGGGCGTGCCGTGGTCACCTAGGCACTTGACGCATCTAGGCCTGGCGTAGCAATTTTTGACTGAGTGGCCGTACAATTGGCCAATGCCACCGATGACCCTATATCGCGGGGCTTTAACTGCAATCCCTGTTAGGTTGCAGATGCGCCAAACGTTAAAAATCCCCTTGCCTTCCGGAGACAGGTCTAGGATGACAAGGCACACATCTAAAAATCGTTTCTTGTCGGGCTGGTGGTGCATTCTATTCACCTCTCGGACCGGGAGATTTTGGGCTTTTAGGTTGTCTGAAATGTGGATAATGTCGAGCTCCTTGGAGAGGCCTTGGCCTACCATGCGCAGGTTACGTTCCTCAGTAAGGGCTTACGTGTGAAAGCTTGTTGGGCACGCAGGTGGTTTGTCACGCTGCGAAAATCGTCAGTCGTATTTACAAAAATTCGGACCGGCGTTTTGCACCTTTGGGCAGTATATTTTTTTAGAGTTCAACCAATTGGAAAGGTTATTCCATTTGGTTTTGTCTTGAACTATGATGGTTGGCGGTGGCTTGGCCGCAGGCTTATGAGGTTGAGCGCGTGTCGCGGGGGCAAGCTTTTTTGCCGGAATGGCAGTGGGGGACAAGGGGACCGAGTTAGGCTCGGCTGCCTTTTCGGGGTCTGCGGTTTGCGTTTTTTGCCCTGGACGAGGGTGAAGCCGTCGTCTTCGGGCTTGAGCGGGACACGCGAGTCAGTCTCCATGTCGGAGCCTGATTCGGCATTCGAGAAGACCGAGGAGGGTCCGCGGGTGGATATCGCGGAGGGCGCGTGCGACGCGGCGTCATAAATTGTGTCTATGGAAACAGGTATTGTAGATCTGGTGCTCGGCGACAGTGGGTCGTCGATTCGCACGGTCGGACGGTCGATAGGGGGCCAAATACGCTGGGTGGAAGGGCTGGCTAGAGGCGCGGCCTCGAGTGCGGGCTCGGGTGCTGGACGGGCATTGTACTTTTTTATAGAATAAGGGTAACAAACGAGCACACAGTCCACCTGATGGTAAGTGGTTGCTGTGACCCATAGACACCTACATCTATCTTCGTTTGCGAATTAAAATGCAGATGCGTTGTCAGCCGTGAGGACTAAGATAAAATGCCTCCTTTCCAGTAAAAAAGGTCTCCGGTTCTCTACACTCACCATACGAAACACAGCAGCATTAAGCTGCTATTTTACGCTGGTATTCTGTGAGAGCGTGCCAATAAACACAGCCTAGATGTCGGGGGAGGCTCGGCTAAAAAGTAGGCTAGTTTGTCGGTTGTACAGAATGTCATCTTAGCGGGGGAGGTGTGTGCCTAAAACAAACACATATACACCTAGCGCGTAGGTACACTAGGGTGTGTACCTAGCTGTTATTTTAGGCAACAAGCAACCCAAAAATAAAAAACGATGGCCACCTCTAAGGCGATAGGTGTGTTTCACTCTACTTATGGTTACCGAAACCAGTACCAGGAAGCCAGGAAGGAGAGTTACGTACAAACACACTTTTCACCACAACAAGCGTCCGATACACTTCACTACAACACAGTAAGACCGCTGTCTCCCCAGACAGCGTGCTTCACGCACCACAGTGAGAACATCAAGGCAGCAACCAATCACAGAGCACCAAGTAAGCACCGCCTTACTTGGTGCTCTGTGATTGGTTATAAGAAAAGATAATTTTAATTTTGCGCCTGAGCTAAGAGAGTGAAATGACGGGAGTGAACTCGATTGATACGTCCGAAGTCTACAGAGCCCAAGCGCAGGAATCTATTTCATTTGATTTCGACTCAGTACTGCATAGCCCATACGAATACTATATGATAAGAGATTCCTAGTTAATCATATAGAAATTTTTTTTACCACAACGACAAAGGTCTTGGACCATATATCTTCATGACAAAGACAATACATTTCTACAATCTACATATTACCTAATTTTTAATATCTTTTAATGTATATTATATTGTGGCTTTAATTTGTGTTTTTTTTAAATCCATATTTAAAATTATAATGCAAAGGTTATTAGATTTTGTTTCAAATGCAAAATAATAATCTCTTATTATTTTTATTTATTTGTTGTAACAGAAATGTGTCTGACAACTGATTGATAAATATGAAGCACAAACAGAATAACAGCGTTGTAGCTGTGGCAACACTGCTACAATATCATGCTAAGGCGGATGCTGTTTCGTTGCTGAAACAGAATGTATTTATATATATATTTTTTTGTTTTCTCTTTCTCTAACAGACCACCGAATGCTAAGTGATATTGCCATGCACACATGAAACTCCATTCAAACAAAGAAGACCAGAATCCGTTGTCACATCTTATAACTGAGCACTAAAATTAAAGCTTCAAAAACTGTAATTACTCCTCAAATCGAATTAATTGTTGGCTCATGGTACGAACTAAGGGGTGGTAGATATTACGCCGATACCATACGGCGAGGAGCCGAGTCTATCGTTCCGGCTTTGGTGGTTTGGTCATGTAGAAAGAATGAACGAGGAAAGCGTGACAAAGAAAAATTTATGTTTCAGAAGTGAACGGCAGAGTCGGGTATGGACGCCCTAGACGAAGATTTATCGAGCAAATCGACGATACATTAAAAACGGGCCCGATTAGGAGTACCCTTAACCGACGAGCATGTATGCGTAGATATATGGATGTAAAGGAGGCGAGAGAGGCGTGTCAGGATCGCGCCAAATGGAAGTCGGTAGTCTCTGCCTACCCCTCTGGGTGACAGGCGTTTGTGTTGTTTAAATCGAATTACAGTTTGCTCGTTGTCACCTCAAAGGGTTAATATAATATCTTGTTACCAGTAAAAAGGGTCACCAGTTCTCGTTTGTTTGCTGGTATATTTTATAAGAGCGTGGCCTTTTCTCGATCCGACCTATTTATGCTATAGGCATAACATAACGAAAAAACGTACCCGTTATCAGATGATGCCAAAAAACTGTATTTGTTAGTTAATAAGAGATTACGTAACTAGTAAGTATAATAAGTTTAATTGTAAGCAATTATTAATATTTAAGATTTTTTTGTAACTACCAGGGCGGCATAATCACATCAGCGACGAAGCCCTTTATCTATTAATAGAAAAAAAACGATACAACGTGGCTCTACCACTTAATATATTAAACCTAACACCGACGATAATACAGTCTTACAAATTAAACATTGTATATTAATCATTTTTGTGAGAAACACAAAAAGTACTAAAAAGGTTATTAGTTTTATGATTAAAATAAATCTACATTAGTATCGCGTATTTGCTGAATTGGGTTTAGAAGTAATTGATTAGTGTCATAACTTACACTCCGCGAGAGAAACTCGGTCATTTAAGTTTTTGTTACAAATCGCACAAAATTGCAAAGTTTTAGACACAATTCATTATATTATTTATAGATAACTGACATAACTTTATCTTACTTAACGACTGCAAAGTAATTAAATATTTTTAATTAAAACTGAAGTGACAAAAGAACTTATAGTTCTGATGGTAAGTGGCCATTGCAGTCCATGGATAGATGCTGTCAACTCGAAACAAAGAAGGCTACATTCTTTTTTTAAATTATAATAACGTTACCTACACATTAGGATTTTCTCCTGCATCGTGAGGGCAGTTTACATACATCAATTCTATAAGGATAAAAATCTAGACTCGGAACACTTTTTTTTTATAGCATAGGGTGACAAACGAGCACACAGTCCACCTGATGGTAAGTGGCCACTGCGACCCATAGACATCTACATCTATCCTCAATAAAGACTCAAGATGCAGATGCGTTGTCACCCGTGAGGACAAAGATGGAATGCCTCTTTGCCAGTAAAAAGGGTCTCCGGTTCTCTACACTCACCATACGAAACACAGCAGCGTTAAGCTGCTATTTTACGCTGGTTTTCTGTGAGAGCGTGGTCCTTCCCCGGTCGAGCCGACCCATTCGTGCTACAACTATAACACTAATATAGCTGCAGCATGGCTCTACCACGTATAACTTATTTGTAGGCCGTACAAATATTCTTTCAGTGTGGGATTTGAACCCGCGGCCCTTAACGCTGCAACTTATTGCTAAGCGACTGTGCCGCGGAGCCGTCTACAGCAGAAACAGAAACCTTTTTATTCAATATAGATTATAAATAATACTTATTGAAAGTCACTCTTTTGTATAATTACCACTGGTTCGAAAAAAAACCTCTGTCCTGGGAAGAACCAGCAAGAAACCCAGAGGGACTTAAAAAAAATTAACTGCTTACAATCACGCATGTTACACAATTAATAATAAATAACAAATTAGAAATAGCTTGGTAGCAGATGCCTTGTCACTTCTGATAAGTAAGATGAAATGCCTCACAGCCGTCTTTTCTTTATTTTAATCGTTTATATACTGGCTAGAGTGTAGAGATACTGACTATGTCCTTCAGAAACAGAGAATAACACAGCAGAGTTTCAAGCTCTGCTGTGGTGGCAGAAATAGGTATTCTTTTTTTAATTTCTGCGAAGAGGGTGGTACTATAATTTGATTATTTGATTCAGTAACGAGGCATTTAATTTTAGTGATTATAGGTAATAATGCTAGTTATATAATCGAGTTTAATTCTTAATCGAGGATAAATATAGATGTCTAGGGGCCGCGGCATCCAGTTACCATCCGGACTGTGTGCTCGTTGGTCACCCTAACTTTTATAAAAATAAGCCGTTGATAGCTTCCAAGTGTATTCGGAAGCATTTACCCTAGTCAAAAACCGTCATGAACATGAAAATTAACATAATTGCAATATTTTTACTATTAAACGATCGCGACACACTCAACAAAAAAGACCGCACGATAATGTCCTGCTACAGGAGTTTTAACTCAAACTAACTTCATTTTTAATTAAAACACAGTGCAAAGATATAAAAAAGTTTCAGGATAAAGTTAATTACGAGCGAACTAATCTAGTCCCTAATGCGATGAACTTAACGCAGTTACAACTTTGCCAGCGAAGTTGGTTCCTCTTAACTGTTCAGTGCAAGTTTTTAAAATAATTAAGATTATGCTTGTATTACAACGTAGTATCTTCTCTCTGATTACAGTACATACTGCCGATCATTATACCGCCTACTTATGAGCATATTTTATACAAGTAATAGTGGCAAAAAGCACACAGAGTAGGTAGTGAATGCTATGTACCTTATACACGTACGAGTATAACTCACGATTAAAGATAATAACGATTTGTAATAAAAATGCAGATGAGTTGTCACCCTTGCAATCTAACATGTCTCGTTTACAGTAAAGAGGGACCCTGACTCTTGTCACTCACCATATAAAATAAAACAGTATACTATCTATTCTTACTACTATTCTACTCTTAATACTAAGCCCCATCGTCGCTATACTTTCCCAAACACTTTTGTTTTGCAAGTTTACAGAAATAATACGTCCTATTATAACCCTCTAGTAAGAATGTGTCGCCTCTACAATGACTTATTGATTAATAATAGTAAAAATGTCGACATATTTAATGGCAGAGTAAACAATTTCAAAAAATCTGTATAGATATACTTTGTAAATAAGGCAATATTTTTAATAAAGAATTAATTTTTCTAAATTTTCCACAACTTAAGTTTATAAGTAAGATCTTAAGTATTTGCGCTGTAATCTCGTTATTGTAACCTAATATCATGTTGTGTGCACATGTTTTGGAATACCATCCAGATTGTTATTTTGCATTTATTATGTTCAATTGTTTATGTTTTGATGTTATTCTGTTTTGTGTACCTAAATAAATAAATAAAATAAAAAAATAAAAATATTACAGCCTATAAAAGTCCACTGCTGAAAATAAGCCTCACCCATGGATTCCTTTATAGCATAGGGGGGGATTTTGCCATAGTGTCAACCGTAGTTTATAATTATTTTCCAGTTGTTATCAGGAAGATGCTGCTGCACATCATGTGTTTCAATTTCCCTATGTCGTCTCTTACGACCCTCGCGAGACGATATGGGTTAGTGGATATTCTTACACCGCCACTATTCGTTTTATTACGAGGGCGACACTGCAAGTTATTAGAACTGGCCACTTGTAAACGATATAACGAAAAATAACTTCAAATTTTGAAAATGGAACTCTTTGCCAATATTATTGTGGCACTTTACGTCGCCCATCATAATAAAAGAATCCTCACAGAGATGCTCCAAACAGCAGTCAACCGCTTAGGCGATTGGTTCCACTAATGGAGAATTGAAGTAAATCCTAAAAAAAGCAATACATTTTCAAACTATGCCCACTCTCAATCGACAAGACAAAAATCCCAAGAAATCGTTAGGTACGATCATCCTGTATGGCCGTATTCATTCATTAATTACAGCATATCAAAATCCACTGGTGAAAATAGGCCTCCCATAAAAAAAAAAAAACTTCATAAGTTATTTTTATTTTCGAGTTGTTTTTAGGAAGACGCTGCTGCCTATTTCCTGGACTGTGTCTCACAATCGCTTCTTACGACACCCACGGGAAGATATTGTGAATATTCTTACACGACCACTACACGGTAAACACACCATATCTTTGACCGTATACAACTCGTTAAATGAACAGTTGTAAAATACTATTTATGAAAAGAATATTGTTAATGAAAAATGTTGTGACAAGAGGATACTTGAGGACTTTCTTTTGGTGTTACGTTCCCGGTCGGAGGAATCGTATTTTAAAGTAGTAGAAAATAAAAAATGTTTACATCGTAAAAGGAAGAGTTTTTAGCTTCCCTCCACTTTATTTGCGTTCACTGTTCTCAACTGGATGGAGTAATAAATTAGTACGATGTGAATGCGTTTTAAAATCATTACCAATTTTATTTATTGTTATTTGTTGCTACACTCTCTCAATGACAGTGTTTTAAATTTTTCTTAGTAATTTGAAAGTAATATGAATACTTCCTCAATTATTTTAACAGTGGTAGAGCCTCGCGGCAGCTTTTGCTGTCGCACGGATGGGCCGGCTCGCACCGGGGTAGTACCACGACCTCACAGGAAACCAGCGTGAAGTAGAGGTTTACCTCTGCGTTCCGCTTGGTGAGTGCAGGTGGCCGGAGGCCCTTTTTACTGGAAATGAGGCATTCCATCTTAGTCCCCACGGGTGACAACGCATCTACATTTTAATTTGTAACAGAGGATAGATGTAGATGTCTATGGGCCGCAGCAACCACTTACCATTAGGTGATCTGTGTGCTCGTTTGTCATCTACATTTATCCTCAATAACGAATCAAAATGGAGATGAGTCGTCACCCGTGAGGACTAACATGGAATGCGTCTTTTCCAGTAAAAAGGGTCTCCGGTTCTCTACACTCACCATACGAAAAACAGCAGCATTAAGCTGCTATTTTACGCTGGTATTCTGTGAGAGCGTGGTCCTTCCCCGATCAAGCTGACCCATTTGTGCTACAACTATACTATAAATATAGCTGCAGCTTGGCTCTACCACGTTGCAAGTGTTCATAAAACAATATTTATTAAAATAAAATATCATACACTTTTTATCAGGTTGTATCAATATTTTAATTTCTCATACATCTAAGTTTCGTCACGTTTCTTTCACTTTCACGTTGTAAATGAGCACTTAAAATTGTAATCAACAATTTCGGTGATGGTAGCGGGGATTGAACTTTTGTCGTTCAAGTTCTATGGAATTGAAGCATAGCGCAAAGCCTGAGTTCGAACCAAACGGTTCGCTTCGTCTTTCGTGATGCGTATAATTATATAATTTGTCGGAGTCTGTATTTTCGTCCGATCACAATCTGGGCGTCTTCAAAGCAAGAGTGAATAGCCTTTTGTTATTCAAAGAGAGTGCGATTCACTTTCTAGGATTTCATCACCACTAACCGCCAGGTGGGATTGTGGTCAAGCACTAGCATATAACATGCATAAAAAATAACGACACGTTCTTTGTACATACATATTACATTGTTTTTTATTTATAGTTTGGTTTCTTCTTTTTTTAAATCAGTCAGTAAATTTGCACTATTGGACTTTGGCCTGTTCCGTTACAGGGAAGAATTGCATTAAACGTCAGGCTCGGCAAGCGGCTTGGCTATCGCAATAATATATGTTTCACACCATAGATAAATAAATATGTAGCAAGCTATTTCACCCTTTTTAAGCTGCTGTTCGTCACTGCCTACGGTTTTTAATTCCTGACGTTAACGAGATGGTTATACTATTCCATATGATATCGGAAGTCACGAGATATTTCTGGCATCTCCAATAGTCGCCTCATTTAGGCAATTGATTAAACAATCTTCAATAATAATTTTAAATTGTGTTTTTTTTTTATAAAATAAGGGTGATAAACGAGCACATAGTCCACCTGATGGTAAGTGGTTGCTGTAGCCAATAGATATCTACATCTATCTTCGTTTGCGAATCAAAATGCAGATGCCTTGTCAGTTGTGAGGACGAGATGGAATGCCTCTTTTCCAGTAAAAAGTGTTATAATTCCAGATTAACAAAAAATATTATTTGCACATAACAGCTTCCTAAGTCAGCGTTAAGACAAATGAGAATTAAATCCGATTCCAGATTTAAAAGAAATTTACGTGTTTCTTTTAATACTTATTCTACTGCAGCTATATTATCATGCTGTTGTACACTTTTTTGCATTGTAGTTTAGATCAACACCGTTATATTTTTAATTTTAGAACTGTATATAACTACTGTCTGTTTGTGTACATTATTCTATAAAATAAAAAATAAAAATAAAATTCCAGACTATTACGTGGAACTTAGTTTATTATTTTTAGTTTGTGTGATTGGTTTTCACTTAAATAAAAAAAATATCAATTATTTTCCTCTTTTGGTTGGACCAACAAATATAAACAAGTTCAAGGTAAGAAATAGAAAGTCGTGTAAAAAGTAACAAAAAAAACAAAATTCCCTATTTTTCCGTAATTAGCCTGACCCCACCTCTGAAGTAAATTAACAAAAAATAATATTTTAAATCGGAATTTTAATCCGTTCAGCCGTTTAAAATAAATCAGTGAATATGCGCGTCCAATATAGAACCTCCTTTTTTAAAGTTTATCAACAAAAATAATACATGAGCGCTAGCGGAAGCCATCCAACTCACAAGACGTCAAAAACCATTGGGTAGTAATATTAGATTTGTAGGAAATATAGCCGTTCTAGAACATGTAACCGTTTATAGCACATCTAACTTTGAATCCGAATTTAAAGGGTTTCCGTAATAGAAAAATCAGTAGCGTCAACTGAAAACAATTTACAAATAAAACTTTCCACGTTTGCTAACAAATGTTACAGCCACAAAGTTCTCGGGGTTTCCATTTCAACGGGCGCCGGCGTTCGAAAGTTAGATCTAGATACGAGTTACAACGCTGTCAAACTAATTTGCTATTTGTTCATCGATTTAATTTATTTGTTGACGAGCTTTTAACTTATTGCACTTTTTATAGTCTTACACAAAAATATATTTTTTTAATTATTAATTACAATTAAAATGCTGGCCGAATGAAGAATCCTAAGGTTGCTCAGCGATTTATGGATAGCGCTTTTCCTTGAATTTCTATGCTTGATAAGTTCGTAATAAGGATATTCGCAGAATAACAAGACTAAACTACAAAGCCCAACAGATCAGTTAGCTGAAGTGGCCAGCCGTATACTTCAAAGAACTGAAAACCGATGGGGAAGATAGTTTCTCGAGTTACTAAAATGAGCGACGTGGTAAGAGATGCAGAAAGTCTATGGTTGCAGGAGACTCGAGACGTGATTATTGGCATTTAGTTTAGCAGTGGGCTTCTGATAGGCTAGAAGGGTAATGATAATGATATAATATATATTTTATAGAATAAGGGTAACTAACGGGCATACAGTCCACCTGATGGTACGTGTATTCTCTGACATCTACATCTATAGTCAGCTAAGAATCGAAATACAGTTGTGTTTTCATGCCTGAGGACTAAGATGGAATGCCTCGTTTCCTGTGAAAAGTGTTTATTGTGAGGTTGAAGTAATATGAATTTTTTATTTTCTTATTATAAGCCAGTGCTTGACCACAATCCCACCTGGTGGTAAGTGGTGATGCAGCCTTAGATGGTAAATCGCACTCTCTTATCGTAACAAAAGCCTATTCACTCTTGCCTTGAAGACGCCTAGATTGTATTCGGACGGAAAGATTATTACGCCGGAAAATTATTCCACTCCTTTGCTGTACGCATTACAAAAGAAGAAACAAACCGTTTGGTTCTAATGCGTGGAATATCGACTACAAAGGGATGAAGACCCGCCGACCGTCTGGTTGTTCGATGGTGGAAAGGAGAGGGAGGAATTAAAACGTGTAATTCCTGCGCACACTCACCGAAATGCATCCTATAGAATACCGAGAGACTGGCTACTCTGCGCCTGTGCTCGAGGCTGACAAGATTGGTTTCAACCAAATCAAGGTCACCAATGAGCCTCTTAGCACGTCTCTCCACTGAGTCCAATGCTGCCAGGTGGCATTTTGCAGCACCAGCCCATATGTGACAGCAGTACTCCATGCACGACCGGACTTGCGCTTTATATAAGGTAAGAAGCTGCCCCGGCGTGAAGTACCGCCGTACCCTTGCAAGGACACCAAGTTTCCTTGCAGCTGCTTTGGATCTGGACTCAATGAATCGCCCATAGTTTAGGTTCGGAGAAAATTCAATCCCTAACAACTGAAGGCGGTCAGTGTACTCCAAGGATACATTCCGGAAAGTAGGAGCCAAGGTGAGCGGGCTTCTTGTAGCGGTAAAAAGACACGCTTGTATTTTGGAGGTGTTAAATCTCACGAGATTGGCATCGCCCCATTCGGAGACTGCCTGTAGTGTGAGACTCACACGCTCAACCATAGCCTCTCTTTCTGACTGGATTTGATCCCGACTGGCCCGGGCGCTTGGTTGGTATCTCTCCACAACTGTGCTGTCGTCTGCATACCCATAGACACCGGGAATGAGCAGATCATTTATATGGAGAGAACGGACCCCTGAGGAACACCGGCGTTAGTCGCCACAGTATTGGTTGAGCAGCCATCAACGATGACCTGGAGAGACCGTTCACTCAGAAAGTCCTCCACCCAGACAATTAGGCCAGGGGATAAGCCATACGCTGAAAGCTTGCCCAATAGACTAGCGTGCCAAACCCTGTCAAAAGCGTTCGAAACATCGAGGGAAACAGCAAGGAGCTGCTTCACCACTGTTCTCGATGGCTTCGCCCCATATCTGAGTGGCATACGCTAGAAGGTCCCCAGTTGATCGATTTTGGCGAAACCCGTACTGGCGATCACTGAGGAGATCATTTTGCTCTAGGTATGCCATGAGGTGGGCGTTCAATATACGCTCCATAATCTTGCAGAGTATGGAGGTAATTGAAATTGGCCTATAGTTGGCAGGGTCGGTACGGCTACCTTTTTCAGGCACAGGCTGCACATTGGCCAGCTTCCAAGATTTAGGCACTATTCCAGTTCTGAATGAGAGGCTGAACAAGCGTGTCAACACAGGAGACAACTCAGGTGCACAGACCTTTAGAACTATAGCTGGTATACCATCAGGTCCACTAGCTTTGTTCACGTCTAGACTTCGCAAGGTTTTAAGAACCTCCTTGTTGGTGATACGGACCTCAGACATAGAGGTACCGCAGTGAGGTAATTGAGATGGTACGCTGTTGCTACTGTCCAGACGCGAATTGCAAGCAAAAAGAGAAGCAAATAAGTCCGCTTTTCCTTAGGCGCATGCGCCAGTGAGCCATCTGGTTTTACCAGCGGAGGCAGTGTAGATCGACAGAAGTTTGTCTCGACCGCTTTGGCGAGAGACCAAAAAGCTCTACTGATAGGTTGTTTGACAGAGAGCTTTGTGCCGATGCGTTTAATGCGGTCGCAACTGGCTTGGCGTAATGCCTTTTTGCACGACTTGGCGGCTTGGTTAAAGGCTCTCTTCTTAAGGCTAACATCCGGAGCTTTACGGTCTCGAGCATCGACCCAGGATAAGTACGCCATATGCTTGTGCTTTTCAGCATGAGCGCACACGGCGTTAAACCAAGGGTGAGCTTTACCACCAACGGGCACGTCAGCAAAGGGGATGAAATACTCCATCGCTTGACGTATCACATTGGTTATGGCATCCGCGCAGCTCGATGGGTCTCCAGAGGAAAAGCAGACCTGCCGCCAAGGATAAGATGCAAAGAAATGCCGCATCTCATCCCAATCTGCTGACTTGTATCGCCACATTCGTCGCACTCCATGGAAATCGTAGTTAGGTGGGGAATATAACGACACAGATTTCACCAGACAGTGGTCAGAAGTTCCCAAGGGTGAGGTAACCTGAACATCGTACCTATCTGGATCGGTCGTCAGCAGAAGGTCGAGGCAGTTGGCTGTGTGCCCATCCACATCAGGTACCCTAGTCGCTTGTTGTATCAGCTGGGAGAGCCCCAGTGACAAGGCAAAATTCCACGCCTCTATCCCAGCGTGGTCGGTATTCTGGTATGGGCACAGCCAGTCCTGATGACAGGCATTAGAGTCCCCCAGAAAAACCAACTGTGCATTAGGGTATCGATTTAGATCCACATCAGAGGCTTCACTGAGGTGTTCAAACAGCCTAGTTGTCTCCTGGTTGCCGCTGTGCGATCGGTAGACACAAGAATAAATAATTTTATCCATTTCTGTGTCTATACCCAGATCGTAGAGAAAGTGGGGTCTTCAAGGTGACGGAGACGCTTACAGCAGATGTCGTTGCGGACGTAAACACAGACTCCGGCGCGCTGATGGAAATTATGTTCCAATGTGTACCCAGGGTAGTCAAGGTACCCCGCATCAACAGAGGACATCTGATCTGCGTCTCAGTCAAGAAGAGTAAGTGCGGCTTGTCAGTCTCAAGGTGGTAATGGACTGCATTGAGATTACAGTGCAGGCCTCGGATGTTTGTGAGGTGCACTTCAATGGACAGGGAGTGCAACCGCTGTACAAACTTACTCTTCTTTTTCCTTTTTTTCATCAATGGTGGGAGTGAATAGGCTGAGAGAATGGCAGTTGGACGAGGCTTCACACATATAACCTAGGGACGCAAACAGAGTCAAAGCATCGATGGTACCTAGCATGGAAATCGCGGGGACGCCCGAACCCCCCTGGAAATCGCCACCAGGCCCTCTCTTCCGGTCGCCAACCGGCATGGTGGAGCCATCCCAGGATTTTTCATAAGATGGCGGGGCAGCCTTTCATGAGTGGCTGGCTCATTAATTGGGCCCCCAACTATCTACGGTCGGCCAGCGGTGTTTCGGATCCCGCTAACCTCCATAACCAGGCACCTGACACTAAGAAACGGCCGCGTCGCAACCGGTCCGTATGCGTAACGCAACTGTCCAGACCCATTCTCCCTAAGAAATGGGTTTCACCTAACATCATACCGGAACACGATTTGCATCATTTGGCGGTATGTCTTTGCCAGATGGGTGGTAACTAACCCTCGGCCGGGCCTCTCACTTGTAGAGGACCAACCTACCACCAGTATGTAGTACTGCTCGTTTAGCACTACCCAGGGGATACGTGTAGGGAATCAGAATTCAAGTAATTCCTACGAACGCGAGCAGCTTCATACCCCTAAATTTTTTTAAATTTTTATTTTAATTACAACGGTTAAACCAATTATATTAATTAAAGACAACATATTCATTATTCTCACTCACAAAAATTCAACCATACCGACAATGTTACCGTACAATCATCCGCAAACAGGTCGCATTCAGGATTTGTGTCTGGGAGAGCGTTAACACGGGGAATAGGCGAGTTGGTGCGCGCAACGTAAGACTGCCTACTCGCATGACAGCATCACGGCGGAATCTTTCCTGCTCCAAAACTCTATAAGATATGAAAGGAGGCCTATGGCCAACAGTGGAATGTATATAGGCTGTTGCTTTCCTCTATACTCTCTACTTCCGGATGTATTTTGTGATATAAAATTTTTTGACTTTAAACTCGTTATTTCATTACTAAAATTACTATATACAAAATTACAAACTATAATAAAAAAAACTAAAACTAGAAACTTAATTATCATATAGTCCTACTCCCCGCGGTATCGTGCCAAGAACGCTGGCTGCGTTTCCCCGCTGAATGGCTATACTTAGCCTTTGAGCAAAAAAAGAACCAGCAGCAACGACCAGCCGCGGATGGAGTTCCTTTAGGAACTTCACCGCACGTGGACCCCACGGACCGATAGTCTCTACAGCAAATGGCACAAATATGTAGTCATCTCTCAGAGACTCATATTTGCGCCAATTACTCAGTTCAGCTGTCATTGATGCCGCCCCGGCTCTATACGAGGTACCCCTAAGATGAGAGGCCGCCAGAGTGTCTACGCAAGTAGCATCCCACACTAGGGCTTTACCTCTCTCCCAAGGGACCAATGTCATACCGTCGGGTCTCCTGCCATCGTCTCAAGAGCCCTTCGGATGACATCGTTCAAAGAACTGCGTCGTGAAAACCTACAAGCGCTTTTCTTACATGAAAGTCCGTGGAGCCCAAACTTGTCGACGCTGCTACCACAGGGGCACTGATGGGGTTGACAAATCGACGCTCCTAGTCGGATTCCTACGGCAATGCGCAAGCTGTGCCGTAGGAATCCGACTAGGAGCATCGAGACGAGATTACTTGATGGTAAAGTGTGTAACCAGTGACTAGATTCCTTAGTTGAAACAGCTAGAAGGCGTGCCTTATCTTGGTCACTATGAAAATTATAAAACGAATCTTTCTGCACGCCCTGTACCAATGGTATATCCCACTGTTTTTGTTGGTTCTTCTTCTGACTTCCAGTGACCCCGATGTGTTTATACTGGCTTTCACTCCAGTAACTTAAAAGCGTACTCCGGTTATTCAATTATTTGAATAAATATATGCAATAAAATATGTATATTTAAATGTTCGTTTGGAAGTTATGATGAAATGTGGCTTGAATGAAAAAATACTAGAAATTGAATAGGTGCTGTTGAGTTTGGTTTTTGACGATTTATTAGGGAGATGTATTTTCAGCCGTGGATTTGTGATGGACTGTAGATATAATGGTCATTATCAGCAAGACGCGCTCAATCCCTACCGGTTTTTAAGAAACATGTACATGATTACTTTTTTCAACTTTGATTCTGTCTAGTTCATTTGTATATAATTATTCTACCTTAATTTTTTAATATTTTTATAATAGATTTTTTTATACAAATAAAAAAAAAATTCTTGGCACGATACCGCGGGGAGTAGGACTATATGATAATTAAGTTTCTAGTTTTAGTTTTCTTTTATTATTATAGTTTTTAATATTGTATATATAATGTAATATATGTTTCTAATTCAATTCATTTGTATAAAAAAAAATTCTACCTTTATTTAGTTACAATATTTGTTTATATGTATGGCACATTTAGTTATACGAGTATGTAATAGTTTTAAAGTATATATCTGTACTATTACATATCTATATTTATAAAATATATATTTATATGTATATCTATACATATATATTAATAAGTATGTATGTATTTATCTTATATATTTTAATAAAAATATTGTTATTTTTTTCGCCAAACCACACACGTTTTTATTGTTTTCTTGCAATCCTGTCCATCCAAAGGTTGTCTGGAAGAGATCGCTCTTAGCGATAAGACCACCCATTGTTCCACATTTCTTTTCCAAATTTTTTGTTAATTTTTATGTTATTTTTTGGCGTACAATATATAGTGTAGTGTTATCTATCTATCTAATGGTATGATGACGACCATAGAATTAAATTTTAATGTGTACATCTGAAATCACTAACACAAAGTATATAGCACATACGAGTAACGCACATTTTAAAGGTGAAACTGTGAGCTATAATCTTAAGCCGTAATTAGCTGTGGAGTGTTGACGTGAGAGAATCCGCTACTCTACATCATCCCGAGGGTGTCATATGAGGCGATAGAGGGAAACTAAAACAAAAGATGGGCAGCAGACTTTTTCTGGTAACTTTTTTAAAATTTTTACCCATAAAATTGTTTAGTATAGACTTATTCATCGTATCATATATCAATAAGCTAATGTTGGCATCTTAACAAAAGTTACTTCTAAAATTTTGTTCCCGTGTAAAATTTCGATTAAGTCGAAGTTTAAAGTTAATTTATGTGATAATTTTAAGCAACACTCCAAAAAGGGTTGGTTGAAGTTCTGACGAATATTAAGTATTGACAGCTTTATTAGTGTCTGGCGAGATCGAAACTCTACAGGTGCGAAAAACGGCACCTTAACCGATTGCCTACCGGCGCCTTGCCGTCTACCTCCGGTTGGGACAAAGTGTGTTTGTTTTCCGACGGTCCACACTCCGCCGGCCCACTGACCGAGTGTGTCATCGACCGACGCATGCGCGAAAGGCTGACTCGGTACTAGTGATGTGCAAAATCGAGTGATCAATATTTCGAATAATCGTAGCCAACATCGGTTTTGCACAACACTAGCACTAATGAGTATTTTTTTTTATAAATTAAATAACTTAAGGTTTCAAATTGTCTATATTGTTATCATTAATTTAAGATTGAATACCAATGAAATCTTTTCGAAATGTATTAAATATATTTTAAACGTCCACTATTTTTCTGTTTTGGTAGAAATATTGTCAGTGACAAGAATAATTCGCCCCGTAACTCACACCCCTAAATCAATTCAACTGCCACGTGCTCATGAAATAGTTGCAAAAGTAAAAAGCAAAAAATATTTTTCTCGATACAAGAGATATATTTTACATTCGAGAAATCGACACAGAATTTGATAATCGATAGAGAGTCTCTTCAAATCGTGCTTCACTAGGAGAGGCAGTCGCGACCCGCGCCGCGCCCTGTACGCGCGTTTCCACCCCGCGATTCAATATTACCCTGCTACGTACAGACCCGATATCCGCTAATGCAATTTGTTTACATCAATTTTCCATCACGTGATCGAAATAGTAATGGTGGGCTAAAGGCAGACGGTCGACACCACGCCGCCGATCGAGCTACAGTCTACACCGGTACGTATGTATTCTTTCTTAGAAACCCCGGTGTTATGTGCTTAATTGTTTAACCTTGTCTCATTTTTGTATTTGTCTTTAGAATATCACATTTCTTTGTTAGAACGTGTCTTTTGATTCGCGAAGTTGACGCGAGAATGCCTAGATACGTTCCACGTGTCGAAGCAAAACGTGCGCCTATAGTCTGTGGTCGTAGCTGTACCGATTGATGTTAATTCAGTACGAATGAGAATATTTATAAATTATTTATATTCGTTATTAAATTTATGTCTATTTCTTGTTTAAAGGACATTTAGAAATGCGAAATTAATAACGTCAAATTCTAATAATTCCTACAAGCGATGAAATTCTGATAATTGCTGACATTTTTCTCTCTCTTACCTAAATTTGCTGTCATATTCTTATTGAGTATGTGAACGTTTTTCATTTTTCGCTGTTGACATTTTCTGTCTTTGTATCAAAAGGAACATGCCGAAAACATGTAGAGACGTAATGGAATTTTTGTACAATGTGTCAATATGGTATTCCTTCATCGTATTCTTTTAAAAGTATTCGATGGTTTTTTTACAACGTATATGTTTTTTCTAATGTAATAAATAGTACGAAAATGCCTTTCAATCAAAATTAATGACTTATTCTATGTCTAGAAGCCCGTTTGCGTAGATACCATCTTCTTACCTCCTATACTCCTTTCTGCCGCCAAAGAGCAGTGCGTGCACAGCTATCTGAAGGGTAAGGATAGCCTAATTACAAGCTGTAAGGCATTTTATTATAGTTCTTGTTGGTGGCAACGCATCTGTAGTCTTCTTAATTTGAAGCGAGTTGTACTCGTATGTATCCATGGGCTATAGTAGCCGTTTACCATCACGTGTATTTTAAGACTGTTTTTCACTACAATTTTATAAAATATAAATATTTTGAATACAATAGTATTGTTTTGATTGACTTGATTGTACATGGAAACATCAAAGTTGATTTTAATAACAACTAAGTATTACTAAGTTTTGAGTATCGATATTCGGACACATGTTTAACTTCAGAGTTGGAAGACGTAAATTAACGCTTAAGTATTTAAATAAAACTGGAGTTTTACGGATTTTACCGCGAATATTAACTTATTACGAAACGTCAGGAATATAAAATAAGTTAATATACGCGATAAAATACCTAAAAATAGTTTTATTTAAATGTGTAGTGTTCGCGTAAATATAAGAAATCATAACGCTTAAATAAATAGGATATGAAAGTCTAATCCGATCAGTCATACTTGTAAATAATAAACGTAGTTATAAACTTTTCGTAAATTGTTTAATGGCTCTATGAAATACAAAAAGTATCTGAAATTATTTATTAATTAAAATTTAAATTAATATATTTATTTTAAACTCTAATATTGATAAACTCTTGTTACTTTATTTGATTTTAGCAATACCTTTTAGATTACTATAAGTCTCTAAAAGGATTTCATTCTTTAAGTAAAAAGGCTTTGTCTTTATCTTTCCATTAAGAAAATTAATTGATTTGTATTTCTCCGTTGTGTACTCAAACTGGAAGTGATTACTGTAATTATCATTTATTGAGATTTTTGTTATATTTGTACAAAATACTATAAATATATAATATAATAATATATTATGTTACTTTTTTTACGTGGTAGAGCCATGCTACAGCTATATTAGTAGTATAATATTGTAGCACGAATGGGTCGGCTCGACCGGGGAAGGACCACGCTCTCACAGAATACCAGCGTAAAATAGCAGCTTAACCCTTTTTACTAGAAATGAGGCATTTCATCCTAGTCCTCACGGGTGACAACGCATCTACATTTTGATTTGTAATAGAGGATAGGTGTAGATGTCTATGGGCCGCAGCAACCACTTACCATCAGGTGGACTGTGTGCTCGTTTGTCACACTTATCCTATAAAAAAGAAAACTTCAATATAAGACAAATAATTTTTCTAGTAACTATCTAACATGATAGTTTTAACAAAAATGACTCTTAATTAAAATAACAATAAATAAAAATATAGTTTGAAGTCGCCGTGTAGGGGCGGCGTAAGAGAATCAACTATCCTATTACATCTTAAGAGACGACGAGACGGTGGGAAATAGAACAGGATATGGCACTAGCATCTCAAGATTATAAAAAAATGAAGAACAATAATAACTCAATAATTTTAAAATATTCCGGTTTGACCAACTTTCTGTCTAAAATGAGAGCAAAGATCAGATGTTTATTTTGATACTTCAGTGTACGCGAACAAATTAGTTTGATATCAACTAGTTAAAGTATCTATTTATAACTTGCAAGTTAGTTAAATAAAACGAAATTAGAAACCTATATAAAAGAGAAGTTGAAAATATTTTGTCGATATTTAAAATCCGCCAGTGTTTTTTTAATTATAAAACTGAAGTGATATAATTTAAAATTTTGTACTACCGACTTCAATATAAATTATTAAGAATAACTCAAAAACTATTGGTCAAACCTTGATAAAATTTATATGGGACCACATGAGAAGCATAAAAAAAGAATCATCGAAATTGGTTCACCAAGAAAAAAGTTATGAGGTAACACACATAAAAAACATACAGTCGAATTGAGTACCATTTCCTTTGTGAAGTCGGTAGAAAATTATATTACAGTCCACTCGATGGTAAGTGGCTACTGCAGTCCATGGACACCTGCAGACAGTTTTATACAAAAAAAGCCTATAGATGCGTTGTCAGCTCTTAGGACTAAGGTGGAATGCTTCACAGCCTGTAAATATACCCATCAGATGGGAACCCAGCAGTGCTATCACTATTGATTGGTGGCAGAAATAGTAAGAAGGTGATACCTACCCTGACAGACTCCGAGACAGAACAAGTAGTAAAATAAAAAAAAATTGTACAACCGATTTCAATATAAATTATTAAGAATAACTCAAAAAATTATATGGGACCACGTGGGAAGCACCAGCTTTCAAATAAAAAAGAATCATCGAAATCGGTTCACCCAAAAAAAAGTTATGAGGTAACACACATAAAGAAACGTACAATCTTATTGAGTACCTCATCCTTTTTAAAGTCGGTTGAAAAGAGTCTTTGTGCCCTGGAATGTTATTTAGTATATAAAGCTGAAGTACAAAAATTAACTACAGCGCTAAACACGTATTTCTTTATATAAAGTAGTTGACAATTTAAATTTTCAACGTGGTAGAAGCACACAGCAGCTATATTATGGTTGCAATACAAATGAGTTGGAAAGACCACGTTCTCACAGAATACCAGCGTAAAATAGCAGTTTAATGGTGCTGAGTTTCATATGGCAAGTGTAGAGACCCGGCGACCCTTTTTACTGGAAATGAGGTCTTCTATTTTAGTATTCAGGCGTGACAACGCTAGATTTCGTATCTATAGGCCACATTATCCATTTAACATTTAGATGGACAGTGTGTGCGTTTGTCCCCTTATCCTACAAAAAATTTACAAGGTTATATTTAATTCTAAGTGTGTTCCTTAATGCTATTAATGCTTGTATACACGTTCTTATTTCGACTGACTTTTCATCGTTATTTGCAATTTAAACACGCAGCGTATTCCTCGCCTCAATATAGACTGTGTAATTTGTACCTCTGAATAAATTTTCCTTGTAACGCGACCACGGTAAATTAAAAGTAAATCAAGAAACAGTAACCTAATGTTTAATGATACAGACTGGGAAACTCAATAGTCGTGGATTCGAATCCGCCATTCATCTTCTGTCGTGATCCATTCCTATTTATTTTATTTATTTATTAACTTATGCTTTATTGCTATCAAGGGGTTACAAAAGGCGAAGTTATTGCTTTTTGGTAATCTTTCTCAGTCGACCCTGGGTGTGAAATAATAATAATAATCAAGACTACTAAATATCTTTAGGAAAACCTATTGAATTAAAAATGATGCATACTCGATAATTATATGTATAAACTAGCCATCTACCCCAGTGATTCTGGATTTCTACAACAGCGCCGGGTCCTACTGGGTTCAATTGTGAATCTAAACCATCCCCGAATCAATTTAATCACACACACAAAATTTAATCAGAATCGGTCCACCCGTTAAGGAGGAGTTCAGTCACATACATACGGACAGAAGAATAATATTGCATATACTCGTACATACTGCAACAAATACTACCGATATATCATAAGAATATTCGATATTTTGAAGGCTAAAATAGGATTGGGAGTGGAGTATGAGTAGTGTTAAGATCAGAAAAAAAAAGAATGCTTGAGAGTATATTAAACATATAACTCTATGTTTCTGTCTCGGAGGCAACTTTAATAGTATTCCCGGTTTATATCATTACATCGTGGTTGTTATCAAGCAAGGTAGACGGACTTAAAAGTCTGGACATTAATCCGACAAAACCTTATCGCTCTAAGCCGTAAGACCTACTTAGTTTCTAGATTGCGAAGTTCCGTCGGCACAGCTTGGTGCTTAATGTGCCGTTTCAGCTATGTGTATATTGCAGAATTAAAATTAGACTTAATCGTAGAGTGAGCAGGAAAGAATGAAATAACGTTTTAAAATATAGCATAATTATTTTATTTCATATTGTTTAGTTTTTTAAAATATCAATTTTAATATAGTACTAATACGAGTTAAAAGTATAGTTACAGCCTATATACGCCCACTGCCGGCCTAGGCCTCCTCTCACTTCTGAGAGGGTTAGAGTCGGTAGAAGGTAGGGCAAGGAAGTGTCCGCCGCGATACCCCAATGCGTGTTGGCGGACTTCACATGTCTTCAAAATATTTTTTGTATTTTTATTTCTCGGACAACTAACGATGTTTTCCTTCACACCTATGAGGGGAAGTTTTTTTGAGAAGTTCTATGTTCAGCAGTGGACAGTAACAGACTGTAACGGTACTAATGTGATTTTAGGACAAATAACAACAAGGATACATTAATATGATTGTTCGAGCTTATACAATATTCAGTAACATCTTTTTAAAATCTAAAGTAATCTCGGCACATTACTTGATGGGCAAAGCTTGCGCATCGCCGTAGTAATCCGAATAGTAGCCGCGATTTGACAACCCGATCAGTACCCCTGTGGTAGCAGCGTCGACGAGTATGGGCTCCACGAACTTTCATGTAAGAAAAGTGCTGGTAGGTTTTCGCGGCACGGTTGTTTGAACGACGTCATCCGAAGGGCTCTTGTCTCTATAAATGTTTTTTATGTTGTTATAAGTGTTATTTATGTTGCCTTTAGAGCCTTGTGGAATATTTAAAGACGATGGCAAGAGATCCGACGGTATGACATTGGTCCCTTGGAAGAGAGGTAAAGACCTAGTGTGAGATGCTACTTGTGTAAACACTTTGGCGGCCTCTCATCTCAGGGGTACCTCGCTTAGAGCCAATCGGCATCAGAGGCAACTGAACTGAGTAAGTGGCACAAGTATAAGTCTTGAGAGGTGACTACATATTTGTGCCATCTGCAGTAGAGACTATCGTTCCGTGGGTTTGCGGTGAAGTTCCTAAAGGAACTCTATCCGCGAATTGTCGTTGCTACTGGTGATAAGAGGGCTGGTTCTTTTCTTATTCGAAGGCTAAGTATAGCCATTCAGCGAGGAAACGCAGCCAGTGTTCTTGGCACGATACCACGGGGAGTAGGACTATATGATAATTCAGTTATTCGTTTTAGTTTTTTAATACTGTACATATTAGAATTATTAATATAAATAAATTTCAAATGTAATTTTGAAATTTTAAAATTTGTTTTAAAATATTCGAATACCACCTCACCTTCTCATCGGGTAACCACCCCCGCTTTTGTATTTCTAATTTACTCTAATTAATAATGTCTCGTGGAGGCGTTTTATACACAAAAATTGCACAAAAACAAACATCCAGATCATGAAAAGTTGATTATAGGCTTAGTACATATATACAGTAGCAGTTCTAGGTGAGATTTAAATTTAAGATAAACACAAAGGTACTGCGAAAATAAGCTGGTTGTTTTATTTATTATGATCATAATAGAATAAATTTTCAATTAGTAGTGGTTGGCTCAAACAAATATCTAACTCTGTGCTTTGTTCCATAATCGGAAGAATATTTCAATATTCATTAAATTAATACGGCTTATGAAAATCCACTGCTGAATACGGTAATAGGTTTCTCCAATAGTTTGCCTCAAAAAGGGGGATAATTGCCATAGTTGCCACGTTTGGCAGGGGGTTTTCAACCGCAGTTTTGTTATGTCTTAGTTGTTATAAGTAAGACCCTGCTGTCCATCTCCTAGTTTGTTCACTCTATCGCCTCTTATGACACACACGGGACAATGTGGAATAATAGATATTCATACACCGCCACTTCCCGCGTAGTATAAGTTTATTTAAAAGCTATTTTTGATCATAAATATATAACTATTTAACAGCTTTTCAAAAACGTATTTGAACGATAAAGTTCAAACAATTGTAAGCCCTAAATTCAAGGTTTAGAGTAGCTTAAGCTTTATCCTCTCAGAATAAGTTTAATCTTATCAATTAAGTGCCTGCACATAGTTAGGCAGGACTAAGTACGAATAATAGGTTTATTCGCGTAGTCGGGGCTACGCGTTTCGTAGCACTGCTACGGCTCGTAGTAAATTTGGATTATAAGTAACCGCTTATGCTGTGAAAGTTATAAACAAGTAAAGATAGTCTAATTTAAAACTGCACGCGCCTTCCTTGTATTTTTGGTAAGTTACAGCCGACATAAATAAAGAAGGACGCTTAAAATTTGACTGTATGTTCAATTTTTTTAATTTTTGTATGAATGTTATGCGTTATATTCGTCTATTTTGAACCGATTTTGATGATTGGCATATGTGTTCTTAAGACCACTCAAAAAGGAAAAAAAAAACTTTCAATAAAAATTAAAATCCAACTTCAAAGATCTCAAAAGAATAAAACAACCTCACATTCTGATGTCGGGGGCATTAATTTACACTTTGTTGTATTTGCACTGACTTCAGAATGTGAAGTTATTTTACCCTTGTGAGATCTTTGAGTCGGCTTTTACTTTTTATTAAAAGTTAATTTTTGACACATTTTCCTTATTTCCGTTATTGTAACAGCCTATTAAAGTCTACTGCTGAACGTAGGCCTCCCCCATACATTGCCTTACTGCTCACAGAGGGAATATTTGCCACTGTTGCCACGGTTGGTAACCGTAGATTTTTATTTTTTTATTAAGACGTTGCTGCCCATTTCCTGTTGTTTCCCTCTGTCGCTTCTTACGACACCCACTGTTTCATCAATGAGGCAGTTGATATTCTTTTAACTTATTAAATATCATAAAATCTAAGTCTGCGTGTCTTTTATATTATGTTTTAGTAGAATTTAGCATTTTTACTTTCTTTCACGTGATAAAAGTGATAAAATCGTACGAAAATACAAGAGAGGTGCGTGCAGTTTTAGATTAGACGATCTCTATTTTATTTCATAAAATATAATAATAATGTAGTCACAAAACGATATAATATTTTTCATAAAATCTCAAATTGTTTGTTACTAATAAAATTTTTGCTAACGTTATTCAATATAATCTAAGTTAATACAATATTTTATAGAAATTAGACTTGTTTTAAGAAATTTATAATTTCCTTCGTTCTTCCGATAACAAATGAAACATATTCAAAAAATATACGATTTGTCGTGTTTACTATGGAAATATAAGGTCTCTAACGACTTCTACCACGGCTTTTGTGCTAATATAAAATGTTATTTATATACTTAGAAAGCTTTTTAAGTTACTTGCGTCATTTAGTTAATAACATTAGCTGCGTAGCTGTTTATATAACTCCTTAATATCAAAAGTACTGGCGTACATGAGTTTTTGCATTACTTCAAGCATAAAGCATTCGCTCATCATCAAAGTTTCACAGGCTTTTGTTAAATTACTTTATTAACTTGAATTTTTCAAATGTAGCCCCATTTTCATCGGATAATGACATTATATAATACCGTTGACTAACAAAGCAGTGTTGAATGAGTTTTAACAAACTCATTATGAGTTGTATTGTTTAATTTTATTTAAAATACTCTTACCGTCTATCACATGTCCATTGCTAAACATAGCACTACCCACAGATCGCCTCATAGGAAGGATATTTACTATAATGCCTAGCTTGGCGGACGGCTTGGCAACCAAAGTTTATTAAATTTAATCGTTATTAAGAGTACATCATCATCATCATCATAATTACAGCCTTTCACAAGTCCACTGCTGAACATAGGCCTCCCCCAAGGAATGCCACAAAGCACGGACCTGAGCCACCTGCATCCATCGACTTTCTGCATGTCTTACCAGGTCGTCACTCCATCTCGTGGGGGTCGCCCTACACTTCGCCTACCGGTACGAGGCTGCCACTCAAGAACCTTTCTTCCCCATCGGTTGTCGGTTCTTCGAGCTATATGACCGGCCCACTGCCACTTCAGCTTACTAATCCGTTGGGCTATGTCGGTTACTCTGGTTCTACTGCCCATCTCTTTGTTTATTTTCCTATGTTACGTCTTACGGACGCCCACGGGACAATATGAGGTAGTGAATATTCTTACACCTACTATTCCTACACGGTCAATTAATATGTAGCCGGTGGAAGGAAAAGGGGAGATCTCCCACTGGGCAAGGTGTTCTGCCCGGAGAGCGGCCAACGCTCCGAGTGGTAGTTCGGAGCTATTCTATATATATACTGCTTTAACTTCGACGACAGCGCCACCACAAATAATTCAGTAATACTCCTTAAATACATTTAAGGAGTGTTACTGGATTATTTATATAATCACTTTTTATACGTGGTAGTGCCATGCTGCAGCTATATTAATAGTATAGTTGTAGCACGAATGGGTCGGCTTGAACGGGGAAGGATGACGTTACCACAGAATACCAGCGTAAAATAGCAGCTTAATGCTGCAGTGTTTCGTATGGTAGGTATAGAGAACCGGAGACCCTTTTTACTGGAAAAGAGGCATTCCATCTTAGTCCTCACGGTTGATAACGCATCTACATCTTGGTTCGCGTGCGAGAATGGAAGTAAATATCTATGGGACACAGCGGCCACTTACCATCAAGTGGACTGTGTGCTCGTTTGTCACCCTTATTCTATAAAAATATCCATGGTAATTCAGGGTCTAAGCACTCGCCGTAAATTGCACGGTATTCGAGCAACCCGACTTCAATCCTACAGACTGCAATGTAACTGCCAGTTGCAGTTTTACGTGCTGATATACGAGATCCATATGCTCGGCGTTGAAGGGAAACATCGCGAGGAATACGCATTATTATACGCCTTATCTTATAAATAAAAAGAAGCCTGTGCCCAGCTGTGGGTCATATATAAGCTGAAACTTTGAAGCACATCTAAAATTTGCTCCCTGTATTAGTTGATTGGCCAAGCATTTACGTAGTATAATCTAAAAATTAAACGATTGATAAAAAGTAAAAGCCGACTGCAAATAGCTAAAAACAAAAAATATATAAATACATAACATACACTCACGCCTTTACCATTACCCATAGGGGTAGGCAGAGACTACGGATTTCCATTTGGCACGATCCTGACACATCTCTCTCGCCTCTTTTATATCCATATATCTACGCATATACGCTCGTCGGTTAAGGGTACTCTTAATCTGGGCCATTTTTAACATAATGCCAATTCGGTCGATAAACTTTCGTCTAGGGCTCCCCTTTCCGACATAGATTTTCTTTGTCACTCTTTCCTCGTTCATTGTTTCTACATGACCTTTCGAGAAATGACGGTATAACTATGTTTTTTCTTTTTTTAAATAGATTAATGGTGACAAATGAGCACACAGTTCACTTGATTGTAAGTGGGTGCTAAGGCCTATAGACAACTACATATATCTAATGATTTCTTATATTGACGCAAACACTACACATTTAAATAAAACTAGTTTTATGGATTTTATCGCGTATATTAACTTATTTCATATTCCCGACGATCCGAGTACTTTACAGCACCCATGGTCACGGAGTTCTTTTAAAAAAAAACCAAAAAAATAACAACAACACACAACGAAAATTAATAATTTTTAATCTGGAGGTAGCCGTGGTTAACTATGACATTGGGATGTTAAACAGCTCAGTCCCCCCGTGACCAAGGGTGCTGTAAAGTACTCGAAAAATAAGTTAATATACGCGATAACATCCGTAAAACTAGTTTTATTTACATAAAAAAAAAACGTGAACTACATCTATCTTTAATTAAGAATCAAATCAGAAAGAAAAGGACACCCCTTAACAATAAAACGATTTCCACATAGTAATTTCTTTAGACACATAGACTTTAGAAGAAAAAAAACCCTAATAGTAGTGACCGCGTAAGAGAATCCACTAGGCCATATCTTCCCGTGGGAGTTGTAAGAGATTGCAGAGGAAAATCATAGAGGAGATTGGAAGCAGCATTCTCCTAATAACAACTGGAAATAATGAAAACTACGATTACCAACCTGCCCTTAAAGCGTGTTGACACGTACGCAAATATTACCATAGCGTGTCTCGATTCATTGTATACCGATTATTTCATATAATTTTTCATTTCAATTTAAAATGCTGCTATTTCAGTTGAAGTTCAGAGAATTATTAATTCAGAATCAGGTAAGGAGGTGGGTACTCATTTGGGTACTCCCCTTCTTATGGCAACTATGACAAGCAGTTATTTGCCATACGGCAACCATATAAACAATGAATGGGGGAGGCCTAAGTTCAACAGTGAACTTTTGATGGGCTTGAAAGAATGAATTAGTGAATAAAACTTTCTAGAATTTACGGAGTGTTAATATTATATTAAATTTAGCTCGTACCGTTACTTTTAAAATATAGGAGTGATAAAGCCATTTCACACATACGGCCAATCCACAAATAACTCTGTTGTTGAAGCACAAAGCGAAGCGGCGCCTTATTTTATGTATTTGGGTATCCGAACCTGAAATCTTCTGCCGCATCGAAAGAAAAGTCGTTAACGATAAATCTAGATAATGCAAATGATTCCGTTAGGGTGCACACCCTTTCACGTTCATCGTTTACGTAGATAGTACATTTTTATTGTGTCACTGTAGTTTTTGTCGTTGTTTTTTTTTTAATTGTATTTTTTAAGTAAAACATAGAAATTCTTTCAGAATCTATTCTAAAAATGTCTTTATTTCGAACCAGTAGTAAAGCTTTAATAACTTTCAGTAAGTATTATTGTAATCTATATTGAATAAAAATTAGAATCATTTCTATTCTATTCTATTCTATTCATCAGGTGTACTGAGTGCTCGTTTGTCACGCTTATTTTATAAAAACACAAGCTGTTTCCCGCGACTTCGCCCGCGTGTTATTTGCGGCTATAATTTTTTTGCGCGGAACCCTAATTCTTTTTCTTAAATAAAAGTAGCCCAAGTTACTCCTTGTGATATCAGTTATCTGACAGTGAAAATCTCGTCAAAATCGGTCCAGCCGCTTCTGAGATTAGCCGGAACAAACAGACACACAGACAGACTGACACACAGAGGGACAGACAGACAGACAAAAACTTTAAAAATTGTATTTTTGTTATTAGTACCGTATATATTTTTATATGCATTTAGTAAAAACCTATAATTTTGACTTTTTTTTTCTTATTTTTAATTTTTCTTATTTAAATAAAAAAAACCCCACACTAGGATTTTCTCCTGTGTCGTGGAGGCAGTTTACAAACATAAATTGCACAAGGACAAACATCCAGACCCGGAACAATTATTTGTAGGCCATACAAATACTTGTTCCGTGCGGGATTCGAACCCGCGGCCCCCAGCGCAACAACTGATTGCTAAGCCACTATGCCACGGAGCCGTCAATCATTATGAACAGACACTTCAATTTTATTTATTTGTATAGATATTTGTATAGATTACTAGCCGCGGTAACTCACTAAAACCCTCCTACTCGTAGCAATGATAGTAGGACTGTGCTCAGCGGTGAGATATTTAAAGGCTGTAACTTTACTTTCTTACTTTAAATTTTACATTAACTTAGATAACTAGCTGCTGCGCCGCGGACCGAGGGTTTGATTATCATACAAAAGAATATAACATATTCATATAACTTAAAAATATATTTTTCAGGTGAGTATATATGTGAAAGTGTAGTGTATGCTTCCACGATTGTGTTGATGTATTGTTTTATACGTGGTAGAGTCATGCTGCAGCTATATTAGTAGTATAGTTGTAGCACGAATGGGTCGGCTCGACCGGGGAAGGACCACGCTCTCACAGAAAACCAGCGTAAAATAGCAGCTTAACGCTGCTGTGTTTCGTATTGTGAGTGTAGAGAACCGGAGACACTTTTTACTGGTAAAGAGGCATTCCATATTAGTCCTCACGGGTGACAACGCATCTGCATTTTGATTCCCAAACAAGGATACATGTATATGTATATGGGCCTCAGCAACCACTTAACATATCCATATCCTATAAAAAGGAAAACGATAGGCGGCAGTACTTCTTTTCAGTTCAGGCGTGAGTCTGAGTAGGTACCACTCTCTAACTTATTTCTGCCGCTAGGTACGCCAAGTAACAGTGCGAGCACTTCTGTTTACCGGTTTGAATAGAAAGAGAGCCGGTGTAAAGAGCCAGCCTTCTGACTTGTAATTACAGGCTAAGGCATGCCGTCTTAGTCCTCTTAGGTGAAAATACATCTATAGGCTTTTTTGTATAAAATTGGCTGCAGGTGTCCATGAACTGCAGTAGCCACTTACCACCAGGTGGACTGTAATATCATTTTCTACCAACTTCCAAAAGGAGGAGGTACTCAATTCGACTGTATGTTTTTTATGTGTGTTACCTCATAACTTTTTTCTGCGTGAACCGATTTCGATGATTCTTTTCTTTTTCTTGTCCCATATAAATTTGATCAAGGTCGCAACAACAGTTTTTGAGTTATTCTTAATAATTTATATTGAAGTCGGTTGTACTAAATTTTTAATTTTAATTTATAGCCTAATTTTGAAGTGAAAACATCTTTAGGCACATTGAGCACTTTTGGGATTAGGGAAAAAACAATTGAACTCGCGTGACCTTGATATGTTTCTGAAGCAAAGAAGTTTTCACTTCTGACGTACAGTCCTATGACTGACAGTTTTTTTAAAGTTGGCTACTGGATTCCATTGGCTGCAGTAGTCACCAACAGGTGCACTGTAAGTCCGTTTATCAGGCCATTTATAAAAAAATTATAATGGGGAGGGGGGGGGGGCACACTTCGCTTGCACGTACGAGGCTGCCACTCGAGAACCTTTCTGTAATATCGACTGTCGGTTCTTTTGTATCATTTTTTTTGTCATTCGTAAATATATTTTAAAAATTTGGTCTCGTTACAGCGGCTGAAACTGACCACAAAATGAAACAGTCTTTGCCTTTTTGCCGAGCTGTCACCTTGCTTGAAATTACATAGAACAATATAAAAAATTAAAACCTTTTATACTGATTGCCTTAAACACGGACTTCTAAAATACCATAAATATTTATCAAAAACGTAATATAAGTCTAAAGTTGAAATATTCTTTTATTAAATTTTTGGCATGGTGTTTATTAAAATGGAATAGAATATAATACCACGATACAAAGGAATATCCTAGCGAAACCTTTTGAAAAAAAAATACTTTAAAGAAGAAATCAATATCATAATAATTGAACGTGACGAACAGGTGCTACGTATATTATATATATATACTATGGCAATATCCCTCTTATATGGCAATTTATAAAGGTGGCATATATTCAGCCGTAGCGGAATGAATAAAGAAAATTTTTGAGTTGCGAACTTCTGTTCCTTATTGCGTGAATTCAAAAAGAGGAGTGTATAGCGAGTTCAAGGTTAATTTAGAACGTGGATAGCTACTGGTATGTGGCCTTGTCGACCGATGATATAAGGCTGACCACATACAAACATTTTACGTGTTTTATTATTTTTGTTAACTTTTTTAACACTTAAAATATCTTCACCTTAAAATTTAATTAGATGCCGATCGCAGTAGAATCAAATAATTAGATGATCACTGATGATTCGACGACTTCGTGGTGCAGTGGCTTAACAATGAGTTATTTTTATAGAATAGGGTGACAAACGAGCACACAGTCCACCTGATGGTAAGATGCTGTGGCCCATAGACATATACATTTATCCTCAATTAAGAATCAAAATGCAGATGCGTTGTCACCCCTGAAGATTAAGATGGAATGCCTCGTTTCCCGTAAAAAGGGTCTCCGTTTCTCTACATTCACCATACGAAACACAGCAGCACTAATCTGCTATTTTACGCCGGTATTCTGTGAAAGCGTGTTCCTACCTCGGTCGAGCCTACCCATTCGTGCTACAACCACTGCAGCGTGGCTCTACCACGTAAAAAAGGCGCTAAGGCCCGCGGGTTCGGATCCTGCACGGAATAAGTAATTGTATGGCCTACATGTAATTGCTCCGGTATGAATGTTTGTACCTGTGTAGTTTAAGTATATAAACTGCTTTTTCAATACCGGAGAAAATTCAAAAATTCAAATGTGGGACATTTTATTTAAGTCCATCTGGGGTGGCGCAATAAAATCCTCCAGTTCATTTCGTCCCTTGGATATCGTAAGAGGCAACTATGGAATATGATGAAAACATCTTATGGCTTTCGATAGATGTATACAGATGATAATAATTACGTTCCACTGTCTGAATTTCGGCTTCGGTGACATGTTTACCGGAGACTAACCATCTAATTCATTCCATCTTAGTCCTCAGGAGTGACAACGTATCTGCATTTTGATGCTTAATCGAGGATAAATGTATGTCTATGGGCCACGTCATCCACTTACCATCAGGTGAACAAAACAAACGAGCAGACATAGTTTGTTACCATTATTTTATAAAAAAGATCATAATGTTTATTTGGGAATATATAAGGCTAAATTTGCAGGCCTATGTTCGGCAGTGGACTTATTTATAGACTGTAACGAATAATGAATGAATTGAAACGTATCATAGAAGAAATAAAAAGTGAATTTGCAGTAAAATTCACATTTCATTTCTGTATATAAATCATGTCGGCCGATTTTCATTTCTTTTTGTTATTACTTTTGCCTTCCGAAAATATTATAAGCAATAAAAAAAATATACTGTGTATTTATTTACCTATTTGATTTTGATTTTTTTTTTTAAAAAACGTTACCCCCACACTAGGATTTTCTCCTGTATCGTGGAGGCAGTTTACAAACACAAATTTCACAAGGACAAACATCCAGACCCGGAACAATCATTTGTAGGCCATACAAATACTTGTTCCGTGCGGTTCATAAACCTATGTTTATGAACCGCACTTCAGGAAAGCATTGGACCCTCTCTAACCTCATTATTCTAAAAAGTTAAGGGTAGATTCGTGTAACACTTAAAATTTGCGTATATAATAAACATTCAGGCATTAAAACATAATACTTCGTATGAGTTTTCTTTGGTTTTTTCACTTGTTCTCACGTTCTTTTGTTCACATGTAATCTATTTTGAATAAAAACTTACTCTGTTCTATTCTAATAAGGGTCATAAACGAGCATATGGTCCACCTGATGGTAAGCCCATAGACAACTACATTTATCATCGATTAAAAATCAAAATGCTGATGTGTTACCTACCGACTTCAAAAAGGAAACGGTACTCAATTCGACTGTATTCTTTTTTATGTGTGTTACCTCATAACTTTTTACTGGGTGAACTGATTTTCATGATTCTTTTTTTATTTGAAAGCTGTTACTTTACATGTGGTTCCATATAAATTTAATTAAGGTCTGGCGAATAGTTTTTGAGTTATTCTTAATAATTTATATTTAAGTCGGTTGTACAAAATTTTTAATTTTTAATTATTATGTAACTAAGTTTTACGGATGACACCTATGATCGCAGAGGAGACTGAGGTGTTTGACGTTCGAAATTAGGTTAGTGTTCGCGTAAACGTAAGAAATTATTATGCAGATGCTTTGTCATCACTGCTAAAATGGATTTGTTAACAGTAAAAAATGTCTCCGGTTCTCTACAATACCGTACGGAACACAGCAGCATTATTGTGCTGTTTCGCGCTGGTATTCTGTGTGAGCGTGGTCCTTCCTACGCCGCTCGAACCGACCCAATCGAGTTGCTTCTATGTATAGCTAGCAATGCTACAGCGTGACTCTACCTAATGAGCGTGAAAGATATATTTTATTACATATAAGCTGACGTCACATTACATCATTAATGAAACGGGGTTATTAAGGAAATGTTTCATTATTTTGTGTGTACATTGTAAATTACTGCTGTGAAACAAAAAAAAAACGAAGTAAACCAAACTATAAGTTAACACAAAACCACCTTCCTGTGTCGCTTCCGGAGTCTCATTCCTTTTCAATTTAAGAATCAACATTCTTTGTTCCAACGGAAAATCTTTGTTTGCGAAACGAGCAACAAAATACGAACAAAAGACCCCTTAAAAAGTATAATAACCAGGTCGCCAGAGTTCACTCTGAATTGGTGGGCTTGACCCGACCTTGGTAACCGAAATAAAACGCGTGTTCGCCGTAATTGTTTTTTCACTGAAACCGATTTTGATGGAGGGTTTCTTGTTTTTATTGTTTTGAAGGAACTTTCGCGTTTTCATTAAATAACTTTGAAAGCCTTACCATATTCTTTAGGAAACTGTAAACGTCATCATCAAGTTTAAGAACTAAATTAAGCGTTAATTTTTTTTCTTACAGGATACATTAAATAAGTTTTAGTCGTAAATGTGTTAGAAAACCGAGTGAAAAAAAAATACATTAAATAATAATAGTAAAGCAAAGTAAAGATGGAAATAAAGTGGGTTTATGTTTGAATAAATTTCCATAATGTCTCACGTGTTTTGATTATTTATTATAAAAGTAAGAAAATGAAACATATACTGAATAAAACTATTTTTACGACGGTCACTGGGAGACTTTTATTTTATGTGTTGCGTTCGCGTAAATATACTCGTAAGAAATTATTATAAAACTTGTACGAAAGATACTTGTGCCTTAAATGTACAGAATAAAAATATCATGTTATATCTTAAAATATTACGCCGTTGGGATAGGTAAAAAGAAGTGAATATAATTATGTCGGCCAGTCTCAACGGAGACTAGCCATCGGCGTAGGACACGATTATAGTTATATTTAATTTAATTATATTTAATCTCATCCGCCAAATTTCACGAACGCACATCGCGGCAGAACTCCCGATACCATCCACACCATCTGGATGATTGGCGGTCCACCACTGTGCGATTTAGAAGATGTTTTCTTCCTCGCACGACTTCCTTTTGGAATCGATTACCATCAGTGATTTTTCCGGACCGATACGACTTAGGGACCTTCAAGAAAAGAGCGTACTCCTTTTTAAAAGGCCGGCAACGCATCTGCAATTCCCTCCCTGGTGTTGCAGTTGTTTATGGGCGGCAGTAGTCACTTACCATCAGGTGAGCCGCATGCTCGTTTACCCCCTCTCCTATAAAAAAAAGTGTATGCACAAACCCAGGTGCACTCTCTATTCCCTCTCTCATAGTCCGATGGGACGGTAAACTGACACGACCGGAGAGAGATCAAGCGCAGGACCAACGGCTCTACGTGCTTTCCGAGGTACGGGGGTGAGACACCACCAACTTCCTGACTCCGGGCAGCTACTGAGAATTCCTTGATGGAAAAACTCAATAACTGATTTTTTTTCTGGCCCGACCCGAGATTCGAACCCGGTACCTCATGATCAGCAGTCGCACTACTACAACTACTAGTCCAACGAGGTAATCAAAAGTGAATATAAATATATATTCCCAAACGCGATGTTATATTACTATAATGACCATATTTGTTTCACGTGTGGTTTACAAGTGGTAGAGCCATGCTGCAGCTATATTATGATACTTTCATAGCGTACTGCCTTATGCAGTTTTGCTATGGGGTAATGCGACTGATATTGAAGCTTTAATTGTTTTGCAAAAGAGAGCCGTACGGGCGATTTATAACCTAAATTGTAAAGAGTCCCTCAGAGAAAAATTTAAAGAAATAACCATATTAACTTTGGCATTGCAATATATATATGAAAATGTAAGGTATGTACATAAAAACATAAATAGCTTTAATAAGAATAAGGATGTACACACCTAAAACACTAGGAACAAAAGTAAGCTTGTAATACCAGTTATTAGACTCTACAGAATCAGTAATTCATTTATAGGGCAAAGTATACGTTTCATAACAAAATCCCAGAACATGTTCAAAGTTTAAAAGTTTTATTAAAGAAACACTGTACAAAAAGGGTTATTATAATATTAAGGAATACATGAATGAAAATAACCCCTGTGAATAAGGGAATCGCCACCATGCTGGTTCTATGGAAATTTATTTAAAAATTGTATAAACAAAATTATTGTTAAGTGACATATGTTTTAAAAAAAGTCCCGCTGGGTTTCTTGCTGGTTCTTATAATAAATAATGAGCGTAAAAGATATATTTTATTACATATAAGCTGACGTCACATTACATCATTAATGAAACGGGGTTATTAAGGAAATGTTTCATTAATTTGTGTGTACATTGTAAATTACAGCTGTGTAACAAAAAAAAAACAAAGTAAAACAAACTATAAGTTAACATACAACCACCTTCCCGTGTCGCTTCCGGAGTCTCATTCCTTTTCAATTTTAGAATCAACATTCTTTGTTCCAACTGAAAATCTTTGTTTGGGCCAGCGCAAAGCGAGAACGGGGCGGGCGCGTGGCGTGTGTGAGGCGTGTGCGAGGCGTGTGCGGTTGAACGTCGATAAATGCAATTTCAGATTTATTGATGTGTAATAAGACTCAAATTATATGCAACAAATTTTAAAGCGAGTCAGACGCGGGTGCTGACGCGCGTGACTTTGACAGAGCCGACGCCTGCGTATGGCTACTCCCTTCCGATTCTCCGGTGGCCCGTTTTGCTGTATGTTTTGCTTAGATAGATATAAGATATATTGTAATACCTAAGTAAGGCAATACGTATTGGTTGATATCTATGATACTCTGAAATGAATATATCCTACAACAAAGAATCATAGTAGATATATATGTTTTATTCAATAAGATTATAGTATCATAATACTTGTATGTTACGTTATTTTTATATCTGTGATAGATATTGTATCTATATATGATTTGTATCGTCTACTGCTAGCAAGGGAGTGTCCACTATGTATTTTTTTTAATTTCTCACTCATGCAGGTGTCTTCAAGAAGTTTCTCTTTACTGTTAAGCACGAGGTATAACTATTACTATTCAACACTACTTTAAAATAAATAAATAAAAAATTTAAACTGAAGTATATAATTATAGATTTATAAACAGTTTTCTCACGTTACAAATGAAATTAATACTTCATTTTTTAAATTAAATTCTATAATTATATGTAATGGAGCCTGGAGAGCCGTTTTAATTAAAGAAAAGGTGAAAAAGCCTCACGATGGGACAGAAAACACAATTTGCATACAAATAAGGTAATGACAAAGCTGTACAACACAGCTATAAATTTTTGTTCCAATAAATACTAACAATTATTTTAAAGTCGTACTAAGGACGCTATTATGTGTTCAATAGGTCTTTAGAGACTTATTATTTTTGTTTAATATATTGTCTGCAATTCAAAAGTATAATATATATAGTATATTAAAATTACAAAATATTAATTTGGTGCTTCCATATTTATACGTGGTAGAGCCATGCTGCAGCTATATTAAATAGTTGTAGTACGAATGAGTCGGCTCGACCGGGGAAGGACCACGCTCTCACAGAATACCAGCGTAAAATAGCAGCTTAACGCTGCTATGTTTCGTATGGTGAGTGTAGAGAACCGGAGACCCTTTTTACTGGGCAAGAGGCATTCCATCTTAGCCCTCACGGGTAACAACGCATCTGCATTTTGATTCTTTATTGAGGATAGATGTAGGTGTCTATGGGTCACAGCAACCACTTACCATCAGGTGGACTGTGTGCTCGTTTGTCACCATATCCTATAAAAAATACTTTATCGCACTTGCATAGTGTGTGAGACGAATGAAAACAGTACTTACCAAACTATTTAGTAATCTGTGACAGTATTTAGTGATAAAACTTCGAAAGTGTTTACAGAAAAACAGGACAGTGTTATGATACTGCTTGTGGGAATTTTTTTTTTAAATTATATTAAATTATATCTATATACTCGTAATTATATAACAAGGAATGATTTTCTGTTCGTCCCGTATGCAATCATAAATCATTCACTGATTACGATAAAACTTCGGCAAGTTACTTTGTGCGTGCTTGCGAATGCACTTGACAAACAAAGGCAAAAGGACAGATATATATTCAAAATGATATTTCAAATTCTTACGTCTCAGCAGTACAAATATTTTAATTCATTTAAATGTATAAGGGGTCCCTATATTCAGTAGTTGACTTAATAGGCTCTGGAGGAGGTACATAACTCATTCATCTAGAGTTAAAAAGCTCGAAATAACAAATACACAAACTTCACCAACAGCAAACTTCCACTTTGTAATAATATAGATACATCGAAGGTTAATTGTATATAATAATATCAAAAATTATATTTCTAACATCAAAAACGTCAGTAGCCTAATGGCAGGGCGCGGACCGCGAACTGGAAAGGTCGTGGGTTCGAATCCGCCATTCGACCACTGACGAGAACCACTTCTAACACAAGCATTTTATGCTTACCAAAAGTGGTTAAAGGGAATATTAGTAATGTTTAATAACATTACTAGTATTAAAAAAAAAACTTAAACTTTAATAATAATAGCAGGTTAATTAGCAAAATAACTTCAACCATTAAACTGCCCTATTAATTAACATATTCGGGCACACATTTTAACGAAATTCGCGTTTTAGTTTGCAAAAAGCCAAAGCTATTTCCTTGCCGGTAACAATAAGTTATATCACACGGGCTTTAAATCCCCGGGACGTGTGAGGGTTATATTTTTCGTAAGCGGTTGCGTGACGGTTCAAATTAGTGAATTAGAAGCACGAAATGAATATTATTCGTTTGCTGTAACTGCACGTCGGCCTAAACAAGCAATTGAAAAAAGGTTCGACCTATTTAAAGAAGTGAGCTTTAGAAGTACGGGGAAAAGCGATCGACTTAAAATTTTGTAGAATACGTACAAACGTAGTTTTTTTTCGAGTTTCGCTTGGTGAGTGCAGGTGGCCGGAGGCCCTTTTTACTGGAAATGAGGCATTCCATCTTAGTCCTCACGGGTGACAACGCATCTACATTTTGATTTGTAATAGAGGATAGATGTAGATGTCTATGGGCCGCAGCAACCACTTACTATCAAGTGGACTGTGTGCTCGTTTGTCACCCTTATCCTATTAAAAAAAAACCTATTAATAATGTCTTCCAGACCGTATTTCGGCCATGGCAGCCAGTGCCAACGTAGGCTAATCATCTGGATAAGATTTTATCGGACGGGTGTGTGTGCGAGCAATGTACACTCTCTATAGTCTTACGGAATGGTAATCCAACACGACCGAATAGATATCCGGCGTTGGACCGATGGTTTTACGTACTTTTAACTGGTGATACACCGCTAAATTCCCACTTTTCTTGACAGAAGAACCGGGATTAGAACAAGGGACCACACGGTCAGCAGTCGCGCTAACTACCACCAGGCCACAAGACAGACAACATGTATTTACCAAAACGTGGACTGTGTGTTCCTTTGACACTCCTACTCATTCAAAAACAAAACAGTTAAAAATACGGTGTTTTTATCGTCCCAAGTAATCGCTCACACCTCACGTGGCGCTTTAAGCTATTACAGCGTTGTAAAAACCGCAACAGTTCAGCGCGAACCTTTACAACTTCCAGAACACATTTAGTATTTGGCAAACACTTTGTTCGTGTGCCGCTCTTTGCCAGAAATGTCACGTCATATTCATTCGTATCCTAACTCTTGTGTGTTCACCTAGATACATAAATTGGCCAACGTTTTGATATTTCTATTTCGTATAATGTCTTTTGTATTCATAAATTCTTATCTATAGAAAAAAAATCCAGTTTTTCATAACAATAACAAACTTTTTTTTGTCCTTAATTCGCACCAGCTAACATTTTTCTTTTATTCCATTTTCGTAGGGACTGATAGAAAATTTGTTGTCTAGTAGAAATCTTATAAGGCGTTCATTCAGTCCTTTCTAACTCTTGTTGAAGGTGTGTGCAATCAAAGATAAATAAAAAACTAAAATCATTGTACTAGACATGACCTTATCTACCAGAATTGATTTTTTGTGTTGGTAACACGCACTTACCTATGTACTTCTGGCCCTAAACAGCAAGTGAAGTATTCTGTTTTAGTCACCAGAATTTTAATTACAGAAGTCCATGTGTTGCACTAGCCAATTAATATGAGGTTCTTTAAGAATATTAGATGGTTTTTAGCTTTAATCTTATACAAGGATATGTAAATGCACATGACAGGAATAAGAACAAGCATAATTAATTATATAGGTGCAGGTGGCGAAGGAATGAACGAAGTGACTGGCACAAAGTTTGGTCTCAACTAAGAGAGATATACAGCAACGTTCTGATGATTACGTGTTATATACGTAGTAAAGCCATGCTACAGTAATATTACTAACAAGCGAGTTCACAATTCATCCGTTAATAATTAGATAGAGTACTGGCAACATCTAACCTTGATTATGAAACAAAATAGACAAAGTTATGTAGATGTGTTGTCACACCTGAGGATACATGGAATGCGTGGCCATGCTGCAGCTGTGTTATGGTTGTAGCACAAATGAGTTGGCTAAAGTAGAATGCCTCGTTTCCAGAAAAAGAGTCTCCGGTTTTCTACACACACCATACTAAACACAGCAGAATTAAGAATTTTTTTTTTAAGATAAGGGTTACAAATGTGCACACACTCCACCTGATGGTAAGTGGTTGCTGTGGCCCATAGACATCTACATTTACCCTCAACTACGAATCAACATGCAGATGCGTTGTCACCCGTGAGTACTAAGATGGAATGCCACGTTTCCAGTAAATAGGGTGATTTCCTGTTCTCTACACTCACCATACGAAACACAGCAGCATTGAAATGCTATTTTACGCTGGTATTCTGTGGGAGTGTGGCCCCTCCCCGGTCGAGCTGATCCATTCGTGCTACAACCATACTAATAATATAGCTGCAGCATGACTTTACCACGCATAAATATTTTATGCTGGTATTCTGTAAGAGTTGCCCAGTCAAGCATTCGTGCTACAAATATAGCTGCAGCATGGCTCTACTGCATATAAAATACAAAATATATTGACGTCTAGATTCCAAGATGTCTTTTTTGCTTTTCTATAGTCATCTGTTTCGACTCTCACGGAATAGGGTGATGGATTCTACACCACCATCAAACGGTTCGGATCATCAAACTAAGAAAATTAAGTAAGGCGAACGTTTAGCGCCTAAGTTAATCATCATCATCATCATCATTACAGCCCTTCACAAGTCCACTGCTGAACATAGGCCTCCCCCAAAGAATGCCACAAAGCACGGTCCTGAGCCACCTGCATCCATCGACTTCCTGCATATCTTACCAGGTCGTCACTCCATCTAGTGGGGGGACGCCCTACACTTCGCCTGCCGGTACGAGGCTGCCACTCGAGAACCTTTCTTCCCCATCGGTTGTCGGTTCTTCGAGCTATATGGCCGGCCCATTGCCACTTCAGCTTACTAATCCGTTGGGCTATGTCGGTCACTCTAGTTCTACTGCGGATATCCTCATTTCTGAGTTTATCACGCAGGGAAACTCCGAGCATAGCCCTCTCCATAGCTCGCTGAGCGACCTTGAGCTTCCTCATCCGGCCAGCAGTGAAGGACCACGTCTCAGTTCCGTATGTCATCACTGGCAACACGCACTGGGTGTACAGTCTCGTTTTCAAGTTTTGAGGTATACCTGACGAGAAGATGTGTCGTAGCTTCCCGAACGCTGCCCAGCCGAGTTGAATCCGTCGATTGACCTCTCGGTCGAAGTTGGACTTACCTAGTCGGACTATTTGTCCCAGGTAAACATACTCGTCAACAACTTCGAGCTTAGTGTTCCCAACAACTACCGGCATAGGTGTGACATGGACATTAAACATGATCTTTGTTTTGTCCATGTTCATCTTAAGACCTATCCGTTGGGAAACACTATTGAGGTCATTGAGCATAGTGCTTAGGTCCTCCAGCGATTCTGCTATAAGGACTATATCGTCGGCAAATCGAAGGTGAGTGATGTACTCGCCATTGATGTTTATACCGTATCCTTTCCAATTCCAATGCAGCGGTAAAGAGTTTCGGGGATATGACGTCACCCTGTCTTACACCTCTCTGCAGTTGAGGATCAAGATAGGTTTCGTACTCTGGTTCTGTACTCGGATAGCCATCGTAGCCCTACTGTACAAGCACTTCAACACTTCGATATACCGACAGTCAACTTGGCATCGCTGAAGGGACTGCAGCACCGCCCAAATTTCGACGGAATCAAAGGCTTTCTCATAGTCCACATACGCCAGACATAGTGGCAAATTGTACTCCTCGGACTTCTGTACAATTTGCCGAAGGGTATGTATGTGGTCTATGGTGCTAAAGCCTTTTCGGAAACCGGCTTGTTCGGGAGGCTGGAAGTCGTCAACTCTGCGCGCGAGACGATTCGTAATGACTCTCGAAAACAGCACGTAGACGCGGCTCAGAAGGGATATCGGTCTGTAGTTCTTCAAGAGAGCGTTGTTAATAATTATTAATTGTTTATTATTAAGTTAATCACGTCTTAATATTTGTATGTTGCTCAAACATTTGTCTTAGCCATACAAACTCAGCACTCATTAATTAGATACCAAATACGCTGAATTCTAACAATAAGATCGTCTAATTAGACGTTATTGTTAATATTTGGATCTTCAGCACCGTACACTTAGTGTAAGTCTTACAATTAAGGCCTTGTAATGTCGTACTTAACATCGACATGACAATCCGCTAATGAATCAACTAATGAACGTTAACCGTAATGAACACAATGGTAATTCGATTTATGGGTAATTTGAAAAACATGGCTCAGTCTATGCTAGCTTTGAATAACTTAGTACTTGATTTAAGTTCTATCAGCGTTGTCGGTACTACTGGAATTTTTAAATGCAATTTCAAACGCTAATTTGCCACGTGTTGGCCAGTTAAACATAAGTAAGTCCGAATAATTTTTTATGGGCTATGTGAAATTCAAAAATATAGCGGACTAAACAGTTACGTAATAGATTTTTTTACCGATTTTATTTGTAACATTTAATAAAAAGTAAAAGCCAACTTCAGAGAAATAAAAAGATTAAATTTTTTTTCTACCGACTTCAAAAAGGAGGAGGTACTCAATTTGACTGTATGTTTTTTTGGAACGAAGTTTCTTATCGATCGGTACGAATTTGGCGGATGGGGGCTAGGCGAGAATTCTGACGTAGTGTAGATAGCCTTGGCAGCTACAAGGAAGCGAGATGGATTAATCCATTTACCTTGAACTTTTTCTTATCTTGCCATGAAAGAAATATTACTTAATTTTAAGTCACGCTTCATTTTAATCATCATCATTACATCCCTTCACAAGTCCACTGCTGATCATAGGCCTTCCCCAATGAATGTCACAAAGCACGGTCCTGAGCCACCTGCATCCATCGACTTTCTGCATGTCTTACCCAGTCGTCACTTCATCTAGTAGGGGGACGCCCTACACTTCGTACGCCGTCCACTCGAGAACGTTTTTTTCCCCATCGGTTGTCGGTTCTTCGAGCTATATGGCTGGCCCACTGCAACTTCAGATTACTAATCCGTTGGACTATGTCGGTCACTCTGGTTCTACTGCGGATATCCTCATTTCTAAGTTTATCACGCAGAGAAACTCCGAGCATAGCCCTCCCATAGCTCGCTGAGCGACCTTGTGCTTCCTCATCCGGCCAGCAGTGAAGGACCATGTCTCAGTTCCATAGGTCATCACTGGCAACACGCAGTGGTTGTACAGTCTCGTATTCAAGTTTTGAGGTATACCTGACGTATGTGCCGTAATTTCCCGAACGCTGCCCAGCCGAGATGAATCCGTCGATTGACCTCTCGGTCGAAGTTGGACTTCCCTAGACGGATTATTTGTCCCAGGTAAACATACTCTTCAACAATTTCAAGCTTAGTGCTCCCAACAACTACCGGCATAGGTGTGACATGGACGTTATACATGATCTTTGTTTTGTCCATATTAATCTTAAGACCTATCCGTTGGGAGGCACTTTTGAGGTCAATGAGCATAGTGCTTAGGTCCTCCAGCGATTCTGTCATAAGGAATACATCGTCGGCAAAACGAAGGTGTGTGATGTACTCGCCATTGATGTTAATACCGTATCGTTTCCAGTCCAGAAGCTTGAAAACGTTTTCCAATGCGGCGGTGAAGAGTTTCGGGGATATAACGTCACCCTGTCTTACACCTCTCTGCAGTTGGATAGGCTTCGTACTCTGGTTCTATACTCGGATAGCCATCGTATATATGTACAAATACTTCAGCACTTCGATATACCGACAGTCCACTAGGTACCGCTGGAGGGACTGCAGCACCGCCCAAATTTCGACGGAATCAAAGGCTTTCTCATAGTCGTTGTCGCCTTTCTTGAAGAACAAGGCCACCGCACTTCTGCACCACGCCTCCGGTGTAGTGATATCATGGAGGACGGAGTTAAAGAGCTTCGAAAGGACTTCAAGTACCGGTTTTCCACCCACTTTCAGAAGCTCAGCTGTAATTCTGTCCTCGCCAAGCGAGGCCTTGCCGTTTTTAAGGTGCTGGAGAGCCATTCTAATCTCACTCAGACTGACGTCCGGAATATTATCGGAATAGTGTCAGATAAGACTTGCTCTTGGATTGTTACTCACACTTGCGTGTGGCTTCCCATAGACATACAGCTGTCCATAGAATCTCTCAATCTCACTCAAAATTCCGTCTTGGGGTTCAACAGTTAACTCTTTCTGGCAGACAGATCTCTAGCAAAGACTTTGAAGTTCTGGTTCCACTCGATCGCTTCTTGAATCGCAACTTGTCTATCTCTTCTTCCAGCTCCAGGATCTTCTGGTCATTCCTCAGGGTACGTGCGTTATATGTTGCCAGGTCAAGTCGTCTTACGCGGCAACCGAACCTCCACCGGAGATTCTTAGCACTCCCTGTCCCGCCGTTGCCATGGTCGTCACCGTAGCCAGGAATAGCGGGACCGCCGGGGACTGAGAGCCGTCTCTTCGTAACTTTGATCATGGGGGGTATATTGCCATAGTTGCCACGCTTGGCGAGCAGGAGCAGGAGCAGGCAACCGCAGTTTATTATTGTCGTTGTGCTGTTATGAGAAAGATGCTGCTGCCCATATTCTGCCTCAGTTTCCCTCTGTCGCCTCTTACGACACACATGGGAAGATATGGGGTAGTGGGTATTCTTAACTGGCCTATACGGCCTCATTTTATTTCATTCATTTTAATAGACACTAGTAATTCATTTATTTGTATTTGTTAATAAATAATATAATACGTTTATCAATAATAATATACTACGTAAGGAACTTCGTTCCAACCGAGTGTTCCTCTCACGCATGTTTTTTTATGTGTGTTATCTCATATCTTTTTTCTGGGTGAATCGATTTCGATAATTTTTTTTGAAAACTGGTACTTGTCATTTAGTCCCATATAAATTTGATCAGGGTATGACTAATAGTTTTTGAGTTATTCTTAATAATTTATATTGAAGTACAAAAATTTAAATTTTAAATTATACATTCTGAAGTCTTTATAATAAGACATATGACTGTATTGTCTTTGAACCGACCTCAAAATGTAAAGTTATTTCTTTCTAGTTATTTGAAGTTAGCTTTCACTTTTGATCAAAAGATAATTAAATGTTATCGGTAATCGGTAAACATATCTGAAAATAACTTTTACTCTCTTAGACAGATAATTATAATTAAAATAAACAAACAATAATTTTGAAATTTTATTTGGAATACCCTTACCTTACTCGCGTTCCAACATGTACTTGGTCAATTTATGTATGTATTGAGTATAACGTATGGAAATACAGAACACTGCGTACATTTTAAGTGATGCAAATACAAGCTAAAACTATACTCAATTTACTCTAAGAACACACACACATACACACACACACACACACTCACCTACACATATGCATCTCAAAATATTTGCAACCAACAATTAGTAGTTTTAGATGCATATGTGTGTATCCAACAGTAAACTTTTACGGGCTAATTGAGAAATAAAGAATAAAGACGCGTGCGTGAGTGCGTATCAAGAAGTCGAACATGGTTTCAGCATCACCATCTTTTTTTGTTAGTCTGAGGTATAACGAAATGTACTTAAAAGAAAATAAAAAGAATTTACCATTATACTATTTAAAGCATTTCGAAAGAGTTGCAATAGAATACTAGAAAATCCTACACAGAAGGCCTTAGTGTAAGGAAATAAAGAGTTTTATTGTTATTGCCTTCCTTTAAATTAAATTGTGTGCATTTGTTTTACTGCATAATGTTGTTCCGGCGAGTCGCACGGACAATATATCAACGACTACTTTCATACATTAAACATGGAATATCTTATAATATTACTCGTAAATAAATAATCCAAAAATTAATTTTATGATTTCAATAACAGCGTTGTGGTTTGCCATAGTATTATGCTGAACTAGTACCATTTCATATTTGCAGTACACGTCTCATAACCTTACCTAATTCTAAAGTGTACTGCTTCGCTGTGAATGATGATTTATCTACTCATCTATCTATCTATAATATTGTTAATAATAATAATAATGTACTCCAGACCGAATTGCGGTCATGGCAGCCCATCTCAACGGATATAGCCATCTGCGTAGGACAGGATTATAGTGCCCGAGTGCATGCGCAAGCACAAATGCACTCTCCATTCACCTACTCTCATAGTCCGAGATGGGAAGGTTATTCGATACAACCGGGGAAAGATCCGGCGTCGGACCAACGGCATTATGTGTTTTATAAGGTACGGGTGTAAAACACGAACAGTTTCCAGACTTCGGGGCCTGCACAGAGAATATCTTGACAACAAAAAACCAATAATTGATTTTGGACCGACCATTCGGACCCATGAACTTGTGTGATCAGCAACTGCGTTCACGGCCGCTATCAACGAGACAGTCATGATATTGTTACAATACTAGGTAGCTTAGTAGATCTTGCACAGCCCTTTCCAGTAGGTGGTGCGATAAGTATCACTCTGGAATTTTTACGGTTTACCGATCACACACTAACTGGGTCCAGATTTCAGACTTTTCCAGACAGTTTCCAGACTTCGGGGCCTGCACAGAGAATATCTTGACAACAAAAAACCAATAATTGATTTTGGACCGACCATTCGGACCCATGAACTTGTGTGATCAGCAACTGCGTTCACGGCCGCTATCAACGAGACAGTCATGATATTGTTACAATACTAGGTAGCTTAGTAGATCTTGCACAGCCCTTTCCAGTAGGTGGTGCGATAAGTATCACTCTGGAATTTTTACGGTTTACCGATCACACACTAACTGGGTCCAGATTTTTTGATTATTTTGGCAAAAAACAAGCTTATTTCATAAATATGAGTAATTTCGGTCTAATGATATAGAATTTGTTAATAACTTGACTACAGCGCCATCTATTGAATGTTAGCATAGCTATGAATCATCGTCTTGACATAGCAAATATTTTGTGTGAATAATATGTTAATATTATAGTAATAATAATAACTTTATTTTGACATAAAAATATTACAATAAAAGTTTCATTGAATCCATAGGCTCCCAAACTAGTGTAAAACTGTGTTTCAGGAGCTAGTGGCTTCTCCCATAACATTGTGTTTTTAATTTATGCCTTAAAATAACATTATAAACAGAACTACTTAAAACAAGAAAACAAAGTTAATAAAGAAAGGGTTACTCACTAGCACATTTCTGCGTGAGTGTGCGTGTGTGTGCGCATGTGTGTGTGTATATGCGTGTACGTGTGGGTGTGCATGTGTGTGTGCGTGTGCGTATTCGTGTGCGTGTGACTCACGCATATGACTTCAATTGGTCAAGTTGTTCAGATTTTACACAATTACTAACGAATGCGCCAATGATTACATATTTAAAAGATATCAAAGTTCTCTATTGAACAGAAGCTTCCTCCATAGGTTTCCTAATAATGGGGGTATTTGCCGTAGTTACCATGCTTGGCATGCGGGTCAACAACCGTAATTTTTTATTATTTGAGCTCTCGAAGGAAGATGCTGTTGGCCATCATCTGTTTCATTCCCCTCCATCTCTTCTTACGACACACACGGGATGATATGGCAATGAATATACGGCAACTGCTTAAATAAATATGTAGGAGGACTATTTTTAACATTGGACTTTAATCAATTGATTAAGGGTGATAAGTAAGTGGATACTTTGGCCCATAGATATCTACATTAATTCTAGAATAAGAATCGATAAGCAGATGCGTTGTCATCCCTTATGACTGAGTTGGAATTCTCTGTTTATAGTAATAAGGCTACTCTAATGGGAAAAGTGACGCCTAAAAACGCACAATTTCCTTTGTTTGTCCGTCTTTCTTACTTTGTTAATTCGTATAGAACTAAATTATAATTAAAAATTATAAAATGTTGTACAGCCGACTTCAATATAAATTATTATGAATAACTCAAAAACTATTGGTCTGACCTTGATCAAATTCATATGGAACCACATGAAAAGCACCAACTCTCAAATTAAAAAAGAATCATCGAAATCGGTTCACCCAGTAAAAAGTTATGAGGTAACACACATAAAAAAACCATACAGTCGAATTGAGTACCATCTCCTTTTTGAAGTCGGCAGAAAACGGTCTCCGTTTCTCTACGCTCACCATACAAAATACAGCAACATTGAGCTGTTATTATACGCTGGTATTCTGTGAGAGCGTGGTCATTCCCCGGTCGTACCCATTCGTACTATAACCATTATATAGCTGCAGCTACTACTAAACTACTTGTGATGGACTGTAATGATGGTGATGTTAACTTCGCAGTAAATACCTTTAAGCGTTAGTGAGATTTGTACTAACGTACTAAGTACGTTAACGAGGTCATATAACACACGATAAAGACTCACGATAAAATTTTCATATAACGGTAACAAATCCGCTCATGCAAATCTGGGCGGCCCTGTACTTTGGTTATAAATCACGTAATTTCCTCGCACTGGTGGGCCGGATATTGCTCCGCGTAAAGCCGCGATCAAATTATTACGTGCCCAATACTAGGTTAATACTTAACGAAGGAAAGGGATCGAACAATGGAGTAGCTTTTAGGAATGGAGACTACGAGGTCATTACATTTTTCTTTTCTTTTACGAGCTTGAAATTTGTGGCTGAGTATAATAATCATTTGAACACAAGAAGCCACAGCTAATGTGATTAAGGCTTAGCTTATGAAAGGTCTTAGTGTATACATCTGGTGTATACATGTACATTTTCTACGTGGTAGAGCCATGCTGCAGCTATATTATGGTTGTAGCACGAATGGGTTGGCTCGAACGAGGAAGGACCATGCTCTCACAGAAAAGCAGCGTAAAATAGCAGCTTAACGCTGCTGTGTTTCGTATGGTGAGTGTAGAGAACCGGAGACCCTTTTTACTGGCAAAGAGGCGTTCCATCTTAGTCCTCACGGGTGACAACGCATCTGCATCTTGAGTTTTTATTGAGGATAGATGTAGATGTCTATGGGTCACAGTAACCACTTACCATCAGGTGGACTGTGTGCTCGTTTGTCACCCGATCCTATAAAAAAAATACATATCGTAATCATCTGCCACGTAAGTCCACTGCTAGAACAGTTTTTCTATCTAAGAGACAGCATGGATAGGTACTGCTTCATAGCTATTTTTACAATAGTTGCAAGAGTTTTTGTTTATTGGCTTGAAAGATATGTAAAGCCGAAATTATATTAAGACTATAATGAATTACGTCTTATTCCCCAAAGTTGGCAACACAGGTACTCGTAATGTTCTTTAAATGAAGTTGATTGAAGGTGTCTATGTGCAGAAGTTCCTTCGTTTAGAGTTATATAGCTGACGATAAAACGTTTATTCTGCGAGAACTACCCTACGCATTCATTGTATTCACTCTCGTATTCATTTTAAATTAATATCCTAAATAAATATCATGTCTTTCAATACGAAAAGTTTATTAAGGTCATAAAATACACCTTATACTTATCAGATACTTTATCTGTTATTTTATCTTCGCGTAATTTGCAAAATTAATTTACAATATAGAATTTAAGTACCTACTCTTACCACTTAATTAGATGAGCATTATCTGTCGTGTCTATAAAATCATTCAGATAGATCAGATTTATATGGATGGAGACCAAATCAAATAATCGGATTTGATAGGTGTGCTAATGGTGAAGCCATTAGCGAAATCCGTAATATAACTAAAACAAATGAATTAGTAGAGAGAAGCTTTTACTGTGACTAATTGCATTAAGTTATAGTCTGTCAATAGTCCAGTGCAGAATGAGGGCCTTCCTCATAGATTTCCTCAAAAATATGTGCCATAGTTGCGCTGCTTGGCAGGCTGGTTAGCATCGCAGGTTATTAGTTTTAGTTGTTGGTTTGTTTCCCTCTGTCGCTTCTTACGACACCTACAGGTCGATATGAGGTAGTGGATATTTTTACACCGCCACTACACGGTTAGCATCTACTAATAGCATCATTATTATACTTTATCGCTGACCATGGGTCATTTTTATACCAGAAATTATAATCACAACGGTTGCCAGACGGATATTGTATAAGAGAAGTGTTGATTTAAGGGGATACTATAGGAAATGCTAGAATGACAATATGACTTGCGACCTCAATACATTTATAAAAAAAAAATTATTTCAGACTGAGTCCATACAAGTAACATTTACATTATAATAAATAAAATTTATGAAAATGTAATATATGTACACAAAAATAAAGGTAGTTATACAAAAATAAGTGATATTCATTCTGTAAATACTAGGAACAGACTCAAGCTAGTAGTACCACTCGATTCCACCGAGTCAGTAATTCATTTTTAGGGCGAAGTATACGCTTTTACAATAAAATCCCAGAAAATATACAAAATTTAACCTGCTCAAAGTTCAAAAACTTTATTAAACAAAGTTTGTGTAGAAAGGGTTGTTATAATATTAAGGAGTTTATGGATGATAATAACCCCTGGAAATGAGGTGATCGCTACCAAGCTATTTCTAATTTGTTTTGTGTGGTTAATTGTGATTACATCATTGTAAGCTGTTATTTAAAAAAAAGTCCCGCTGGGTTTCTTGTTGGTTCTTCCCAGGACAGAGGGTTTTTTTTCGAACCAGTGGTAATTAAACAAAAGAGTGACTTTCAATAAGTATTATTTATAATCTATATGGAATAAAAACGTTTCTGTTTCTGTTTTGCTAGATGGTGCCGTTAATATCTAGTAATGTAACCATTGTAAAATATCCAGACCGGTGACGAGAGCAGCGTCAATGGTAATTATAGCAAGACATCCCATCTATAAGAAAGGTCCAGCTGTGGTCTGTTTACGTGTTGATATGAATGGACGGGTCTACACACGCCGGCGTCTAACACTGATTAAGAATGAAATTGCAAATTTCAAAGTGTTGAAGGAGCGATATGTGAAGTCCAGCGGTGGATCCAAAAGTCCTATAAATATACACGTTTTATAATTTTGTCAGGTGTCTGGATGTCACTCAGATAGCGTACATTTTTTTCACACAACTCGCAAGTGCATGCAACGTGACCTTAAGTTGTTGTCACGGCTGTGAAAGGAGAATTACGCCCGCAGTGTTCCTGTGAGACTGTTTGCTATGTGAATACTTTATACGCGACAGTGACGGATATCACTTGAGTGAGCGCACTTCAGAAGCTCAGACCAAACATTTATTAAAGGTCAAGTACACTTGTATTCGACAATGTTAAAAAGTAGATGATAAGTATGTGTAAGGATGTATGATATAGATGATATTCGACGGAATCGTGGCACTGTGGCTTAGCAATGAGTTGCTGTGCTAAAGGCCCCGGGTTCGAAATAACTATTTGTATGGCTTATAAGTAATTGTTCCGGGTCTGGATGTTTGTTCATGTGAAATTTATGTGTGTAAACTGCCCCTACGATACAGGAAAATATCTTTGTATGGAGGTAACGCTTTTTTTTGGTTAAACTTTGGGTTTCGTACCCAAAGGGTAACCAACGGGACCCTATTGCTAAGCCTCCGCTGTCCGTCCGTCGGTCCGTCCGTTTCTCTGTCAGCGGGCTGTATCTCATAATCCGTAATAGGTAGACAGTTGAAATTTTCACAGAATGTGTATTTTTATTGCCGCTATAACTACATAAAATAAATATTAAAATAAATTAAAAATTAAAGGGGCCCCCACTAGAAACGTGTTTTACGATAGTACGGAACCCATCATGCGCGAGTCCGAATCGCACTTTGCCGGCTTTTTAAATAGAAGAGAGAAATAAGAAAAATACAGTAACAACCTGTATACACCGTTTTAAAGCAAGAAAATGTTCGCTGAGCTGGTCTAATATGTGTTGGCGGAGTTCACATGTCTTCGAATTATTTTTAAATTTCTTAGATATGTAGGTTTCTCATGATGTTTACTTTCACCGCCAAGCATGGTAATTAAGCACTTAAAATTTAAATAAAAAATATAATTGATGCCGGCGGGGATCGAACCCGAGTTTTTTTAATAGTATAGGGTGACAAACGAGCACACAGTCCACCTGATGGTAAGTGGTTGCTGTGGCTCATAGACATCTACATTTATACTCGTTTGCGAATCAAAATACAGATGCGTTGCCACCCGTGAGGACTAAGATGGAATGCCTCGTTTCCATTAAAAAGGGTCTCCGGTTCTCTACACTCACCATACGAAACACAGCAGTGCGAAGCTGCTATTTGACGCTGGTATTCAGGTTGCTCGCTTAATGAAAAATTTACGGTGAGCACCTGAAAGTGAAAACCCACGAAATCAAATCGTAATAAATAAATAAAAAATTCCGGGGAACAACTGGTTTATAAATAAAAAAAAGAATTATTTAACGCTTGTATTCTGTAAAATCGTTGTCAATTTGTGGCGTAAACACACTACAGCGTGACACACCAGTAATACTTGGCTTTTAATCTTGCTCAGGTACTTGGTCTTGATTTTCCGTAGTAAAAAATTAAAAACTATTCCTTGTAAATTGGATTGTTAGCGCACCGGGTTAGCGTAATTTTAACCACTGGCCAATAAATTAAACGAAAGCAGTGGATATATTTTAAATTAGTGGCGGCTTTCGAATTTATCGTGTCATTTGTTTTAATAGGTGTTGCAACTGTTTCTTGTACGTTCTTTATTATATAATGCAATCAAAGTGACTAACGATTACGCTAAATTAAAAAGGCAAAGTATTTTTTGTAACCCAAGCACAGTCTTTTCTACCGACTGCAAACAGGAGGAGGTACTCAATTCGACTGTTTTTTTATGTGTTACCTCATAACTTCTTTATGGGTGAACCGATTTCTATGATTTTTTTTTATTTGAAAGCTGATGCTTCACATGTGATCCCATATAAATGTGATCAAGGTCTGACTAATCGTTTTTGAGTTATTCTTAATAATTTATATTGAAGTCGGTTGTACAAAATTTTTAATTTTAAATTTTGTCTAATTGGTATCTCCTTCCTTAGTTCCTTTGTAGTATTTTCTTGGTACGTAGATAAGAAGTATTTTGAAATAAGTTTTTGTACGGATTAGTAAACTAAAGTGACAATGGGCCGGAAATATAGCTTGAAGAACCGACAATGGGAAAGAAAGGTTATCGACTGGCAGCCTCGTACAGGTAGACGAAGTGTAGGGCTTTCCCCCATTAGATGAACTGACGACCTAGTAAAAAATGCAGGAAGTCGATGGATGCAGGTGGCTCAGCAATGTGCTTTGTGCCATTCCTTGAGGGAGGCGTATGTTCAGCAGTGGACTTGTGAAGGTCTGTAAATATGATGATGATGATGATGTTGACGAAATTCTAGGTGTTGGAATCATCTATGCATTTAATTGATTTTTCTGATGAAATTACACATATTAAATGTAAAACATATACATATATACATAAACTATCATTATTATTCGTATATTTATAATAAAATTGAAATATGACCTTATGTGGTTATGTGAAAGACCCACGCTGCGCATTTAGATCAAGAAAGAAAGAGAGATAAATCGGTGCGTACATTTTAGGTGATGCAAAAACCATGCCAAAAGCATGCTCAAAATATTGTATCTAATATGTATATATAATAATAATGAATCTAAAATTACATAATGTGCATACCGCAGTATTTTAAAAAAAATTGCGTTGTTTAAAAAAATAAACCTAGCAAGCTAACAGCATAGCAAAGTGGCGAAGCAATCAGTTTTGTAGCGGTTTCTAACGGTTGCCATTGAGTAATCAGTTTCAAAATAGGAGGTTCAGATGCCTGGGTGATCAGTAATCGATTGCTGAAAACAGAATTTGAAAATTCAAAACTGTTCTCGGGATAATCGTGGGACAGACGGACAGACGGACAGACGGACAGACATCGTGAAATCAATAAGTGACTTCGCAAGCTTCGCCACTTAATAAGGAAGATGTGTGCGTTAGTGTGTGTCAAGAAGTTGAGTATCATTACAACATAATTTGAAATATTCGTAGCGCTTTGTCCATATTATTTAACGAAATGGCAAACGAGCCAGAGGCAAAACATTGATTTATGTAAATCTTCTTACCTATAATCCCACAATCCTAAGCATTTAAAAGCATTTTAACAAGGCAGAGCCACGTTACAGCGATAATACCGCTATAGCTTGGATCTGTCAGTTGTAGTTGCGGTACGTGTGGATTGATTCGACCGGTGATTGGCCACGCTCACACGGAATAGCAGCAGAATGCCGTTTAGTATGTGGAGTGATAAGAACTTTGAAACTAATTTTACTGGTAATAGGGTATTGCTCTTAGTTCTAAGGGAAACGCATGTGTATTTATTAATCACGGAGAGATATGTTACAGTATACTTACTTGTATTAAAATTTATGTGCATTTGTGTTAGGATTCATTTACTTTTATACCGTTACCGTTACAGGCTAGTCCAATGCTTATTAACAGCTCGACAACGGCGCTATCCGTTGTTTTCTTTTTATGTCGTGATTGTGGAACAGGAAGAATTTGAAACGATTGCAAATCATACAAATGTGAACTTTAATAACTTGAGAATAAACTCGGTTTTCGAATTGTAAATACCGTTCAAAAGGTCCTAAACCTATCTTAGTTGCAATAGAAATAAAAAACTTTTTATGATGGGAATTAAGTTTAAAAATGTAAAACAATAAAAAAGTTCCTGCTCCGCGACCGTGCTTTAGTCATGACGTATTTAATGTAATATGTAAGAACAATGAAGAAGTTTTTTAATTTATTTGGGAAAAGACCAGATTTTTGTAACTTACATACTGAATGTCTTCTTATTTAGCTATCATTCAGCTATATGTGTTCAAAACATCTAAGCTAGTTTCTCTAATGCTTGCTGTTACATCACGTCTACTTCTCGAGGTGCTCGTTAGATATGCGGTTTCTCTCAAAGCGAGTGTCCATTACAATATCATCGTTTCTCTAATCCCGAATTTCTTAGACGTATCAGACAGGTCTCATTGCTTCAGCTACCACTGGTTATGTAAATGCTTTAAGTTCATTCTGGATTATAATTCTAAAGGCGCGTTTACACGAATCTACCTTGGGAAATAAGTCGTAAAAGTTTTGAGGAGCTTGAATGAAGTAGAAGGTTTATGTTACTTTTATGTGACTATCTTTCAAATTTAAAAGTATCTAACTTTTTAGCTGATTACAAAATAAGAAGAAGATTTGATTGTGTCTTTTTGTTTATTTTTGATTGAACAATAAGATTTTAATGATTATTTTTGCGTTATTCCGATCTAAAACAGCTCCTTAAAGAAAATTAGTTAAATGTAATCTTTATTATTAGTGCAATAAGGTAGTATACACCTCAGGGTGGATTTTTTAAGGTGGATAAACGAAATGACCCATTATTTTTTATTAAATAGGATTTTTTCAAGTGGGGTGGGGCTGGTTCTGTATACATTTCGAGTTAAAAGGTACCATTATAAAGGGTCTTCGGTTCTCTACACTCAACAGACGAAACACAGCAGTAATTGGCTGCTATTTCACGCTGGTATTCTGTGAGAGCGTGGTCCTTCCCGGGTCGAGCCGATCTATTCGTGCTGCAGTTATGTATAGCGAGCAGTGTGGCTCTATCTGGATTCAACTTTATTGTGTAAGATTTTAAATTTAAGAATAAAATGTAATACAAAAAGAGATAATTCTATATGGCAAACTTTGTCAGTCAATACTGGAATGGAAACTTCTATAATATATTCAAATAAATTGTTATTTATAAAATATAATAAATATTGCAATCAATAATTTCATTGCTGTTGGCGGCGACCGAACCCGTAGGCGTATTACGTATCTTGCAGAAGGCTACAAATCGCAGATACGTATTTATCGACCAGCGATAACCAAGCCCTAGCTAACTAGCGACCACAAGGCAGCGCTGTCGCTAGTTAGCTTGGTTATCGCTGATACGTAATACGAATCTGCGATTTATCAGCAATTATTGTTTTAATTTCGCTATCGCTAGCCTTCTGCAAGATACATAATACGCCTACCGGATTGATCGGGTAATGAGCGTGACGCGAGATAACATGTTCCTTTCCAAAAGTTTCGAGCTGAAAAAGTCGCATTTTCCATTACCAGTTCTAAGATTTTGTTTTGGATTTGGGGCGCTATCTGAATCAGTAACAGGGTTTCGTTTGATCTACTATACATCACATCTTACGTACATTTCATCTTAGTTCACATCACATACACCTTAGATGTGAAAAACAATGAATGTATTCCACAAAACTTTAACATTTATATAATACTAGCTCTTCACCGCGACTTCGTCCGCGTGTTATTTGGGGTTTAAATTTTTTGCGCAGAACCCTAATTCTTTTTCTAAAATAAAAGTAGCTGAAGTTACTCCTTGTGACATCAGCTATCTGCCAGTGAAAATCCCGTCAAAATCGGTCCAGCCGTGTCGGAGACTAGCCGGAACAAACAGACAGACAGACGGACAGACAGACAGACAAAAACTTTAAACATTGTATTCTTGTTATTAGCATCGTATATACTTTCATCTGTATTTAGTAAAAAGCTGTTATATTGACATTACAAACAGACACTTCAATTTTATTTATTTGTATAGACTAGCGACCCACCCCGGCTTTGCCTGTGTAGGATTGATTAATGTGACGTTATTTAGATTTAAGGTAATCAACGACAATTTCTTTTATTAATTTTTTTAAACCTCTGTTTTCCGATAAAATACACCCTAGATCACTATCACTTGCTTTCTATCTGTTCGTAAATTTTTATTATAATCTAGTACTTAATCTTCGGATGTAAATAATGTAAATAACGCCCTCAGTTCTATATAAGACAGTTATAATAATATTACAGACATACACTTCAATTATATTTATATGAATATAGAAAAGAGTATACAAAATCTATGCAAATATTCTAAAATGTTTTTGATATTGCGTAGGGTCGGGTTTTATGTGAATTTAACATCATTTTATTTCCTTTAGAATATATTTTCGAGAAAAAAACGTGAATTTTATTTTTATTTTTTACGATAAAGCAGCAATCGGAATATTTAATTTGTAACCCGTTTGTGCTTCCATTTTATATCGGTCTTTTTATTTACATATTCATCGGGCGTATACACGTAGCAACGTTAGAGCTAAACTGAAGTCGTGCTTTTCGAACAAGAGACATTTTAAATAATTTCAAGCAATCTAATATACTTAACATTTCATTACTTAAAAATAAATAAACCACAGAACGTTCTTTTTATAAAAAAAGACAGTAAAGTTAATTTTAATGCTGCACGTTATTTTTCGAATAAAAGTTAACATTTTCCCGTGAAGTGGTCCCGAGTTGTGGCCAGGTGTATAGCGAAATCTGACAGTTACCCGCCGGTGAAAATGCTTACTCCACATTAAGGGGCATCAAAACACAAATGCAAAGGGAGTATCACTTTTCCGTCGACTGCCGACCCATTCACCTCTGTATATTCATTTCGTATTTCGCGTAATGGGAGCGGAGCCGCTAATGTAATTGACTGTTTTCCAGTTCCTCTTTAAAAAAAAAAAAAGAAAAAAAAGGTACGTTATTGAGGTTAGGCGCAGGGTTGCCGTGAGCATTGGATTAGCGATATTAGCCTTTTTTTTTGTTAACACAATCTAATTTTAATATTTAAATTAATATGAATACGTGGGCTGCATTCGATTATGAAGTAATGACACTTAAGGTTGGCGGCTTGAATGTGTCAATTCTACCTGATCCTGAATACTTGGTATAAAACAAAGTATCTTCCCGCCGTCTGTACGCTTAGATCTTTTAAACTACGAAATAGATTTTGATGCCGTTTCCATTAATAGATAGAATGTTTTAAGAAAAAAGTTTATTTGTATAAAAATGTATATTATATATTTTTTTTTTATAGGAGAGGGGGCAAACGAGCATGCGGCTCACCTGATGGTAAGTGACTACCGCCGCCCATGAACAACTGCAACACCAGGGGAATCGCAGATGCGTTGCCGGCCTTTTAAAAAGGAGTACGCTCTTTTCTTGAAGGTCCCTAATCGATTCCACAAGGAGGTCGTGCGAGGAAGAAAACATCTTCTAAATCGCACAGTGGTGGACCGCCAATCATCCAGATGGTGTGGATGGTATCGGGAGTTCTGCCGCGATGTGCGTTCGTGAAATTTGGCGGCTGGGATTAACCCGAACAATTCCTCAGAGCACTCCCCATGGTAGATGCGAAAGAAAATGCAAAGGGATGCAACAACTCTTCGCAGTGCCAATGAATCGAGCCGATCGGAAAGGGCTCGATCGTCGACGATTCGAGCAGCTCTGCGTTGGATGCGGTCAAGTGGAAGGAGCTGGCACTGGAGAGCCCCTGCCCAGAGATGGGAACAGTATTCCATGTGAAGCCGAACTTGCGCCTTGTAAAGTTGCAGGCGGTGTGCCGGCATGAAATACTGTCCCGCTCTGCTGAGCACGCCAAGCTTTTTAGAGGCCAATTTGGCCTTCCTTTCCAAGTGACCACGAAACTGCACGTCACTCGATATGTCCACTCCGAGGATACCGATACTGGCTGAGGCAAGAAGGGGAGTGCCTTGAAACTGAGGAGATACGACAAAGAGGTTCTTTTTAGCGGTAAACGCGCAAACTTGTGTCTTCTGGGGATTAAACTGGACTAGATTTAGTCGCCCCCAATCCGAAACTTTGCTCAGCAAAGACTCGACTTCAGACACAAGTTTGTTCCGGTACTCGGCGACGTTTTCCCGAGAAATATTGGCACGGCCGGTGTATAGAGCATCACCAGTGCTGTCATCCGCATAGCAATGAATGTTACCAGTTAGCAACATATCATTGATATGCAGAAGAAACAGCGTTGGTGATAGCACACAGCCTTGTGGAACACCAGCGTTAATAGGCTTGTAGTCAGAGCATGCACCGTCTACAACGACCTTGATGCTCCGATCTGCAAGGAAGCTGGTGATCCAATTGCACAATTTCTCGGGAAGCCCATAGGAAGGGAGCTTCGAAAGAAGCGTTTTGTGCCAAACCCGATCGAAGGCCTTCGCAATGTCCAGACTAACGGCCAACGCCTCCCCCTTGGACTCTACTGCCTCCGCCCATCTATGGGTCAGGTAGACCAGAAGATCACCAGCTGATCGACCCCGATGAAAACCGTATTGGCGGTCACTAATCAGCTGGTGATCCTCAAGGTACCGGATGAGCTGGCAGTTAGTAATGGATTCCATTATTTTGGAGAACAAGGAGGTGATCGCGATAGGCCTATAGTTGGATGGGTCTGAGCGGTCGCCTTTTTTAGGGATCGGGTGGACAAAAGCTGTCTTCCATGAATTCGGGACTACGCCTTGGGAGTAGGAGTACCGGAAAAGACGCGTTAGGACCGGTGCCAACTCCGGAGCACACGTCCTCAGCACAATTGGGGGGATTCCGTCAGGCCCACTCGACTTCTGGATGTCCAGGGAGAGCAGTGCTTTACGAACCGAGCGCTGTGAGAACAGCACATCCGGCATGGAGCACTCACACCGCGGGATGGTCGGCGGTGTTTTCTCCCCGTTATCAAGAGTCGAGTTGGACGCAAAAAGGGAGCCTAAAAGGTCGGCTTTGTCTGTGCAGAGATGGTAGTGATGGCTTACAGAAATTCCCTTGGACAGCCTTGGCGAGAGACCAGAATGCACGGGTTCCCGAAGGTAGGCGAACTAGTTTCTCGCCAATTCTGCCTATGTGCTCTGACTTTGCCTTGGCAATAACTCTTTTGAAGGACCTGGAGGCGAAGTTATACTTCTTTTTAAGTGTGCTGGTGTTTACATCCCGAGTCGCCAAAGCCGCAGCCCAGGCTTGATAACACTCCTGCTTACTGCGTAATGCAGTCTTACAGGAGCGACCAAACCAAGGCTGAGATCTGCCTCCGATGGATACCACAGATGATGGAATAAATAGTTCCATTCCCTGTAGCACCACATCAGTGACAGAGTCAGCAACAGCGCTGTTATCGTCCGGCGAGAAGCAAACCCGCCCCCATGGGTAGGATGCAAAGAAAGACCGCATTCCGTCCCAATCCGCCGACCTGTAATGCCAAACACGGCGGCAACCTGCAGAACGCAACCGCGAAGGGAGCGTGAGTGGCACCACACTCCGGACCAGACAATGGTCCGAAGAGCCGAGACGGGCATCGACGGAAACCTGATATCCGTCCGGATGAGAGGTCAGCAGAAGGTCCAACAGGGAAGGTGTATGATCCTCCACATCTGGAATCCGCGTAGGCGAAGTAACCAGTTGTGTCAGACCATATGCCAAGGTAAAGTCATAAACAGATCTCCCCGCATGATCGGTTAGACGTGAACCGAGCCATTCGGCATGGTGGGCGTTAAAATCGCCAAGGATCACGATCTCTGCGGATGGGACCTGTTGTAGCAAGGAATCTGTAGTCATTTGGACGTGGTCGATGAGTCGGTCTGTTTCGGCATTACCGCTATGGGACCTATAGAGGCACCCGTAGACGCGCGGATGGTCGTCGCTGTCTACGCGTAGCCAAAGGATGGACAGGTCCGAACCTTCAAGACTGCCGAGGCGTCGAGAACAGATGTCCTCTCTGACATACACGCAAACTCCAGCCCGAGGCACAAAGGAATGCTCCAATTTGTACCCCGGGTAGGAGAGATACGAAATATCAGCCGGAGAGGAAACCTGCCTCTTGGTCAGAAAGAGCAAGGCCGGCTTCGCCGTCTCGAGATGGTAGTGGACGTTTAGTGGCGTTTAGGTTAGAGTGAAGTCCCCTGATGTTGCAGAAATTCACGGATAGCGTGGTAGGGGTCGCCTTGGTGTTCTTGCTCAGATCCTGATTTAATGAAGTATAGTAAAGTAATACCTTAATTTAAATCTGGTAGTACATTGGACCCCGCTAATTATAGACCTATTTCTGTACTACCAACTCTCAGTAAAATTATTGAAAAAATAATTTTGGATCAATTGTTAATTTTTTTTAATACAAATAAATTACTTCATAAAAATCAATTTGGTTTTACAAGGGGTCACTCGACGTCTGACGCCGGTGTTGAGCTTATGAAATATATTTTTAATGCCTGGGAGAATTCACAAGATGCCTTAGGTATTTTCTGTGACCTTTCCAAGGCTTTCGATTGTGTTCATCATGATACATTAATCAGGAAACTACAAAATTACGGTGTAAAAAATTTGGCGCTTAAACTTATTACTTCATATTAAAGTAACAGAACTCAAAAAGTCGTCATTAATGGTAAATGTTCCCCCGGATCGGTAGTATCAATGGGCGTTCCTCAGGGCTCGATTCTTGGCCCATTCCTGTTCTTAATCTATATTAATGACTTACCTTATCTTGTAGGGGATAATCACGATATAGTATTATTTGCTGACGATACCCCTTTAATTTTCAAACTGAAACGGCAGTCAATTAAATATGACGATGTAAATAATGCTCTATCGAAACTAGTACATTGGTTTAACGCCAACAATTTGCTCTTAAACGGCAATAAGACAAAATGTATTAAATTTACAATACCTAATGTAAAACATTCGAAAACCAATGTGCTCTTAAATGGGGAGGAGTTCAGTCTTGTGGATACCACTGTTTTTCTCGGTATTACTATTGACGCGAAACTTCAATGGGGCCCCCATATATCTAAATTAGCAAGCAGACTTAGTTCTGCAGCATATGCTGTAAGAAAGATTAGAAGTCTCACAGATGTTGAGACAGCTAGGTTAGTGTATTTTAGTTACTTTCATAGCGTAATGTCTTATGGAATTTTGCTATGGGGTAATGCGACTGATATTGAAGCTATATTTGTTTTGCAAAAGAGAGCCGTACGGGCGATTTATAATCTAAATTGTAAAGAGTCCCTTAGAGAAAAATTTAAAGAAATAAACATATTAACTTTGGCATCGCAATATATTTATGAAAATGTAATGTATGTACATAAAAACATAAATAGCTTTAATAAGAATAAGGATGTTCATACCTTAAACACTAGGAACAAACATCAGCTTGTAATGCCACTTACTAGACTCCACAGAATTAGTAATTCATTTATGGGGCAATGTATACGCATTTACAACAGAATCCCAGAACATGTTCAAAGTTTGTCAATAAACAAGTTTAAAAGTTTTATTAAAGAAAAACTGTACAAAAAGGGTTATTATAATATCAAGGAATACATGAATGAAAATAACCCCTGGGAATAAGGTGATCGCCACCATGCTGGTTCTATGAAAATTCATTTAAAATTGTATAAACAAAATTATTGTTAAGTGAAATTATGTTTAGAAAAAAAAAAGTCCCGCTGGGTTTCTTGCTGATTCTTCCCAGGACAGAGGTATTTTCCGAACCAGTGGTAAATAAAATAATGACTTTCAATAAGTATTATGTAATAATCCATATTGAATAAAAATCATTCTATTCTATTCTATTCTATTCAGTTTGCCCCTAGCAGTTATGCTTTTGAGCGGAATTTTGCCCCCCCCCCCCCCCCCAGAATACGCGGGGCAGCCTGAGCACCCACGCTCAGGATCGGAATAACATGGTCGTGGATGCTCAGCGAGGGATTCTCCAGGGGTACTGGTACCCTCCTGGGGTAGTTTATCGTGTAATCCCGCTACCATGTTGATGGGAGGGGGGGGGGGGGGGGGGGGGAATTGGGCCTCCGGCCACCTGCACTCACCAGACGAAACGCAGAAGCAGAGCTTCTACTTCACGCCGGTATTCTGTGAGGTCGTGGTACCAACCCGGCTCGAGCCGGCCCATACATGCAACATCAAAAACTGCTGCGTGGCTCTACCACCGTTAGTATAATTCTTCTGTTATTTTGATGAAATTTTGTGTGTGTGATTAAGTCGATTAGAGAATGGTTTAGATTCACAATTGGACCCGGGTAGGTGGCGTTGTTGTCGAGATCCAGACATCAACCATGCGAAGCTGGGGCGGATCCCTAGTACATGTATATTTAAAAATGTATCAGTCTGCAAACTGAGAGGATTTTCCGGAATAACTGTGTTATCAAGCGGATTGTCTATTTCTGCATCCAACATTTCTGACAGTGAGCAGTGGCTCACTGCCGTTCTTTGTATGTTAGATCTGTCATAATAATATGTTATTTTGCCATTTTTGTAAAGGGGAGATTTCTTGGTGTGTTCAAAAGTTGGGATATTACACTCAAGCAAAGAGATAGGCGTAATCGTCGATATATATGTACTACGCACTAGATTTCGCATTACAAACATTGACTATGTTCAACTGAACTGTACTGTAATCCGTACACTAAACTAAATATTGCGTAAATTGAAGATTTGTGAATTACATAAGATAATTATTATTACATTTTATTTAGAAATATGTTTGTTTAGATTAAAATAAGAGTATTTTATTTTAAATTCTTATATTTATTTTATATTAAATTAAAGTCTTCGCGCACATGCGAATCTACTATCTCCCGCGCATGCGCGAAGTCATAGAGCAGCGTACAATTTTTGTTTGGAATAGGTTCTCTAGTACGTAGTATATATAACACAATGGGCGTAAGGCGTAATGGATTCCCTTACGATGCCACCGAAGGCGAAACAAATGCGTCACGTATAATATCATATTTTTCTTAATTTTTTCCTTATCAACGGCCTATAAATATTCTATACTGGCATAAAATTAAAGAGTATTTGCTTTAATCGTCACGCTTGGAAGGCGGGTTAACGATCGCAGCACCAGACGTTGTTTCCATCGCCTTTTCTGCCTGTTGTAAAAGATATGGTATACCATCATTTATCGGGAGACGTAAAATTTTTTTGGCATATCCCATAGTCGCTTCTTACAACACCTACAGGAAGAAACCAAAACATGACTTTAGAATAGAATAGAATAACTGTTGTTCAATATAGATTATTACACAATACTTATTGAAAGTCATTTTTTTATTATCACTTTAGTACAACATAATATATGAAATTTTAATTCGTATCTAGTAAATTATCAATTTTTATAGTGTTGTTTTCATCATGACCAAATATCTAATTTAACTACGCATTTTCTGTAAAATATTTTCACCATGTGGAATTTACAAGACACGGCATCTCGCATTTTGGCCATATTGCGAACTTGGCGCGTTTTGTTACTGACGGTCACGTTTTCTGCGTAGTCAAATTGTTTGGCAACATTTAGATATCGAGAAATTAAGTAATAATTAATAAAAATATTTTTTTAATGTGGCGGCGTAATACCATCTATGAATATCCAGAGGAAACATTTATAAATAGTTTCTAGTAATATATTATGAAAAGTAACCATCACACTTGGATACAATAACAAATGAAAAAATGCAATAAAAAGAAGCGATTAAAACCTTTATTTAAAAAATAAACATTCGTATCGTTTCACCAGCCAGTGATATTTCCAAGCGACATTCTTAAAATTTTAAAAGTTTTTTTTTTAATAATTATAATTATGAGGGTGATAAACGAGTTCACAGTCCATCAGATAGTAAGTTGATACTCTTGTTCATAGACTATAAACTATATTCATCTTTAATCAAATACCTAAGTGGAGATGCGTTATTTTTGAAATAAAATTTTCTTTCAGCTATGAAACATACATGACTTTTTCTTATGTTTATATGAAACCAGTTTTTAGGGATTTTATCCCTTACATTATACGCGAATATACGCGACAAAATCCGTACAAACCAGTGTTATTTAAATACATAATTAATTGTTCGTCAATTTGTACTCAGAGCGACTAAATCAAGGATATGTTTTGGTTTGTATCCCAAAATATTGGTGCAGAATATGAATTTGTGATTTTTGAGCGCAGATGTTTTACGATACGTGGTTATAGATTTTAAACAATTTTCTAGGTGGTATGACTCCATTTAAATAGATAGTTGCCGTCCACCTATCAATTTCTCCCACCAAACAACAGTCTATGCACTGATGTGTTCCGGTCTGAATATATACGGATTATTAATAGAATCAGGCGTTACTTTGCGGAAGACCACTATATTAAAGTTGGTAAAAAATAACTTCGCGTACATCCGCTCGATAATCGATGTACGCGAAGTTTTTTACCAACTTTAATATACGAATTATAAAACCTGTATTATAACAGGCTCAGTGTTCTATTTTAGCCTTATGTGGTGAAAATGCATCTATTGTCCCCTTTTTTATTTTATGATGGTTGTAGGTGTTCATAGGCTAATATAATCACGTGCCATTGAGTGGTGTGATGCGTGCGTGATGTATGTAAAAACAATTTAAATTTTTTATAGAGCTATTTTCGTAAGCTTTATATAAAACAAAGAAATAAGAATTGCAAATGTCTTTGTTATAATTTAGAAATTGTCTAAATTTATTCCCGACACAAAAGTAGTCACTGTCGATATTTTCGCCGCCCTAACGTATAACAGATGATTCCGTCAAGCCTAGACGCCTAAAATACCATGACATTAGCCGTTTGCGCTTGATAAATGATAACCTGAGGATATGAAAGGGCAAGCCTACCAGAGACGCGTCAGTTGCGAGTCGTGAAAAATGATTATTACGTCTCTAAGCGATGTTATAGCAACGTCTTGCAATTCATCCTGAAATATTTGTTTGTCTACTTTAATTTGTAAGTACTAAGTCAAGATCATTGTAATGTATAAAGTTTTTTGCTATTTATAACTCTACATGGATATTTTTTTATGAAAAAAAATGTTTTCTCCACAATAGGATTTTCTCCTGTATCGTGAAGGTAGTTTACAGATATAAATTACACTAGGACAAACATCCAGACCCGGAACAACATTCGAACCCGCGGCTCTCACCACAATTCATTGCCAAGCCACTGCACTATGGAGATGTTATATAAATAAAAATATAAACGGAGCTCTGCTTAGATTTTTTTATAGAATTAGAGTGACAAACGAGCACACAGTCCACCTGATGGTAAGTGGTTGCTGTGACCCATAGACATCCACATCTATCCTCCATAAATAATCAAAATGCAGATGTGTTGTTTGTTACCCGTGAGGACCACGCACTTCCCCGGTCGAGCCGGTACAACTATACTACTAATATAGCTGCAGCATGGCTCTATCAACTATTAATTAGATTTCAAATGACACCGAAACCAAGTCAAAACTATTTTCAACGTATTGTAGGAACAAGCAAAAATAATTTGCAACCAACAAAATGGTTTTGGGTAAGCGCGTCCGGCGGTGGGCTTTAATACGCTGGTAAAGAATGAAAGTTGAAAGATGTGAGCTTGAGTGAGTGTCAAGAAGTTGAGCATGATTTCCGCTTCATTTGATATGTATGCTCTGTCTTTCTTTATTGGTATGATGATATACCTATAATGTTTTATACCTTGACTCATATAAATCGATCCTGACAAAAATAGAATGACAAACATTTTTATGTGAAAATAATCTTATTGCTTTTTCTGTAAGGGTGTAAAATTTCGATGTATGGATAATTTATTACCCTCGTAGAAAATCAGGTTCTCCTTGAACTTGTAAAAAAGGTTTTAGTTTCAATTGTTATATATGTTTGTATGATACATAAAACAGAACATATTTTTTCCAATAGTGTATCAGAATAATTTAAAGTTAAAAATTTTGTACAACAGACATCAAAATAAATTATTAATAATTTCTCAAAAACTATTAGTCAGACCTTGATCAAATTTATATGGGACCACACAAGAAGTACCAGCTAACAAATAAAAAAATAATCATCGAAATCGGCTGCAAAAAGTTATGACAACACACATAAAAAAACATACAGTCGAATTGAGTACCTCCTCCTTTTTGAAGTCGGTAGAAAAAGTGAATACTGAAAGTTAAAACAAATTGGCTTACGGGGTACAGGCGCGCTGCAGCTATATTATCTCGTAGCTGCAGCACGAATGGTTCGATTAGACAGGGGTAGAACTACGATCTCATAGAATACCAGCGTGAAACTGCAGAGAATAATGCTATGTTTCATATGGTGAGTGTAGAGCGGAAGACCGGAGACTTCCGGTCTTAGCAATAATGCTAACTAGGCAATTTATCTTAGTCCTTAGGGGTGATAAAGTGTCTGCGTTTTGATTCTTGGACGAGGATAGATGTAGATGTCTAAGGGCCACAGCAACCACTTACCATCAGGTGGACTGTGTGCTCGCTTGTCACCATTATTCTTTAAAAAAAGGTACCTACTGGCCGTTAATAAACTTATTTAATACATTTTTTTTACAAATATTCTTTATTTATCATAGACGTACATAAATTAATAAGCGATTCGCGCAATTCATGAATAATACACTATAAAATATACTGAGTGCGCTATTGTTTTCAAAATCGCCCAAGTAGGTACATTATTACTACCCTTAAATTAAAATTTTTGTTTTTTCTTCGTGTTACGTTATATGTATAAAAAAAAAACTAGTTTTATTTTAGGTTAAAATGTAAGAATAGAATATAATAATTTTTATTCAATAAAGATTACAAGAACACTTATTAAAAGTCAAGTAACGATGTAACGTAACGCAACGTAGATTATAATATTCTTTTCGTTTATTTTTTTTTAATTGTTACACCTACGTTGAATTCTCACCAGTCAATGTGTTGACTAGTAGAGAATGCCTTTAGGCATTGAGTCCGCTCTTTGTATTCTGTTTTTCTAAGGGCATGCCATAATGATTTAATGTAAAGAAACGTAAGTCGTAATAAATACTAAAATTTGTTTTTCACTTAATTTGAGATCGATCGTCTTACACGTCTAGTAATTTTATACGGAGATTACAAGTAATATAGTGTCTTTCTCCGCTGCCACCGGCATCCAGCCAGTTTTACGACTACTCGTAAACGGGGTGTCGAGGTGGTTCTATTTTTAAACTTTATGTAACTCCTGACGAGCCACGGTGTCGCGTCTTATTTGTAGTCCCTCCGCTAACTTCGTTTAGGACCCCGTTGTAATGATCGAACCCTTTTTGAAATTTGTGTTAAAACATCGAGAGATCTTCTTTAGATCTTAAGTAAAAGGGGGTTTGTTGTATAGACTATACGTAAGACGGCTTCGTGGTGCAGTCGCTTAACAATGAGTATGTAAACTTAGTAATGAGTACGCTAAGGGCTGCGGGGGGGGGGGGGGGGGGGGTTACTGATTTTTTAATAACAGAAATATGTTTTTCATATTTGAATTCTAATATTACATCGTGCGTTTTAAACTTTACTCATTTTTTTTCTCTTAAATATCTTCATAAATTTTTTTAATTCATGAGTCCGTAAAACCACTGCTGGACAAGAATCTCTCCCTCCGTAGGGAGGAGCTATGGCCATGTGTTAGCAGCGTAAGGGGACCCATCGCTACATTTCCTCCTGTGTTTTTTTTTATAAAATTGAAGTGGCATACGAACTTAAAGTCCACCTGTCGGTAAATGGCTACTGCAGCCCATGGACACCTGCAGACAACTTCACATAATGAAGGGGAAGTACGATGGAAACCTGTAATTATACAAGTTACACAGGCTACCTCAGGCTCTGTATTTCGTATACTGGCTGTCAATGCGCTTTAGACCAGAACATAGCAGTGCAAGTGCTGCTATTCGGCAATAGAGCTAGGAAAGGGGATGGTTTCCTATCCAGACGTCCGTCTGAAAAGGAATCCCATTCCTAGTCCTAAGTAAATTGTACGTGGTAGATTGTACAGCTTCTGCAGCAGCGAGGTGCCATGTACCATCTAGACTTTACATATAAAAATTACGTGTCACATTGTTTGTCCGCGATGGACTCCTAAACTACTGAACTGATTTCAACGAAATTTTGCAAATTGTGTGCAGTTTGGTTCAACTTGAGAGATAGGATAGTTTTTATACTGATAAGTGACCCTCACTTTTTCATTGCTAATCTCAGGAGTTTTTTTTAGGAAATCAAATGGTCGTCGGAAAAGGCAGAACAACGTCTGCCTGGTCAGCTAGTAGATATATAAAAAATAAACAAAAACTGCTGTTAGTTAAGTTTTTATCATTATTTGTTATGTTTTAATATTATAAATAAATTATTGTTTTTTAATTATTGAATGTTTTCATTAATTATTATTACCTTAGTTTTATTTCTATGATTTATTTTAAGTTTAGTAATGATATGAATCGGTAAAAGCTTTGGATTTATATTACATCGTGAGTTTTCTTCTTTTATAAAACTTGTGCACATTATGAGTACACTTTCGTCATATTCACTTTCAATTTTACGACGCATCGGAGGGTGAGATAGTTTCCGAGCGGTGAAAGGAGAAAATTGTTTTCCAAGCTGACATAATTGCCATGGGACCGAGGTCCAACTTCGGTCGCAACTTGTGGAGATTTCCTTCGACTGAGGAAAGTTTTGCTTTGTAAACATATCAAGTGTATTTACATTGTATGTGTATATACATTATACACATATAATATATGATACGCTATTAATTTTTTTTAATATAAATTATGATACTATGCAGTCTGCAGTCTGTGATCCTAGACGGCCTTCGCTATTACATCAAATTTAATAGACCACAAACCTTTACAAGGAAAAGATTATTTACAAGGCTGATACGCGAAGTTATTGAAATTGAAAGACATCATAATTTATAGAGAAGGAAATTCGGTACCTACTTAGAATTCTGTAATTAATAAAATAAAACTAAGTCCAAGCACTGCAAGACATAAAGATATAGTTAACTCATTATGTGGAGATCAGACTGAAACTAATAACTAAAAAGCTGAAGATACTCCGGGCTATAACAAGAATTCAAAATAAGCAAAATTAAACGCGATAAAATCCATAAAAAACATGCGTGAGTGTCGTGGAACTCTCAGTTAGAACGAAGTTCCTTTCGTAGTATATTATTATTGATAAACGTGTTATATTATTGATTGACAAATACAAATAATTGAATTACTAGCGTCTATTAAAATGAAGCGTCATTTAAAACAACATAATATTTCTTTCATGGCAAGATAAGAAAAAGTGCGACGGAGATGGATATTATTCTATCCCGCTCGCACTATAGAAAGGGGGTCGTGACGGGAAAATCTTACACTTTTTCTCGCCTAGCCCCTAGAACTTCGATTCAAAAATAGTTTTATTGAATTATGATTCTTTTCGGCCAATTGTTGAATACGTATAACATTAGCAAGGTAAAAGAAGTTTAAATTGAGAGCCCATATACGTTTCACTGCTGGGTGCAATCCTCTCATTTTTGAGAGGGTACCAGGGCAAGGGAATGTCCGCCGTGCTGCCTCAATGCGAGTTGGCGCACCCCACATGTCTTCAAAAATTTTCTTAAAATTTCTTAGACATGCAGGTTTTCTGACGATTTTTCGTCACCGCCGAACACTTGGTAAATTAGCATTTAAAATTGGAATTAACAATTTCATTTGTGTCAGCGGAATTCGGGTTACTCGCGTATTGACAGTCAGTACTTAACTCCTAAACTGTTACGACTTATGTATACGAGAAAGTTATACCGATATCGATGAAATCTTTCTAACTTTCGACAATATGGGATGATCGATAGTAATGTCATAAATATTATAGCAAGGAGGGTAAAGTTTTTAGAGAATTAGTATGTATGTATGTCTATTTCTTTGGCACGCTCTGTCATCTAAACAGCTTGATGGATTTTAACATATCGGGTATCGTTAGATATGCCTTAGTTGTGGAAGTAGAGTATAAACATTTTCTCTCTTCAGTAAACTTTTTTACGCAATCAGATTTTTTAATTACAGTTTTAACCTTTAAGTTTGTCTTTACTAGCTAAAATCACTCAAATCAATCTGAACGTAAAATAAAATCGATAATAAACTCCCTTCTGTTGTTCACTCCTAAAGGCGAATATCTCAGAAAGAGGTGGATTTAGAAACAAGAAATTATTTGGAATCCTAGCTCCTAACATTATTATATTGTTTTACTCGATTCTCAGTTTTGATCGCATAATTATAGAAGAGTTTTAAGATCGGTTTGTTGACTCTGTGTTATGTTTATTCAATACTACGTTACTAAACCAAGCATAAAATCTAAAACCGCGAAACGAAAACTTCCACCAACTCGTTACCGGCAATAACTTATCGAAAATGGCGGAACAAGCTCGTGGCTTACAATAGAACACTTTTATTCCTTCCACACGCCCCCACCGCTCCCCCCTTTGTCAATCACGGAAGTTATGGAATCGAAACAACACTCCGTCCACCGGTCTCACCACTTCCTGAAATTGTCTGTCAGTATAACGAGTTGTGTGTCTGGCATTTTTGTGTGAACGTCTTTGAGAAAAATCAATGGACTTTGCTATAGATTTTGTTTAAAAAAGCTTTCAAACGATAAGAGTTTACAATGTTGCATTGAATAAGCAATATCGAAGCTTTGTGGTTCTATGAGAAGTTTTATAGGGTATTAATAAGGGTGGAGGTTGATAAATTTATCGTATTAGGGTTGCCTTTTTGGATAACAGTATATAGCCAGCAGTAAAGATCCACGTCTCAGTGTCAGTCTCATATAATATTATCTGCTAATCACTCCACCTACTCGGTGGCCACCCTACACTTTGTTTACTGGTACGAGGTTGCCACTCGAGCACCTTTCTTCTCCGTCCACCCCTTCACCTTTTTTCACCATAGCACGCTGCGTTACGTTGATCTTCCACATACAGCCAGCATTCGAGATCCAGGTATCAGATCAGAGAAAGAATAAATATTTTTGGAACGAAGTCCCTTATCGGACGGTACGGGTTTGGCGGGTGGGAGCTGGGCGACAAAAAGTGTAAGATTTCTTTCGTCACTACCCCTTGTGTCATAATATAGACGGCATTGGCGGCGAAATAAGGAAGTGAGATGGAATAATATCCATCTCGCTCCCACTTTTTCTTATCTTGCCATGAAAGAAACATTATTTTATTTCAAATGACGCTTCATTTTAATAGACGCTAGTAATACATTTATTTGTATTTGTTAATCAATAATATAATACCAACGTCTATCAATAATAATACCTTCGTTCCAACCGAGTGTTCCACGACACTCACGCATTTTTTTTCTTAAAAGTAGAATTTTGTTTTAAATACACCATATATTGGTCGGTATTAACTGCGAAATTAACAAAAATAACTAAGCGTCTGTTAGCGGTTTTGCAGGACCGCCGGTTCGAATGGAACATTTAGGTATGGCCTTTGAATAATTAATCCGTGTCTGGGCGTTTGTCCTTACAATTTATGTGTGTAAAACGACTTAACAGTAGGGGTAAGGTAAAAATTAAAAAGATACTTAATTAAGACCGTCTTAAATTACCTCATTTCAACTTTCTCAAAGAAACCATCTCGGATAAAAAGGCTTTAAATTAGTAAAAGAGATTAAAAGGCCTTTTTATTTCTCATGCATACAAGCTAGTCTATGGCGTTAAGTTACGAGCGTATTACATATACAAGACGCGAAGTACACGATGGCCTTTACTTTAAAACCTGGAAAGAGTTCTCCAAATGTGTACCTCTGTAAAGGTAATGAAAGGATGAGATAGCGGCCCCGGCTGTTGCGTCCGACGTTATAAAAGAGAATTTTATTCTCCAAATGGCCGAGCTAAATGTTCTTTCCTGCCTTAGGTATGTTATTTCCCCTTTGTGCGGGTACGGATTTAAAATTTCTCTGTATTTCTAACTTGGCCAAGACTTTTTTGCGTTCCGCGGTCCAGTGAACGCCTATTTCGTTTGATGTTTCAAAGTATATTTATTTGCATTTTATGTTTTATCGTTGAATTATATTATCAGCATGGTTTATTTTTATTATAAAAATTTGATTATATAAAATAACGTGTAGAGATGGCGTAAGGGAATTCACCACCCCATTTCGTCTCTTGGGTATCGTAGGGGACAACAATGGAAAATGCTGCAAAAATCAGAGTTCATATAGATGGTGATATAACAAATATGTAAAATGTATTATCACTAATAGCACAATAGTACTAATTCTTATTAATATAACATCTATATTTTCACGAATAGGTCGGCTCGACCGGGGAAGGACCACGCTCTCACAGAATACCAACATAAAATAGCAGCTTAATACTGCTGTGTTTCGTATGGTGAGTGTAGAGAACAGGAGACCTTATTTACTGGAAAAGAGGCATTCCATCTTAGTCAACACGGCTGAAAACGGATCTGCATTTTGATTCGCAATCGAGGATAAATGTAGATGTCTATGTGCCACAGCGACCACTTACCATCAGGTGGACTGTGTGCTCGTTTGTCACTCTTATCCTATAAAAAATATTTAAAATTCAAAAACAATATTTCGAGATACTTAACCATTTATAATAATACAAAGCAACCGTGGCCCAACATGATAGAAAAAGGAAGAATTAGAGAATAAAATTATGACCAGATGTGGGTGAATTTGTAGTTAACGGCGCAAGAGGCGAGAGCACACCTAAAATGCAAATTAGCGAAGTGGAAACAAAAAAAATCACGTTGAAACATAACACTGTGCGAATATGCGAATGTACAGAGGGTTAGCGTAAAACACTTTGAATTTTAAGAGAGTTTGCCTTTTCCCGGTGACTTATATAGTGCCTAATCTTAGTGTGCACTGGCTTGAGCGCAATTCGGCGTTGGCACCAGGTTTTGTTGGTGGAAGTAAGATTCTCTTTCTGCCTACGACTCCGTCTGGGTAAGTACCACCTTCTTTCTAATTTCTGCCGTCATATAGCAGTGCTTGCATTACTGTGTTCTGGTCTAAACCGTACAGAGATCCAGTATAATTATAGGCTGTAACCTTAATCTTCAGAGGTGACAAGTGAAGTTAGCTGCAGGTGGCCGTGGACTGCAGTTGCCACTTACCGTCAGGTTGACTGTAAATTCGTATGTCATTTCAGTTTTATAACAATAAAACATTCGGAGCGGCCACATCTGGCCCTACAGCCCTTACACCTTGGGCCAGCTAAGACAAGTGGGTTCCTCTATGTTCACCGTGGGTAATCAAGTCACAACTTCTAAGTCCACCCGAGACGACATGCCGGGAACCCGTTCACGAGGGGTGTTACGTAGCTCGTACACACAGTATGATTCAGTGTGCAGTCCACACGCCGTAGAAGTAAAAAAATGAAATGAAATACAAAATAAAATTATTTCACGTCAAATGATTTACTTAGGTAATTTTCAAGTGCGGCATTAAACATAAGACAAAAGTTTAATTTTATAGCAAACAAATGTTACAATCCTTACTTTAAACTAGATTTTAGTGTAATAAATCAAAAGAATATTTTCTTTCGAGTAAAATTGCTTTGTGATAGCCCCATCTACCTACCTCATTCTGTAGGTAAAGTCATTTTATCGCAAAAAGAAAATTGATTGACACTCAAGATGATACGCAAAATAGATGAAGTTATGAAATTGTGGGTTGATTAGAATGGATTTTTCAAAATAATTTTATTCAAAATGGTTAATCTCATTTATTTTATTATATTTTAATTTTATATTGTTTATTTTAACAGTAAAAATGTATATTAACCATCTTTAAAGCACCACAAAGTGAGGAAACCGAGTTAATAGAAAACACTGTATTTAAAAAAAATACTAGTAACGCTATTAAAAATACTAATATTCCCATTAACCACTACCGTTATGCGGAATATACTTGTGTTAGGAGAGGTTCACGTCAGTAGTCGAATGGCGGATTCGAACTCACAAGCTCTTAAGTTCGCGGTCCGCAGCCTGCCATTAGGCTACCGTCACTACATTGTACACATTGTATTCTGTCTCATCCTCTCGCAGGCGCAAAAGCAACACTAAAAAGAGACAAACATATTAAACATATAGGTTTAATATGTTTGTCTCTTTTAGTGTTGCTTTTTAGTTTCATCGCGTTTGAAATCACAACGATTCTAAAGAAATTTTTACTTCTTAAAAAACAATAAATAACAATTTGGGAGCCTATGGGCTATGCACTCGCCGTAAATTTGATAGTACTCGAAGAAATCGAGTCCATTCTGCGGGATTCATAATCAAGGTTAGATCTAGCTGTCTATGTGTCTATTGTGTTCTCGTTTGTCACCCTCATTATATAAAAAAGATAGTAATCGAACATGGATGATCACTGAACATACCTATTGCTAATGTGCCATACAATCCAAGCTAGCTGGCACAAACTTGAAAAGGCTTATGTTCAATATATTTAAATCTATACAAATAAATAAAGTTGAAATGTCTGTTTGCAATGTCAAAATAACAGTTTTTACTAATTTTATATCAAATTATATACGGTACTTATAACAAAAACACAATTTTTAAAATTTTTGTCTGTCTGCCTGTCTGTTTGTTCCGGCTAATCTCCGAAACGGCTGGACCGATTTTGACGGGATTTTACTGATAGATAGCTCTTGTTATAAGGAGTAACTTAGGCTAATTATATTATAGGAAAAATAATTAGGGTTTCGCGTAACAAAATTAAAACCCTAAATTACACGCGGGTGAAGCCGCGGGGAACAACATAGTTAAAAGTAACACAGCGTAGGCTAAATAAAATACTAGATTTAAATAATTAGCCCCACAAACATTACTCAAAAATATTATGAATCTTTTTTAAAGGTTATAATCTGCATACCTAAGCACTTAACCTAATTAGTAACCAACTTACTTTCATAAGCCTTAATTCGTTTACTTAGCTCTTAATACATACATTTCGTTATATAGAGATTTTCGTGTTTCTATTTAATAAAGTCTCTATGATAGTTTCAATTGTGTTACTATTAGTTTTTTTTATGAATTATGTTAATGTATTCTATATTTAATTTAATTGAAACATTACCCAAATTCAAGGAATTTCTCCTAAATTGTTCGTATCGGTTTTAGATATATACATTGCTCTTGAACAACTATTTGTAAGGCATGTCTTTACTTGTATCGTGCGAGAATCGAACTCGTGGCCCTAAGTCCCACAGCCAAAATGTGTCAATGCGCTTCTGACTAATCACTATAATATCAACATTTACTTTGTCCATCAGAATCTTTCCGTCGGTTGTTATCTGCCGACTTCCAAAAAGGAGACGGTACTCAATTCGACTGTATGTTTTTTTGTGTGTGTTACCTCATAACATTTTACTGGGTGAACCGATTTCGAGGATTTTTTTTTATTTGAAAGCTAGTACGTCTCGTGCGGTCCCATATGAATTTGATCAAGGTCAGACCAATAGATTTTGAGTTATTCTTAATAACTTATATTGAAGTCGGCTGTACAAATTTTTTTATTTTAAATTATTTATCGAAAATAAAATGTCCACAAAAACATACGTTTGGGCCTTCCAGAATATAAAATAAGTGGTAAAACATAAATTTTTGTACAACCGACTTAAATATAAACAGAATGACAACATAATCATTGTAGTCGAAATCAATTAAATACGAATTTTTAAGTATAACTCAAAAACTGCCTGTCAGATATTGATCAAATATGGGACCACATGAGAAGCACCAGCTTTCAAATAAAAATATCGGTTCACCTAGAAAAAAGTTCAGAGGTAACACACAAAACAAAATACGGTCGGATTGAGAACCTCCTCCTTTTTTTAAAGCGGTTGAAAAGTCAAAATGATTAAACTGTTACTATTTAATATAAATGTAATTATATTTACAATTTATGCGCTGCCTGCGTATTCATCAACTTGTTACGAATTTGTGTGCTTTTAAGGGAAAACGATCGAAATTTAAAAGGTGGCAAGTGTCACCAACCGACGCCGTAACGAGAATAAATTGAACGCTCGAGTGGCTTTTAGTGACCATCAGGTGTCAATGACGTTGCATTTTTAAAAACATTTTAGATTTTTCTAGAATAACGGTTGGTCAAAGAGATTAGAAGAATATCTTCATCATCACTGAACCGTTTGGTACTACACATTGACGATTGCAGTATAACTCTAACAACTCTGACGCTGTACCCTGTTGCAGTTCCAGATTTAATCTGTAATAACAACATCTATTAAAAACCATGGATTCCCTTAAATATTCTCCATAGTAATTTATATAGAATAAGGGCAACCAACGAGCACTCAGTCCGTCTGATGGTAAGCGGATACTGTGGTCCATAGACATCTAAATTAATATTCAATTAAGAATTAAGAATAATTAAGAATAAAAATACAGATGTGTTGTCACCACTGAGGACTACGATGGAATGCCTCGTTTCCAGTAAAAAGGATCTCCGGTTCTCTACACTCATCATACAAAAGAGACAGCGGCTTTACTGCTATTTTACGTTGGTATTCCATAACATAGCTGCGGTGTGACTCTACCACGAAAGGTCTAACGCAACTATAGAACGAAATGTGGCGATGGAATCTGAATTTTCTTGCATCGCAATCGCACGGCTCGTTTTCAGTCATTTTTTTTAACTTTATAATTAAAAAATGTTATTAATAAAGATTATAGATTATAACAATTTATGCTTTTTGATTCAATTGCACAATAACAACTTTGACATACACCCATTTGTACATAAATAAACATGTCGTGTACCCAGAGGGTTAGGCAGACACTATGGACTTCCATTTTTTTTATAGGATAAGGGTGAAAAACGAGCACACAGTCCACCTGATGGTAAGTGGTTGCTGCGGCCCATAGACATCTACATCTATCCTCGTTTGCGAATCAAAATGCAGATGCGTTGTCACCCGTGAGGACTAAGATGGAATGCCTCATTCCCAGTAAAAAGGGCCTCCGGCCACCTGCACTCACCAAGCGAAACGCAGAGGTAAACCTCTACTTCAAGCTAGTATTCTGTGAGGTCGTGGTACCATCCCGGTTCGAGCCGGCCCATCCGTGCGACAGCAAAAGCTGCCGCGTGGCTCTACCACTGTTAAATTGCATGATTGCATTCCATTTAGCATGATCCTGACCCAACTCTCTTACCTCCTTTACTGTAAACCTATGGATATATGCTCAGCGATTAAGGGCACTCTTAATTCATCTTTTACATCACCAATTTGTTTGATGTCCTTCCATCTACACTTATGGAATATACATCAATTTATGTACATACCTATAGTTTTAACAGACACTATCATTAGCTTACTAACTTAAGCAGAGCTAACTAACTTCCATTTATGTACATATAATTTTAGCAGAAAAAATCATTATCAGAGATGTAAGTACTATCTCTATATTTAAATTTGACTACAGCTCTCATATATTAAGTTAACCTGAGATTAAAGTGTCAGATTATTACGTAAAAGTGACATATTTCATGCGAATTCTAAATGACTACGTCACACACATTGACCCATTAACTCGGACTAATATGAAATAAGTATGCATACAAACAAACGAACTGGAAAAACAGTTAACAGTTTGTTTCTCGAGAGCTGTATGTAACGTCGAAGTTTGAAAACTCGTTAGAATATTAACTGAGCTCTCCGTACACGTGAAGTTTTATACAAGCAGAGTGGACTGGCGTGGGGTAGTTGTGAAAATGTTTATGAATGAATCTCACACGGCGACACTACTTTAAATTCCGTTTACAACCGTTGTGATTGTTAGACGACCACCACTGTGCGATTTTATAGAAAATTTCCATGATTGACCATATTGTAGAATCTGTAGTTTTTTATAGAATAGAGGAGACAAACGAACACTTAGTCCATCTGATGGTAAGTAGATGCTGTGGCTCATAGACGTCTATATTTATCCTTGATTAAGCATCCATATGACTTAGATCGAATGCCTCGTTTTTAGTAAAAAAGTTTCTCCAGTTCTCGATACTCATCACGAAACACAGCAGTATGACGCTGATATTCAGTGAGAGTGTGGTTGGCTCTACCACGCTCGTGGCTCTACTACGTGTTAATAGGATTTATGTTATATTTTTTTTATAGGTTAGGGTGACAAACGAGCACACAGTCCACCTGATGGTAAGTGGTTGCTGTGACCCATAGACATCTACATTTATCCTCAATTAAGAATCAAAATACAAATGCGTCGTCACCCGTAAGGACTAAGATTGAATGCCTTTTTTCCAGTAAAATGTGTCTTCGGTTCTCTACACTCACCATACGAAACACAGCAGTGTCAAGCTGCAATTTTACGCCGGTATTCTGTGAGAGCGTGGTCCTTCCCCGGTCGAGCTGACCCATTCGTGCTACAACTATACTACTAATATAGCTGCAGCATGGCTCTACCACGTAAAAATATCACTTAATAAATTTGAAGGGAAGAGATAGCCTTGGCCGTCTCTCCTTTAAACACCAACCGTAATGGAAAATGGTAAATGCTCTTGCAATTTCTCTTTTTGCTGATGGTTGCTTATGTTCATGGTGGCGGTGATGGCTTATGGATTACCCACATATATTGTTTGCATCTTTATCGATCTAAAATATTATTAATTTTATTATAAATATAATATTATAATAAAACTATCTACATCATCACCAATTTCATAACAATGATTATCATCAATTAAGCAACCAAGTAGTGTAGTGGTGGTGTAAGATTATCCACTACGTCGAGGATAGATGTAGATGTTTATGGGCCACAATATCCACTAACCATCAAGTAGACTTTGTGCTCATTTTTAAATCTAATTCTATAAAAAATACAAATACAATAACAGCGGCTAAATGTTTCTTTTAACTAAGTCGAAAATTTTAAAATTCAAACCTCAGGCCCTATTGTAATATTTTATTTATAACAAATTTAACAATAAAACTTCTTACAATGCCGGAATCAAAGCTCCTGCTAACAAAAACTTAAACTTCTAAATAAATATCATTAGACCAAGCGGGGTTGATGCCGAGAGCAAAATTAATTATCCTCCGTCATTATATTTAGGGCGTGCGTGATGAGCGAAGTGCTTTTGAAGCCTCGAAATACCTCACCCTCGCTACACTTTGTGCTGTAAATGAATCTGTCAGCTGTCATCCATGCGAGCGCCGTACCATATAATTATATTTATTGTTATTAGCAAAACAAGTCTCCATATTTATTCATTGCATTGCACCCAACTTGTGAAAGGCTGTAAAGATCGTTGATTGTATGTAGTAAATTGTATTATGCTCTATCATCTAGTACACTAATGAACACAGGCCCCTCCCTATGCAAACCTTTATTGTCTGAACTAAATCTATATAAATAAATAAAATTGAAGCGTCTGTTTATAATGTCAAAATAGCTTTTTACT